>JALAZF010000042.1:5820000-7020000 GCA_022829125.1 Lathyrus tuberosus | reverse complement strand
TATTGCAATATTGTTCATTGTTTTTTCAGCACTGTTCATTGTTGTTGGTTGTGGTACTTTTCAACATTGTGCATACTACTGTTTTTGCACTGTTCATGATACTTTTTAGCATTGTTCATCGCTCATGTTTGCGGTTTTGTTCATCACCACTGTTTGAACAGCCTCGCACTCACTTGTGGTTTTTTACTTGCATTTGTTTCTAAATTTTTTCAATGGCTGACAGTAAAGATGAAACAAATGCGTACAAATCTGAATCAGAGTTGCCTATTATCCTCAAGTTTACAAATTGAATGGAAAGAATTATTTAAAGTGGATCCAACGCGTGAAAACGACTTTGAAATGGTAAAGGAAAAACAAAACACCTTACAAACGCACCTCCCAAAGAAAAAGATTCCAAATTTGACAAGTGGGATACATAAAATTCAGCGATCATGATATGGTTATGGGCTTTAATGACTCCAGAAGTTAGTAACACTTGCATGTTCCTTAGTACGGCAAAAGAGGTTTGGAAAGCATTAGAAGAAACTTATTTTAAAGCCAAAGATGTTGCCCAAATATATGACATGAAGGTGAAAACATTGGGAACTAAACAAGACAACAAAACAGTTAGAGAATACGCTAATCATCTCAAAGCCTTGTGGATGGAGTTAGTTCACTATAGAGTTATCAAAACTGAATGTATATCAGATACAACAAAACTTAGGAAGTACATTGAGCAAGATAAAGTTTATGACTTTCGGGTAGGGCTCAACTATGACTTTGACCATGTTAAACTACAAATTCTTGGCAAAGAAAAAGTACCGAACATTAATGATGTAGTATCTATAGTGAGGAGTGAAGAAAGTAGAAGGGAATTAATGCTGACACCACCATCTGTGGAAAGCTCAACATTGCTAGTTGAGAAGAGTTCAACCATGTTAGTTGTTCAAAATAAAGTGGGAGAAACCTATGTCGAGAAAAAGGGCGAAGGGGTGTGTGGTGTACTTATTGCAACAAGCCTCGTCATACTCGAGAAAAATGTTGGAAATTGATTGTCCGACCTCCTAATAGAGAAGGGAGACAAAAAAGAGACTTATCCAGAAAGGGATGACATGCACACATGGCTGGAAGTACTAGTGGAGATAGTCTAGAAGGACGGGTGCACCTTAACCTAAGTGAAGTAGAAGAAGTGAGACCTCTCCTCAGTAAGTGGAGAAACCAACAAGTACTTGTTCTTTAACACGTTCATGTACGTTTTTATTATCTTTTCCATTTGGCAACCCTCCATTTTCATTTGGACTTAATGTCTTAGATATACCCTTTAAACAATACTGTATATTAGATTCTAGAGCTAGAGAATATATGACACCCTTACCCACACACTTCTCAATCTATTCACCTTGCCCCAGTAACAAAAAAAATCCACTGCAGATGGCACCCTTATAACTGTAACAGGTGAAGGAACAATTAAACTTAATTCATCCATGATTCTTAACAACGTCCTTCATATCCCAATATTGACTACTAGCCTAATTTCCATACATAAACTCACAAAAGTCCTATCATGTAATATTATTTTCTATACTAACTCGTGTTTTTCAGGACAACAATTTGGGGAGGACGATTGGAAGTGCTAGAGAATGAAATGGTCTTTAATACTTGGATAACAAAGATTCAAGCCCATATTTTTCAGCAGCAATTTGTTTTTGTCAGAATCAATAAAGACCAATAGGGAGTAGGTTCTCTTATACCATTGTCGTCTGGGCCATCCTTCGTTTAGAGTCATTAAGCAGTTATTTCCTATTTTATTTAAAACATTAGATGTTCAGAGTCTTCATTGTGAGGTGTGTGAGCTTGCTAAACACAAACGTGCGCCTTTCTCCATTAGTAATAAAAAAGAGTATTTTCCATTTTATCTAGTTCATACAGATGTGTGGGGTCCGTCTAATATTTCAAATATTTCTGGTGCCTGTTGGTTTATCACCTTTATTGATGATTGTACTTAGGTTACTTGGGTCTACTTCCTTAAACAAAAATCTGAAGTTAGTCATGTGGTTCCTCAATTTCTCTCTATGGTTAAAAATCAATTTTGTATGAGTAATAAGAGGATTCGGTATGATAATGCCAAGGATTATTTTAATCATAATCATAATCTTTTGTGTCAAAATGAAGGTATCATTCATGAGTCTTCATGTGTCAAAACATCCCAACAAAATGGCATTGCTGAAACAAAAAATGGGCATTCGTTAGACCATACACGTGCTATGATATTTCAAAATAAAGTTCCCAAGAAATATTGGGGCGAAGTAGTTTTAACTGCATCATATCTCATGAATCGTGTCTTCTACTGTCTTTACTTCCAAAACTTCTATGGAAGTCTTATCCTCGTTCTATCATAATGTGTCTACCTTTAGTAACCTCACTCCTAGAATATTTTGGTGTACATCGTTCGTCCATATTCATAGTGATGGTAGAGGAAAACTTGATCCTATAGCCTTAAAGTGTATCTTTATAGGATATTCTTCCACCCAAAAAAGTTATAAATGTTACCATCCACCGTCTCAAGAGTTCTTTGTCTCTCGAGACATCACTTTCCATGAACAAGAAAGTTACTTCGTTCAAACTCATATTTAGGGGGAGAACGTAAATAAGGTAAATGAGTCCCTTATACTTTCTGACCTTACTCTTGGAACTGAACGTGATTTTGAAAAAGATGAAACTGATGTAAGATATTGGAAGAATTTAGTATAGACAAGAAGGAAGATCATTCATGAATCTACTCATATCCAAGAGTCTGATTCGACACTACATGAGGTAAATTCTAACTCTAGTGCTTTAACTTCTAAATTTTTTCATGAACAGGAACCAAAATCCAATTCAACTTCACCACCACTACCATCACACTATCAAGATTTACATCTTCCAATTGCCCATAGGAAAGATACTAGAAACTGTACCAAACAACCACTTTACCCTCTATCCAAATACTTAAGCTTTGAACACGTTTCACCTACCCATAAAGCCTTCCTTACAAATCTGAACACTATAAAACTACATATCTCTTTATCTGAGGCATTGTTTGACAAAAAATGGAAACAAGCCATGGATTTGGAGATGGAGGCACTGGAAAAAAAACAATACTCGGGAATTGGTTTCTTTACCAAATGGAAAGAAACTTGTAGGGTGCAAGTGGGTATACATTATTAAATACAAGGTAGATGGATCGATTGAGAGGTACAAGGAAAGATTGGTAGCCAAATGATTCACTCAAACATATGGAGTAGATTATTTAGAGACATTTGTTTCAGTTGCAAAAATGAATACAGTTAAGGCGATATTATCTTTAGCAGCTAATTGTAATTGGAACTTAAACAAATTCGATGTGAAGAATGCATTCCTTCACGGTGAACTTGAAGAAGAAATCTACATGGATGTACCTCCTGGGTTCCGTGAACATACTACCACCAACATTGTGTGCATGTTAAAAAAATCTTTATATGGATTAAAGCAATCGCCACTAGCATGGTTTGGAATATTCACTAAAGTTATGATAGGTTTAGGATTAAAACAAAGTCAAGGAGATCATACTCTATTTATCAGACATTTTGAAACAGGGGGGAGTAACTGTGTTATTGGTATATGTGGATGACATTATAGTCACAGGTAATGATGAGGATGGATAACAATGGTTGGATATACACTTAGCCAAGGAATTTGAGATTAAATCCTTAGGAAAATTGAAATATTTTTTGGAAATTGAAGTTGCCCACTCTAAGAAAAGAATTCTCATATCTCAACATAAATACATTACCGATCTTGTATAGGAAACTAGCAAGACAGCATGCAAGCTTGCAAATACTCCAGTTGGTCCAAATGTAAAATTGGAAAATGCAGAAGAATATATTGCGGTTGATAAGGAAATGTATCAGAGATTAGTCTGAAAACTTATATACCTTTCACATACTAGACCTGATGTTGCTTTTGATATTAGCTTATTCAGCCAATTCATGCACCGACCAAAGGAGATTCACTTACAAGCTGCACTCCGAATTGTACAATATTTGAAAGGAAGACCTTGTAGAGGAATTTTGTTTGAAAGAAATGGGAGTGTAGCTCTTGAGGCATATATCGATGCTGACTATGCAGGGTCAATTGTGGATAGGAGATCAACTACATGTTATTGCACTTTTCTAGGTGGAAATCTTGTGACTTGGAAAAGTAAAAAACAAAATGTAGTATTGAGATCTAGTGTTGAAGCAGATTTCAGGGCAATGGCACAAGTTATATGTGAACTAATATGGCTAAAATCAATCTTAGAAGGTCTGAGGATAAAGTGTGATGAACCGATGAACTTTATTGTGATAATAAGTCGGCTATAAACATAGCTAATAACCTAGTGCAACATGACAGAACCAAACATATTGAAGTTGATAGACCCTTCATTAAAGAAAAATTAGACAGTGGCCTTATTTGCACTTCATATGTGTCCTCCCAAGGCAACCTTGCAGGTCTTCTAACAAAAGGGTTGAACAACAATAACTTCGAAGAAATTGTTTTCAAGTAGGAAATGATAGATATATATTCACCGGCTTGAGGGGGAGTGTTATAAATAATTAATTAGTTTGTTATTTTTATTAGTAATTTAAGTTTGGATCTATAGTAAGGTCTATTAGGTCAAAATACTCTATTTAAAGAGATTAACACTTATATATTCTTAATAATAATATATCAAATTATTAAGTTTTGATACTATGTAATCGGTTTCATAATCTTTAGAAATTTTTGTTTTTTACTTCCTTGTGGTTTCATTTTTTCTCGCACATTGTTCTCTTTATTATAGTCATGGAAACATGATTTGTTTTGGTGTCCCCATTATTTTTGAACTTGAAAGAGAATGTATTTTTATAAAAATTGTTTGACTACGCGTTATCATTTAGACTATAAAACATTTATGCTTTGTCGTTTATTGCATACTTAATAAATACACATTAATTAACTCTAATGGCGAGTTTAACGGATTCCATAATTTTGATACAAGTTAGACAACCACATGTTCGAAAATAACACAGATTAGGTTGTATATTCTTTAAGATTTCATTAAAAGTTTTATTCTTTTATCTTTACCATTCATTTCAAGCGAGTATGGTGCAATGGTTTCATGTTCAATTTCATACTACTTATAACATTCATTAAACATGATAGAATCAACTCAATGTCTCTCACTACGAAATCTTTTAACTTTTTTACCGATTTCATTTTTAATTCTTATTACAAACATTTTAAACATATTAAGCGTTTCACTTTTATTTTTCATTAGATATACAAAAGTATAATCACAATATTATTCAATAAAAATGATAGAATATCGTATTCTATTTCTAGTCAAAATTTCACTAAATAAAAATATAATTATTGATGCTCAAATATAGATGCTCAAAATTTATAATTATTGATTTATACAAACTTTTGATTATTTTTGTTTGACGATAGAAATCACATTTGTCAAGAGTATTAAAACATAATTTTAAAATGATAGAATATCTTATTCTACTGTTGTTTTGATTTTTCAATGGTTTTTCAATGGACTTCAAAACTACACTTCTAAATTTCTTATGTTTGAAACACTCAAAAGAGTTCATCATTTTGATATTGTCTGCGAGATTATTTCTCTATAATTTTTAGAGAAAAGTCTTTGGACTTTTGTCTTGAAAGATTTTTGAAATCTTAGAATTTTTTTTATAACTACTTGAAATTGCTCATTTAAAGTCATATATTTAGTGGTGATTTTATAAACTATCTTTTGAATTTATGAGATTGGTCTCCACATATTCATCATCGGTCATCTGTTATAATAATCTTATAAAATGTTAGCAAGTCCTTTAAGGGCCTGGTTGTTTTTACTTAAAAAAGCTCTTTGTATTTTTAAAAATAATTTTTATAAAAAATAATTTCAAAACAATAATTTTTTTTTTAACACATTTATTTTAAATTAAAAGATTAATTTTGATATCCAATAACACAAATATATATTATTGAAGATTACGTAATTTTACATAGTCAAAATTATATAATTTTTCAGAAAAAAAAATAAAAGAAAAAAATGAATAAAGATTGAATAATAAGTAGATAGAACCTAGTTGTGGAAGTTTTTTGTTTTCCCATTGATTAGCAAATGAATTGTTACAAATAGATTTATACACATTCTTACAACTCTATCAATCCAACTTTCTCACCTTTTTTTTAACTCTTCAAGTTGTGACGTATAGATTTGATCCAAATTATCTTGTACCATTAAGGTCAACATCTTTCCAATTGAAGTGTGTTTTACAATCGGTAATAAGCTTCTTTCATCTAGGTTTGTCCTCCAAAACCCAGGTACCATTCTTGTTCAACGAGTTCATCTCATCATGCATAACTAATAGCCACTTTTAAGATTACTTGCAATTCATTGCTTCATTCTATGACTTTGGCTCATCACTTTCACTTTCTTCTGTTGCAATAAGAGCAAATGGAACCAGATTAGCATAGCCAAACCTGCTAGGTGCCTTGATAGGTCTCCTTTCTCTTTTTGTTGCATGCAAATAATTCTCAAGCTTTTCATCGAATGATACTGCATTATCACCTAGATCTTCAACAATTACTCCAGCATCAAGTATTATGAAATCAAGCGAGACAACAGCCAACCATACCAATAACAAAGTCTCAAACTCAGACTAACAATTAATACTGACATCTCGCTATTATCATAATATGGTTCGATGGTCAGATGTTTTTTGATACAAAAGATTCTCATTTTGTGGCAAGTGTAGAACATACTTGCATCTATGTGGAAAAATTATGATATAAACATAATAACTAAAGCTTTTAGAGAGAAAAGAAAGATTTTTAGAACATGTTTATGTTTTAGCTCACAAGATTTATTTCTTCGCTTCTGCCTCAAAATGATACAAGATGTCCCTTTTTATAGGTAAGGAGATCACAAAAAGACAAGACACTATTTACAAGCATGTCATCATAAACATTATTGAAATGTTTTTTATAAATGACCGACACACTTATGGTTTATAGATAAATTATTGTAGTAGTATTACACAAGAAGATAAAACACCATTATCCGATGACTAAATTCCTTATTTGTAGGAATTATGTCGGTCTATGGGAAATTATTGATGATTATCCTCCATGTTTAAAAGTTACAAAAGAATTAATATATTATGTTAACTTCATCAATCTTCATTATCAAGGAAAAATCTAAACTGATACGACCTGCATCAGTCATGAAAGGGTTAGGATACGAGAAATTAAAGAAAGCTTGGGTCAGGTTCTTCAGCAGAAACAAGATTCTCTAATGGAAACCGGGTCATCGGAAGGGTGCGTGGAAGAAACCCAAAGGAAAAGGTGAGAAACTGAGTCATCGGAAGGGTGCGTGGAAGAAACCCAAAGGAAAAGGTTGGATGACACATTGGAGAATGAGTAACTTCCTTATTCTGATTATTTTTCAGAAGAATACTTATCCGATCAGAATGTGTCTCTGATTCATGAGCTCGTCTATAAAGACTAATTGGACAAGTGTCCCTTATGTGTAACAAACATGTTTATGAATAATGGTTTTTTTGTCTTCTTATGTAACTAGTGGGATACCCGTGCCTCCGCACGGGTATCGCTGTGGACTGGTGAATTGTCACCAGTTTTTCATAAAAACTCAAACAAATTATAAAAGACCAAAATATTATTGGTAAAAATAAAAAATAAAAAAAATCTCTTCGAACATAATTGTATAGCTTTTTTAAAAACAATTATCTAAATGTGTTTCTACGGTCTGTATAAGTTTTTAAAAGTTAATTGTATAGAATTTTAAAAACAATTATTTAAAAACTAATAATATTTGATAGACTTTTGTTAGGGTTTGTATAGTTTTTTCTATCATCATTAAATATTTGATCAATTGTTTTATTTATCCTGTTTCATATAATTTAAAAATTGACTAAAAGTTTAAATAAATATAATGTTCGTAATTAGCTATATTAAAACTTGAAAAAGATATATGAAATATATTTAATTTAAAACTAAATGTAATTAGCTAAAGTATATTAAAGAAGAGAAATGGTTGATTTGAAGAAAGATTCGAAAGACGAAATACATAGTAACTGAGCCGACAAAAATGTGAAACTAATTTTGCATTCTTAATCACCAAATCTAAAACTCTTAGCCGTCAAAAAGTTGCTCCAAGTATAGTCTTATTGATCATCATCATCAGAATCAAAGAGTTGATAGTCTTGTTCATCATCATCATCTGAATCAAAGATTTGTACCTTTCTCACCCTTGTTATTGATCTCCTTATTCTTCTCATCTTTCTTTTTTATCGCACAGTCAGGGCCTGAAGGACCTGTTCAACAAAACCATTAAATGAGGATTGCCAAAAACATGATGTCATGATGTATATTAGGATATTGTAGAAGCCACTTGATGCACATGAACAGACTATATCATTTCACATGAACAGAGAAATGAACAGACTATGTCATGAAAAGAACCAGGAAAAACCAAATTGTACCGCGTGGACCTGTTGAGGTTGTTAAACGTGGGGAGGTTGTTGGTCCGGTAGAGGATGGTGGAAGTCCGGAGCTGGCTAAAGCTCCGTAGGTGGTTCGAACTCCACAACTGGGCGTACCCGGACAACATGTTCGACATGTTTGTGCGTCTGTTGATGAAAAATAAATAAAAAATATTAAAAGAGGAAGAAAGAATAATGGAGATATGTTTGTAGTGATAGAAAAATCAAGTAGGTAATGTAGGTGTTGGACCTGTTGAGGTTGTTGGACGTCGACAGGCTGATGGACACCGTGAGGTTGTTGCAACTCCGCATGTGCTTTGAACTCTGCCGCTGTCTGCACATCTGAAGGTTCTGCGACCGGGAGAACGTTGTTGAACGCCATACAAATAATTCCTCTTTGATGAAGTTTGGTCTGTGTTGTTGAGAATAGGAGGCAGGTTTATATAACTAAGCTTGTGACTCTTCATCTTCTCCCCCACTTTGAAAATGCAAATGCATTAATTGTTTTGAAACTGTAACATTGTAACATTGGGAGATAAAATAATAATGAGTGATGATGGTCAAGTTTATCATTAATTTGCAAATACAGTGTTATATATGAATCTACATTGCGTTAAATTATATTTCATCAAAATAAATAGGTTACAGATCTCAGTTCATTAAAAAGGTAAACAGACAACCAGTACCTCTAACATTTTCAGCGACCTTACTTTAAACGGCAGCAGAACGCCTGACAAACTCAACGACCCTTGACCTCTGAGCAATAACCCCATCTAACATATATCTACTACATGACAACAATAATTCAACATAAGAATAGCAAGAAAAATACAAATTGTTATGGTCACGCGTGCTCAACACAGCCAACCTAACAAGATGGGCTTCAGAAGACTAAAGTGCATCGTTATTTTTCGGGTTTGTGCCGAAGAGGACCCTCCTGAAAAAAGATGTAAGAACTCCAAATCAATGGTTGCTACACTACTGAAAGGTATGTCCAAAACCGGTTATAAGCTCAAACAAAGTAGTACTTCATAACAATCATGATGCAACAATGACAGCAAGTGTTGTACCAAGCAGCCAAAAGTGAGGCAACAATTGATAGCAGTAGGATAGCTGCACACGAAGAGAGGACGAAATGCACAACCAATTAGGTAATGGTTAGAAAGGAAAAATGGACAAAATTCACCACAAAATGCACCAGAAAGTATGGATAAAGTCACCTTATTGTCTAGAACAACCATCACAAAATGCTCGTTTTTGGTGGTGGTAACCTTCCATTTATGATGAATATTGACGGCAAGCTTACACAACTCCTTGCGATCAGTGATGTCCTTGATCATCTCAAACGGTCGTGCCATCTCGCTGCATTTTACAAACAATGATAACCTACCCAAACCAGTAGGAAATGAAATGGGTGAGACAGGAAATGAAGTGAAAGTCTTGGACAGAAAAAATAAACAGTGACAAATGAAGAATGAGAGATAATGAGGAAGTTTGTAGAAGAGGCGTAACAGAAAGAGTGTTGTCTTCAGTTCTCAGCGAACTGTACAGCAACACTGTTCAAGAGGAGGCTTAATCATGAAGCCACTTTGAGGTGTAGGTTGCATAAGGATTAGATCAAAAAATTAAAATATGCGGAAGCAATTGCAAACACAGTATACATGCTGACAAAAGGGGTGTTAACAGAGTGACCTGTGTCCAATAGGGAAAAATGGTATTTTTGGTGGTTTCATTTCTGTGTGAGCCAACATTACGAAACCTGAAATAACAAACACTAAATACAAAACAACATCAAACTTGTGTTGTTTCATATGGTCGACACAAATCACATAGTTACCATAATAACCATCTCTATTTTGACATCATTCAACAGAGCAGAAGTCAAACATATGTTTACGAAAGTATTAACAGAAACAACTCACACAGTAACAACATCAAATAACACCATACAAATGAAACAGAAGCAAAAGAAAGAAGGTGAATGATAACCGAAATCAAAAGGGAAGAGTTTAGGTTAATTTATTGAAACCTGCAACAACAACAAAAAATACCATCAACAACATAATCGACGGTGTTTTGGTCCAGCCAAATTTTACAAAGTTTACTTGTTTATCTTCCACATTCGACTTCAACAGCAGTTATTGCTTCTCATCAGTAGTCACTACCCCATACTTTGGTTGCACCACATACTTTGTTTTATTGACCACGAAGTAAGCCAAATACTAACAAAGTACCATTATGGTAAAAGAGGTTTTAAACGACGAAAATAGATGGCCTTAAAAAGTTCACCAACCGATCACCTTCCTGGCAATATCTTGTGTTGAACCATGTACAGACTCAGCAAGTGCAATACCTCGCTCACCAATGTTGTAGCTGCAAAATACAAGATATCCTGTCAGCTGTTATATTTTCCACCACTAAACTTCTTTGCCCAGACATCGAAACAAAAGAAAGAAAAAACTGGGTGTCAAGCCTAATCCTCCAATCAAGCCAGCGCAAAGGGCACTGATCATGTCACTATAAAGATTAGCCATCACCAACACATAAAAAAGTGCAGGATTTTTCAGAAGCTGTAAATGGTCCAAAAAGTAATAGTGTCAATATTCAATATATTCAAAGTAATTTGGAGGTGGGTAAATCTTCTAACCTGATCCAATGTTTGATGGCAGGACAGGCTACAATTTATCTATAAATATAGGGCGACGGCGACTGCGACAATGATGATGATGAATTCTTTAATGTATATTGATATCTTTACATCTATTCTCATTCCTTCTATCATATGTTAAAATGGCTGCATCAACACGGACCAGAGATTAACGTTGAATGTGATATATATAATTACAAAACAACACACTTATTAAATATATGAGTATAACTTGCATCAAAAACCAAAATAAATCAACCGAAGATGTAGTACCTCGTTCAACATTCTATGTAACTCATCTTTGACCTTAACAACTTTATCCCTATCATTAAAATCAACGAAAAAATTAGGGATTAGGGTTTATCAGTTTCAATTTGCATAAAAAACCAAAATAAATCTACTGAAGATATAGTACCTCATTCAACATTCTATGTAACTCATCTCTGACCTCAACAACTTTATTCGTGTCATCGAAATCAACGAAAAAATTAGGGATTAGGGTTTATCAGTTTCAATTTGCATAAAAACCAAAATAAATCTACTAAAGATATAGTACCTCATTCAACATTCTATATAACTCATCTCCGACCTCAACAACTTTATCCCTTTCGTCGAAATCAACAAAATAATTAGGGATTAGGGTTTATCAATTTCATATATATTAACTGAAAGGGCAAAAAATCATACCTAAACAACCTTCTTCTTTGTCTACCCTTTTCAATCCACGTCGCAGCCACAGAATGAAGGTTGGGGAAGAGGAAGAAGAAGAGAGACAAGGTTGACGGAGAGGAAGTAGAAGGACCTTCGATTCACAGTCGACAGAGAGAAAGAGAAAAGAGAGAGAGAAAGAGAAAGAAAAATGACGAGAGAGAGAGAGAGAGAGAGAGAGAGAGAGAGAGAGAGAGAGAGAGAGAGAGAGAGAGAGGAAATTCCAATTTTTTTAAAATTTGAATTTAAGTGTACATTGAATGAAGAGAAAAAAAGAAAAAAAAAATATAAATTGTGTTTGTGTAACAACTTGATAATTTGAAAGTGGGTTTAAAAACTTGACACTTGTCCAAAGAGTAAAAGAGTATTTTTAGTGGTATAAGATTTTCTTATATGGTAGATAGTACTTCAATAATGTATGTATAAGTCATTAGTGTGTAGACTATTTGTAAAAAACATTTCAATAATTTTTATGATGACATGCTTGTAAATAGTATATTTTTTTGTCTTTTTTTTATCTCTTTAGTTATAAAAGGGAACGTCATGTATCAGTTTGAGAGAAAAGCAATAAGAAATAAATCTTATGTGCTAAAACATAAATATGTTTTAAAAAAAATTCTCTCTAAAAGTTTTAGTTATTATGTTTATATCATAATTTTTATCTTTTATATTTGTTTCAAAATGAAGATCTTGTGTATCAACCTCAATCCATATTACAGTCTAAGAGCATCCTTTGATCTTTCGTCATTGGTGACATTGTTGACATTTCTAACTAGGATCTTTCCATGAGGCCTATAAAGACCTGCTTCTTTTTTTCCCTTCATGATCACCATTGAACCCTTCATTATCTTCAAGACTCCAAGTGAAATTTGTTTTAACAAAACAAATATAACAAATATTCATTTAGTTGTTTCTATAAGTGATCTATTCATATAGTTAAAAGTCAATTTGTCCAGGTTATGTGTAGAACAAGCTTTTAATAGTCTGACTCTAGACTATTTTTTGTTTTATAAAATATTTATTAAAAAAAAAAGGTATTTTTGAAAATGATTCATATCATTACTCAATCAAAGAGATCTTTAAGTCTTTCTCTCTAATTCCAAAGATACTGTTAACTGTAATCGTATGTTTATAATAAAACCAAAAGTGTGGATGGCTCAGATAAATTTTAAAACAAGAGTCAGATTGCATTCTCGCACATCCATTGAAGTATTTTAGATGTGGAAAAACCAGACATTCTTATTGAAACTAAGGCAGTGGATATAACACACGAACACATCGACCCGGACAAAGCCATATAGTGAGATTGGCACATATATAAACCAAACTAATGGGTATATAGTGAGATTGGCACATATATAAACCAAACTAAACAGCTAAACATAGCATAGAGATTTAAGTTAAGGGAACTTCAAAAACATGAAATAGTTCAAACACAACACATGTCTTCATATGGATCCTCATGGAATATTCATATACATTATATCAGTTCCTATCATAAAATGCTAAAAAAGTATACAGATTCTTTAGCAAAGAATCTGCAACTCGACCATCGAATAGCTTATCCAGCAATCTCCAAGATTCCTAAAGAAACAGACCTCTGAATTCACCATTTGCAAGTTGGCATAACTGATTGTAAGAGTTGACATCTACAAAGAAAGACAAATCAAAATCAACACAAGCAGATAAACACCAAAACAACATGAAATTAAAATACCAACTAATAGCATCTAACTATAACTTGGGTGTTTAAGTTGTGAAAAAAAGATCAATAAGCCAACATAATTTTCCCCATTTTAAAACTTTAAAAGTGAATCAAATTAATCAATAACATGTAAGAAAATCATACAGATAAAATAATAATTCTTCCTACCAAATGTGGCACCAAAGTCTGTAAATATCTCAGCACGGATAGTGTTACTACTTTCAGCAATGCCAATAACCTCAGCATAATTCAAGACAGGAACTTGTGATGATAACCCTTTCACAGTTATCTGAGATTCATCAGTGGATTTTCCTGTGATAACCGCTCCATCAGACTGATTCACCTGAACCACTATTCTTACTTTCTTTCCAATAAAATTGGGAAGAATCTGTCCATTGACAAATGCAGCGGGATTTGAAGTGTCCATAACCTGAAACAAAACAACAATATCAAAAGAAAATCCACCTTTATGGGTCATATTCAAAACAAAATTAAACAACTCAAATTTCTGATTTCTGGGTCTCAATCAAAAACCCAAAATCAACAACAGGATCTAAAAAAAATAACAAAAATCTGATTCTAACCTTCAACCCAATTCATAATACAGTAATTGTCAAAATCAAAAACAAAAAGAAAGGAAAAAGTCTGTGAGGACTTTCAACAAACATGATAAGTGCATATAAAAAAAAAAAAGAAGAAGAATCTGGTGGAGATAGTGTATAGTGAATGAATCAGTTCATACAATAGACATGGATTGAATCAGAGAACAAGAATTGAGAATTACCGTGTGTTATTGTTGTTTCGAATCTTGATCTTGAAACCCTAAGAGTGAATGAAAGAAAAACCCTAATGCGTTTGTGAGAGAGCGTTACAGAGAAGTTTCTATGTATTGGGAGCGGAAAGGGGGAAAAAATAATAATAGCGGGAAAATATGATTAATTTTGTTATTTTGGCGGGAAATAAATATGGATTAGTTTTACTATTTTCTCCCTAGTTTCGAATTGGGGTAATTGTTTTTTAATCTTGAATTTACTTAAAATAATTATTATTAATTGATTATAATTAAGATTTTTGATTATGCAATCAAAATTGAAATTTGCTTTTGTTCTTTACCACGGGAAACAAATTAGTGAAAAATCTACTCTTTTTATTTTTATTTTTCTTCTTTCCTTCGATTTTCAATAGAAAAAAAGTTTGAAGTGAATAATGTACTTATTATTCTCAAAGGCCTACGAATCTTAAGTAATTTAATTCAAAATATTAAAATAGTAAAAATCATGGTAACATCGTGCCTACAAGAACTAGAACATAAAAATTTAACTTAAGGACGTCCCGACCCGATGTTACATATCAGAGCAAGACTTCTTCTAAATTCAACGGAAATAAAACTAAATAACTCGAAATGTTAAATCTTCACGCACCAAGAGAGTTAATCCTGATCACATGCATGTTACCCACGTGGAGGCAATATTCAAACAGACATGGTGAGTAATCACGAATCATTATACGAGATATAAAGAAAAGATATACAGGTACAACAGTATCAACAGTTCATTTATACCGTCATAGTATCGTCAAACAAAATAATCATCATTAAGTCATCATCGCCGTACATCACTTAAAATCATGTCATTAATAACATCGTTCATTCACAAATATGCAATGCCACATAGTATGAAATGCAACAACATAGACTCGTGCATGTGGTACCAATTCATTTGATGGACACTGGGCCATCACCCTCCAAAGATCCCCACCATAGGATCGATTCCCCCTTGGAACCGAAGCACGTCATAAACACTTCAATCCACACAATGGGATTAAAGTCACCACTGGACCGAAGTTCTAACCTCATCACTGGACCGAAGTCCTAACATCATCACTGGACCGAAGACCTAAATTATGCTATGAATGCATGATGCCAAACGTCATAATAATCACCATCATAGGATCGTCAAAGTTGTATCACCATTCATGAGAATTCATCAAAACATCATAGTATAACATCAGTCACATACGTCACAATTCATCATATTATAATCATTAAGACACGACACTTCAATTGCCCCACGACACAAGGTCAGCAAAGGAACAAGAAAACACAAAGAATGAATTTAAAAAAAAAATATCTGCTCCTGCTCGCCTGGTGCTCGCCCGGCGAAGCAGTTCGCTCGCCTGGGGTTCGCCCGGCGAAGCAGGGGCGAAGTCCCTCCCTCATATAAACTCCAGTAGCACCTATTTTTCACCCTCATTTCGCCTCTACTCTCGCCCGGCGAGGCTGGGGTGAAATTGCTTTGCCCGGCGACACGGGAAGCTCGCCCGACAAATCATGCGAAACTGCAACTTCTCAGTTGTGATTCTGCCCAGTTCAGATCCAAATTATCTTGTGATTTCAGTACCATAGAGTCTAAAATGCACATCAATCACAAGGCAATCATACTACAACAATAACACATCATAATAGACAACATATACATCATCCCTTCTCATCTTACACATCCCTAAATCACAAATTTCATCATAATTTGTCATATAATCACCAGGTCCCCCAAAATCCCATAAAACCCCAACTACCTACATACATCTAACTCTATATCAGTTATAATGGTAAGTGATACTCCCCATACATTAAAATTCTCAGTTCTGATCTTCCTCTTGAGTTCTTCAGAGTTTCTCTGAGCCCTAATCTCTTCCTTCTTCTTTCCTCAGAGTGCTCTCCCAAAAACACGATTGTTCCAAAGTGAACTTCTCAACTCTCTATTTTCCTTTTTGTCAAGCATGCCCTTAGGATCCTTATTATGATTTTCCCATCTTACCCTCACTTATCCCTTCACAAAAGACCACCTTGCCCTTAGTGTTCCTCCCTTTTTTATTTTAATTAATAATAATAATCTAAATAATATTATTCACGTTATTCTATTATTATTAACACTGAAGTAATTCCCATTAATCACTTATTTCCTAAATACTCTAATTATCCCCTTAGCTCATCAATATCCCACAACACACCATACAAATACACCATGCGTCATAATATTTCATCAAAATTCATCGAAAATCACGAATAATTATAATAAATTAATTAAATAAATATTATAATTATTTTGGAGTGTTACAGCTAGGGGTCAAAATTGAGTTGAACAAAAGAAAGAGAGGCATGGTATTTTTCCCATTTTTTAGAAATTCTCTCTCTCTCTGTCACACACACACACACATACACACACACTCTCATATCTCTTCACAAACAAAACACACACACACACACACTTTTTTAATTATTTTTTAATCAAACATACAAATTACTTATGAACATGGTGAAGAACACATGAACACCATGCATGTTTTTCACCCTCACACCCATATTTCATTCAAATCAACCCAAAATCAAAGCAACAAACAGTAACCCTAACTAAGATCCTTCCTTAAACACATATCCAGAAACAGAAACTACAAAAAATCACAATAACAACATGAATCGGAGCTCACCCGCGATGAACCCTAAACCAAAAAAATCCTTCAATCCGCCCAAATCGCAAGCTTACAACACAAATTATCACAGGGAAAGGGATTCTGGTGACTACAACAACATTAATCAAGCTAAAAAAACATGAATAAGATGACGAAAAGCTACCAAATTGGAGAAAGTTTCTTCAGCGAGTGCTCTGGTGAGAGAAGTTCCAAGTAACTCCTGTTCTTTTTCTCCTTCATTCACTTTCTTCTGCTTTCTTCTAATTCATCTTCTTCTTCAACTCTTTTATTTTTTCTGACTTTTTCTCTTCTTCTTCTTGATGCATGGTGTCGAGGACTTTAAGGTTGAAGTGGATGGAGGCTAAGCTTAGCCACTCAGAGCTTTAAAGTGAAACCACTAATTGAGCTCTAAATGGAGGTTAGGGTGGCTGTAGATTGCTCATGACGCGTGGAATTCTAGGTTTTTTGTGTGTAAGTATTTCTGTGTAAAATTGGTTGGTTCATGCAGTGAATTAAGGGTAGTATTTATAGGGAATGATTAGGTTTAGGAGTGAGAATGTGAGTATTTGGTTCAAGCGTGTAAGGGAAGATATTTTAAGAGAATTTATGTGAGGAATCAAGTGAAATCACGAGTTGTAATGAGAGAGTCAGGGGATAGGGATCAATGAGGATTGTGTGATGTTTTGTTGTGAAATTCTCCATGATTTTGTGGGATTGTGAGGATGAATTCGAGAGTTGTTTTGTGAGCCATGTGCAAAGTTGATTTGCTGTAATTTTTTCTCTATAATAAACTTTCATTTGTAATGTAACAATCCAATGTAATTTGAATTTTGTTTTCATTTCAATTTTGTCCATTTTATTTAATTTGGTTTTTTTTTTTGTTATTCGAATTGGGAAAAAGGATAAAACTGTGTGATGAAATAAACCAAGTTACAAAGAAATTCCACTTCAACTTTGATTTGATTTATTTCTAGTTTTTATTATCAAACTCAAGCTTTATTTTGTTCCTTGTAAACTTATATGATGATGATGTAGATTGGTATGAATGTATGGTGTATTAACTAGCGTTTGCATAACGTGAATAGGATGAAACTTTTGAACTTAATTCAAAATCAAGTTGACTCTTATTTTGACTTTTTCAAAGGAAACTTGTAATGCAAACCACCATAATTTAATGATATGGCCTAAAAAATTAAATGGCAAATGAGATAATGGCATGGACTACAAAATGACTTTCTCTGTTTGGTTGACTTCATATGACCTTTTTCACAATAAGACTTCTAATGCAAGAAATCCTTTTCGAATGGTTTGGTGTTAGGTGCTAAAATGTGTTAATATTTAGTTTAGTTTGTGGCACCTTTTGAGATCTTTATTTGATAATCGATGCTTTTTCCCGTTGTTTCCGGTAAATAATCGTAGTATAGTTTAATTACATTATTAGACTTATTTATTTAATTTTTGTGTTTATAATTGTAGGTTTTAGCATTTCAATGGAAGCTTGGAGCATGAAAGGCTCTTAAGGAGTAGTCTTGAAGAAATTGGATTTTTGAAGCATGCTGCAAGCGCGCTTAGCGCGCACTGAGAGTATTTTCCAGAGAGTAGCCCGCTTAGCGTGGTCTGTAGCCCGCTAAGCGCGGTCAAGGGCGGTTTGATCATTAATGACAGTGCGCTTAGCGCGGTGCTGCGCGCTTAGTGCGCTCTGCGTATCTCAGCCCTTTATAAATAGATTAGATCAGATTTTTTGGGGAGAACTATTCATTTCCTTAGAGCAAAAACATTTTAAACACCGTATTGTCCTATTTTCTAAGAATCGAAGCATCATTTGTCGAGAGATCATCGTTGATGCTTGTTTCTCTTCTCCATTTCTCTTGTTTGTGAAGCTACTGTGACAATGGGTAGCTAAGCACTTCTAATGTCAAGATTAGTGGAGGTAATCCATCATTTTTGTATGTATTGATATTGCATTAAGTTTGTGAACTTTGTTAACGATAAATATAGAGAAGAAACTTTGTTTTATGGTTCATCTTTTGTTTTGATTCATGATTGAGAGATATGTGTTAAAACTTGACCTAGGTTTCAATCCATCAATTATTCATGAGGCTAGAGATAGTTTTGAATGTTGATGTTCATAAATATTGTTCTTAAATGTTGTCATATTGATAGTTTGTGTGAGAGATCAACAAAGGATCAATATGATAAATCCCACAACAAGTCTTCGAGAGAAACTTGTTGAGAGGATATGTGAGTTTATTTATCGTTAGGAAGTTCACACGCTTTTTCGAAGATATACGTACGAGAGCGGATTACCGGCTACTAATCTTGACATGTTTTTATAAATCGTTAAAACAAATCTTTTTACCGTTCATTACTTAACTTTGAATGCAAACGTTCCGACTAAAAACAACCAAAACCCTTTGTTCCAATTAAAGTTTAAAACCTTTACAACTGTAGAAAGGCAGTGTTATCTCTAACAATCTCTGTGGAACGATAACAAAACCCTAACACTATTTGTATTCCAACATCTGGAAGAAAACTTAAAAAAAAAAACATGATAAACGAAAAGATGCATAATGATGTGATGACTATGTGGAAATGAAATGGAATTGGACTTTTTTCTTTTATGGGAATGTTGACTTTTTAAGTTAACTTAATGTTGACTTTAACTAACCTCTTATTAATGAGAAGCATGATAAGTGATATGATAATGGATGGAATGAAATAAAATTAGAAAAATGGTCTTCAAAACCAAGTGAATTAAATGAATTGATCATAACCAAATTAAAGAGTTAGACCAATGATTGACTTTTTATTGACTTTGGTCACTAAGGTATAAAGTTGTGACTCAAAGACCATGAAATGATGTATGATTATGAGGAATGGATTGGAGAATGAAACCATGACACATGGACCTCTCATTCTAGCATAATATGAAACTTTAGTTCCTATAGCCAGATGATATGAGAAAGGGTAGGGACAAAATTGGGGTATAACACCATGATAAAATTGAAGATGTTGTTCATATGCTTATGTTCTGTGTTGATGAAAAAACATGATGGATTGATGTGATAATGTTAATTCGGTGCTTTGATGTGTAAATTACTGTATGATTCGAGTACTATGAATTGTTATATGTTTTTGGGACTTTTGGAGCTTTTGGTACTCAAATACTGGAGTTTTGGGTCTCTTTCATTGGGGAAGAATCAGAGAAATAAAAAAAAATCAAAGGTAGACATAGAAGGGGATTTACCGCCTTGTTTCTTGCGTAACTTGAATTATGTAAGTCCGCTTGAGGTGCGGTCAGGCATGTACCTGAATAATTGAGGAAGAAACTAGATGATCAAAGTCAGGCTATGGTGCTCATATGTTATCATTGGACTGATGCATACAAGTTGTATTCACCAAATGTTGGTAAACTTGTGATCATTCGAGGCGTTCTAATGGATGAAAGCAAATGGTGGGATTGGAGTCAAGGGTCAGTTTGACGAGAGTATAATACAGTTACAATTGTGCTTGATGAAGACCAACAGACCGAGGTCACAACAAATCGAAACGAAGAACCACCTGAGCAGAATGTTACCAGATTGACTAGAGTAAGAACTGAGTCGACAAGGCTAGATAGATATGAGAGATTTCCAGATGAAGCAATTGATGCTGTGGTGGCTTAATAGAAGAAGTGATTATGATGGATGAAGCAACACCAATCAATTTGGATAAATCCATGAATGATTTGAATAGGTTAATCTCCAAAAAAGAAGAACTAAGGGCAACCGCGAAGAACAAGACCTGGGAGTTTTTCGAATAGTCAATCAAGAAGCTAATTGGTGTGAAGTGGGTTTACAAGATGAAACGAAGGCCAAATGTTGAAATTTCCAAGCATAAGGTAAGACTAATGGCGAGAGGTTTTCATCAAAAGAGTTGGTATTGATTTCGACAAAGTGTATGCACCTGTGGTGTAACACCCCGAATTTGATCAACCAAACCAAAATTTTGTTGTTGCTTGGATATTCAGGTAAGAGGGAATAACCTTCAATAAGGGTTTATGCATGAGGAGTATGGTAAAGAATGCAAGAACAAGATTTAGTTCTACATCTGGCAATTAAGTTTTGATGATAACTGCACATGTTATCTAAGAAAATAATTATGTATGATATGATTTCTGTCTAGTGTGTGGCAGTTATCAATATGATTTTGATTCTGATAAAAAGGCGTGTGATGTCATCAGACTCCATTATCAACACTCTGGAAGAAAACATATGTGTGTGTACAAGTTAAAGTCAAGATTCATGAATGTTTCTAATACAACGGTTTTAATGAACGTTAGTTATGGACATTCTAATTGAGACTTTATGAGAAAGATGTACAAGACATTCTAATGTGATGCACTTCTAATATTACAAGTTCTAAAGATTCTGAAGACGTGGTTCAGGTGAACAAAGCTCTAAAGATTCTGAAGACAAAGAACGTGCTTAATGAAATCTGAAGACTCTGAAGACAAGGTTCTGAAGACTCTGAAGATAGTGTTTCTAAAGAAAGAGTGCTGAAGATTCTCAAGATAGATTCTGTTGAACACAGATCTTGGAATTCTGAAGACTAAGTTTTTGAAGATTACACAAAGAATGACTCTTCTACAACACGCTTCATCAAGTTAATATCTGAAGCCTCTTAAGATGCTATAAGACTGAAGATCAGAATGGTTTTAAGTTGAATATAATAGTATTACAACTTTGTATCCTTTACCTCGAAAAGGTGGCGCAAAATCAAATTTTTGTACAGTGGTGTTGACCATTCCTTCGTGTGAACATTGGGATATTGCTGTTGGAATATGTTTCCAAGAATACCCCTCAACAGATCTATTCTCTCATGGTCTATAAATTGAAGACTTGGAAGCTTGAAGAAATGTTGCTCATGGCTAGAAGCTAGTCGCTTATTGCTGAAGCAGCCACTGATTACAAAGAGAGAAAGATAAAAAGATTGTTGGTTGTTTTCATACAAAATATTATCCAACACAACAAACAAATCAACATGTAGCAAGCAAAGATGAAGCTGCTACTACAAGTGTGCACAAACAAGGATTATGCTAACACCATATGAAACTACTCAAGTGACACATTATAAGTGAAGCATAGTAGCTTAGTTGAACTTGATGGTTGAATTGGAAAAATCATTATATGCTCAAGAAAGGAGTACAAGATGCTGCAAGCTGAAGCTTAAACGAAGAATGCTCAATGAAGAAGAAGCTGAAGCAGAATGATGAAGAATGCATAACGATACAACATGCTAAAGCCATGTGAAACTCATCAAGTGAAACATCAATAAGTGAAGTATAGTAACTTAGTTAATCTTGATAGTTAAGCTGGACGAAGCATTACTTACTCAGAAAGGAGTACAAAAGCTTAAAACTAATGATAAGAAGCCGCAGTGCTCATAAGAAAGCTTTTAAGCGAATACAGAACTAGGGAGCTTTATAATCTCTTAGAGATTTATTTTTAGATAGTTTCTGTATTATAAAGCAAGGAGTTGTTGCTCACATCTTGCTAGAAACACTTAGGTGTTTATGTACTTCATTTATGTAATCAGCTTGTAAGAAGCATAAATAGTGCAAAAGAAAATCCTTGAAAAAGGTAATGTTCCTTGAGCGGTCGAATGATGACCATAATGCTCGAGAGGGCCAAGTAGTGGTTTAGAGGCTTGGAGGTTGATTCCTTGAGCAGTCGAGTGAATACCATAAGGCTTAAGAAGACTAAGCGTGCTTCTAACACCTTAGTGGAAGATTCCTTGAGAGGCGAATGAATGCCAGGACTCCTAAAAAGGCAATGGAGGGTATCCATTGTGGTTGTAATCATGTTGATGATTAGTGGATTAAGTCCTTGTGATAAGGCGAAATCACCTTGAGGGGTGGACTGGAGTAACTTCGTTAACAGTGAACCAAGATAAAATAACGTGTTCATTTATTTTATTTACTTGTTAACGCAATTGGTTTAATTTCCGTAAACGGGGACGAAATGTGAAACCCGATTCAAACCCTTATTTCGTGTGTTTCTCAACCTTCAAATGAGTCCTTAACCTCTAATAAGGATGATGATTGTGATAGTTTCTATGTGTGTTCTTGAGGAGTGATATTCTCATGATTATATTGATGTGAATTTCGTGTGAATTGATGTTCGAAATTCTGTATATTGTATGTGTGTTTCTACCATTGTTGCAATGTATAAGATTTTAGGTCAATTGTTGTGCTGATTAATATAATTAGGGCTTAATAAGAGTGAGGTTTGATTTTGAGAAAAGGGGTGTTTGAAATAAGTTGTTTTTGTGTTAAAAGTGTTTGGATGGTATTATATTAGTAAATGACTTTCCATGTGCATTAAAAAATGGTTTTTAGGCAAAAACAATAGTGGGAGTCAACTTCTACTTGCTGGGATTCGACCCCAAACCAACAGAAAAGACATTTTAAAAAACTGCACAATAAGAATCGACCCATACATGTTGGGGGTCGACCCATAGCTGATAGTGTAGCGGTAAAAATCGTGAGTGTAAGCTATTGATTAACTTAACTCATAAAGCAAGAGTCGCCACCACGCTTTTATTTATTCCACAAAGGAAAAGGAAAAAAGAGTGAATAAATCCTAAGAAGTCTAAAAAAGCAAAGGCTAAAAAGACAAAGAGAAATGGGTAAGGGGGGTTGGTTATGTAAAGGGAAGGTTTTACGCATCCAATACATCTATAGTACTCTATAGGAGCCATTTGATGCATTCATGCTTTTTGGTCTGAAAATGGTTTGCTTGAAAGAGATTGGGGAGATGAGAAGAGAATTATTTTTTAATATTTTTGTGTTTGGAGATACTTATCGCCTCATGCCTACGTACCCACAATGTGCAATGTAGGATCAAAACCTCGTAGTTCGTGGTACAAAGAACAAAAATTTGTTTGTTTTGGTTGATTTTAAGTGTAAAGACAAGTCGTCATTTCTAAGCGAATAATTCCGCTTAAAGAAATGAATCATGTCTAAACTTATGAAAAAGTTTAAAAAGGAAAAGGTGCACAAAGCACAAAATGAGTTTGATGAGTTTTTGTATTTTTTATGTTTTTATGAAATGGTCAAAATATGGTTAATATTGATTGATATTTATTAAAGAAAACAAAGTTTAAAAATCACTTGACCAAAGTCAAGGTTTTATTATGAAAGCGGTTTTAAGTTCGAAAACAAGAAGGTTTTGAAAAAGAGAGAAGGTTTTGAAAATTGAAGAAGGGGTGGAGAAGAAGTGACTATCCTAGTGCATAAAAATAAAAGCTAATGATAAGAAAGATCTAACCACATGGACAAGCTCCATAGCATAAGCCTTTTCCCCTTTTTGATTTGGTCTTGATTCAAAATAAGTCTTCAAAAGAGGACTCCAAGTATCCAAAATCCAAGGTTTTCCATCACAAACTCCCAAGCATAGGTTAAGATCCTAATTCTAAGTCCATAAGTCCATAATCAAGAGTATAAGTCCTCCAAAGCAAGGGATAGTGGCCATAGTCCAACAATTAAGAGCACAAGTCTTTTAGTGGTTTAATCCTTTATTAATGTTTTAAGTCCAAAATGGACAAAAGAAAAATAAAGCACAAGATAATATGGTCCAAGTGGACAAAAGAAAAAAATGACATAAACATAAACATGATATGATAAATGGCATAAAGCATAAAAATAAAGAGAGATAGGGAGCGAGAAGGAAAAGTAAAGAAAGTTAGAAGTTAGTGGTTTGTAGCACAAGGCTCTAGTGCCATAAGCCTTCACCGATTATTCCATTCCGCGTCTTGAACTATGGTGATTAAACAATGTACTTAGGTCAAGGTTAATGAAGACTTGTTAGAAGATTGATAGAATCAAAGCCTCTACAACAACAAGCTTCAAAGATTTTAAACCTAATACAAAAGATCAATCACCATTGGGTTGACGCGACCAATCAAGGTCCGGACCACGAAAGTTCAAACTCCGAATTGGATAAAGAGGGACAAATGTTGCGCTATGTTAAGCAATCGTCGAGTAATTTACAGAGTAATTACCCTACAATGAGGCCGTTCAATAGATCTTTGTGCTAATACATGCTAGATGAATGATATGTAGATCGTCATCCGAAAGCAATACCGCACGAAAAGAAAATAGGTAACGATCTAGTCTTGATCAAGAATTCAACAAAGAAATTCTAAGATCCATAAGACTTTCATCGATCAAAATAAAAAAGAAATAGATGAAGAGAAAGCCAAATTGAATTAAAAAGTCAAGAACATTTTATCTTCAAGTTCAATCACCTTTAATTGATAGATTTAAGTGTGAAAACATATCACTAATTCAAAGCACCTCAAATGAATTCAACAATTCATTTAAAGATAGATTTGAACTAATGAATGTTTAATTACTCTAACCATATCCAAAGTCCATTGAAATTGAAGAGAAATTAATCTCAACAATGTGTTTCAAGGCTAAAATAAGAGGAAAGGGGAAGAAGGAGGAAGAAAAACCAAAACAGCCCCAGAAACAAGCAAAAAAACACATTCTGGATGCTGGTTAATCGATTAACCAACTCACAATGTAATTATGGTAATTGATTAACCAGTGCAAACTTCCAATTTTTGCGCAGAAACAAGCTGTTAATCGATTAACCTAATTGTATTGGCTTTGGTTAATCGATTAACACTGTAAAAATAACAGAAAATCAGTTTGAAAATTGCCAAATCCTTGATCACTCATTTCTTCAAACATCTTAGGGTCAAGGATTCAATTGTGCACGAATTTTTGAGTAGAACAGTAGCAAAAACCAACAATTAAACACAATTACAAGATCCAAAGGATCAAGTAACAAGAATCTCCAATGATCTACATTATGGAAGATGAAGATGAAGCTTCAACAATGGTGAAAGATGAATTACCACTTCAAATCTGAAAATTCCTTCAAATTGCTTCAAGATCCAAATACCAAAGCCTTGATCTATGAGAATTGATGAAGAAAACAAGTTTGGATGAAGGTTTAGCTCAAAGTTGAACAAGATTCAATGTGAATTCTTGTTAACTTTCAAAAGAAGAAAAGTGAGCTTTAGTGAAATTTGTGGTTCGGAAGAGAATTTGCAAGAGGTTTGTTGGCTATCAAAAGCTTGAATGAATGAATGAAATAAAAGCTCTATTTATAGAGTTTAGGCTTGGAAAATTTGGTGGTTTGGAATTAGGATTGGAAGATCAAAATTAGGATTGGAATTCAAATTTGGAGGGAAATCACAAAAGAGTGGTGATTAATGATGGTACATGGTGGGAATTAATTATGATGATGTA
This sequence comes from Lathyrus tuberosus, assembly GCA_022829125.1. NCBI lineage: Eukaryota > Viridiplantae > Streptophyta > Magnoliopsida > Fabales > Fabaceae > Lathyrus > Lathyrus tuberosus. Next base: position 6,993,634 of record JALAZF010000042.1, on the reverse strand, counting down.
GGGAATTAAAATGGGATGGTCTAGAATATTCCACATGTGATCAATATGGTGAAAATTGGTGCCAATTGCTGCAGAATTTGAATTTGGCACATTTTTTTCAAAAATTGCACGTGTTAATCGATTAACCATTTCACAGTGCAATTAGGTTAATCGATTAACACAGTGAAAAATGAGAAAAAAATGGCTTTTTGATGTGCTGTCTTGGTTTTGGCTCGATTTTCTTGCTTGTCAATGAAGGCATGGAAATAAACACATGAACCTTGGAGTCCCTTGAATAATAATCAATTAAATATTGGAAACTCTTGATCAGATAATTTTTGAATTAATTGCAGATCCACTTTGACTTTGTTCAGATGAAATTCACTTGAGCTGCGGGACTGGTTTTTGTTATTTTTAACCTGTTCTTCCCCTGAAAATGTTAGAGAAAGAAAACAAAATATTTTTGGATTTTAAATAATGGTTAGTAAACATAAAACAAGTTAAGCAATAAAACAACTAAACAAACACACACACACTTAAAGATCCCTGCAAGGCACAATCCTATAGAAGAGGGAACCAATGTGTGATCCTGTTTGTATGTATGAATGTACATGAAAAGCAGAGAATCTTAGGGGCAAAAATTAGGGTATTACAGATAGGAGTTGACCCATAGAGACTGGGAGTCGATCCCTGACTTCCAGAATGTTTATTTTGTCTCTTATTGCACTGCCCAATGATTTTGGTTGTAACTTTTGTTCCATTAGTGCAAATGAGACACCGTTCAAAGCATTGGGAAGCTAACACGCAGAGATTCCTCATGAACAACTTGATGAATGATAGACATATGCAAACATGAGGAGGTTGTAGTGTTATTTATTTGTGAGTTATGTTGATGATGATGTTTTTATAATGATGTTGTCGTGTGAAATAAGAGTGTGATGGTGTTATTAAGTTTTGAGGTGATATTTATGACTATTATGTTATTGCATGTATGAATAATAATCTAATCGAGGGGTTTGATTGTATACTCGAGTTGCACTAAATTATATGATGTTGTGCATATGTGAATTGTTATGGTGTGGTATCCTAGAGAGGGGATTGAGTTGTCAGTGCATTATGTTAAGATCGGAAAGGGGTCTTAACACATTGATTTAATGTGTATGAGCATGTATCATTGAGTTTTGTGAAGAGTCATGTCTGCTAGTTCAGAAAGGGGACTAATGGGTGTCCCAAGCTTAGAATAATGGGCTTGGAGCTTAGAATATTGGGCTCATGGGTTCAGAAAAGGGGATCCGGTTCCAGAGAGAACCAAATATTGAGTCGTTACCACATGCATATACATAGAGTTACATTACATAATGAGTTATATGCATATTTGTTAAACTGTGATTGGTTGATGAATATGGGTGTGAGAATGTATTATGATATATTGTGAATGAGATTGTGTAGAACATATTGTGTTTAATATCCTACCTTGTAGTATATTTCTGTTATTATTGTTTGTGATTTATCACCCTGTTGTTGTTGATGTGGTTTTTGCTCCTCTTTGGAGTACAGATAAGCATGTAATTGAGTAGCTGCTTAGAGTTGGAGGAAGATGGGAGGTTGTTTCTTCCTTTTTCTTTCTGCATTTTAGTTTACGTGCTCTAATATGTAACACCGGGAAACACTTGCTAGTTTTGTCTAATCTTTTTGTTAGAGAGTTGATGTATACTCTCATGTTTGATATTTTGATGTTTTGGGGAGATTTCATTTATGAGTTTGATTATGCCATAAAGTGCATCTAAAGTGTAAATGATTTAATTATTGTGTACTTGATTATGAGAAATTTTGTTGTGATGATACTCTAAGTGAAGATAAGCATGCGATGACACCCTAAGTGAAAGTGTTTATTTTTGTTTTATCCAATAGAATGTTACAGGGCATGTAGGTTGATAAAAGCGAATATGTGACATCCTATTTGTTTATGTGAATACTCTGATTTATTATATATTTATGCGCGAGGGAAATAATGTGTTACATTAGTGTATCAGAGCAGGTCGGTCCGTCCATCCAAGTTATTTGATGTTGTTGTTTCCTTATATGCGATGAGTGTATGAGAACATTCTCGATACATCGTTCCTTTCGACGTGTGTGCATTGTTTGGTTATTCATGATTATGGCTGGAGGGAGACATGATGATGCTATTTTTGAAGCTTTGGAATCACTTGCTCGGGCGATAGCTCAAAATGCGTGGAACAACCAGAATGGGGGAGCAGGAAGTGCTCCTGATGAATTTTGTGCTTTGGGAAAATTTTCAGATGAATAACCCGCCAACTTTCAAGGGTAGTTAAGATCCATAGGGTGCAGAGGCATGGCTCGGAGAAACTGATAAGATCTTCCGAGTGATGGCTTGCACTGAGGTTCAGAAGGTATAATACGGTACTCACATGCTGTCAAAGGAAGTTGAAGATTGGTGGGATAACATGCGTCAAAGATTGGACGCTACTAGTGCAGAGATTACTTGGACTGTGTTTAGAAATGAATTCTTGGAGAAGTATTTCCCTGGGGATGAGTGTGGTAAGAAGGATATAGAGTTCCTTGAGCTGAAGCAAGAGAACATGACTGTAGTAGAGTATGCTGCAAAGTTTGAGGCGTTGATGAAGTTTTATCCTCATTACAACAATGTTGATGTTGAGACTTCTAAGTGTCTCAAGTTTGATAATGGGTTGATACCATAGATTAAACAAGGTTTTGGATCCCAACAAATTTGTAGGTATGCTGAAATGGTGAATAAGAGCATAATCTACCATGAAGATAACAAATCTTGATTTGCTGACTATAAGAGTCTTAGTGAGAAGAAAGGGCAAGGATAATTCGAGGAAAACCTTATGTAACTCCTGTTGACAAGGGGAAACAAAAGACTTCGAGTGAGAAGAAACCAAATAGGGGAGGAGCTCCTACTTTGGTTAAGTGCTTTAAGTGTGGTGTTATGCGACATCATGCTATCCAGTGTCAGAGTTCTGAGGTTAAATGTTTCAAGTGTGGGAAGACAGTTCATAAGGATGTTGATTGCAAGGGTAATATCGTGACTTGCTATAACTGTGGAGAGCAGAGCCACATCAGTATTACTTGTCAGAAACCTAAGAAGGCTCAGACTGGAGGAAAAGTTTTTCCTTGTCAGGAGCAGAGACTACCAGTGATGAAAGATTAATTTGAGGCACATGCTTTATCAACGATATTCCTTTTATTGCTATTATTGATGTGTAACGTATTCATTTATCTCCTTGGATTATTCCAAGAGGTTGAACCTTGAATTGTCATCTATGAGTGGGAGCATGGTTAGTGATGCCCTTGTAATGAGTTTAGTAATTACGACTCTTGTTTCTTTGAATTGTCCGCTGAGTATTTTTAGTAGAGATTTTGGAATGGATTTGGTTTGTCTTCCATTAGTGCAAATTGATGTTATTTTTGGGGATGAACTGGTTGAAGTTCAATTGTGTGCATATCAACTGTTATGCTAAGACAATGATGTTCCCAAAGTTTGTTGAAGATGAAAATAAGTTTTTATCTGCTAAGAAACTAAGAAAGTCCGTAAGAGATGGTGCATAAGTGTTAGTGATGTTAGCCTCGTTAGAAGCCAAAGGCAAGGGAATAGTTCGTGATCTTCTTGTTGTTTGTGATTTTCCAGAAGTGTTTCCTGAGGACATAAGTGATTTACCGCCAGAGCGCAAGGTTGAGTTTGCTATATATTTGGTACCATGTACTAGTCCGGTGTTGATGGCTCCCTATAGGATGTCTGTTTCAGAATTGGGTGAGCTGAAGAAACAATTGGAAGAGTTAATTGAGAAGAAGTTTGTTCGTCCAAGTGTTTCGCCGCATGGTGCGCCAGTGTTGTTAGTCTAGTAGAATGATAGTAGTATGAGGTTGTGTGTCGACTATCGACAGTTGAGCAAAGTAACTATTAAGAACAAGTATCTACTTTTGAGGATTGATGATTTAATGGACCAATTAGTAGGTGCTTGTGTTTTCACCAAGATTGATTCGAGAATCGGTTATTGTTGAAGCTAGAATAGCAGCAAGCAAAAATATAAGTAACCCAGTTTTGTCATTCTCCACAGGGATCAGTGCGAGGGAAAGAATGTCATTCAACGGTATCTATATTTCTAAGCTCATGGATCAAAAGTTCTGGTTTAAAACGAACCAAAAGCAAATGCGGAAAATTAAAGGAACAAAAAGCAAGTAAATAACAATAACACATTCTTCGGAGAAGAGAAACTCAATAGAGATCAATCGATAACACATGCATTCTTCTAATCAAGTAAACACAAATCAATCATTCGCCTAATATCCTCACGTATCACCCACAACAAAGGTTATGTCTAACACAAAGTCGAGAGAACAACCATATTGTCTCATTGATGATGTCTCACATAACTCACCAACACAGAGAAGTAGGAACTGATACTCACGCAAGTGTTAAGTCTAAATTTATCTCTAGAGTTCAGACAAAACAGAGATTACTATAACATCCATATCAGGTAAATGATTTCTTCGTATTAAACCAAGATCAAAATACGTACACACGCTTAACCCTTTTTTACATGTATTCAACTAATTTGTCCAATGGATGTGAATATCCTTCTTCATCACTATTATCACGCATCCTCGCGATACCGTATTGATCCTAATCATGCTACCCATGCTACTTAATCAACACAATACAACAAAAGATAAAATGAATATCAACTCACAAAACCATGTCAAAAGCTTGCTCATTGATAGAATAAAATCTAAGATCAAAGATTTGTAAAGGGTTTGTCAAGACCACAAATAATCAATCAAAGACAACAACAATAGAAAATCAGAATTCATTCACAAACATACATTAGATGAAATACAATAGGTATCAAGAGATTTACATACAAAACCTCAACAAATAGAGAATACAAAGAGAAGAAAGGAGAAGAACCGTTTCCTCACGGTTTGTCAGAGTCGATTGAAGCAAATCCAACTCCGGATCAACAATATGCATCCTCTAATGTTGTTTCTAAGCCTATCTAATCCTAAAATATGTTTGATGAAGTTGGGAGAAAGTTCCCCCAAAAACATAACCTAAAAAATGCTGAAAAGTGACTTAAATAGGGGCTGAAAAGACGCGAACCGCGCTAAGCGCGGTATGAGGGCGCTTAGCGCCATCAGAGAAAGCCAGCATCTTGTTTTTGTCATAACTTTCGAACCGTAACTCCGTTTGAGGCGCGGTCGGAAGCGTCGGAAAGCTTATTCAATGCTATATATGAAAATGAATAGAAATTAAGGCTTGAATGCCTACAAAAATGAGACAAACAAATTAACAAAGAATTGAATTTATTAATACCGCGCTAAGCGCGATCTCACTTAAAATACCCTCAAACCGCCTTAAAGCGCGCTAAGCGCGGTCAAGGAACCTTAGCTACTGTAAGTTGAACAAAAAACGCGCTGAAGGCGCGCTAGAAATCCCGTTGAGCACGCTATGCCGACACGAACTCTCCGAAAATGCTCTTTCAGGCCTTCAATCCTTCATCGATTGTTCCTATCATCAAATATAAGCTAGAAGACCTGTCAAAGAATATCAAAATGATCAATATTCACAGTATTTACGTTAAAATCGGAAACTTGCGTATTTACACGAAAACATATGTATTTACTACTAAAACACCAAAGAAACAATTGTTAAGGGCCACAAAATACTATCTAAAATATGCAAAATTTGGCACTTAACAACTCTCCCCAACTTATTATTTTGTTTGTCCTCAAACAAAAGTCAATCAACTCAAAGAAACAAAAGCAATTATCACGAAATCATGCTCAACAATTTTTTACAAACGGACAACAAACGTATGGTACAAATATCAAAAGTACATGCAACGCAATGCTTACCACTAAACTACAACGACACCACGAATATGAAACAAAGTCTAAGCACAAAAAATATGTCAACATCCAAAAGCAATACATGTTCAAGAATGAATCACACCTAACACTCCACTTCAAATAAGAATGAAGAAATTAATGCGCGTTTACAACCACGGGGAAATTTCACTCAACTGACAAACAATGCAAATAACAATTCAATTCATACAACATCTAACAATAAAAAATGAAAATATGGAAGCAAAAAGATCACTAAGGGCTTTAAGGGTTATAGCTTGGTCGGGTTCACAACAAAGCGACATTTTTAAAGGCCATTGAATCGAAATTGCCGATGCAAAAGAACATTCACTATACAAGGTATTCACAAACATCTCAACTTTATTCACCAATTTCATTCCTCTATTGTAAACCTTCTCAAACTTCCTTATGCACAATTATTTCACTATATTTTTCTCATTCAAACAAGCATTCTTTTTCTTTTGTTTTTCATATTCATATTTACACTTTTTCTTTTCATGCTTGTTTTGAACTTTTTCAAAAGTTTTAGCATCCTACCATCTTCTTTTTCATTCTCCCCAACTTGAATTCAACCAAACCTCAAGTGAATGCTCCTTGTTTTTTAAGGCAAGGAATTCAAAGTAAAACAATGTTCAAAGGTTCAAGAAGAAATTTTTAGAACCTCACAAAATTCAATGATGAACTACACTTTCAAATCCTATACAACACAAAGTTCATCACTAAAAATGAGATCTAAACTGTTTAGGCTCAAAGGGGCTAACGAATTCTCACTACTCACGGGTAAGATACTTTTGGATACGGTTGTGCTCAATATAAACAAATGCCTTGATCATTTCTAATGCTTCCACAAGATTACAATAATCAAAAGATAAAGCATGAATCAACCGAATTAAACAAAGTTTATCAGTCATCCAAGCATTTAGTAAACAATGGAGGTTTCCTCGCATGGGGCTATGAACTGAAGTGATTCATAAATGAACAAAAATTGCAAGAGAATGAAAAACATGTAATTTGTACAAATCCTAAGGTTCACAAACATGTTATGTTCTAGAAAAACAATAAACATAAACCACAGCAATGCAACTTTCTTTAAACTTTTCACACTACCATAACATTTTCTTGTTGAAACAATCAAAATTGAAAAATCACACAATGCATCCTCAAGCTAATAAAAAACAAAACTTGAGAACAAACACAAAAATTTCTAAAACTAATAAAAATATACTAACAAAATGGGTGAAAGTGGATAAGAGAATAAGAGAGTTTTTCCACAAAAAGCAAGGCGCGCTAAGCGCGCACAGGCTTGCTGAGTTTTTCAAGTTATTTCTCTCACTCAATCCATCCACTATCATTTTATTTTAACTATACTACTAAATGTAAAACTGTACAAACTCAAATCATTGGGTTGCCTCCCAACAAGCGCCTGTTTCACGTCGTAAGCTCGACGCCTTATTTAAGTACAAGCTCCTCCATGTTGCTTGGTTCACCGACTACTATCAAATAAACCTGCACAACACTTTGAGCAAACGTAACGAAAAACATAAATATGCACACACATACACAAACATGGTGGACAACACATATATACGATAAGTGAACAAACGAAATGGAAACAAATATGTACAATAACATATGGAAAACAACTATGGACAAGTATGTACAAAAGCAAAACAAGTGTTTATACAAGTAAATATACAATATAGACAATTATGTACGAAGCTTAAAAACATAGAAACTATGCGATGCAACTCAATATCGAAACACCAATCCCCGGCAACGACGCCAATATTGTTGAAGCTAGAATAACAGCAAGCAAAAATATAAGTAACCCAGTTTTGTCGTTCTCCACAGGGATCAGTGCGAGGGAAAGAATGCCATTCAACGATATCTATATTTCTAAGCTCATGGATCAAAAGTTCTGGTTTAAAACGAACCAAAAGAAAATGCGGAAAATTAAAGGAACAAAAAGCAAGTAAATAACAATAACACATTCTTCGAAGAAGAGAAACTCAATAGAGATCAATCGATAACACATGCATTCTTCTAATCAAGTAAACACAAATCAATCATTCGCCTAATATCCTCACGTATCACCCACAACAGAGGTTATGTCTAACACAACGTCGAGAGAACAACCGTATTGTCTCATTGATGATGTCTCACGCAACTCAACAACACAGAGAAGTAAGAACTGATACTCACGCAAGTGTTAAGTCTAAATCTATCTCTAGAGTTCAGACAAAACAGAGATTACTATAACATCCATATCAGGTAAATGATTTCTTCGTATTAAACCAAGATCAAAATACGTACACACGCTTAACCCTTTTTTACATGTATTCAACTAATTTGCCCAATGGATGTGAATATCCTTCTTCATCACTATTATCACGCATCCTCGCGATACCGTATCGATCCTACTCATGCTACCCATGCTACTTAATCAACACAATACAACAAAAAATAAAATGAATATCAACTCACAAAACCATGTCAAAAGCTTGCTCATTGATAGAAGAAAATCTAAGATCAAAGATTTGTAAAGGTTTTGTCAAAACCACAAATAATCAATCAAAGACAACAACAATAGAAAATCAGAATTCATTCACAAACATACATTAGATGAAATACAATAGGTATCAAGAGATTTACATACAAAACCTCAACAAATAGAGAATACAAAGAGAAGAAAGGAGAAGAACCGTTTCCTCACGGTTTGTCAGAGCCGATTGAAGCAAATCCAACTCCGGATCAACAATATGCGTCCTTTAATGTTATTTCAAAGCCTATCTAATCCTAAATATGTTTGATGAAGTTGGGAGAAAGTTCCCCCAAAAACATAACCTAAAAAAATGTTGAAAAGTGACTTAAATAGGGGCTGAAAAGACGCGAACCGCGCTATGAGGGCGCTTAGCGCCATAAGAGAAATCCAACATCTTGTTTTCGTCATAACTTTCGAACCGTAACTCCGTTTGAGGCGCGGTCGGAAGCGTCAGAAAGCTTATTCAATGCTCTATATGAAAATGAATAGAAATCAAGGCTTGAATACCTACAAAAATGAGACAAACAAATTAACAAAGAATTGAATTTATTAATAGCGCGCTAAGCGGCCTCAGATCGCGCTAAGCGCGATCTCACTTAAAATACCCTCAAATCGCCTTAAAGCGCGCTAAGCGCGGTCCTGCCCGCGCTAAGCGCGGTCAAGGAACCTTAGCTATTGTAAGTTGAACAAAAAATGCACTGAAGGCGTGCTGTAAATCCCGCTGAGCGCGCTATACCGACACGAACTCTCCGAAAATGCTCTTTCAGGCCTTCAATCCTTCACCGATTGTTCCTATCATCAAATATAAGCTAGAAGACCTGTCAAAGAACATCAAAATGATCAATATTCACAGTATTTACATTAAAATCAGAAACTTGCGTATTTACACTAAAACATATGTATTTACTACTAAAACACCAAATAAACAATTGTTAAGGGCCACAAAATACTATCTAAAATATGCACAATTTGGCACTTAACAGTTATCATCATATTCGTGTAAAGGCTGAGGATATTCCAAAGACTACTTTTAGAATGAGATATGGTCATTACAAGTATTTAGTGATGTTGTTTGGTGTGTCTAATGCTTCTGGTGTCTTCATGGAGTATAAGAACAAGATCTCTCATCAGTATTTAGACAAGTTTGTGGTTGTATTCATCAATGATATCCTGATTTATTCGAAGATAGATGAAGAGCATGCATATCATCTAAGGTTGATGCTGTGTTACAGTGGGAGACTCCGAAGTCTGTTATTGAGATTCAAAGTTTCCTTAGGTTTGTTGGTTATTATCACATGTTTATTGAAGGTTTTTCTAAGTTAGCTTTGTCGTTAATTCAACTAACGAGGAAAGGTCAGGCTTTTATTTGGGATGCATTGTGCGAAGAAAATTTTCAAGAGCTCAAGAATAAGTTGATGTCAGCTTCTGTTCTGATTTTTCTGAGTCTTGATGAGTCTTTTGTTGTGTATTATGATGCTTCTTTGATGGGTCTTGGAGAAGTGTTGATGCAGAATCATTAGGTTGTGGCTTATGCTTCAAGGCAACTCAAAGTACAAGAGAGGGATTATCCGACACATGACTTAGAGTTGGTTGCAGTTGTGTTTGTGCTAAAGATTTAGAGACATTATTTGTTTGGTTCGAGATTCAAGGTGTACAATGATCACAAAAGTCTAAAGTAACTCTCGACCATGAAGAGTTGAGTATGAGATAGAGAACATGGCTTGAGTTTCTGAAGGATTATGACTTTGGTTTGAGTTACCATCCTGGAAAGCCAATGTCGTAGCTGATACATTGAGTCGCAAGACTTTGCATATGTCGACATTGATGGCTAGAAAGTTGGATCTGATCGAAGAGTTCAGAGATTTGAGTTTGATTTGTGAAGTCATGCCGCATAGTGTGAAGTTAGGTATGTTGAAGCTTACCAATGATATTCTTGAAGAAATTATAGAAGGTCAGAAGATGGACTTAAAATTGATTGATCAATTGACTTTAATCAATCAAGGTCAAGGTGGTGATATTAGAATCAAAGAGAATGAAACGATAAGATTTCGAGACCGTGTGTGTGTTTCGGATGTGCCAGAGCTTAAGCAGAGTATTATTAATGAAGGTCACAGAAGTGGCTTCAGTATTAATCTCGGTGCTACTAAGATGTATTAAGACCTGAAGAGGATCTTTTGGTGGCCAGAAATGAAGAAGGAGGTTGCCAGCTTTGTGTATGTGTGTTTGACTTGCCAGAAGTCAAAGGTGGAGCATCAAAAGCCATTGGGTTTGATGCAACCATTGTTTATTACATAGTGGAAATGAGACATCATTTTAATGGATTTTGTGTCTGGTTTGCCGAGGACAACGAAATGTTGTGATACGTTTTGGGTCATCATCGATAGGTTGAATAAATTGACTCATTTCCTTCCGATGAGACTTAATTATCTAATGGAAAAACTAGCAGAGATCCAAAAACCCCAAATCCAATTGATCTTGGAGGGCAAAACACTAGAGGTTTTATTCAAGAACAAACCCACTGAAACACTCACCCCAAACCAAGATACAACTCTATGCTTTGGACGTTATCACTTAATGATGCAGAAAATCAACAAAAATGATTATGTGTATTTGCTGAAAAAGGTGAAAGATGAAGATGAAAGTGATGAGAGAAAAAGTTTCAATGTATTTCTTTCACTTGTTCTTGTTCATGTAAAAAAATGAGGAACCAACTATATATATGATGCAAGGACCAACAGAAAATCATAACAGCATTTTAAACAAAGAAGAAAACCAGAAAAATTAGTCACTTACAGCGAACGGTCGACCGCTCCTCGAAGAGGGTCAGCCTGCGTTGACCCGTGGAGGAATCTACGCAAGTTGGGAGACCATGCGTCGACCGCTACAGGGGCCATGCGTCGACGCATGGCTGCAAAAAATGCACAATGAGAAATCCAGAAGTGTGCGTCGACCGCAGGGTAGGCGTGCGCTTACCCGAGCGAGACACACACATTTTTCACATATGGTGAGTCGACCGGACCCATTCTTAGGTCGACTCAAACTTAAAAGAAACTCAATAATTAATTTTTCGACACAGTTTTATCTATATAGGACCAGTTTATGCATTCCTAATACTAGTATCATGATCATCCATATTTAATGGACATGCAAGACTCCACCATGTATTTAGACTCATGATTATGCAATGCAAAATTGGAATGCCGACACCAATGAGATGACATCGTCCAAATTACAAACTATTAGCCCTCACATACATTTTGACATCATTAAAATAAAGCTTCAAATGAGAGGCACCTTGCCCTCACATAAGACACCTTTGTGTTGGTATGAATTGGGAGAGAGTGTTATGATTGGGCCTCAGATTATCCAATAAACGACAAAATAATATTAAATTGATTCAAAAGATGATGTTTAATTTTGGTGGCTAATTCGGTCACTAGAGTGACCGAAATTTTTCGGTCACTAATTCGGTCACTAAAAGCGAATTTTCTAGTAGTGTATCTTTTTCATCTCTCGCAAGATCATATCCGAATTTGTTATATTGATGTAATCTATGTTAATCATTTAAATTAGATTAACATTTGAATAACTATAGACAAATTTTATTAAAGAATTTTTATTGGTTTTTTTTTTAATTAAAGATCACACAGAAATAATAGGCAAACAATCAACAAATTGTATCACTAGTCTTTTTTAGATGACAATTAGAAAATTTCAGAAAACTTGCATGTTAAGTGATAGAGCTTTAAATTTCTAATTGTTATATTTAGTCTTTCTATTTAGTGTCCTTCCATCTTGCTTTATACCATAACAATAATCCCATCTCTTGCATCCGTACTGTGTTGATAACCAAGTCTGCATCCAAGCTGATATGAATGAACCACGTGATCTGTTATCATTGTATCAAGTATCAACATGAAGCTTCTTCAAGCCTCTACTATTTACGTTATGCTCAAATGGCCGGCTATGGATATCCATCTAAGCTTGAGAAATTGCAAGGCTAAATTCTTCGATCAATTGGCTGATTACAAATTGATTGTTGGGATGTTGAGACAAACTATTTCAATCTAGTATTACCACAAACTAATCTTCATACGCACCATGCTGTACCTAATCATCTACTAACCATTGTTTTCAGCTATTGATAAATGGGGATGTAGCTCAAATGGTAGAGCGCCCGCTTTGCATGCGGGAGGTACAGGGTTCGATCCCCTGCATCTCCATGTTAATTTTTCTTTTCTGTTTCTGGGGTGAATAACCATGTCTGCATATAAGCTGATATGATTGAACCATATGCATCTGTTTATCATCTCTTTTAAGTTTTGTATATTAATGTTATGCTCAAATGGTGAACTATGGATATTCATCTAAGCTTGAGAAATTGCTTGCTCGAGATATCAAGATGATCCATCCCTACACAATACAATACATACATAGGAATAGAGAATAGCAAAAATGCAACAACTAGGAGAAAATATGGCAAGCTAAATTTGATATTTCCATTTAAATATCAATTAGCACAACATTCATGAGGAAGACTCATAGCAGCATAGTGTCAATAGCCCACCTGAGATCACTTCCCATTTGCTTACACAAACACAGTTCTAAGGTCCATAACTATTAGAAGAAAAACAAAACAATCCCACGTTAAAAAAATATAAGATATGGAAAAAGTTTATGAAAAATGACACGTCTCATTTTAAATAAAACTTTTCTATAAAATTGGTTTCAAAAATTGTTTTTAAAATTAGAGTTTTTTTTTTATAAAAAAAAAAGGATAACAGAAATTTTATGACATATGCATTGGATTAATATCACGAGTTAAGCTATATTCTTACGATATAATAAAATATAAAATAATAATAATTCAAGATATTCAATGAATCAATTAATACAAATTTAATTTATACGAGGTGTCTAAATCAAATTTTATTAATCAATCAACAATTTAATATTACAAGTTTAAAAAAAAATAGAATCACTAAAACGACAAACTACACGATTTAATATATTCCAGACATACATACACACACATAAATCACTATAAGTAGATTAAACCTAGCAACACATAGTTCTACGAAAGCAATACAACCTAATCATGCAAAACTATAAAGAAAATTAAAGAGAGGGATAGGAACAATAGTGTTTATACTGGTGCAGCACGTTCATCATTGCTTTGCGTCTTATTCAGTCTCCAATGACAAACCATTAAAAATTTGTAGTCTTCCCCTTTTGACAATTTTTACAACACTTATTAAATACAATTGAGAAACTGGATAATGCTGAAATTAAAACACAATTAAACAACTCCAATCTAAATTGGTGGTTCTTGGATTGGCTAGAATTTTGGTAAAACAAAGTTGTTCAATGTATGATGGTTGATGTCATGACATTGAGTCTTAACATTGGTTTATGTTAAGTGTTTAGCTTGTTGAAGTTGGATGTCTGATGTCACATGCGATGTTGTGACATCAGGTCTGCAGAAGATTAATAACATCAGGTTTAGTGATGTTGTTAGGGTTTGCGTTTTAGCTGGAATTTGGAAGAGCTGGCAGAGTAATTGGATGCGAATATCTTGGAGGAGATATTTTCTGTTACAAACAGATTTGATGCAGATTTGTAGGAGTGTTTAAAGGCTGAAGATTTAAGAAGATTTTGAGAGAGAAAATCTGTCGAAGATTCAGTTTTAAATAACAAATCAGGTCAGATATTGTAGCAGGTCCAAGACCAAATCAAATTGCTATATAAAGCGCATCAATCCTTTGAAGAAAGCAATGAAGAAAGAGTGCCAAAGACTGAGAGTCGTTTGAGTCTTCGTGTTTGTATTGTAAACCATTCTAGTGTGAATTGGTGTTGTTGTTTTGAGTTGTTCTTGATCAAAGTTGTGAAGCAGAATCAAGTTGATTTTTTCAAAGTGTGTGATCTTTGAATTATATCACTAAAGTGATTTAAGGATTGAGTAGTGTTCTCATACCTAAGTGGTCTCTTAGGTAGAAGGTTCATTAAGTAGAGATAAAGTTTAGGAGATGTCAACTGGGTTGTTGAGTCTGTAAATTAATTCTACTGATAGTGAAATTCATCCCTGACTTGGTAGCCCCCAGACGTAGGTAGTTAGGCCGAACTGGGTGAACAATTCTTTGTGCCTTTTCTGTTGTTTATTGCCTTGTTCATTGCAGATTGTGTTGTTGTGACATCACACTTAACATCACACATCTGATACCAGAATTTCAATTGGTATCAAAGCAGGCACCCTGCTCTGAATCTGGGTGAGATCTAGGGCTAATACTTTCTGGTAAAGATGGACAAAGAAGTTGGTGGATTTGTGAATAGACCCCCTATTTTGGATGGCTCGAATTATGATTATTGGAAACCAAGGATGATTACTTTTTTGAAATCCTTGGACAGCAGGGCTTGGAAGGCTATCATAAAAGAATGGAAAGCACCTGTTATTGTTGAGAAAGATGATGCTGGTAAAGAAAAAGAAGGCAACTCAAAACTGAAACCTGAAGAAGAATGGACCAAGGAAGAAGATGAGCTTGCCCTTGGTAATTCCAAAGCTTTAAATGCTATTTTCAATGGAGTGGATAAGAACATATTCAGGTTGATCAATACCTGTGAAGTTGTTAAGGAAGCTTGGGACATCTCGAAGACTACTCATGAAGGAACTTCAAAGGTTAAGATGTCAAGACTTTAGCTTCTGACATCAAAGTTTGAAAGTCTAAAGATGAAGGAAGATGAAACTATTCATGACTTTCATATGAGTATTCTTGAGTTGTCTAATGCCTCTAGTGCTCTTGGAGAAAAAATGACTGAAGAAAAGCTGGTGAGGAAAATCCTTAGATCCCTTTCCAAGAGGTACAAGATGAAGGTGACTGCAATTGAAGAAGCTCAAGACATCAGCAAAATGGGGGTTGATGAGCTTATTGGATCTCTTCAAACATTTGAGCTAGGGTTAAGTGAAGAGGAACCTGAGAAGAAGTCCAAGAGTATAGTTTTGGTTTCCAGTTCTGATGAAGCCAAGAAAGGGAAAGAGGATGATTCTCAGGATGAGCTATCTCAGGCTATTGCTATGCTAGGAAGACAGTTCAACAAAGTGTTTAAGAGAATGGATAGAAACTACAAACCCAATGTTAAGAACATCTCCTCTGACATCAGCAAATCAAAAGAGAAGGATGAAGAGAAGACTGCTCAAGACAAAGGGATTCAATGCTTTGAGTGTGAAAGTTATGGACATGTCAAGAAAGAATGTCCTACATTCCTTAAGAAGCAGAAGAAGGGCATGACAGTTTCCTGGTCTGATATTGACAGTGAAAGTGAAGAAGAGTCAGCCAAGCATGTCAGAGCGTTGACAGAGACATGTGTGTCTGATGGAGAATCAAGTGATGAGGAACTGACTTTTGAGGAGTTAACAGCCTCCTATCATGAGTTATGTCTGAAGAGTGCAGAAATCTGTCAAGAAAGTGAAAAACAGAAGAAACAGATTGTTCAGCTTGAGACTGTCAAAGCTGATCTTGAAAATGAAGTCGTGTTGGTTAGATCTCAACTTGATCAAATGACCAAATCTGTTAGGATGCTGAACAGTGGTACAGACACACTTGACAAGATCCTTCAGACAGAAAAGGTTGCTGGAGATAAGTCAGGCATAGGATTTATGGTTGAGGAAAAGGTATCTGCTGAAGCAAGCACTTCAGGAACCAAGAAGGAGATGTCTCAACCAATGTCTCAACATCACACAAAGAGACAGGATCCTAAACCTAAGCAGGCAGCACATCCACAACCTCAAAATGTTGGGAAGAGGCATGCTCATGGTCCTCATCAAAGGAAGGCACATGTTTCTGGAGCTAGGCAGTATATGCCTCCACAATATCATAAGAGCATGTCGGCTCAACATTAGGGAAACATGTATAGCTATGGATATAATAATGTTGTGCCTTATTATTATGGAAGAAGGAAGCCTCATCACCATAGAAGACAGCCAAAAGGACAACATCCTTACCATAGAAGACAATCAAACTATGGGAGAAGAAGACAACATTATGGGTGGCAGCCACATCATTTTCATCATCAAGGTGGCCGGAAGTTTAACAACTTCAGAAAAGAAAGAGTAAGGTGCTTCTATTGTGGAAGATTTGACCATATGCAATTTTCTTGCTTCAAGCTTCATGGTTATCCAAAGTCTATCCCTCAACCTAGACAGAAGGATAATAGGCCCAAGGTTGTTAAGCAGTGGGTTCCTAAAGAAGAGGTTAAATGTCTATTAGTTCACTTTTCAGACAGACACTCTGCTAAGGATGGATGGTACTTTGACAGTGGCTGTTCAAAGCACATGACTGGAGTAAAGAATCTGTTGGTAGATGTGAAGCTTCACTCTTCAGGATATGTTACATTTGGTGATGGGGTAAAAGGAGAGATCAAGGGGATTGGTAAACTAAACTGTGCTGGTGCTCCCAGACTGGAGGATGTTCTTCTTGCAAAAGGACTGACAGCTAATTTGATTAGCATTAGTCAACTTTGTGATCAAGGATTCAAAGTAGACTTTACAAAGTCTGAATGCATTGTCAAAGATGATAAAGGAGAAGTCATTATGAAGGGAGACAGGTCTAAGGACAATTGTTATCTTTGGGTGTCACAAGACTCAAATTCTCCCACTTGTGTTTTTGCTAAAGAAGATGAGGTCAAAATCTGGCATCAGAAGTTGGGACATCTTCACCTAAAGGGAATGAAGAGAATTATCTCCTCAGAAGCAGTCAGAGGAATTCCCA
The DNA here is from genome assembly GCA_022829125.1 of Lathyrus tuberosus. Classification (NCBI taxonomy): domain Eukaryota; kingdom Viridiplantae; phylum Streptophyta; class Magnoliopsida; order Fabales; family Fabaceae; genus Lathyrus; species Lathyrus tuberosus. The sequence continues at coordinate 6,976,441 of JALAZF010000042.1, read as the reverse complement.
AACTTAATATTGAGGAAGGAAAAGTGTGTGGAGACTATCAAAAAGGAAAGCAGACAAAGATGTCTCATCCAAAGCTTCAACATGACACCACCTCCAAGGTCTTGGAGCTACTTCATATGGACTTGATGGGACCTATGCAGGTGGAAAGTCTGGGTGGAAAGAAATATGCATATGTAGTTGTGGATGACTATTCAAGGTACACTTGGGTGAGCTTCATCAAAGACAAATCAGAGGTGTTTGATGTGTTTAAAGATCTTTGTCAAAGACTCCAAAGAGAAAAGGAGAGTAATGTTATCAGGATAAGAAGTGACCATGGAAGTGAGTTTGAGAATAGCAAGTTTGAAGAATTTTGCTCTGCTGAAGGCATACAGGTTTGAAGTACATCATTAGTTACAGATTATCCCAACCCCCTGCATCTAGAAAAGCTTTCCAGTCTTCATCCCAATCATCTTTAGCAGCTTGTTGTTGCATAGGAAGCTTCTTGCTTGGTTTCATGGTTGTTTCTAAGGTTCTGCCTGACTTTGTGGTTCCTGAAGTAGTTTCAGCTGCAGTCATTGTTTTGCTCCCCTTCTGAGGTGGATCTAAAGTTTTGTCCTTCTGCTTGAAGGTCTTTGTTGTATCTTTGATGTTTGACTGGCTCATTCTTGGTTGCTGAGTGGTGCTGCTAGAAGGAAGAAAGGCTTGTGTTTATAATAAAAACAAGGAGCATAGTTTGTATCGACTGAACAATCAATGTTGGAACTTGGTGTTTGACTGTGTCATTTATTATGTTAGGACATTGTGTTTGGTGATTGTCCAATTATGGCTAAAAAGGGGGAGAGTTAGCTTAACCTTTATGTGTAGAGTGTGACCTATCTCAGTTCTGGTGTGGTGCAGATGTTGAGGGGGAGTATGCATGTTGAATAGCTGTTTATGCTGGTTCTGGTTTTGAGGGGGAGTTTTCTGCCCTCTGTTGATAGGTGTGTGCAGCATGCTGAAAGCATTTTGAAGTTGTTTGAAGAAGTGCTGCTAGGAGTTTTATACTAATTTTTTTTCCGCTGCTGAAGTCTCTGATGTTGCAGAGTTTGTTTTAGCCAAAATTAGCCAAAGGGGGAGATTGTTGGTTCTTGGATTGGCTAGAATTTTGGTAAAACAAAGTTGTTCAATGTATGATGGTTGATGTCATGACATTGAGTCTTAACATTGGTTTATGTTAAGTGTTTAGCTTGTTGAAGTTGGATGTCTGATGTCACATGCGATGTTGTGACATCAGGTCTGCAGAAGATTAATAACATCAGGTTTAGTGATGTTGTTAGGGTTTGCGTTTTAGCTGGAATTTGGAAGAGCTGGCAGAGTAATTGGATGCGAATATCTTGGAGGAGATATTTTCTGTTACAAACAGATTTGATGCAGATTTGTAGGAGTGTTTAAAGGCTGGAGATTTAAGAAGATTTTGAGAGAGAAAATCTGTCGAAGATTCAGTTTTAAATAACAAATCAGGTCAGATATTGTAGCAGGTGCATGACCAAATCAAATTGCTATATAAAGCGCATCAATCCTATGAAGAAAGCAACGAAGAAAGAGTGCCAAAGACTGAGAGTCGTTTGAGTCTTCGTGTTTGTATTGTAAACCATTCTAGTGTGAATTGGTGTTGTTGTTTTGAGTTGTTCTTGATCAAAGTTGTGAAGCAGAATCAAGTTGAGTTTTTCAAAGTGTGTGATCTTTGAATTATATCACTGAAGTGATTTAGGGATTGAGTAGTGTTCTCATACCTAAGTGGTCTCTTAGGTAGAAGGTTCATTAAGTAGAGATTAAGTTTAGGAGATGTCAACTGGGTTGTTGAGTCTGTAAATTAATTCTACTGATAGTGAAATTCATCCCTGGCTTGGTAGCCCCCAGACGTAGGTAGTTAGGCCGAACTGGGTGAATAATTCTTTGTGTCTTTTCTGTTGTTTATTGCCTTGTTCATAACAGATTATGTTGTTGTGACATCACACTTAACATCACACATCTGATACTAGAATTTCATAAATATTTCATATAACTCACTAAACTAAAATGCACAAGACCTTCACTCAATTTTGAAAGCCCACCTACTGAGATCCAAAATCTTTTTCAAGCCTTTGTTCTGCAACATTCTTTAATCGATCCTGCCAATACCTTATTGTCGCGGTGAGAATTGGATATCAAGCTATTGATTAACTTGAATCGCAAATCATTATTCACCACCGGTCTTTGATTTATCCAAGGGGAGGGAGAAAGATCGAATGTCCCATAGTATGCAATGCAAATGCAGCTAAGAGTCTAAGGTTCGGGGGTTGGTTATACCTAGGGAAGATGTTAGCATCCTAGATATCTGTAGTACTCTACAGGAACCTCTTGTTTTATTATGTTATCTATTAATTGTTATCTGTTTCTAAGGGTTAAGGCATAGGAAGACCTCAAGTTCTATTCCTAAGTGTGCTCGACAAGATATCGCATCTTGTGCCTACATATCCTGTCGGGAGTGGAATCAGAGCACTTGTAGTTCCTTTCTAAGGATGTACTAAGGTTTGTTTGAAAATGGTCTAGGAGAAAAGATGAGTCGTCATCTTAAGAAACCACCATAGTTTTTAGGATAATGGACCTTTGCTTTATCTTAGGAGAAGGGCTCCAACTCGGATATATAATCGACGAGTATGCCACATACCTCTCCTAAGTGGAAAAGGAATCCACATCTTGTTTGTATAGTGGGGTATGAGATTGTATGTCTCTTATTTGAGATGATTCACATCTAATTCTCTTGTAGGGAGAATCAGGTGAGCTAAAGTTTGTTTGTCTAATCAGATACTGGGGACTAACTTAGGAAAATCTATCCTAAAGTTGTATAAGAAATGCTTATCTTAAGGGATACCTACAACCACTAAGGGGAGGATGAAACGCAAATGAATATGCACCATGCACGACAAGTGATTATCATGCATGGGATTTTCCCTTAGATATATGTAAGCAATATAATAAGAATATGCATAGACGTCATCAAATAATCAAACAATGAATTGAGTTGTTAATCGTGCACACTAGCAAGGTGGACTAGCCTTGTGTATAGTGACCAAAAGGTTGATAGCGATGCTTAAAATCAATCGACTTACATGGGCGAAAAAGTGGCTTGACGTTGGATCGAAAATTTTATATTTTTAAAAAAAGGGATTAGAACACAATTAAAATGAACAAGTAAAGTGCATACATCAAGTGAAATGGAGACGAATAACCGTTTGAATTGATCTAAGGAAGTAAGGACTAATTGTTAGATATACTGAAAAGATTTTATCATTTACTCGTAGTTATTCTAAACAAATCTTATATTTTGAAAAAAACATATTATTAAGAACATAAGAGAATCTTACTTCTAATATATTATTTTTAGATAAGTTTTATTTCAAATTAAGAGTTTATATTTTTTTGTAAAAAGGAAGAGTTATTACATTATCCTAATTTTAATAAAATTGTTAATTATAATAAAATTGTTAATTAGAGAAAAAAGTTTTGAATAAATTAATCTAAAAGGTTTTTTCTTTAAATTGAGAGAATTTATAAATTTTGTATCAAGAAAAAAAAAAGAGAAAAAAATGAAATGCACCGACAGTGTAAATTTTTTTACACTGTCAATCAATGAGAGACATGTATCCGAATAAATTTCAATTTTATTTTTAAAATACTGAAATGACATGACAAATATAAGAGTTTTAATTGCTTGCATGTGCAAAACTGTCTTACACTGACAGTGCACTATCATTAAACAAAAAAAAAGGTTATATTAAAATAAAAAAGTTCTAATTTAGAAGATGGATGGTTATGTCCTAAAAAACAAAATTAATAACAAACTTCTTTAGAAAAAAACTAAATTAAAAAGTATGATTATTTATTAAATCAATTTTTTTAAGAAAAAAAAACAAATGGTTAATTTTAAATAATATGGATGGGCTATATGTTTGGCAAGGGGGGAGGGTCCAGGACCCTCAAATCACACCCATCTGATCTAATCACACTTAAAAAAACGGTTTCTGAACTTTGTGTGGTGATGATTGAATCATGTTGATCTAATCACTGTATTCATACCTTGTTAAATAATAAGTCTTTATCCATCACTGTCAGTCTTGAACTTTTGCATGGTTTTCCTGGTTTTCATTAACTGTAACGCACTTCAACAAGTGATATTTTGATATGTTAAATGTCACGAATCTACTGTAGCCAACGACGACGGAATTGTAGATTGTACGAGTCCTTTTAATATCATGGTTCATGCTTGTGTATGAATTTATTTTCCTCTGTAATGCTCTGTGTTTGCAGTGCTTTTCTTCATCAAGGGTGCTATTACTTTGACAGCAAGTGGAATACACTTTCGATCTCGCACGTGCAGAGCATGCTGTCGGAATAGGCAGATTGTTTGGTAATTATACAAGGCTCTTACTTTCCATTTACTATTGTAGGTTGTGGATAACTCATGGCTTGAGAGTGCTTTGGATGGTTGCAAACGGTTAGTTGCAACAAATATTGTTGTTGCAGCTCGTGGGATCTTGAATTTTCATGATGATAACCGTGGGAACAGGGCACTACTGTGAGTTGCATTATTCTGTCTTCAAACTGTAACTCCATCTTGACAGTACCAAGATTTTTTTTTACCGAAGCTTACGTGGTGTAGGTAATGTACATGTTGCAGGTTTGGGCAGGGATTTTGTGTTGGAAATTCACCACAACCTATGGTGATTCCGCTTCAATCTTGATCTCAATATTGATAACCAACCCACTACGCAATAGCAATGAATAACAAAGAACAAAGAAAGAAGAAGAACAAATTAACAGCAAGAAAAAGAGAGAGAAGAGAAATATTTGGAGAAGAGAATGTGTTACCCACGAACTGTGGGATTTTGAATCTATTGCACTTTCACTTGCTACCCGCAAACTGTGAATACAATTGTTGTTATTACAATGCAAGGGATACTTGTTGCACCCCAAAATTTGCCCTCCTTACTTTATTACTAACTGGCTTATGTTTCATTTCATTTTTGCATTATCATGTGTGCATATCATTGGTTCTTAACATGGGGTCAAGGTGCCTGAGGCATGTTCAAGAGGAGAAGATATTCTTCAAAGGGTCAAGCAAGAGAGCTCAAGTGGATCACTCTCTCCTAACCAGTGCATAAATTAGGGTTTTGAAATTCTTGGGTTTATTGCTCCAATGGGCAAGCTCCTTGGGTTTTTATCATCACCAAATGACATATCTTATCTTTGTTGGAGAGGATACACATCATATTCAGAGGAATTTGGATTTGGAGACTGTGTTATTTCCTCCTAGACTGAGGGTACCAAAACTAGGGTTTGATATAAAGTCAGTTTATTTCTGATTTTTTGGGCAAGACTTGATTCCATGGTACTCCTTAGGTCCCTAAGTATCTAGGGATGGGAGGTTGTCCATCAGTTTGGTTCAGGAGAGATTTAATTGGCCAATGGATTGTAAATCAGGTGAATTGGGTAAAAGTCAACAGTGAGAGGAGAAGTCAACTGTGGAATTTTGAGGTTCTCTCCAAGGTTTTCAAGGTCTCACATCCTCATATGGTCTTCAAGAGTCAATTTTCATGCCATTTATCAAGAATCAGGAGTTGGTGCAAAAGTTACTAAATATGGAAATGACTTATAATTTGAAAGTTTCCTTTTTGGGCAAGTTCCTGCACTGCATTCAAATTGACTTTTCATCATCAAAGAAGCTTCAAATGAATTTTTCTCCAACATGAAAGTTGAATATCCTTTTCTCCTATTTCCAACAAGTACTAGTGGGTCTCCATATCATTTGTGAAACTCCACTTATGATCAAAAGAAGGCAAAGTGGTTTTTAGGGTTTCTCATGATTCCATTTTCACAAACTTTGGCATAGTGACCTATAATTAATTCCATTGTTTCATGTCACATGCTAATATCAAAGAGCAATCCCTAAGGACTATTTTAGGCCTTTGAACCAAGTGAATCCATGGTGTATTTATCACTTATTCTCCATTATTCAAAATTGCCAAATTATTTAAAGATCATGAATCAAATTGTTTCAAGGCCCAATTTCAATTGAGGTGTGATCCATCATGAAATACTTGGATATCTATGCATGGGAGGAGGTGTATCTCACATAATGCAAAATTCCAAATTTGTCCAAAACTCACTAAACAAAGAATTGCCCAAGCCCAAATCATTATCAGTGAGAAACCCTAGAGTATTTAAACTCATACATGCACTGGTTAGGTCAGATGACACGTGCCTTTGTGGAGATTTCAAGCTTGAACCCTAAAGCATCTCATATTCATATCTCTCAATCTACAAGGAGTTTTCAAGAAATTCTTTCACCAACAGAACCCTTGTGGTTAATAGAGTGCAAACCATCCCCCATTCGCAGCTAAGAGCAAGGATAAGGGTTGTGCCATCTCAGGTTAGTCATTCTTTTGATGATCATAAAACTCAATTTTTAAGTGTGCATATTGATGTGTGGCATCCATGGATCATGCTGGTATAATTTGTTTTGTGTTTGGACGTGTGTATTGCTTGTATCGTGAGTTTGAATTTTTGAGCCCTAACCTTTTTCTTTTCGTTTTTTATTATGCACTGGTTGTTTGTAATTTTTGAGGGCATATTTGGAATCCTCGTTGAATTCTGGACAGGATGGTATATGGCTTTGCATTTTCTGGGTTATTTTAGGTTGCAGGTGGTGGCCGGAACTAGGGTTCCGGCGACTGGTGCGGCGGTCCGGTGAGGTGGAGGGTTGAACGAGGAAGACGAAATCGTGACCGTCCATGGTCACGATCCAAGGGCCATCATTGCGCCACACGTTTTTTCCTTTATTTTTTTTTCTAATTTTTAATTAATAATTGGGTGTATATTACCCCACAGCAATTACCGCGCTCCACCAATCATGTTATTTCATTTCGTTTACTTTTATTTATGTTGACTTAATGTGATCCATTGATGTGATCAGATGGCCAGAACATTGCCAACGCATTAATGAGGGCGCAGGGCATGCACATGTTTTTTTTTTTATTTTTTTATTTTTAGTTCTGACCAATCATGTGTACGCGTGCGTGTGTTTGTTATGGTGTACCATTAATCCTGGCCCCTCATCATGTTTAATGTTTATTTTGGTTGACCAGTCATGAACGTTGGATGCATCTAATGGTAAGCAGTCAGTCAACTGGTTGACTAGAGTCCACATGTGGACTGTTTTTTTTATTTTATTTTTTTCTGATTGGATTTAAGTCTGGGCCTGCTTCCTACACCCCTCTCTTCAGCCCAATTCAATATTCCAACGTGAATGAATTACTTTCCACACCCCCTTGCGCTTTCCATTTATTTATTTTATTTAATTCATTACATTTCATTTTTAATTTTTAAAAATAGTTTCTTGCATTTAAAAATTCCCAGAAAATTCATGCATACTTTTTATCATTTTATAAAATTTTCGCGAATTTTATTTTATCATTTTATTTTATTTTTATCTCCTGAATTAATTATTTTATTCATTTTCTTTTTGAATTACCCATATCATGCATATTTAAAATTGTTTATTTTATTTCTCTGCATCCATAAAACATTTTCAATCCATTCCTTTTGCATTCATTCACCAACACACTGAAGTGCATTAAAATATTTTTCTATCATCTTAAAATTATTTCATATTGCATTTTAATCCTTTCCTTTAGCATATTGAGTTATATTTCTCATCTGAGCCTTGCATAATTGTTTGAGTGACTAACATCTTGAATTTTTGCAGGAATTTTTGATATGTTGTTTGTCTCTGGTTGAGAAACTTTGATATTTAATTTGGTGATTTTAGAAGTTGTTTTACTATTTGTTCAATTGCTCTTTGTGTGAGATTTTCTTGTATGCGCATCCTTGATCTCGTCTGATTATCTGTTTGAAAAGGTACTTGTGCCATTGTTTTGGGGTTGTTTATTTGACTTCTTAATTCATGTTTGGATTGTTATCACTATTATATGCCATTGTTTGGTTTTCATTTGTCTCATTTCCTTTGCTTATGTCTGTTTCTTACTAACCTTTTATGCAGGGGTTGAGGTAAGTTCTTTGAGGGTGTGGATAATCATCCATATTCACCCTTACTCTTTCCTTCTCTCTTCTTCTCTTTTCTTTAGGCTTAGGTTGTCGTCAAACCTCACTAACCGTAGGTCACCCATGCATGATAACATTAGGACTCTTAGTTTCCCTTTAGAGTTTCCTTTGTGTCTTCTTTCTTCTCATCTCAAACTTCTTGAAAACACTTAATAAGTATAAAGTGTATTGCGCACGAGCCTTAAGCGTGGGGAATGAGAAATGAGGGGCTTCCTCTCATCTTTCTAGAGTGATTAGCGAGCGTCCTGTCTTGGGACGATGCGTTAAGTATTCGCCCCTGTGCCCTAGACTTTGGTGCAATGCAACTTATGAACTAACTTAAGTCACTTCTGTCCTAAAAAATACAAACAAACTTCAAACCTTTTTGTCCTTCGGGATCATCAAACTAAAGGCTATTGTCAAAAAGGGCACGTTACCTTCCGTCTGAGTCGCAAACAGGCATCGACCCTAACTGTCGGACGCGAACTTAACGTCGCTCATAAAAAACACAAAAAGAACTTGGTCCGAACTACGTTGACTCTGAATTCCCCATTGCACAAAGGGGGTACGTAGGCCTAGGACGTCGACGTCCTACCGAGTCTGTCTTTGTTTTTCCCTATCCCGTCTTAGTACAACCATAGATGATAGGATAACTCACCCTTAGATTAGACAACAAGCGTGGATCCCATCGAGAACGATGGACGCGTGGGGTGCTAGCACCTTCCCCTCGCGTAACCGACTCCCGAACCCAGGCTATGGTTGCGATGACCATTCCTTTCCCTCTTCTTCAGGTTTATGCGGTGTTACCTTTCCCTCTCTTGGGATAAATTTACACGGCTGACGACTCTGTTTTCCGTGCCACTCTCGCGTTTGTACCTGGATGAAAATCCTGGGAGCGACAGCTGGCGACTCTGCCGGGGATTCTGGTTGACCTATGCTGGTCCATCCCTAAGCGAGTCAATCCTAGCGCTTGCTTGTCTTTGTTCTCTTTGGGTGTTTTTGTTTTTGTTTTGCTTTATTTGTTTTTACCGCATTTTCTGCATTACATTTCATTTTTATTACTGTCATACTGGATATTGTTGTGTTGTGCTGGCTGTTTCTGTTTTGCAGGTTGGGTTGTTCTGAGAGATAAGCCCAATACCCAGGCTTGAGTACACCCTAGGACTGGAGTGGAGAGTAGTGGGACCTACGTGCCCGCTTGGTACGTTTCTGTGTTCACGAAATTCACAACCAGACGAGGCTATCTTGGGACGCATTCTAACGTGTGTGTCTTGCGCATGTTAGGATGTCGATCTAGAGAGCTGTCGACTCTGGTGACCGATCATCGAGGACCTTAGTGGAAACATCCCTCTTTAGTGGTGACAGTGGCAGACCGCATTCTGTGGCAAACCCATTCGCACCCGAGGGCCCACTTTGGAACTCGCATAGGATGACCCCTATCTTTTGAAGAGAATCAGTGGAGGCACTCCTCGATTGACGATAGTACTGTACCCTGAGGGATGAGGACCTTCCGTTTTGGAGAATCAGAACCAGAAATGGTGAACGTATCATTATTTCTCGACCTGAGAGCCCGGGATACTGAACATCCTAGTACCCACACGTGAGAGGGGATGGGTGTTTGCAGGTTTGCAGGTAACCGAAACCTTCAACCTACCCGGTCTTTCTGGATTTCTCATCAATGTTTGATTATCTGGGTTCCTGGTTATCTCAGTGGTTCGGTATTTTGGAATTCTGGTTTTCTGGGTTGTGGTTCTCATTCAGTTAACAGCACAGCACATCCACAGTGTTGCCTTGATCCCATGTATGCATTTGCATCATCATTTTGCATCCTAACATGTTTATTCATTTGCAGGGTTGCATCCTAACCTTGATTCTGGTTTCTGAAGACTATCGAGGATGAGTACTGAGAAGAAAAAGAATATCATAGGATACAAGTTCCCGTCACTTATTTTGGATCCTGTTCACAAGGTTGTTTCTATGGCAGAACCTGGGGAATTGACACTTGTGGACTTTGATGACACGCCGTAGTTCTCTTTCTCTCTATTGTATTAGGATCACCACCAGGCTTGTTGGTTGGGATCCATGATTTTTGTGTTCAGACTTATTATCTCGAGCCGTGATTGTTGACATTTGGTTTTCCTCTGGTTTTCTTAATATATGAGCAGAAGTTCCATTCTATATTGTTGTTAAACTGGAATCAAGGGGTGGATCGCCCTGCGAATTTTCAAGCATGTCCATTTGCATTTGCATATTCATAATCATTTTGCATAATCATTTTGCATAACAGGTGTTTATCTCCGGTATTCTTATCTTGTTCCATCTCAGGATTGCAGATCAGCACATTCATCGGTATCCTACCAGACAAAATCAAAAGAGACTCATGGATCAACTACAGAATGAGATCATTGAGATGCGGACTCGCATGAACCAATTCATGGAACTAATGCAAGGTGTTGCTCAAGGCTAAGAGCAGTTGAGGACTCTCGTTCAGCCACTGATTGCAAGGGTTGATGATGACGGTGTCCTTCATGGAGGACTTCATACTGGTGTTACTGGTAATAATGGTCAGAATGGCCCTACGGGCGAAGGTATTCCTGTTCCTGGTGTTGTGATTCCTCCGGGAGGAGGAGAAAATGTTGTGATTCCTAATGCTGGGGGAGGTGGTATTGGTGCTGGCGCAGTTCATGGCCGTCAGTATGATGATGTCCAAGATGATGCATTTTCTCTGCCAGGTGGGGATGCTGGTCCCCAGATTGACAATGATCAGAGAATCAAGTTGATTGAGGAACAACTAAGGGGTGTTGTGAATCAGGATTCTGTGGGAATGGAGCTAGAGGATTTGGGGCTGGTTCCAGGCGTTGTTATTCCACACAAGTTTCAGATTCCCACTTTCGAGAAGTATAATGTTATGTCTTGTCAAGGACCCACGTCAGGGCATACGCAAGTAAGATGGCTGCGCATGCGAAGAATGAGAAGCTGATGATGCATTGCTTCCAGGATAGCCTATCTGGGGCATCCCTGGAGTGGTATATGCAACTAGAGAGGAAGGATGTGCGTAGTTGGAGAGATCTGGCAGGGGCATTTATCAGACACTATCAGTATAACACTGATATGGCTCCTAACCGAACACAGTTACAGAACTTGTCACAGAAGAACAATGAGAGTTTCAAGGAGTATGCTCAGAGGTGGCGTGAACTGGCAGCAAGGGTTCAGCCTCCCATGTTGGAACGTGAAATGATAACTATGTTTATGGCCACCTTGCAGGGTCATTACTATGAAAAGTTGGTACCGTGTATGACTGGAAAGTTTGCTGATTTGATCTTAGTAGGGGAGATGGTAGAAAGCGGAATTAAGGCGGGGAAAATATCGGGCAGTGATGGGTCCTCATCTGGAGGAAGTAAGAAGCCTTATGCTAGTGGTTACAAGAAGAAGGAGGGAGATACAAACTCTGTGTCATCATATCGTGGTAGAGAAGGACCTCGTCAGAACTTCAATCAGCAAGTGGCTTCTGTAACCATCCCTGCAGCACCTCAGCAGCCAGCAGCGTCTCAACGACAAAATCAGTCTCCTCGCAGACCACAACCTAGGCAGGATAGGCATCTTGACACTCCACCTCTTCCCTATGCTCAATTATTTCAGTACTTGTTAAAGCTACAGTTAATTCAGAAGAGAACATTGGCTCCACCTACTGGTAATCCACCTCCCGGCTATGACGCCAACGCCTACTATGAGTTTCATTCTGGGGCACCTGAACATTATATTGAGAACTGTAGGGCTTTTAAGCATCAGGTTCAAGATTTGGTGGATTCCAAGGCCATCAATTTCTCCAATGACGTTCCAAATGTGAATCAGAACCCGATGCCGAATCACGGTGGGCCGGGGGTTAACGCCATTATTAAAGACTGTGAAGACTTGAGTTTGATTTCAGACGTGAACGAAGTCCAAACTCCCTTGGGTGTAGTGAAGGAAAGACTGTTGAAGGGAGGGGTATTTCCTGGTTGTGATGAAGGTTGTGTAAAATGTGTGTCGCAGCCAGGCGGTTGTGACTTATTGAAAGCAGGTATTCAGAGAATGATCAGTGAAGGGATATTGCAGTTTGATAGGGGTTGTAGGCAGAGTACTATTACTGACAGAGAGATTGATGTTTCCATAATAACGATTCCATTCAAGACCATAACTATATCAGCGCCGATCACTATCACTGTTCCTGGACCAGTCCCGTATGAGAGTACCAAGGCCATCCCATGGAACTATGGGGCCGAGGTGTTTGTTAATGGTAAGAAGCTGGAATTGGAAGAGACATCAACTGTGAATATAGGGGTTGAAAATCTTGTCGAAGCAGGGGCTATCACTAGGAGTGGCAGAGTCTTTACTCCGTCTGAGAATCAAGCTGGCAGTTCAAGACAAGACAAAGGTAAATAGATGTTGGATGAGTCTGCACAGAGGCAGGAAGCAAATAATTCTATGACAAAGCCAGGTGGGGATACTTTCTCAGAAGATGTGGAAGAGTTTATGAGGTTGATCAGAAAAAGTGATTACAAGATTGTTGACCAGCTTCACCAAACTCCATCGAAGATTTCCATTCTATCCTTACTGTTATGCTCCGAGGCACACCGAAATGCATTGCTGAAGGTTCTGAATATGGCTTATGTACCGCAGGAAATATCTATCAACCAGTTAGAAAGGGTTGTGGCTCATGTGAATGCTGGTAATGGCTTGGGTTTCATCGATTTAGATCTGACTCCAGCTGGGAGGAATCACAACAACGCTCTGCATATTTTAGTGGAATGTCGTGGTTCTTTAATGTCGCATGTGTTAGTTGATACTGGGTCGTCTTTGAATGTGTTACCGAAGAAGGCTTTGATGAAACTGGATACTCGTGGGTTAATTTGTACACCAAGTGACTTAGTGGTACGTACTTTTGATGGCTCCAAGAGGTCAGTTTTTGGAGAGTTAGTTCTGCCGATCAAGGTGGGTCCTGAGATTTTCAACACCACCTTTTACATAATGGATATTCAGCCTGCCTATAGTTGTTTATTGGGCCGCCCATGGATCCATGGTGCTGGGGCAGTAACTTCTACGCTTCACCAGAAGTTGAAGTATATGGTGGATGGCCACGTTGTGACTGTTTGTGGTGAAGAAGATATCATGGTGAGTCACCTATCAACCTTCAAGTATGTAGAGGTAGATGGTGAGATACAGGAAACTTTGTGCCAGGCCTTTGAAGCTGTGAAGATTCCTGAGGAACCACCAAAGGCTGTCAGTCAGCCTGAGGTGGTTGCCTAACCTGAAGTCGTCAGACAACTGGAAGTTCCTAAGTCCTCTTTCAAAGAGGCGCGTGCTATAGTTGAAGCTGGTGGTTCTCAGAAGTGGGGCAGTGTTATTGATGTTCAAAGAAAACAAGATACTCATGGACTGGGTTACAAGCCACCTAGGAGTTCTGAAGAGCCTCCCAAGTTCTATGGTCCAGTCCGTTTCACCGGTGCCGGTGTTTTCTTCGACAGAGTCAATGCTATTGAGGATGAAGGAGATAGTGATTGTGACATGGACGAGTGGATCCGTCCCTGCATTCCTGGTCAGAGTTTAGGCAACTGGTCCTCCGAGAAAGTTATCCAAGTGACGCGCCCAGAGTAATTTACTTTTGTTTTCTGTTATGTTGAGTCCTACGTTCTGCCCAAGACGTAGTGATATTTATTTGTAGGGCTTGGATGTTTTATTTGCTATTTTTATCATCAATAAAGGACGTTTTTCATTCAAATATTTTGACCCCTATCTTTCTGTTTTTACTTTTTTGCATTAACCCACATCAAAATGGCAATGTGTTTTCTTGTTTGTTGCACTCATAATAAACATAAAACACCCATCATGCAGGTTCCTTTGTCCAGATTCCACCCAGGACTTAGCTATGGCTTGATATGACTTCGACAATCCTATCTATCAGGCTGAAGAAGAGACTGACGAAGACTGTGACTTACCAGAAGAATTAGCCAGGTTACTGAAACAAGAGGAAAGGGTTATTCTACCTCATCAGGAGGAGGTTGAGACTGTTAATCTGGGAACCGAGGATGTTAAACGAGAAGTAAAGTTTGGGGCTGCTTTGGAAGACACCGTTAAGGGAAGATTGATTGAGTTGCTTCGAGAGTATGTGGATATCTTCGCCTGGTCTTACCAAGACATGCCTGGGCTTGACACTGACATTGTTTCACACCGGCTACCGCTTAAAGAGGGTTGTACTCCAGTCAAACAAAAATTGAGAAGGACGAAACCAGATATGGCTGTCAAGATCAAGGAAGAGGTTCAGAAACAGTTGGACGCCGGATTTCTTGCTGTGACAAATTATCCTCCGTGGGTTGCTAATATCGTACCTGTACCTAAGAAAGATGGGAATGTCAGGATGTGTGTTGATTACCGAGATTTGAATAGGGCGAGCCCAAAGGATGATTTCCCGCTCCCCCACATTGACGTGTTAGTGGACAATACTGCTCAATATTCTGTGTTTTCCTTCATGGATGGCTTCTCTGGGTATAACCAACTCAAAATGGCCCCAGAGGACATGGAGAAGACTACTTTCATAACACCGTGGGGAACATTTTGTTACAAGGTAATGCCCTTTGGATTGAAGAATGCTGGGGCAACCTATCAGCGGGCAATTGTGGCTCTCTTTCATGATATGATTCACAAGGAGATTGAAGTCTATGTTGATAACATGATTGCAAAGTCACAAACAGAGGAAGAACACTTGGTAAACCTCCAGAAGTTGTTTGAAATGTTGAGGAAGTTCAGACTGAGATTGAATCCGAACAAGTGCACTTTCGGTGTGAGGTCTGGTAAATTGCTGGGATTCATTGTTAGTGAAAGAGGTACCGAGGTTGATCCTGCAAAAATAAGAGCCATACAAGAGATGCCTGAGCCAAGGACAGAGAAAGAGGTTCGTGGTTTCTTGGGGAGGTTGAATTACATTGCCAGGTTTATCTCTCATCTGACAGCCACATGTGAACCAATTTTCAAGTTGTTAAGAAAAGATCAAGAGGTCAGGTGGAATGAAAATTGTCGAGAGGCGTTCGAAAGGATAAAGACGTATTTGCAGGAACCTCCAGTCCTTATGCCACCAGTGTCTGGGAGACCGTTGATTATGTACCTTACTGTTCTTGAGAATTCGATGGGTTGTGTGCTCGGTCAACACGACAAGACAGGTAGGAAAGAGCACGCTATTTACTACCTGAGTAAGAAGTTCACTGATTGTGAATCAAGATATTCTATGCTGGAGAAGACATGTTGTGCACTCGCTTGGGCAGCCAAGCGCCTAAGGCAGTATATGTTAAATCACACAACCTTGTTGATTTTGAAGATGGATCCGATTAAGTACGTGTTTGAGAAGCAAGCACTTTCTGGAAGGATAGCCCGTTGGAAGATGGTTTTGACAGAGTACGATATTCAGTATGTTTCTCAGAAGGCCATTAAGGGGAATGTTTTATCGGAGTACCTTGCTGAACAGCCGGTCGAGGATTATCAGCCAATGAAGTTTGAGTTTCCAGACGAGCATGTTATGTTTCTGAAAATGAAAGATTGTGAAGAGCCTCTGCCTGACGAAGGACCTGAGATTGGATCTCAGTGGAAGATGATTTTTGATGGGGCTGTCAACTCATATGGTAATGGAATTGGGGCAATCATTACAACCCCGAAGGGTTCTCATATACCTTTCACTGCCCGGTTAGCGTTCGTGTGTACCAACAACGAGGCGAAGTATGAAGCATGCATCATGGGGTTAGAAGAAGCAATTGATTTGAGAATTAAGAACCTCGATGTTTATGGTGATTCCGCGTTGGTAGTTAATCAGATTACAGGAGAATGGGAGACTCGTCAGGCAAATTTGGTACCTTATAACAACTATGCCAGAAGGTTGTTACCGTTCTTTGACATGGTGGATTTTCATCATGTGCCCCGAGCTGAGAATCAGATGACTGATGCTTTGGCAACGTTGGCGTCCATGTATAAGGTGAACCGTTGGAATGAAACTCCGTCGATTAGAATTATGCGTCTGGACAGACCAACTTTTGTGTTTGTAATTGAAGATGTGTCAGATGGCAAACCATGGTATCACGATATTAAGGTTTTTCTAAAGAGACAAGAGTATCCAGAGGGTGCCTCCACCAAAGATAAGAAGACTCTGAGAAAGTTGGCAGGAAACTTCTTTCTAAACAAGGATGATGTGTTATATAAGAGGAACTTCGATATGTTCTTGCTACGTTGTGTTGATGAACACGAGGCAGGCTCATTGATGGAGGAAGTTCACAAGGGTTCTTTTGGTACTCATTCCAGTGGACACACCATGGCTAGAAAGTTGTTGAGGGCAGGATATTACTGGATGACTATGGAGTCTGATTGTTTCAAGTACGCCCGAAAGTGCCATAAATGCCAGATTTACGCAGACAAGACGCATGTACCACCTACGCCTCTAAATGTGTTGTCATTTCCTTGGCCTTTTGCAATGTGGGGCATAAATATGATTGGGAAGATTGAGCCCACTGCTTCCAATGGGCATCGTTTCATTTTGGTTGCCATTGACTATTTCACAAAATGGGTGGAGGCAGCCTCGTACGCCAACGTCACCAAGCAAGTGGTAGCCCGGTTTATAAAGAAGGATATCATCTGTCGTTATGGGGTCCCGGAGAGAATCATTACTGATAATGGCTTGAATTTGAACAATAAGATGATGAAGGAACTATGTCAGAGTTTTAAGATCGAGCATCATAATTCTTCTCCATATCGTCCGAAGATGAATGGTGCTGTTGAGGCGGCGAATAAGAATATCAAGAGGATTGTACAGAAGATGGTGGTAACGTATAAAGACTGGCATGAGATGTTACCTTATGCTCTACATGGTTACCGTACTTCGGTGCGTACGTCAACTGGGGCAACTCCTTTCTCATTGGTGTATGGTATGGAAGCAGTCTTACCATTAGAGGTCGAGATTCCGTCTTTGAGAGTTCTGGCAGATGTGAAGCTAGATGAAGCTGAGTGGGTACGTTCCGGGTTGGATCAGTTAAACCTGATTGAAGAAAAGAGATTGACAGCCATCGCACATGGTCGGTTGTATCAGAGTAGGATGAAGCACGCCTTTGACCAAAAAGTGCGTCCTCAGAATTTTCAGACAGGTGAATTGGTTTTGAAAAGGATCCTTCCTCCTCAGACAGATCACAGGGGCAAATGGACTCCAAACTACGAAGGGCCGTATGTAGTCAGAAAGGTTTTCTCTAGTGGAGCCTTACTACTTTCAACTATGGATGGCGAAGATTTTACATCCCCTGTGAACGCAGACGTAGTCAAAAAATACTTCGCATAAAAGAGACCCGCTGGACATAAAAAGAGAGTCCAGGCAAAAAAGGGGCATCCCGGTGAACCATAAAAAGGAAAAGGTTCGGGCAAAAGTTAGGGATAAAATGTAAAAAGAAATGTGTAAACCCGCAAGGTTGAAAACCTGAAAAGGCGACTTTGGCAAAAATGGGTATCCCAGTGGATTGAAAACCCAAAAAGGGTGATCCAGGCAAAAGTTAAGGATTTATAAGCGAAAGGCTATGGTCTGCGTTCGATCTGTGAGCACCTCCAATACCTGGAAGTTCTGAAAGAAAGGAATCAGTACAGTTAGTCTCTTCAAAGGTCAAGACATTTGTGGATAAGCAAGACATATGGGTCATAGCTGAGTCGAATCATGGTGGATATCTGTTCCCACATTGCCGACATGTGTATTTTCTTTTTGCTTTTGCGCAATTACCTCTTTTTAGGAATTGCTTCCTATTGTAAATGCCTATTTACAGGCCACTTTTCTCAATAAAATATTCATTTCACTCAAAGAGCTTTCTGTTGTTTGTTTTATTTTTACTGTTTTGTTTGCAAAAAACGTCCGATATTTTTTGATAAACATTGCATATAAAACTCCGAGCTTCGCAGAGCATAACGAAAAGCAGTAGAAATTACTTAGGCGTTAACGGTGATAGTCATGTTGTGGCATATTCTATTTGTTGTTATTTGACTTGTAGGGTAACAGGATTGTACTCTCCAGCAGGTTGCTCTCCCCAGCATTGAGATTACACTTTCCTCAGCAGAGCAGACCTTCCCCAGTAGGAGACCTAGAAAGTATTCTCTCTGAATCAAGACGTTATCTCCCCACAGAATCAGGGTGTTCATCTTCCCCATCCAGTCAGGAAGCGTGTTTTCGCCGACGATGTCATATTCTAATCCCCCGTAAGAAGGGAGTAAAGTCATTCTCCCCGTCAGCAGGTTAAGTTCAGTAGTATCCCCAAGCAGGATGGTAATATGGGCTGGCATCCCCCAGCAGGTTCTGAACCCAATTGGATATTAGCAGTCTTCAGTAACAGACTTCCGATTCCGTTATGGGCGTTCATTCTCAACTCCCCCAGCAGAGGAGAAATATCAGGTTTTGGATGTTACCTTCAGTAAAGGACAGGTGTAGCCCCGATAGTTCTTTCGGGATTTCATCCCCGGCAGAAGTTGTTGATCCGAAGAATCGATCAGTATGACCCTTCTCGGCAGAGTTCCTGGATTCAGAGGACAATTTATTTTTGTCATCCCCAGCTGAATCAATCTTTTCTCTCCGACATTTATTTTGCTAGAGGGACCCCTCTTGCATATCATAAGCACTTGCATTGCATCCTCAAACGCGTAGCATTTCCACCTTGTGTGGAGCATTACGGCAAAATTCAAACATTTTCATTCGAAGCATAAGTCAGGTTTGATACTTTCTTTGTCAGTTCTCTTTCTCAGCAGAGATGGCATAATTCAGGAGATTTTGGAGGGATGCGTTCCTCATATTTGTGCTCCCCGACAGAGTCTTTTATTTAGACTTATCCGTTCCCCAGCGAGATTAATCCTCGGTAAAAGTTGCTTTACACCCTTTTCGACACCCGTCCGTGTACCTTTTTGATACCCGTCCGTATTGAGCCTTCTACACCCGTCCGTGTACCTTTGCGATACCCGTCCGTATTGAAACCTTTTCGACACTCGTCCGTGTACCTTTTCGATACCCGTCCGTATTGAGCCTTCTACACCTGTCCGTGTACCTTTTCGATACCCGTCCGTATTGAAACCTTTTTACACCCGTCCGTGTACCTTTTTACACTCGTCCGTGTACCTTTTTGATACCCGTCCGTATTGAGCCTTCTACACTCGTCCGTGTACCTTTTCGATACCCGTCCATATTGAAACCTTTTCGACACCCGTCCGTGCACCTTTTCGATACCCGTACCCGTCCGTGTACCTTTTCGATACCCGTCCGTATTTGATATCTTTGATTCCTTGACACCCGTCAGTGTTTATTCTCAGCATAACACCCGTCAGTGTTTATTTCAAGACATTTCAATACATTGTTTGTATTGATTTCCAACACTCGTACGTGTTGTGACAGTGCAACATTTATTGCTTGTTCCCCAGTGGAGTCGTCCCTCCTTTGTTGATTGCAAATTTCCGGGTTCTTTGGTATTCAATCTCTGTGTATCCCGATTGTCTGAAAGCCGTCGCTATCATACCCTCAGGACCAAGTTGATTGAATAGGGGCAGCTGTTGCCCCCCAAAATTTGCCCTCCTTACTTTATTACTAACTGACTTATGTTTCATTTCATTTTTGCATTATCATGTGTGCAAATTATTGGTTCTTAGCATGGGGTCAAGGCGCCTGAGGCACGTTCAAGAGGAGAAGATATTCTTCAAAGGGTCAAGCAAGAGAGCTCAAGTGGATCACTCTCTCCTAACTAGTGCATAAATTAGGGTTTTGAAATTCTTGGGTTTATTGCTCCAATGGGAAAGCTCCTTGGGTTTTTATCATCACCAAATGACATATATTATCTTTGTTGGAGAGGATACACATCATATTCAGAGGAATTTAGATTTGGAGACTGTGTTATTTCCTCCTAGACTGAGGGTACCAAAACTAGGGTTTGCTATAAAGTCAATTTATTTCTGATTTTTTGGGCAAGACTTGATTCCATGGCACTCCTTAGGTCCCTAAGCATCTAGGGATGGGAGGTTGTCCATCAGTTTGGTTCAGGAGAGATTTAATTGGCCAATGGATTGTAAATCAGGTGAATTGGGTAAAAGTCAACAGTGAGAGGAGAAGTCAACTGTGAAATTTTGAGGTTCTCTCCAAGGTTTTCAAGGTCTCACATTCTTATATGGTTTTCAAGAGTCAATTTTCATGCCATTTATCAATAATCAGGAGTTGGTGCAAAAGTTACTAAATATGGAAATGACTTATAATTTGAAAGTTTCCTTTTTGGACAAGTTTCTGCACTGCATTCAAATTGACTTTTCATCATCAAAGAAGCTTCAAATAAATTTTTCTCCAACATGAAAGTTGAATATCTTTTTCTCCTCTTTCCAACAAGTACTAGTGGGTCTCCATATCATTTGTGAAACTCCACTTATGATTAAAAGAAGGCAAAGTGGTTTTTAGGGTTTCTCATGATTCCATTTTCACAAACTTTGGCATAGTGACCTATAATTAATTCCATTGTTTCATGTCACATGCTAATATCAAAGAGCAATCCCTAAGGACTATTTTAGGCCTTTGAACCAAGTGAATCCATGGTGTATTTATCACTTATTCTCCATTATTCAAAATTGCCAAATTATTTAAAGATCATGAATCAAATTGTTTCAAGGCCCAATTTCAATTGAGGTGTGATCTATCATGAAATATCTGGATATCTATGCATGGGAGGAGGTGTATCTCACATAATGCAAAATTCCAAATTTGTCCAAAACTCACTTAACAAAGAATTGCCCAAGCCCAAATCATTATCAGTGAGAAACCCTAGAGTATTTAAACTCATACATGCACTGGTTAGGTCAGATGACACGTGCCTTTGTGGAGATTTCAAGCTTGAACCCTAAAGCATCTCATATTCATATCTCTCAATCTACAAGGAGTTTTCAATAAATTATTTCACCAACAGAACCCTTGTGGCCAATAGAGTGCAAACCATCCCGCATTCGCAGCTAAGAGCAAGGATAAGGGCTGTGCCATCTCAGGTTAGTCATTCTTTTGATGATCATAAAACTCAATTTTTAAGTGTGCATATTGATGTGTGGCATCCATAGATCATGCTGGTATAATTTGTTTTGTGTTTGGACGTGTGTATTGCTTGTATCGTGAGTTTGAATTTTTGAGCCCTAACCTTTTTCTTTTCGTTTTTTATTATGCACTGGTTGTTTGTAATTTTTGAGGGCATATTTGGAATCCTCGTTGAATTCTGGACAGGATGGTATATGGCTTTGCATTTTCTGGGTTGTTTTAGGTTGCAGGTGGCGGCCGGAACTATGGTTCCGGCGACTGGTGCGGCGGTCCGGTGAGGTGGAGGGTTGAACGAGGAAGACGAAATCGTGACTGTCCATGGTCACGATCCAAGGGCCATCATTGCGCCACACGTTATTTCCTTTATTTTTTTCTTCTGATTTTTAATTAATAATTGTGTGTATATTACCCCACAGCAATTACCGTGCTCCACCAATCATGTTATTTCATTTCGTTTACTTTTATTTATGTTGACTTAATGTGATCCATTGATGTGATAAGATGGCCAGAACATTGCCAACGCATTAATGAGGGCGCAGGGCATGCACGTGTTTTTTTTGTTTTTTTTTTTTATATTTAGTTCTGACCAATCATGTGTACGCGTGCGTGTGTTTGTTATGGTGTACCATTAATCCTGGCCCCTCATCATGTTTAATGTTTATTTTGGTTGACCAGTCATGAATGTTGGATGCATCTAATGGTAAGTAGTCAGTCAACTGGTTGACTAGAGTCCACACGTGGACTGTTTTTTTTATTTTATTTTATTTTGATTGGATTTAAGTCTGGGCCTGCTTCCTACACCCCTCTCTTCAGCCCAATTCAATATTCCAACGTGAATGAATTACTTTCCACACCCCCTTGCGCTTTCCATTTATTTATTTTATTTAATTCATTACATTTCATTTTTAATTTTTAAAAATAGTTTCTTGCATTTAAAAATTCCCAGAAAATTCATGCATACTTTTTATCATTTTATAAAATTTTCACGAATTTTATTTTATCATTTTATTTTATTTTTATCTTCTGAATTAATTATTTTATTCATTTTCTTTTTGAATTACCCATATCTTGCATACTTAAAATTGTTTATTTTATTTCTCTGCATCCATAAAACATTTTCAATCCATTCCTTTTGCATTCATTCACCAACACACTGAAGTGCATTAAAATATTTTTCTATCATTTTTAAAATTATTTCATATTGCATTTTAATCCTTTCCTTTGGCATATTGAGTCATATTTCTCATCTGAGCCTTGCATAATTGTTTGAGTGACTAAAATCTTGAATTTTTGCAGGAATTTTTGATATGTTGTTTGTCTCTGGTTGAACAACTTTGATATTTAATTTGGTGATTTTAGAAGTTGATTTACTATTTGTTCAATTGCTCTTTGTGTGAGATTTTCTTGTATGCGCATCCTTGATCTCGTCTGATTATCTGTTTGAAAAGGCACTTGTGCCATTGTTTTGGGGTTGTTTATTTGACTTATTAATTCATGTTTGGATTGTTATCACTATTATATGCCATTGTTTGGTTTTCATTTGTCTCATTTCCTTTGCTTATGTCTGTTTCTTACTAACCTTTTATGCAGGGGTTGAGGTAAGTTCTTTGAGGGTGTGGATAATCATCCATATTCACCCTTACTCTTTCCTTCTCTCTTCTTCTCTTTTCTTTAGGCTTAGGTTGTCGTCAAACCTCACTAACCGTAGGTCACCCATACATGATAACATTAGGACTCTTAGTTTCCGTTTAGAGTTTCCTTTGTGTCTTCTTTCTTCTCATCTCAAACTTCTTGAAAACACTTAATAAGTATAAAGTGTATTGCGCACGAGCCTTAAGCGTGGGGAATGAGAAATGAGGGGCTTCCTCTCATCTTTCTAGAGTGCTTAGCGAGCGCCCTGTCTTGGGACGATGCGTTAAGTATTCGCCCCTGTGCCCTAGACTTTGGTGCAATGCAACTTATGAACTAACTTAAGTCACTTCTGTCCTAAAAAATACAAACAAACTTCAAACCTTTTTGTCCTTCGGGATCATCAAACTAAAGGCTATTTTCAAAAAGGGCACGTTACCTTCCGTTTGAGTCGCAAACAGGCATCGACCCTAACTGCCGGACGCGAACTTAACGTCGCTCATAAAAAACACAAAAAGAACTTGGTCCGAACTACGTTGACTCTGAATTCCCCATTGCACAAAGGGGGTGCGTAGGCCTAGGACGTCGACGTCCTACCGAGTCTGTCTTTGTTTTCCCCTCTCCCGTCTTAGTACAACCATAGATGATAGGATAACTCACCCTTAGATTAGACAACAAGCGTGGATCCCATCGAGTACGATGGACGCGTGGGGTGCTAGCACCTTCCCCTCGCGTAACCGACTCCCGAACCCAGGCTATGGTTGCGATGACCATTCCTTTCCCTCTTCTTCAGGTTTATGCGGTGTTCCCTTTCCCTATCTTGGGATAAACTTACACGGCTGGTGACTCTTTTTTCCGCGCCACTCTCGCGTTTGTACCTGGATGAAAATCCTGGGAGCGACAATACTCCCTTTATATAGATATAGATTTGCAAAGGACCAAAAACTTAAAAAGCCCAAAATATCAAATCTAATCTAAATCATATAAAATCTAATCTAATCAAAACAGAATCCAATCAAATCTAATCTAAGATGCATCTGTCGAAACAATTCGACACTCCTAGGTAATTCGACACATGCTAGTTTTGACACACTATGAATTACAATTTAACACACCACCTAATTCATTGTGTCTAAACTATCTACATTCATCATCGATCTTAGCTTCTTGAATACTTCGACCTGCACTCCCTTCGTCATGATATCTGCAATCTGATTCTCAGTTCTGCAGTGTTCCAAATTCATCTTCCCTTCTGCTACCTGCTCTCGAAGATAATGGAACCTCATTTCGATGTGCTTGCTTCAATCTTGAGCTATTGGATTCTTCGTAAAATTGATAGCTGACATGCTGTCGATCTTCATGGTAATTGCTCCATGACTCTTCCCTGTAATCTCTTCGACCAAGTTCACCATCCAAGTTGCTTGACATGCACAAAGAGAAGCAGCTATGTATTCTGCTTCGCATTATGACAATGCTACTACTGGCTCCTTTCTCGAACTCCAAGCAATTGGTGCACCACCTAACATAAACACATATCCAACTGTGGATTTTCTATCCTCTGCATCACTACACCAGCTAGAGTCTGTGTATCCCACTAACCTGCATTCTTTCCCTTCATCAGCTGCAGGAAATAAAATGCCATAGTCGAGAGTCCCTTTCAGATACCTCAGTATCCTCTTCGTCGCTGTTAGGTGTGATACCTTTGGCTTCTGCGTGAATCTACTTACCATACCCACACTGTATGCTAAGTCAGGCCTTGTGTGACAAAGGTATCTAAGTGACCCAATTAGTCTTCTATATTGGGTTGGGTCGACATCATTTTCGTCTGGATCCTTCGACAGTTGCAGTTTGGTCTCAGCTGGAGTCGAAGTTGAGTTGCAATCTTGCATCTCAAATCTCTTGAGTATTTCGCCTGCATATCTTCGTTGGTGCATCATCAAACCTCTACTAGTCTTGTAGAATTCGATGCCAAGGAAATATGAGAGATTTTCCAAGTCTGACATTTCAAACTCCTCACTCAGGTCATGTTTGAAATCTTCGATCTCCTTCTTGCAACTTCCTGCTATCAACAAATCATCGACATAGAGACATAGTATAAGCAATTCGCCATTGCTTCTTCTTACATATACGCCATGCTCTGTCATACACTTCACAAATTCCTTCTCCCTTAAGAAGCTGTCGATTTTCTTATTCCAGGCTCTTGGAGCTTGCTTAAGTCCATACAGGGCTTTATGCAGCCTGTACACTTTTCCTTCTTCGCCTCGTTTCACATACCCAGCTGGTTGTGCGACATAAACTTCTTCTTCTAGGGGACCATTAAGGAATGCACACTTCACGTCCATCTGACATGTGTGACACTTATTCATATTTGCTAGACCAACAACCAACCTGATTGTTTCGATTCTAGCAATAGGTGCAAACACTTCATCGAAGTCGATTCCTTCCTTCTGAAGAAATCCTTTCGCCACAAGTCTTGCCTTGTGTCGAGTTACTTCTCCTCTAGGATTCACCTTTACCTTGTAAACCCACTTCACATCAATTGCCTTCTTGCCTTGAGGCAATTCGACAAGTGACTATGTGTTGTCGACTTCGATGGATTCTAACTCTTCATTCATTGCTTTCACCCACTTCGAATCTTTTAATGCCTCAGCTGTATTGACTGGTTCGACATCTGCGTAGAAAGCATAATGTACCCGCTCACCCTCTTCATCGACCACATCATCTGATGTAATTACACATTCTTGCAACCTTGTAGGCATGTGTCTTGTTCGTCGAGGTCTGCTTGAACCTGCTTCATCTGCAACTGGTTCCTGTCGAACTTCTCTTTCGACTTCAGTGACTGGTTCTTCACAAGAGATTCTCACTGAATCCTTCTTAGCTTTCTCTTTCCAATCCCATTCTTTAAGCTCATCTATGATCACGTCCCTGCTGATCACTACCTGCTTATTCACTGGGTCGAACAACTTGTAACCTCCAGTCGAATGATATCCTATCAAGATCATCTGATTCAACTTGTCATCAAGCTTCCTTCTCAACTGATCTGGCACATGTCTATGTGCTATAGATCCAAACACTTTCAAGTGACTGAGACTAGGCTTGTCACCAGACCAACATTATTCTGGTGTGACTCCTTCAAGCTTCTTCGTCGGACATCTGTTCAAAAGATATGTTGTTGTCGAAACTGCTTCTCCCCATAATTCTTTGGGTAGATGCTTTCCATTCAACATACTTCTTACCATGTTCATGATGGTTCTATTCTTGCGTTCTGCAATCCCATTTTGCTGTGGAGTGTAGGGTGGCACCACCTCATGCACAATCCCTTCTTTTCTACACAATGCATCAAACTCTTTCGACACATATTCTCCACCACCATCAGTTCTCAGAGTTTTCAACCTTCGATCACTCTGTCTTTCGACCATGGATTTGAATCTGACAAATACCTCAAACACATCACTTTTCTTCTTGATGAGGTAAGTCCATAACTTTCGACTAAAGTCATCTATAAACGTGACAAAATATCTGTTGCCACCAATCGAATCCACCTGGATTGGACCACATACATCAAAGTATATGACTTCAAGAATTGCCTTCGACTTCCTTCCTGCAACCTTGCTGAAGCTATTCTTGTGTTGTTTCGACTGAACATACTCTTCACAGACTTTACTAGGAATGTCGATTTCTGGTAATCCTGACACAATATTTCTTCTCTTCAGCTCTCTGATGTCATTGAAGTTGAGATGGCCTAGTCGAAAGTTCCATAACCACTCATCTCTGCTGGCTGCTGTTGTTAGACACTTGTGCTCCATCACATTGAGTTCAATCTTGAAGGTCTTATTCTGAGACATTGGAGCCTTCAAGATCAACCTACCACTTGCGTCGAGAACTCTCATCATCTTGTCTTCGACAACTACCTTGTAGTTCTTTTCGACTAGTTGCCCTATACTGAGCAAATTACTCTTCATACCTGGAATGTACAACACATTGGAAATTGTTGACCTTTTGCCATCTTTCCTCATAATCAGAACATCACCAACACCTTCAGCTGTTAGAGTGTTGTCATTCGCAAACTTCACCGTGTTCTTCGACGAGGGCTTCATGTTGACAAACCAATCTTTCCTTCCATTCATGTGTGATGAGCATCCTGAGTCCAAGTACCACTGATCTTGGAATCTCTCTTCATCTTTCGTTGTGACCATCAACAACGTCTCTTCTTCTTTATGCTTCGCCATATTTGCATCAGTTTCTTGATTTTTCTTCTTTTCTGGACAGTTACTAACATAATGGCCATACTTCTGACAATTGAAACATTGAATGTGACTTTTGTATGGCTTTCAACCACCACCTCTTCCTCTACCTGCAGCACCACCTCTTTGGTTGCCTTGGTTCCAAGGTTTCTTCTGAGTCGAATTACTGCCTCCTCTATCTTTGTTGCCATTCACATTTCCTTTGCCTTTCCTTTCCTTTTCTGACTGCGCATGCAAAGCCATATCACTCTTCGACTTTCCTGCAGCTCTCTCAGCCATCCTTTGTTCATGAGACTCAAGTGTCCCTTGAAGCTCTTCCTTCGTCAATACTGACAAGTCTTTCGACTCTTCTATGGCTACTACCACGTGGTCGAATTTAGGAGCCAACGATCTCAAAATCTTTGAGACTACTGCTTTCGTCGTCAGCGTTTCTCCACATACTTTGATTTGATTCACCAGTTTTGTAACTCTGGTGAAGAAATCTGAAATACTTTCGTTGTCTTCCATCTGAAGCAACTCATAGGTTCTCTTGTGAGTTTGTAACCTCACCTCTTTCACCTTCTCTGCACCTCCAAATGACTTTTCAAGAATCTCCCATGCTTCCTTTGCTGATTCTGCATCGCTAACTTTTTCAAAGTTATCTGGATCAACACATTGATGGATTATAAACAACGCTTTATAATCTTTATTCTTCAAATCTTTGAGTGCAACCTTTTCTTGATCCGTCGCGTTCTCCCCAAGCGGTGTTACTCCTTCCTTCACAAGATTCCACAGATCTTGATAACAGAAAACCACCTTGATCTGCTTGCACCAATTCTCATAATTATCTTTCTTGAGAATTGGTAGGGTCGCCGAAAAGTGCCCATTTGAATTATTCATAGCCATCACAATTTTCCTCCTTGAATCGCAACCCGAGCTCTAGATACCAGATGTTGGAAATTCACCACAACCTATGGTGATTCCGCTTCAATCTTGATCTCAAGATTGATAACCAACCCACTACGCAATAGCAATGAAGAACAAAGAACAAAGAAAGAAGAAGAACAAATTAACAGCAAGAAAAAGAGAGAGAAGAGAAATATTTGGAGAAGAGAATGTGTTACCCATGAACTGTGGGATTTTGAATCTATTGCACTTTCACTTGCTACCCGTAAACTGTGAATACAATTATTGTTATTACAATGCAAGGGATACTCCCTTTATATAGATATAGATTTGAAAAGGCCCAAAAACTTTAAAAGCTCAAAATATCAAATCTAATCTAAATCATATAAAATCTAATCTAATCAAAACAGAATCCAATCAAATCTAATCTAAGATGCATCTGTCGAAACAATTCGACACTCCTAGGTAATTCGACACATGCTAGTTTCGACACACTATGAATTACAATTTAACATTTTGGAGCAAGGGTTCTGCAGTACTTTGCCATAGCTGCTGGTTTGGCTTGGGATTGAAATTGCTTATCTTTCCATAAAGCCCTTCTTACTGCTGCAAGTCTGACTATTTTCCAAAGATTGAGAAACATTGTTTTCCACTGCAGGTCTTGATCGCGACAGACTTTCAACTTGTGGACCGATCCTTAATGGAAGACCTTGAGCTAGCTTACGAAGGGGGCTCTTCGCCGTGGCCAGGATTTGCAGAAATGTCTTCCATGGATTTTGGCAACAATTATGCTCTTTCTTGTGGAGAAATCAAACTCAAAGTTTAGTCTTTGCTATTGTTCTTGTAGCTCTGTAATGAGCTTTGTATGAGTTTAGCTGCGACAGAGCGGCATGTAGATTATTTGATGGAAATCTTCCACTAGAAAGGCTTGATGTAGGTTGCTGAATTGCTCCAGATGGCATGTTTTTTACTAATGAGTTTCTTGATGTATGTGTAATAGGCATGTTATGAATGTTAAGGCCCCCGCGTATGTTGTGCAACAACCGAGTCATTTCTGCGAGCAACAGGATATTGAATGGTTAATTCAAAGGCAGAAAGTGGACCCTTTGTTAGAATTATGTTATACTTTGAATCCTTTTGCAAAGATTATCCTTGTGTTCTTTTTTAGATGGACTTTGTATCCTGAACTTTTGTAGCATGTGAAATCCAACTTTTACAATGTGAGCTTTAATTTTTGGAATCCACTTGAATACTTGGAATGGCGACTTGTGTTTTGCATTTTGGAATAATGAACTTGACTTATGATGAATTTTGAACAAAACAGAAAAAAGTCTCATGATTCCAACCTGCATGTTATAGTTGAAATGAACCTCTTTTTGAAAAAGATTTAAGGTGGTAGAAAATGTGATATGGTTTGCTAACGAATGATCACATCTTGCAAATTTGGAATAAGCCAAATCATGAATTTAAAACAGAGTTTGAAGTCATCTTGAACTGTATTTTGAGCAACTTGATCCCACGGTCTAAAACTGATTCGCAACAATACTTTAGAGAACAATGAATACACAGATTTAGAGATTCATATTGCCACCATGTTCATGGCCCAAAAAAAATCCATTTGCACTAACACTTTGAGGAAAGAGGTGTCAAAGTCCAAAAGTCATTTTGACCTTAATCTTGGATCCAATCTTGATTTTAAGAATATATAGTTACCAAATATGTGAGAAAAGCTATAAAAGTGAGACCCGCAAATCAGATAAAACCTTAGGATCACTTTGAATCAGAATCCATTGGTCACGTCCCTATAATGCCTAACTGTAAGAATCTATACTTGAAAATACTGCACTTGCACAAACTGGTTAGTCACAAAAACATGCACACAAAGACCGCATGACCTAAAGATGCTATACAAAAAGGAAAGGGATCTTAGGGTCAAAAAATTAGGGTGCGACACTTATCAGAACTCTTGGTCTATCTGTAGGAACAAAAACTCCGTACTCCGTCTATAGCAAACTTCACTTAATTCTACTGAAGTCTTTAATGGAGAAAAAATTATTTTTTTGCTCTTGCTGGATTGTTAATCCCAACTACACCACACAACTCGATTCTTGATCTGCAACTCAAAACTTCACAAAAATTAACAACTAATAAGCTTCCTCTACGGTAGATCTTACACTCCATTACAGTTGAGAAGCAACTTGTTATGGTTGTATTTATCTGTGTTGAATATGATCACACATGCTGTATATTTATATGTAAAATGGTATACGCAATAGGTAATAACATAACTTAAACTTATGACTAATTGAATGCAAATAAATACTAATTGATTTGTAACCGATTCTCAACACTTCCCCTCAAGCCGGATCATATATATTGTATGATCCGAACTTGTTACAGATATAATTCACTCGAGAACCCTTAAGAGGCTTGGTAAATATATCAACCAATTGATCTTCAGATTTGACGAACTTTGTGGTTATTTCTCCTGACAGTACTTTTCTCTTACATAGTGGCAATCTATTTCTATGTGCTTGGTCCGTTCATGAAATACCAGATTGGATGCAATGTGAAGTGCCTCTTAATTGTCGCATATGAGTCTTGTGTCCTGAAGGTCTCCCAACCTAAATTCTGAGAGTAAATTCTTACGCCACACAAGTTCCTTTGATGCTGCTTCCATAACACGATATTGAGCTTCAGCACTAGATAATGCAATTGTGTTTTGTTTATTACTCCTCCATGAGATCATATTTCCTCCAATAAGAACATAATATCCGAAATTAGATCTCTTATCTGACGGTGATCCTGCCCAATCTGCATCTGAATAACACATGATTTTAGCATCACCTTTATCTTCATATAATAAGCCTCTTCCTGGTGCATTCTTTATACACCTGAGAATCCGAATAACTACATTCCAATTAGTATCACAAAGAGCATATAAATATTGACTCATAATACTCATTGCAAAAGTAATATCTGATCTGGTGACAGTAAGATAATTTAGTCTACCTACTAGACATCGATATCTTCCGGGGTCTTTCAATAACTCCCCCTGACTCGGAAGAAGTTTGACGTTGGGATCCATAGGAATATCAATTGGACAACAATCAAGCATACTAGTTTCATTGAAGATGTCTAATGCATAATTACGTTGGTTAATTGTAATGCCTGATGAGGATTGAGCAACTTCAATACCAAAGAAGTATCTGAGTGGACCCAAGTCTTTTTTTCTGAAAGTTGTTGAAAATATGAGTTTTGAGTCGTTGGATACCCTATGCATCATCTCTAGTGATAACAATGTCATCAACGTAGACCACAAGAAATATGCGTTGACCGATGGAGGAATGAAGGAAGAAAACCGAGTGATCTGATTCACATATAGTCATACCAAATTGTATCAAGGCAGAGCTGAAACGACCAAACCAAGCACGTAGAGACTGCTTCAGCCCATAAAGAGACCGACGAAGCCAACAAACAAGTCTAGAATTGACAGGAACGATAAAACCTGGAAGTTGGTCCATATATACTTCCTCATCTAATTCTCCATGTAAAAAGACGTTTTTAATGTCTAAATGATGAAGTGGACAATGATTAATAGTAGCTATTGCAAGGAAGAGACAGACTGGAGTAATCTTGGCCACTGGAGAAAAATTGTCACCATAATCAAGGCCAAATATCTATGTATATCCTTTGACTACCAAACGAGCTTTGAAACGATTTATCTGACCATCTTATCCAACCTTCACTGTATAAACCCATCGACATCCTACTGTAGTTTTGTCAAAAGTTAAAGTAACAATATCCCAAGTGTTATTTGAATGCAATGCAACCATTTCTTCCACCATTGGCTGACGCTAATTGGGATCAGTCATAGCCTCACTTGTAGACTTAAGAATAGACACAAAATCCAAAGCATACACAAAAGACACATAGGAAGTAGAAAGACAATCATAATTTAAAACACAGGCATATTTAGGATTTGGAGTACGATATCGAATACCTTTCCGTAATGCTATTGGGAGGTCAAGTTCAGGTGACGTAGCTGGAGGATTTGGAGTAGGAGGTGGTGTTGGTGGATTAATATCATCTCTAACTTCCGTGCGGTTTCAACTAAATGATGATTCTTCCGTTCAACAACACCGTTCTGTTGTGGTGTATGAGCACATGATGATTGGTGAATTATTCCTTGTGATGTTAAAAAAGATTGAAATTGGGATGACATATATTCACGAGCATTATCAGTGCGTAAAATTTTAATGGAAGTGTTAAATTGGTTTTTAATTTCAGCATAAAACTCTTGGAATATAAGGAAAACATTTGAACAATTTTTCATTAGAAATAACCAAGTACATTATGAAAAATCATCGATGAAAGTTACAAAATTGTAATATCCTAAGGTAGACTTCACATGACTAGGACCCAAATATCATAATGAACTAAAGAAAAAGGTGATGCAACACTTTTATTTACTCGTTGACAGTAAGTACTACGAGTATGTTTGCCTAAGTGACACGACTGACACTCAAAAGATGAAAGCTTAGAAAATCCAAGAACTAAAAGACGCATTTTATAAAGACTAGGGTGACCCAAACGTTGATGTGTAAGGTATTGAGAAGCAATCGAACCACATACCACTGGTGGAGATAGATGATATAATCCTCCAGATTCACTCCATGCTCCAATCGTCCGTCCTGTATGTCGATCCTGGACATAAACAGAATTATCATTAAAAATGACTGAACAATCAAGAGTACGAGTAAGCTTGTGAATAAATATCAGATTAAAAGGAAAATTAGGAATGTAAAGAACAGACTCTAAAGACAGGTTTGGAAGAAGGTATGCCTAACCAAGACCTTGAACATTGATTTTAGAACCATCAGCCACAGTAACAAAAGGCAAAGAATCAGAATAAGACAAGTGAGATAAAAGGGATTTATTACCAGTCATATGATCAGAGGCACCAGAGTCAAAGACCTAAGGATCAAGAGAACATGTAGATAGAAAGGCTACAAGATTATCCGACTGAGCAACAACAACAGATGATGATGGTTGATGGGCTACTTTGAATTAGAGAAAATCATTATAATCAACGGGGGGAATAGTAATTTCTTTAGTGTTATTCGGTTAAGCGGCTGTAGCGACCAGTGGTTGTCGTTGTTGTTCTCTTGCCTTTGTACGGCAATCAACTTCAATGTGATCGTAACGATTACAATAGTTACAACGAATACCATGACGTTGTCCACCTCGTCCTCCAGTTCGTCCACCACGACCATGATAGGGGGAACCAATAGCAGATGATTCACTGGGAGATGGAGTGGAGACCGGTCCAAATGTGTGAGGTGTAACCAAACACAATAGTTGTTCACTAACTGCTTCATAGTTAGGAACATTGGATCCTGATAAAATCTGGTTCCGGACGGAATCAAGCTCTGATGGTAGTCCGACAAGTGCCACGGTCATGAAATACTTACTTTGTTGTTCATCATAAGTTGTTAGATCTTTGGTAAATGGTATTAGGGTTGTGAAATTTGCCTTTACCACATCAAGCTTACTCAGATAGGTTTGCATATCCATATTCTCCAATTTCAAAGAGTTGATTTTGGTGATGACACTGAAAAGATTGTGGACGTCATTGGAGAACACTTTCTTAGCCTTTTCCCAAACCTCATAGCAAGTGGTAAAGGCTTAGTACTGTGTTTGGAGATTAGTTACTAAGAAAAACCATAACACAGTGCATAGAGAAGCATCCGTTTGTTTCCACTTATCAAGTTTGACGGCGGAAATATTTTCTGATTTTGTAGTTAAGTGATCTTCATGTCCTTGACCTTGAAACCACATTTTGATAGCACCAGCCCATATATTATAGTTGGCTGTTCTGGTGAGTTTCTCACACGGGATAAATGGAACCTTCGTAAAAGTCGCGGGATCAGTATCTCCCATGATTTTTGGTTGCTTGAATGGAAAAACTGAGAGCAGATATGAAAAGAGCACAGGAAGACGGTGTCGGCTACGAAAACGACGGCGACAGAGGTGGAGAGATGCACTATCACGCGCGAAGGGAAAGGCGGCGCGTGAGATCCACGCGCAGGCGGCAGTAGAGCGCGTGAGGGCGCGTTGTAAGGCGGATCACGGTGGCGATTTTGGGTACGGTTCGATCGGAAGGAGACGATGCCGGCGATATGGTTACTTCGCCAGAAATGTCGTCGGAAGTGGTGGTGCGCTCGTGCAGTGTCGTGAATAGCCAGATATTTTGCGGAAAACAAAAAAAATATTCTCGAAGACAGTGGGTCAACCAACTCTAGATACCATGTTGTGATTGTATTTCTGTGTGTCAAATATGATCACACATGCTATATATTTATATGTAAAATAGGTATACACAATAGGTAATAACATAATTTACACTTATGACTAATTGAATGCAAATCAATACTAATTGATTTGTAATCGATTCTCAACACAACTCAAACTTGATAATTTTGTTAGAGGTTGAAAATGAATTCAGATGCAGTAAAAAGTTGTGAAATGTGTTTTTTGAAAGTTGGTTTCAAGATTTTTTGAAAATCTTTCAAAATTATGATTCATGTATATTAAGAGTTAAAAAATTTTGATTTATACATGTGATGGAGATTAAGCACTAAAATGAATATAAGATCCTCATGATTCGATTCAAAAGTAGAGACGATGATTAGAATCTACTTAAATAATGATTTGAATCAATAACTCAAAAATTAAAATCTTCTTATTTGATTCGAGTCAGTAATTCAAATAATTGATTCAAGTCAAAGAATTTTATAATTTGAATTACTTTAATATAACTAAAATCCAAAAAAAAAAAATTCTAGATTTGAATTGAGTAGATATTTTGAGTGATTCAAATTAAACTCTATTTCTTTAAATCAAGAAAATAAGGTATTCAATCACTTTGAATTTCACAATTATGCCTGAATTCAAAATCATGCATAACCCTAATTCGAATCAAAGCAAGTTAAATTTAAAGTTGTGATTAGGTTTTGCTTGAGTAGTTAACAAATAAAATTTCAAATGATTTAATGACATTTTACAAATAATAATGTGCCCTTTGTGGATAAACGTAATCTGTTTTACAGAAGATTAAAAATAAAATAAAAAATAAAAAAAATAAAACAAAGAGAGAAAAGCTCTGGCCACAAGCATCCAGAAGTCTACATAAGAGTATGGAAAACACAATGACTACAAATCCTAGCATATGGATGCTCTAGAAGGCGTACAAAGCCAAAAACACCTATGGCCATACCCTAATATACACATATTGCAACCTTGGAACAATAAATTCTAGCACATGGATACTCCAAAAGGTGTACACAGGCTAAAATCATCTTTGTCCATATGCATATACAAACCATCATACGCGTATGGCAATCTCAAGACAAACATCCGATGCCAGGCACAATTGATGTGAAAAGCGCCCAGACGCCCTAAATCTTGTCTAGACACTAGTTCATATTTTCAATAAATCCAAACACCTAGAGATACATATGTAGAATAGGTGTATGGTCCCTCTCACTGTTCAACCTCCACTTTTTAAAATAACGTGGGACTTCTAACTCATATTTGTACACAACACAAACACCTAACCCAATTTCGACTATTTATTAGGAAAACCTTATTTTCTTAGTGGATATTGGAATTTTACTGCAAAAAGGAAGTTTGTAGTGCAACAAGCACAGTTGGAGCGACGAGGAGCATTGTTCAGCAGATTTTTGGGTTAAATCTTCCTCTTCACAGATTTTAGTTGAGCATTTAAAACCAATCCTTTGTCATGATCAACATCAAAGCTGGCGCTCTACCATTTGAGCTACATCCCCGTTTTGATTTATCTGAAAACAATTCTTACCAGATCGATTAGGTATAGCATAGTGTGTATGGACATTAGCTTGTTGTGGCAATACTAGATTGATTAAGTGGTGCATAGTGTGTTAACTTGTGGTCATATTTGTTATGAAGCATCTCGGGTGTTGCAGCTGAACGATTGATTCAAATGCTACTACATGTTTCTTGCCTCGAAGTAATTCTTTTATCAAATCTAATGTTGCTATAAAAACATGGATACTAATTCCTGGAATATTATTATGAGTCATTCAAAAGAAGTTTCTGGTGTCAAGAATGTTTCGTGAAGTTCATGTTCTACTGAAAGTTTTAGAGGAAATGTGTTTTCATTGTAACTAGGCTTTCATTGTTGGACATCATTGTGTAGCAAAAAAAAAGTCCGCATTATGATTTTACAAGAGGACAAAGGTGGGGAGATCTCAACACAATTCGCTAGTTGGAATCGGGTTTGAAAGATGACATATCCAAGAATTAGATTGATTTTGAAAAAATGAAACAAAGTTTATATTATTGTGAAAGGCATTTCCAAACATAGAACTATGAACTTGATGGGAACCATTCAAGGCTGCATGATAAAATTTTGTAACCACAATGGGGATAGTCCTTACTTAATGGGCTCCAAAAATGTCCAACATCTAGTGAACATGCATTATGTTAAGCTGGGGGATAGTGTTGTGAAACATATCCCGGGGGTATTGTGAAGGTGTGAAGATGCAAATGGGTGATAATCAAACTCAGGGCAGATTATAGCAAGGTCTGCTGCATCCAAGCTGATATGAATATTCGTGTTATCATTGGTCAGCTGTTAAATATCAGTGTTATAGCTGAAATTTCAAAATTATATAAAATAGAATTAGAAACATTCCATGAACTACTACTAAGAGGAGTTAAGCTGATATAGATATTGCAGACAAAAGTACTCACCATGTTCTTGAACTCTCTGTGAGAGACTATTGGTCTTCTTGCTGCACTTTTTCTAGTTTGGATTTCATCTATCTGAAACATAGAACTAAACCTCTCTATATTGGCATTGATGAGTAGCAGAATCAAGTAAGTATCTGTTAACTGACTTTTGAAACTAATCATATACCATTGGTGTTCCAGCATCTGGCTCATGAAGAACTGCGTGAGGTCTTCATTTTCATTTGGAATGCACATGGAAATATAATACGTGGGGATTCTCATTTTATTTGAAACATGTGCGCCATCTCTTATTTTTTGTGAGGTATAAGGAGGATGATGAAGGAATGATTTGACATTCAATTTTCCACAAACGAAAAAGTTTGTCTTAGCTTACTGCCACCACACATGATATTCATAGCCAACCTTACGGTTCTTAGCTGTCAAGTTATTGCATAGCAAAAGTTATTTCTAGTGTCTGACATAAACACTATTTCACCATGCAACCTTGAATGGTTCCCATCAACTTCATAGTTCTATGTTTGCAAATGCCTTTCAGAATAATAAAAACTTTATTTCAATTTTTATAAAATCAATCCAATTCTTGTTGGAATTAACCCAAAACCTATGGGAATTCCTCAAACTTGATCTCAAGATTGTTAACAAACCCACAAACACGCAATGGCAATGAAGAGATTGAGAAAGAACAACAAGAAAAGAAACGAAAGAAGAAATATTTGGAGGAGAAAATGAACAATTCTGCAGAGAACTCTCTGCCCACAAACTGTGCAAATTCTGTTATTTCACTTGCAACTGCAACTGTGAATACAAGCTTTTAATTCTAAACTTCTTACAAAAATAAGTGTTTCTCCCTATTTATAGATTTAGGTTAGCTTGCACCCCAAGCCAAGGCCCAAAACTACAAAAACCCAAAATAGTTAACATTACTAAAACAGACCTAAGTCAAAATCCTGTGTGAAGGAACCTCATTCGACACTTTGAACACTATTACAACTCGACTGCTCCTTGTTTCTGTCGAGCTAAGCTGCTTCGACACAAGGAATTTAATTCATTGTGTCTAAGCTGTCTACATTCATCATGACTCTTAGTCTTATGAAAACTTCGACCTGCACTCCCTTCGTCATGATATCTGCAATCTAATTCTCAGTTCTGCAGTGTTTCAAATTCATCTTCCCTTCTGCTACCTGCTCTCGAAGATAATGGAATCTCATTTCGATGTGCTTGCTTCGAGCGTGAGCTATTGGATTCTTCGCCAAGTTGATAGCTGACATGCTGTCGATCTTCATGGTAATTGCTCCATGACTCTTCCCTGTAATCTCTTCGATCAAGTTCATCATTCAGGTTGCTTGACATGCACAAAGAGAAGCAGCTATATATTCTGCTTCGCATGATGACAATGCACTACTGGCTCCTTTCTCGAACTCCAAGCAACTGGTGCACCACCTAACATAAACACATATCCAGCTGTGGATTTTCTATCCTCAACATCACTACACCAGCTAGAGTCGGTGTATCCCACTAACTTGTATTCTTTCCCTTCATCAGCTGCAGGAAACAAAATGCTGTAGTCGAGAGTCCCTTTAAGATACCTCAGTATCCTCTTCGTCGCTGTTAGGTGTGATATCTTTAGCTTCTGCATGAATCTACTTACCATACCCACACTGTATGCTAAGTCAGCATTGTGTGACAAAGGTATCTAAGTGACCCAATAAGTCTTCTGTATTGGGTTGGGTCGACATCATCTTCATCTGGATCCTTTGACAATTGTAGTCTGGTCTCAGCTGGAGTCGAAATTGGGTTGCAATCTTGCATCTCAAATCTCTTGAGTATTTCGCCTGCATATCTTCTTTGGTGCATCATCAAACCTCTACTAGTCTTGTAGAATTCGATGCCAAGGAAATATGAGAGATTTCTCAAGTCTGACATTTCAAACTCCTCACTTAGGTCATGTTTGAAATCTTCGATCTCCTTCTTGTAACACTCTGTTATCAATAAATCATCGACATAGAGGCATAATATAAGCAATTCATTATTGCTTCTCCTTACATACACTCTATGCTAAGTCGTACACTTTACAAATTCCTTCTCCCTTAAGAAGCTGTCGATTTTCTTATTCCAAGCTCTTGGAGCTTGCTTAAGTCCATACAGGGCTTTATGCAGCCTGTACACCTTTTCTTCTTCGTCTCGTTTCATATACCCAGTTGGTTGTGCGACATAGACTTCTTCATCTAAGGGGCCATTAAGGAACGCACACTTCACATCCATCTGACATGCGTGCCAATTGTTCATATTTGTTAGACCAACAACCAACCTGATTGTTTCGATCCTAGCAACAGGTGCGAACACTTCATCGAATTCAATTCCTTCCTTCTGTAGAAATCCTTTGGCCATAAGTCTCGCCTTGTGTCGAGTTACTTCTCCTCTAAGATTCATCTTCACCTTGTAAACCCACTTCACATCAATTGCCTTCTTGCCTTGAGGCAATTCAACAAGTGACCAGGTGTTGTTGACTTCGATGGACTCTAACTCCTCATTCATTGCTTTCACCCACTTTGAATCTTTCAATGCCTCAGCTACATTGACTGGTTCGACATCTGTGTAGAAAGCATAATGTACCAGCTCACCCTCTTCATTAACCACATCATCTGATGTAATTTCACATTCTTGCAACCTTGCAGGCATGTGTCTTGTTCGTCGAGGTCTGCTTGGGCCGACTTCATCTATGACTGGTTCCTGTCGAACTTCTCTTTCGACTTCAGTGGCTGGTTCTTCACAAGAGATTCTCACTGAATCCTTCTTGGCATTTTCAGTCCAATCCCATTCTTTAAGCTCATCTATGATAACGTCCCTGCTGATCACTACCTGCTTATTCACTGGGTAGAACAGTTTGTAACCTCCAGTCGAATGATATCCTATCAAGATCATATGATTCGACTTATCATCAAGCTTTGTTCTTAACTGATCTGGCACATGTCTATGTGCTATAGATCTAAACACCTTCAAGTGACTGAGGCTAGGCTTGACACCTGACCAACATTCTTCTGGTGTGATTCCTTCAAGCTTCTTCGTCGGACATCTGTTCAAAATATATGTTGTTGTCGAAGCCGTTTCTCCCCATAATTCTTTGGGTAGATGCTTTCCATTCAACATACTTCTTACCATGTTCATGATGGTTCTGTTCTTTCGTTCTGCAACTCCATTTTGGTGTGGTGTGTAGGGTGCCACCACCTCATGCACAATCCCTTCTTTTTCACATAATGCATCGAACTCTTTCGAAACATACTCTCCACCACCATCAGTCCTCAGAATTTTCAGCTTTTGACTGCTCTGTCTATCGACCATAGATTTGAATCTGGAAAATGCCTCAATCACATTACTTTTCTTCTTGATGAGGTAAGTCCACAGCTTTCGACTGTAATCATCTATGGACGTGACAAAGTATCTGTTGCCACCAATCGAATCCACCTGGATTGGACCACATACATCAGAGTATATGACTTCCAGAATTACCTTCGACTTCCTTCCTACATCCTTGTTGAAGCTATTCTTGTGTTGTTTCGACTGAACACACTCTTCACAGACTTCACTTGGAATGTCGATTTCTGGTAATCTTGAAACCACATTTCTTCTCTTTAGCTCTCTGATGTCATTGAAGTTGAGATGACCTAGTCGAAAATGCCTTAACCACTCATCTCTGCTGGCTGCAGTTGCTAGGTATTTGTGCTCCATCACCTTGAGTTCAATCTTGAAGGTCCTATTCTGAGACATTTGAGCCTTCAAGATCAATCTACCACCTGCATCGAAGACTCTCATCATCTTGTCTTCGACAACTACCTTGTAGTTTTTTTCGACAAGCTGCCATATACTGAGCAAATTACTCTTCACGCCTGGTATGTACAACACATTTGAAAGTATCAACCTCTTGCCATCTTTCCTCATAATCAGAACATCACCAACACCTTCAGCTGCTAGAGTGTTGTCATTTGCAAACTTCACCGTGTTCTTCGACGAGGGCTTCATGTTGATAAACCAATCTTTCTTTCCAGTCATGTGTGATGAGCATCCTGAGTCCAAGTACCACTGATCTTGGAATCTTTCTTCATCTCTTGTTGTGACCATCAGCAACATCTCTTCTTCTTCTTCATGTTTCGCCATCTTTGCATCAGTTTCTTGATTTTTCCTCTTTTCTGGACAGTCACTAAAATAGTGGCAATACTTCTGACAATTGAAACATTGAATGTGACTTTTGTCCGGCTTTCGACCACCACCTCTTCCTCTACCCGCAACACCACCTCTTTGGTTACCTTGGTTCCAGGGCTTTTTCTGATTGTTGTAGCCTCCTCTACCTTTGTTGCCATTCACGCTTCCTTTGCCTTTCCTTTCCTTTTCTGACTGCGCCTGCAAAGCCATATCACTCTTCGACTTTCCTGCAGCTCTTTCAGCCATCCTTTGTTCATGAAACTCAAGCGTCCCTTGAAGCTCTTCCTTCGTCAATACTGACAAGTATTTTGACTCTTATATGACTACTACCACGTGGTCGAACTTTGGAGCCAATGACCTCAAGATCTTTGCAACAACTGATCTTGATGTCAACACCTCTCCACATACCTTGATTTGATTCACCAGCTTTGTAACTCTGGTGAAGAAATCTGTTATACTTTCATTGTCTTCCATCTGAAGCAACTCATAGGTTCTCTTGTGAGTTTGTAACCTCACCTCTTTCACCTTCTCTGCGCCTCCAAGCGACTTTTCAAGAATCTCCCACGCTTCCTTCGCTGACTCTACATCGCTAACTTTTTCAAAGTTATCTGGATCAACACACTGATGGATTATAAAGAGAGCTTTATAATCTTTCTTCTTCAACTCTTTGTGTGCAGTCTTTTCTTGATCCGTCGCGTTCTCTGCAAGCGGCGTTACTCCTTCCTTCACAAGATCCCAAAGATATTGATAACAGAAAACCACCTTGATCTGCTTGCACCAATTCTCATAATTGTCTTTCTTGAGAATCGAAAGACTCGCCGGAAAGTACCCGTTCGGATAGTTCATCGCCATCACGATTTTCCTTCCTTGAATCGCAATCGGAGCTCTAGATACCAGATGTTGGAATTAACCCAAAACCTATGGGAATTCCTCTTCAAACTTGATCTCAAGATTGTTAACAAATCCACAAACACGCAATGACAATGAAAAGATTGAGAAAGAACAGCAAGAAAAGAAATGAAAGAAGAAATATTTGGAGGAGAAAATGAACAATTCTGCAGAGAACTCTCTGCCCACAAACTGTGGAAATTCTGTTATTTCACTTGCAACTGCAACTGTGAGTACAAGCTTTCAATTCTAAGCTTCTTACAAAAATAAGGGTTTCTCCCTATTTATAGATTTAGGTTATCTTACACCCCAAGCCAAGACCCAAAACTATAAAAGCCTAAAATAATTAACATTACTAAAAAAAGCATAAGTCGAAATCCTGTGTGAAGGAACCTCGTTCGACACTTCGACACACTATTACAACTCGACTGCTCCTTGTTTCTGTCGAGCTAAGCTGCTTCGACACAAGGAATTGCAACTCAACAATTCTTGGATATGTCATCTTTCAAACCCGATTCCAACTAGAGAACCTTTGTTAAGATCATAATGTGGATATTTTTTTGCTACACAATGATGTCCAACAGTAAAAGCCTCATTACAATGAAAACACATTCCCTCTAAAACTTGACGAAACATTCTTGACACCAGAAACTCCTTTGAATCACCCATAATATTGCCACAAGTTAACCATGCACCACTTAATCAATCT
Organism: Lathyrus tuberosus; assembly: GCA_022829125.1. Lineage (NCBI taxonomy): Eukaryota > Viridiplantae > Streptophyta > Magnoliopsida > Fabales > Fabaceae > Lathyrus > Lathyrus tuberosus. The sequence goes on along the minus strand of JALAZF010000042.1, from coordinate 6,933,906 downwards.
AGTATTACCACAAACTAATCTTCATACACACACACAACTGCACCTAATCCATCTAGTAACTACTGTTTTCACATAGAGCATAAATGGGGATGTAGCTCAAATGGTAGAACACCTGCTTTGCATGCAGGAGCACCGTCTGTGGTGGAGTTATTCTCCGGTAGCAGGCTGTTCTGCAGGGAGCTAGATGCCTTTTCGTTGATCTGGTTTTTTCAATTACTCTCATCTTCATCGGGTGAGTTGGAAAGTGATTGAATTGGTGAAATTCGATAGCCTCTGACGGATGCTTGCTTGTTGCTGAGTTGTTGGGCGTTAGGTGATTCGAGCAGGCTGGTGGGCGGTTTGTCGCTTTGTTTTGTAGCTTCTGCAGTATATATCTGGTCGAGTTTGGTCCTCTTTTTATTATATTATTTTGCCTATTCAAAAAAAAAAACAATAACCTCATTCATGTAACAAACCACACATATAATGATCTCTTGCATCCACACTGAGTTGATAACCAAGTCTGCATCCAAGCTGATTTGAACGATAACCAAGTCTGCATCCAAGCTGATTTGAACGAACCGCGTGATCTGTGGTTGAGAAATTGCTTGCTCGAGACATCAAAAAGTTTATGATATTTGAAAGCACTCATAAATAAGAAATCAAAATTGTCCAGCGTAACAATATTTATGTTCTTCTATTTTAGCCTTATCAACATTTTGACTTAGCTTCACACACTTATCTTTTTCAGTGGAATTTCAACCTGTGAGGTTTGTTTCTATATAGTATAAATGTTAGCTTATGTTTTACCTTATATCGGAACCTACCTTTCAGATCGTAAGCGATGGTTGCATTTTCAGAGTTGGTATTTGCATTCTCAAGAAATTTATGGTTTTGACCAAAGACAGTGTTTTCATAAGCTTAATAAAATGCTTTATCATTTTTATTGTACAAGAAATAAAACTAAGCGTTTTCATTTTTAAGCTATTTATAATTTTTTTTCACATAACGAATTTGTTTAAGTAGCCAAATGATTGGCAATCTTGGGTGTGAAATTTAGTGGATGGAAATCCTGAGTCCCTTCTCCCTCTAGAAGCTGTTAGCTTTTTCTAGTACCAATTAGATTCTCTGTAACCATTTATTCAATTGGTTGTAATCCATCCCCATCAATAAATTCCCTTTGATTCAAAACTGTACTGTTGCATATTGTGGTTGTACCATTTTATACTTCTGTGCTTACCATTAATACCTTTGTGATTTCAATCCATTACATTAATGCTCTCATTGACCTCCCAAAGGCTGAAAATACTCGCATGAAGAGCATGGAAAACACCATTTCTGAGATGACAAAGCTCTGCAGAAGTTTCTGGAAGATGCAGGTTGCCGACATAGTGAGTATGCACAACATCGACACATGGATCAAGCTCGTCTTGAACGTGTGGAAAATCAGCTTAGCTCTCTTTAGGTGACTCAGCCCCATGCCGTCAAAGGCGCCGCACCGCCACCGTCGATTCAATCGTTTCAAACGCGTAACGTAAAGCTTGAATTTCCTCTCTTTGATGGGTCTGAGGTAATGAATTAGATTTTTAAGGCCTAGCAATTTTTTTATTTTTATGCCAGGCCGGACAACCACCAACTTACCATCGCCGCCGTGCATATGGAAAAGGATGTGGTGTCGTGGTTTCAAATGATTTCACGTAACCAACCGTTCCAATCGTGGGCCATGTTTACACGAGCCTTGGAAATGTAGTTTGGCCTATCTCCTTACGAATCCCTACGACCTACCTTGTTCAAATTGACCCAAAATTCCACTGTTACTGAATATTACTCCTCCTTCACTGTGCTAGCCAATAGATCCTAAGGTTTGAGTCCTGAAGCCACTCTTGACTTCTTTATCAGTGGTCTTAAACCAGATATCCGCCGTGATGTGATTGCCCAACTACCTACCTCCATTTCACGAACCTATGCCCTTGCTAGATTGTTTGAAGATAAACACAACCCCTAACTGATAACGTGAAAATACATCGTTTATTTGACTTGATTAATGCGTGTTTTCTAGTTGTTTTGATTTGAATTTGTACTATTATGTTGGTATTTTGTTTGTTTTTAGGTATTTAGCCATTTAAGAGTCACATGCGAAGAAATGAAGTAATTCGGATGAAAAATGGAAGAAATGCAGCAATTTGCACGCAAGGCATTGTCTGACGATTTTGGCCATAACTTTTTATCAGCAAATCATAATGACGCCCCGTTTGAAGTGTTGGAAAGCTAACAAAGAGATCTACAACATGGAAAGAAAATCACTCGGCGGACGCGGAGCAAGGGTCGGCGGGCGCCGACTGTTGTAACGAGGAAACGGTCACAAAAGATGTTTCACCTTCCAAACCACACTCGGCGGACGCGGAGCATGGGTCGGCGGGCGCCGACAGTTATAAAGGGGAAACGGTCTGAAACGTTTAAGGCAGTTACACCTGAAGAATTTAGTTTCTAAAACGTTTTTTCATTATGATTAGAGGCAGGTACAACTTCGAGTTTCCTATATAAGGACTTGTATTTTCACTTTCTAGATATCCAATCTTAGTTTCAACCTTAGGCATAGAGTTCTCTTGTAAAGCAATAATCCGTCACATCGAGGGGTTATTGCACTATAGTTGTTGGTTCAATTGGAGCACTGTAGTTAGAAGATTTATATTTCTCGCAATTTACTTTCCAGCCTTGTACCAGATTCAGTCTCCGCTTTGGAGCAGGTTTATTTATAAATCGCATTTTATTTTATTCCGCATTGCCTTTATATTATTTATTTTCTCGCACTGCTTTAAATTCATTTATTTTCTGTCTCTGATTTACTTTGTTAATTTATTTATCTGTGTGATCTGTTGTATTTTGGACCTGAACTTAAGCGTGACACTTGTGTTCACACTCTTAAAGTACACTATCACACCTCGCACATTTTTTCATATTATAAATGTTTCCTTTAACAAACCAATTTATAATTATGTCTTTAATTGCCATGTCTAGCTAAATTCCTGGTGCTAGAATGTGAGGATCGTCATTCCGACGATACTCCACATGTCTTCTCTTTAGAAATACTTTAGGGGCTGTTTTTGATTTTAATTAAACTCTTCTGAACTTAAATTGATCGGTCATTACGTAAACAAGACCGTGTTTTTGTTTGTGTAATGACTGTGACTAGATCGGGTAAGATCGAAAGCCGTCCAACATTTTAGAAAAGAGTTTGTTAGTTGTTAGTTGATAAATACAGCGGAAGCACTTTATTAACTAACTAGGAAAGTTTTATATTATTAGAAAGAGGTTTTAAAACTATTTTCGGACGCGTTTATAGATTTAGGATCCGGTTGGCCGAGCATAGGCCGGAAACCCTTTGGTATAAAATATTTTCAATCGAAAACTCTTTTTAACTAAGTCTTAGAGGTAATTATATAAAAAAGGACTTTCAACACTTTAACGCAAGGAGCGACCGGTGCAGCGTGAGCGGCTGGTATAGATTAAAGGTTAGGTATGTTTCCGATCACGCTAACGCGGCGGATCCTTTTTAATTAACTCTATTTCAAAGAAAGAAACATTGCCCCGTAAGTGTTACTATTTAGAAGATAGGAGTATTGTTTGATTGATGTGAATTACATTCCAGCATATTTATTTATCTGATTTATTTCTATTTTCGTTCAGTCTAAACTTGTACTCAGATTTCTATTAGCCTTAGATAAGCACCGTAACAATAGTAATCGATAGATTTGACATTGGTCTCTGTGGGAACGATAAATCTTTTATATTACTCTGACGTACTCCGTATACTTGCGGATAACATCACATCAAGTTTTTGGCGCCGTTGCCGGGGACCAATTACGTCAAAATTTCGTACCCTGTTGTTACACCGTCTAGACTAAGGCATCCCTTAGCCGGTAAATGCGAAGAACTCGCAGTACCGGAAACCTAGTTGATCCTTTAGAAGAGCCTGAACGTTACGCCCGAGCTCGTCTTCTATTTCGAAAACTCAAAAGAGTAATGGCAGAAGAAGAAAACGCTAAACCTCTTAAGGATTTCGCCCTACCCTCTAACGAAGAACCCCATTCTAGTATAGTCAACCCAACTATACCAGCCAATAACTTTGAATTAAAACCATCTCTATTACAAATAGTTCAACAGAACCAGTTCGCAGGTCTTCCTACGGAAAACCCGAACCAACATCTTAAAGTTTTTATTCAACTAGCAGATACCTTAAAAGCGAACGGAGCTCCTCCTGAGGCAATACGTCTAAGACTATTCCCATTTTCTCTCAGAGATAGAGCCCGATCGTGGTTAGATTCCCTTCCAGCCAACTCTATAACCACTTGGAATGACCTAAAGAAAGTATTCCTTGCTAGATACTTTCCACCGAGTAAAACTGCTGTCTTACGAAACCAAATAACCCGATTTACCCAAAGCGAGGGAGAATCACTTTTCGACGCTTGGGAGAGATATAAGGAACTATTAAGAGCATGTCCACATCATGGCTTAGAACAATGGCTCATAATCCATACCTTTTATAATGAACTCATGTACAACACCAAGATGACCATAGACGCTGCCGCTGGTGGCGCTCTAATGAACAAACCCTACGCCGAAGCTAGCGCTCTCATTGAGGATATGGCACAAAACCATTACCAATGGGGGACCGAACAAGCACAAGTAGAGAAGAAAGAGACCAAAGAAGGTGTGTATGAGGTAAGTTGTTTTGACCATATGAATGCAAAAATGGACGCTATAGCCCAAAAAGTAGAAAACCTAACTATAAACCCCACAACAACTGTAGCAGCAATACAACCGGATGTGAAATCTGTGGAACCTTAGGACATACAATGGCTGAATGCAACCTGTTAGCCGAAAGTCCCACAGATCAGGTCAATTACGCCCAAGGAAACCCGTATTCAAACACATATAACCCTGGATGGAGGAATCACCCAAACTTTTCGTATAAGAATAATAACCCTACTCAAAATTCAACACCTCAAAGACCACCCGGTTTCCAACCTCAAAGACCCAACCAACCTACAACTTATGCTCCTCAGAAGTCAAATCTTGAGAAGAAGATGGACGAATTCATCTCAGCTCAATTACAGCAGAACAAGGAGTTCATGAACCAAAACGTTCACATTAATGGACTAATTACTCAATTGGGTACTAAACTCGATTCTGTAATTACCCATAACAAAATGCTGGAAACCCAAATCTCTCAAGTGGCACAACAACAATCTACTCATACTACCCCAGGAGGACAATTTCCTGGACAACCTCAACCTAACCCTAAAGGGCATGCTAATGCTATAACCCTAAGGAGCGGAACCACTTACAATGGGCCAATAAACCCCAGGTTGAATAATCCAGAACCTCCTAGAAAAGTTGTGACCACACCTGAGAAAGAGGTTGAGAAATCTATGGAACCAGAGAAATCTAAAGATACGGAAGTTAAGGAGAAGGAAAAAGAACAAGTTTATGTACCACCTCCTCCTTACAAACCTCTGATTCCATACCCACAAAGACTTAAACAAACCAAATTGGATAACCAATATAAGAAATTCATAAAAGTGATTGAGAAACTCCATGTAGAGATCCCATTCACCGAAGCTATTACCCAAATACCATCCTATTCCAAATTCCTTAAAGACATTCTAACCAATAAACGAAGATTAGAAGATCCTAAACCTATAGAATGTAATTCAATTGCTGAGAATAAGCTTGCTAAGAAAGAGAAAGATCCAGGAAGTTTCTCTATACCTTGTGTTTTGGGAAACCAAGTTATTGATAAAGCACTTCTGGACTTAGGAGCAAGTGTAAGTTTAATGTCTTTAGCCGTTTGTAAAAGGTTAAACCTAGGATAAATACAACCAACTAGGATGTCTCTCCAATTAGCCGACAGATCAGTTAAATACCCAATTGGAATTTTGGAAGACGTCCCAGTTAGACTTGGTCAACTTTATATCCCAACGGATTTTGTCGTAATGGACATTAAAGAAGACGATGATGTCCCAATCCTTTTAGGTAGACCCTTCTTATCTACGGCTGGAGCCATAATAAATGTCAAGAAAGGAAAAATGACATTTGAGGCAGGTAATGAAAAAGTAGAATTTATACTATCCCAATTCTTAAATGCACCAGCCATAGATGACTCATGTTATGCCATCGATATAATTGATCAATGCATAAGAGAACTGGATAAAGAAGATCCAGTAGAAACCATCAAACTACCTTCGATCCCCATAATGGAGGACGACAGATTCGAACGCTTATCTGAACCTTACATAGATAACAGTCTTTACGAATGCTTGGCACTTACCCCAGATCATATGCCAGGTCCGAAAAAACCATCTATAGAGCTTAAGGAGCTTCCTAAGAATTTAAGATACAAATTCTTAGACAAAGAATTAAATTGCCCAGTCATAGTCAGTGCCACGTTAGATGGTCCTAAAACCAATCAACTGTTAGATGTTTTAAGAAAATATTCCTCAGCTCTAGGTTATAATATCTCCGATCTCAAAGGAATAAGTCCTTCCGTGTGTATGCACCGAATTATGCTGGAGGAAGACTCAAAACCCTCTAGAGAACATCAACGAAGGATAAATCCTATAATGAGTGACGTAGTAAAAAGGGAAGTGTTAAAGTTGTTAGAGGCTGGAATAATTTACCAAATATCCGATAGTAAATGGGTAAGCCCGTACATGTGGTACCTAAGAAAGGAGGTGAAACCGCTGTACAAAACGAAAAAGAAGAACAAATCAAAAATCCTAAGGAGAGTGGTAATAAGGTTGAGGAGAGTTTTGGTAAGAAAAGAGTAGAGATCGAGAAAAATCCACCGACACCACCCGAAAGAGAGGTTGTCGAAGAGGTAGAAAAGGAAGCGCCTATTGTTGTTCCTCCTCCATATAACCCACCGATTCTTTTCCCGCAAAGGTTTGTGGAAGCTAAGAAAAATTCCTAGTCCAAAAGGTATGTGGAGGTATTGGAAACTATCCACACCAATGCACCTATGTCTGAGGTCCTGCGTAAAAAGAGAAAATTAGAAGACCATGAAACTAGGGTAATCATTAGTGTTAAAAGGGGAAGGTTAGCCTTTGAGGTGGTGGATGAAAGAACTAAGGCCAAACTTGAAAAGCTAATACTTAGGATAGATCCAGAACCATCACCACAAGTTCAAAAGAATGAACCACTCCACAGAAGGAAGAAAAGAAAAGGTGAGGGATATGTGAGATGGCTTTATAAGTGGCCATGGAAACCTAAGATTATTAAAATTTTGACCGAGGAATCATTCTCAAGAGAACCACCATGAGTACTTGCACTCTTGAGTCGTCGAGCTATCGACGTTAAACAAAGCGCTGCGTGGGAGGCAACCCACGAGTATTTAATTTAATGTTTTCCTTTTACTATTTAAATTTGCAGAAAATAAAAAGATGAATTACTGGCTACGTCTCATCCACATCTAAGTGAAAAGAGGATTTGGCATGAAGTTGCATTCATCAGGTTCTTCCATTCCTTTACACATTTTATCAAAACATTGAGGACAATGTTTGGTTTAAGTGTGGGAGGGATTTTACTCGCTTTCTAGTTAGATTTTTTGCTTTCTTTATTTTTCTTTGTTTGTTATTGAGTTATTGCATGTATTGTCAAGTCATTTACGTGTGTTTCCTATCGTTTATCCCGCTTTTCCTCTTTCTTGAGCCATACCAAATTTTGGAGAAAAGTGAATAAATTTTGAAATTTTTGAAAATTTTGGAACAAACAGAGGATAGGTTACAAAAACTTGGAAAAGTTCCTAAAAGATCGATATCGTCTTAACACCGTAGTTCTCTTGAATATAAGAATCATTTTGCATAATTATTATTCGAAAGCCTTGAATTCTCATTTCTGAAGTAGTCTTTAGTAGTTTATTTTAGCAGTCAGCACCATCTTAGTTACCGCTAAGCAAATGAACCAATGCAAATAAGTGAATGATCCCGTAAAAGAAAAAAAAAAGAAGAAAAATAAGTAATGAAAAGAAAACGATTTGGAAAGAGAATCCGCCTTCTAAGTGAGGTAACCATCACCAGGTTATTTAGCCCAAACGGCGGAGGAACCTTTGAAATTAAGTTTGTGCGTCTATATTGAAAAAGAAAAAAAAAGTGTTGAAATTAGGCATAAATATCGGGATCACTAACCACCGACCAAATTATCCACTCCCTTCAAACCTTACCATTTTCCCGCTTCCTCATTAACCCAGAAAACCACGAATCCACCATTACTGCCTACCCCTAAAGCCAACAACATACCTACAAAAAGCCACCCCGTCAAAAACATCACACAAGCTGAGAAGCAACTACGTCGTGAAAAGGGTTGTGTTATTACTATGATGATAAATTTTCCATCTCCCACAAATGTCTGAACCAACATTATTTCCTACTGCAGCTAGAGGAGGAAGAACATGATCCACTGCCTGACACTCTCATCTATGATTCCCCCGAACCAAACCTAGTTGCAGAGTTTGAACATTATTTATCACTCAATGCACTGAATGACTCTCATGGTACGGGTGCAATGCGTTTTCAAGGTACCATTCAGGGAATTGCGATCATTGTGCTCTTGGATATTGGCAGTTCAGATAACTTCCTGCAACCCCGACTTGCTTAATCCTTTCAGTTACCTATCCAATCCACAGCTCAATTTCAAGTCATGGTTGGGAATGGTAACTCGTTGACCACTATGGGTTTTATTGTTGATCTTCCTGTAGCTATTCAGGGTAATACTTTGCACATCCCTATTTATTTATTACCAATTTTAGGTGTTGATTTAGTATTGGGAGTCCTCTGGTTAAAAACTTTAGGTGCACACATTGCAGACTACAATGGCCTGTCCTTAAAATTTTATGTACAAGACTATTTTATTACTCTTTATGGTGCATTGTACAGTATAATCACATCAAGAGAATGCAGCATACACATACTATTGAGGCAACTTTTACTTTATAGTTTGACCAAATAACACCTACTGAGGGCCCTAGGGTAGCAGACATAGACCCTGATATAGCTGCGGTATTACACGCTTTTGACGATGTCTTTACTGAGCCAAAGTGTTTACCAGTTAGATTCCAAGATCATGTTATACCCTTAGTGCAAGGCAGTAACTCGGTTAAAGTCAGACCATATCGGTATCCATATAGCCAAAAAGCACAAATTGAATCTATGGTCCATGACATGATAACACAGGGCATAATCCAACCCAGTAATATCCCATTTTCCTCACCTGTCTTACTAGTGAAGAAAAAAGATGGGTCTTGGCGGTTTTGCACAGATTATAGAGCCCTCAATTCCATCACTGTCAATGATAGCTTTCCGATTCCCACAGTGGATGAATTGTTAGATGAACTTTATGGCGCAAATTTTTTCTCAAAGTTGGATTTAAGGTCTGGGTACCACCAAATATTGGTCAAACCAGAAGATAGACACAAAACTGCCTTTCGAATCCACCAAGGCTTATATGAATGGTTAGTGATGCCCTTCGGGTTGTCTAATGCGCCTGCCTCATTTCAAAGTTTGATGATTCATGTGTTTCAAGGCCAGCTCAGAAAATCAGTGTTAGTTTTCTTTAATGATATACTAATTTATAGCCCAACTTGGTCATCCCATCTGCATCATCTCACTGAAGTAATCCAACTTATGCGCCAACACTCCCTTTTTGCCAAGAGGTCCAAATGTTGTTTTGGATTCACTAAAGTGGACTATCTTGGCCATAGCATCTCTTCTCAAGGGGTACACATGGACAAGGACAAAGTTAAAGTTGTACTTGACTGGCCTGTTCCGAGGAACATCAAACAGTTGAGAGGTTTCTTGGGTCTATCTGGCTACTATAGACGGTTTATTAAAAACTATGCTACCATTGTTGCACCATTAACTGCTTTACTGAAAAAAGATGCTTTTGAATGGAATCAAGTAGCCACAAATGCATTTTTAGCCTTACAACATGCTATCATTGTAGCCCCTGTTTTAACGCTGCCAATTTTTTCTAAACCATTTATTTTAGAAACTGATGCTTCTGGTACATGAATTGGAGTTGTGCTGAGCCAAGACAAACATCCTATTGCCTACTTTTCCAAAAAGCTCAATCAGTCGATGCAACACAAATCTACTTATGTCCGGGAACTATATGCCATCACGGAAGCCATGGCCAAATTTCGACACTATATTCTGGGCAATAAATTTATCATTCGCACAGATCAGCAAAGCCTTAAGACCCATACTGACCAAACTATCCAGACCCTAGAGCAGCAAAAATGGCTACACAAATTCCTAGGATTTGATTTTACCATGGAATACAAGCCTGGAAAGGATAATATTGCTGCAGATACATTGTCTAGGTCCTTCTTTATGGCTACCTTAGGACTGGTCAATCCTCTCTTATCTTTGATCAATTCAGCCGTCAACTCTGACCCACTTTTATCTCAGATAAAAACTGACTGTCTCCAGGGTACTTGTTCTGATCAGTTGTGAAATTCTGGCACAAATATTAGATGTCCTACACAGATGTTGAGACACTGATATCCAACACAATGAACAAGTTAACAATAATAATAATAGTGCAGAAAGTAAAGAACACAGTGATATGTTTACCCAGTTCGGATCAACAATCCTACTCTGGGGGCTACCAAGCCAGGGACGAAATCAATATATGATAGTATCAATTCACAGATCATACAGCAACCACACCCGGTTATAATCCGCTCACTTAATCACTACCCTTCCTATGACTTCTACCTAAGACTCACCTAGGTATGAGGCCCTCCTCAAATCCCTCTTCAATCACAACCCGTGACTGGTTCCTTTCAACACAAGTAACAAAACGAAAGCCACACTTTCATAACACACAATTCTCAATACTTCAAAGCTTATGAGGATTGACACACAAGAAACTCAATGCTTAAAAGCTTATGAGTAACTGACAGAACTTACAACACAAAACCAGTCCTTGTACTGTTATTAGAATGATACCAGTTAGGCTCACAAATAACACTCGAAAACCCTAACAAAACACACGTAAGTTCCACACCTAAACTAGGTTTACACCAGTCAATATATAGCATCAAATCTGGACTGGATTGGGCTTCAAAACGCAGCAAAGAGACTGCACACAATTCTGCAAAATAAACTCCAAGAAAATAGGTCTTCAATCTAAAGTTTCCTAATATGTCTCCATATTTAGAAAACGCTGAAAATCCGAAAACCAACACATAAAAACTCATCCCAAAATACTTTGGATGCCACATAGGATAACTAAATATTTACAGAATATTCAGTAACAAAAACCAACAACAGAATCTTCCTTTTAAACCAAAATCAGACGCAATGTCCTATGATCCAGGATGGGACATCTTTATCCGACATGTTAAATGCAGAATATTAGAACATCTTGTTTCAACATCTTGCTGCTAGAATAGTTTTAGCAAAATAAATGCCAACCACAAAATCAAAGAAATAACAATCTCCCCCTTTAGCTTATTTTGGCTAAAACTACACACCAAACAATCTTGCAAAGAAAACACAAGCAACACATCAATATCAGAGACAGCAGCAGCAAAATTCACAAACAAAAACTCCCCCTCAACTGCAGCAACACAACAACATTCAATATTCTCCCCCTCAGCTGCAGCACCAGCACAAGCAACCACAAGACTCACCGCAAGCACAAGCACACCACAAGCACACTACTCCCCTTTTTAGCCATAAATATGACAAAGGCAAGTAGAACAGATCAAAACAAAAACATAATATAGCAAGAGATAATGTTCAGAAGGAGAGACAGAGATATAGTTATCCTAGGTGTTCAGTCAAAACAACACCAACAACAACAAAACAAGTAAAAAAAACATCATCTTCTACAAGTTATTCTGCAGTTATTCTGCAGCACCATCGTCATCTTCATCTGACCCAGATTCCACAATTTCTTCACCCTCTCCATCAGTCTCAGCCTCAATATCACCACTCCCAGATACAGAGTCATCTGAACCCTGTTCACTCTCTCTATCAAATCCACTAGAGGTAACTCCTTCGGTAGTTCCCTTGTTATCTTGGTCTTTACCAACCGTTCCAGCAGAAACATTCTTTTTCTCCATGAAAGTTTTAATTAACTGTTCAAGTTTGGACTTCCTAGAAGTGTCTTTTCTGATAGAATCTTCCAGTTCCTTGCACGTCTCTTGCAGCTGTGCAATGACTTCATCATCAAAGGTAGCATGACTGGAAGTTTGAGAAGATGTCCCAACAATGTCTGAAACATGTGCCCCACCCAGTAACTTATAGTGTAGGGACATATGAGGTTTTCTTTTGAGGGCACTGTCACTTCCTACCAAAAGGTTAGGAAACTGATCTAAAATAACACCACAGATCAGGGATGGAAAGCAAATAGGCATTTTGACAGCAGTTGGACTTGCTTGTTTCAGGATTTGTTCAAAGATGTATGTCCCAAAATCAAAAGAGACCTTTTTCCCAATAGCATAAATGAACCTACCAAGTATGGAGGAAATAGTAGATGTATGATTGGTAGGTACCCAATTCACAACAGCAATCTTGTGGAGAATAGCATATTTAACACTCAGTTTTCCAGAGGACAACTTTTCTTCATTTGGCCAGTGTTTAATACAACCACCTGTAATCTCCTTACACACTTCGTTGTCTGTGACCTCTAACTCAGGCTGAGGTTCTTCACACCTGCCCAGAAATTTATTGATTACTTCAGGAGAAAAAATGACGACTTTTCCTCTCACAGACACTTTTCTGAAGTTGTTACTCCTGTTATCATCACAATCTTCAAGAATATTCACAATAAATTCCTTGACTAATTTCTCATAGCAGGGTCCTATCTTGGACACAGTTCTCATCAACCCAGCAGCTGCAATAAGATCCATGATTTCTTTGTATTTATTGAAATCTTTACCCAGCTCTCTCTCCAAGGCAATCCTCCTTTGATCCACAACTCTCCACCTATCTGCATTCCTCATAGAACCATCAGCATATGTCTTTTTGCATGTAGAGTTTTTCACACCAATGATGTCTTGAACAATCTGTTACAGCCTCATATTCAGACTCACTGTGAGCAGTGACTTTTCTCTTCTTAGTTGGAACAACAACCTTACTCCATTGTTTAGGAGGCCCAGCTCCAACTTTTCCCTTGGTACTATCCACACCTCCAGACTTTCTAAGCAATTTTGCAGACTTTGAACCTTCAATCATAACAGTTTTCTCTCTTCTTCTCTTAATTCTCCTTAACATCCCATCAATGGGTTCCTCGTCAGAAGTGAGATCATCAACATTAATAACTACATCGGCTTTCTTTTTACTCCTTCTTTCGTGACCCACATGAATGGGGACACCATCATCAGTCCTATCTGTAGGGCTGCCATTGACATTTCCTGTCAAGGAGGTTGGAACATCAGACCCAACATCTGTATCAACTCCACTCAAAATCGTGGCAACAAACCTCCTAAGTTCCTTATCCTTTTTGACTATATCATCATCAGTAGGATTCTTATTTATACCGCATAATTCAGTAGCATTCTTCTTTTCAATCAAACCAGACTTAGACCCTTTTTCAGACAAGTTTTTTCTAGGGCTTATTTGGTCTGCATATAAACTAGTCATCGAGTGAACTTTCTTCCTAGATGAAAAAGGTTTAGACTTCTTACCAGGAATATTGACATCCATTGAGTGAGAAACTTGTCGTTTTCCTTTAGGATCAGCCGGTACTACGTTCAAGGGAGCAATATCAAGCACAAGATCTGATAGGTTGATCATTTGAAGTGGTTCATCATCTCCAGCATTGGTCCGAGGAGATCCTGAGTTATCAGAAGAGCCATGCATGGATTCTGATGCATGATGTTGAGACATTTTCGATTCATCACAAGGCACAATATTGAGGATGTTAAGAGAAAACCCTAAAGCCCCTGAACTTTGGAGAGAAAGAGCAGGAGGAATTTTTGTACAATATGTTTGATGTAGGTAGAGTGTGTTTGCCCACCTATTTATATTTTTGAGAAGTGGGCCCAGAGAAGCGCCGTAGTCACAAACTTTGAACACCCGATTCGCCTCAAATGTGCATCCATCAAACTTTCCTTTTAAATTTTCCGTGCTGACATACTTTCTAAGTTTAATCTTATTATCACAGTTCACCATGCTAACATTTTGAGTTGCTTTAAAATTGATCAACACCTGTTTTAACTCAGTATTCTTTCCAATAGCTTTCTTAGTTTCCAAGCATATTGCAGTGCTCTCAGACCTCCATAAATAACAATTATTTGATGCTCTCTCGCCTCTCATGACAACCTTACCCTTCTCATTTGTTATCAGACATTCAGAATTGGTAAAGTTGACCCTGAGACCCTGATCACATAGCTGACTTATGCTTATCAAGTTTGCATCTAAGCCTTCAACAAGTAATACCTCCTCCAGATTGGGTTGTCTTGTACAGTCCAATTTTCCAACACCCATTACTCTCCCTTTTGATCCATTACCAAAGGTCACATAGTTAATAAAATGAGACTTAACATCTGACAAACATCCCTTGACACCAGTCATGTGCCTAGAACATCCACTATCAAAGTACCACTTTTCCCTTGTAGAGACTCTGAAAGACTTATGAGCTATGTGTTCTTCCACAGTATTCTTGGGAGTCCACACCTTCTTTGCTCCAACCCAATCCTGTTCCCTACTAGACTGTAACCCAGTTTTGGGGTAGCCATATAATCTGTAGCAGAAGGGTTTTATATGGCCAAACCTTCCACAGTAGTGACATCTCCATCTTTGATTCTTTCTTCTTGTGAAATTCTTCTGATGTCTGTGAGGATGTTGTAACATGTTATTTGGCATCTTCAATTCTTTCTTAGATTGAGCAGGTGTCACTTCAGGCCATTTTCCCTTGTCTATATCACTTGAACTTTCAAACCCAAGACCACTAACATTTCCAACATCTCTCCCTGACTTCAGAATCTCATCAAGCACATCAGAGCTACTATTGAGCATTCTGACAGTCTTGATCACATTGTCCAGTTTGAATTCAGAACAACCACTTCATTTTTCAGATCAGAGATAGTAGACAAATGCTCTACCTTTTTAGCTTTTAGATGAGCAATAACTCTCTTTTGTTCTTCTCTCTGCTGACATACTTCTTCACTTTTAATGCATAAATTCTTATAGGAAGCAGCCAGCTCTTCAAAGGTAAGTTCTTCACTGACTGACTCTTCGTCAGACTCACACACACCTGTTAATGCTGTAACCCGCTTTCCAGACTTCTCATCAGTTTTAGTTTCAGAGTCATCTTCTGACCATGAAACTGATAACCCCTTCTTTTGCCTCTTGAGATAAGTGGGACACTCAGATTTTATGTGCCCGAAACCTTCACACTCATGACACTGAGCTCTTTTCCCTTGGTTGAAATTTTCTTCAGTACTGGCATTTCTCCCAGCATTCTGGTTTTTACTGATGTCGAATGGCTTGTCCCTAACATTTGATCTTGACTTCCAATCCATCCTTCTGAACACTTTGTTGAATTATTTGCCAAGTAACACCAGGTCTTCTGAAAGGCCTTCATCTCTGTCCAGATTACTTTCATCTTTTGAGTCACCGGCCTTTGACACAAAAGCTATACTCTTCTTCTTCTCAGACTTTTCACTGATCCCCAATTCAAATGTTTGAAGTGATCCCACAAGTTCATCCACTTTCATCTTATCTATGTCCTGAGCTTCCTCTATAGCAGTCACTTTCATGTCAAATCTCTTAGGTAGAGATCTGAGGATTTTTCTGACCAGTTTGCTATCAGACATTTTTTCACCTAGGGCACTTGAAGCATTAGCTATCTCAATAATGTTCATGTGAAAATCATGAATGCTCTCATCTTCCTTCATCTTCGGATTCTCAAACTTGGTAGTGAGAAGCTGAAGTTTTGACATCTTCACCTTTGAAGTCCCTTCATGAGCAACCTTCAAGACCTGCCAAGCCTCTTTTGCATTGGTGCAGTGTTCAATCAACCTGAAGATATTTTTGTTAACACCATTAAATAATGCATTCATGGCTTTGGAATTTCCCAAGGACCCTTTGTAGTCTGCATCATCCCAGTCTTCTCCTTCCTTCACCACATCAGTAGGATTACCTTCTCCATCTCTAACCTTTGGGGGTTCCCATCCTTTGATAACAGCTTTCCATGCTTGATCATCCATGGATTTGATGAATGCTACCATCCTTAGTTTCCAGTAGTCATAGTTGGAACCATCAAGCAGAGGTGGTTTGTTCAAAAATCCTCTATCCTTGTCCATTGTACCAGAAAGTACCTTCCCTGAATCTCACCTAGAACCAAACAAGGGTGCAAGCTCTTGATGCTAATTGAAATTCTGGCACAGATATCAGATGTCTTACACAGATGTTGAGACACTGATATCCAACACAATGAACAAGTTAACAATAATAATAACAGTGCAGAAAGTAAAGAACACAGTGATATGTTTACCCAGTTCGGATCAACAATCCTACTCTGGGGGCTACCAAGCCAGGGACGAAATCAATATACGATAGTATCAATTCACAGATCATACAGCAACCACACCCGGTTACAATCCGCTCACTTAATCACTACCCTTCTTATGACTTCTACCTAAGACTCACCTAGGTATGAGGCCCTCCTCAAATCCCTCTTCAATCACAACCCGTGATTGGTTCCTTTCAACACAAGTAACAAAACGAAATCCACACTTTCAAAACACACAATTCTCAATACTTCAAAGCTTATGAGAATTGACACACAAGAAACTCAATGCTTAAAAGCTTATGAGTAACTGACAGAACTTACAACACAAAACCAGTCCTTGTACTGTTATCAGAATGATACCAGTTAGGCTCACAAATAACACTCGAAAACCCTAACAAAATACACGTAAGTTCCACACCTAAACTAGGTTTACACTAGTCAATATATAGCATCAAATTTGGACTGGATTGGGCTTCAAAACGCAACAAAGAGATTGCACACAATTCTGCAAAATAAACTCCAAGAAAATAGGTCTTCAATCTTAAGTTTCCTAATATGTCTCCATATTTAGAAAATGCTGAAAATCCGAAAACCAACACACAAAAACTCATCCCAAAATACTTTGGATGCCACATAGGATAACTAAATATTTACAGAATATTCAGTAACAAAAACCAACAACAGAATCTTCCTTTTAAACCAAAATCAGACGCGATGTCCTATGATCCAGGATGGGACATCTTTATCCGACATGTTAAATGCAGAATATTAGAACATCTTGTTTCAACATCTTGCTGCTAGAATAGTTTTAGCAAAATAAATGCCAACCACAAAATAAAAGAAATAACAAGTTGTATCACATCAGACAAGATATATTGTATTGGAAAAACGAAATCATCGTCCTGTCATACCCCAAATTTTGACCACTTAGATTTCCCATCATTGTGCAAATCATCACCACAATATAGGTGAACCATCATACTTCATCAGTCTCCCCAAAGATGGGTGAGCATCCACTACAATCAAAATTAGGGTTTCAAGCCCTCTTAGAGCCTTAGACAAAGGATCAATCAAGGAATGACATGATCTTCAACTTGTCTAACCTCTAAAATATCCACAATGGATCAAAAGGACTCCCACTTCAAGGATTAAGCACAAGGCTGCTCCCTTCTAGGTGGATTAAGTCTCAAGATCGACAGTGTCACCAAATTAGGGTTTTGGTCGACCAGGGCCTCCAGATGGAAATTTTTCATCTGGGCACAAGCCAATGATCCAAAACATAACCTAATATACTCCATGTAACCTCATGGACCCAATCATCAAGTCAATTTTGCCTCAGGGGATGCATTCATCAAAAATCAGGAATTAGGGGTTCTTGACCTAATTCACCCCTAAGTTGACTTTTAGGGCAAATCATGAGCCAAGACCTCAAGAGAGGGTTTGAGGGTCTCTAATGAACTATATTGATCCATTTGGAACAATGGATTAATCCAAGAAGCTTGAGGAACAAGTCTCAATTTCATCTGCACCACATTTAGGGTTTTAAGGAAAAAGTCAACTGTAACTTTGACTTTTGACCAGGACATGCTCCCAAGCCCTATGACATGCATCAATATACCCTATGACACCCATGGAACATGTCCATCAAATTTGATTTAGGTCAAGGACATGATTTCCTGAAGAATTGCACAGTTTGGAATTCATCTGATAAAAAGTCAACTGTGCACAAAAGTCAACTTTGACTTTTTGAGATTTTTCACCAAAATGGATTTTTAACCCTAAAATGATGTTAATGTATGATTTGAATCATCATTCATCAAGAAAAAATCAAGAAAAGTTGGGTAACTTGTAAAAGGGGTAACCATAAAAACTTAGAAAAATTTCTAAGTTATGAAAATAAAGTGGCTAGGGTACCAACTTTGGAGGATTATAACTCCTAAACCACAAGGCCATTTTTTCCCATCCAAGGCTTGATTTGTAGATCTCATTGCCCTCTACAAAAACTTCAACTATACCTAATTCCAACTCCTCATGGATTTTGAGTTATGGAGTGATCAAAATCAAGAAAAGTCACTTTGTTCCAACACTTAGTGAAAATTTCACTAAGTCAGATTTTACCCTACTTTTTGCCAAATGTAGGGGGGATTTTTCACTTGGATTCAAAAGAGATCAAAACCAAATATGTTCAAATAGTTGTTGTATCATGTAAGGGCTTTCCAAAATGACCAAGAACATTACCAAATTTAATTTGAGTCATGAGATATGACATTGGAAAGTTGCCTTGCTGAAATCTGCCAAGGCAAGGCAGAATTTGCATTTTTGCTCGATTTGCCAAAATCATCCAAATCCAAATGCTCCTATCCACTTGGACACCTCTGAGGATTAAATCTAAAGGGGACAACCACTGAGCCAAGCCTCCAAAGTCTTTGGAACAAGAAATAACATGTTGAACCTAGAATGGCCAAAATAGGGACAAGACTCTAATTTTGGATTGGAGCATTCAATGGAAGCATCAAGGTGGCATGGACTGAGCCATTTGCAACTGAATTCAGTCAAGACTTATCCAAGACCAAGGGAACCACATCCCTGTGCCCTAACCTCTAGTCAATGGCTAGAGGAGACTTGGATTTCTTTTGGCCAACATTGAACAAACACCTGCTGCAGTTGCCATTCACTGTGGATCCCAAAACAAACTTGCTTTACTATAAATAGAGCTCAATTGTGATCAATTTGAGTACACCAAAGCCATCAAACAGATGCTTTCCTCAAAACCTCTTTCTCTTGGCAAAAATGCCTTCTTTAGCAAGGCAACTTTGAGTTTTTGAGCTTGAGAGCTTTTTCATCACAATCAATCACACACACACCTCATATATATCATATGTAAGCTGTGCAAACTATCACAAGTGACCTGTAATCACAAAATCACAAAGTCACCTCTCAAAACCTCAAAATAGGCTTTGTTTGCATTTTTCAAGCCATGTCTTGATTCAGTCACTTTCCAAACCAGATAAAACCTCAAGCACACTCCAAATATCATCCTTGAACTGTCCCAAATGGTTCCCCTCATCTGGAACACCATTTGAGAAAGTTGCTATTTTGGTCACTTTTAACCCCTTTTGCAAGAAAGGGACTGTTTGTGTTTTTGCTGGTACCAGTCAATTCCAATCATCCTAAAAGCTTCTAAGGGATCATTTGAATGTGTCTAAAGCATCAAATCATTTCTGGAATAAGAGGTTTGACAGATTGCACAAAAGCTCCAAAATCTCAAAAAAGAGGTAAGCCTCACAACTTGGAATCTTTCAAACATGCAATGCTTTGAAGTCCATTGAGCATAAACATCTCATACATGTTGTATATGTTATGTTTGAGCTAATTCACCATGTAATCCATGCTTGTACAAAGCTGTAGCATAGAAAATGCATTTATAGGTCATTTTCAAAACCACTATCGGGTTTTTAGGAGGGAGTGTGATCTGAAAAAACTACCACCACCATTGGATTCCTTATGAAATTCTGGTCCAGATGCATATAAAATTTGTCTCAAACCATTAAGAATTGAGAAAGTTATGACCTTCACGTTTTTGAGCCAAAACTTGCCAAAACTTGCCTTGGGCCAGGCCTAAAACCAAGTCATGCCTTGTATATTTGTTGTTTTGTTTCAAACAATGGATGTATCACCACCCCAGTGGTAAGGCGCGCGCCTTGTAACCTTGAGGTCTTGGGTTCAAACCCCACCCATGCCATTTTGTGTTTTTTCACATTTTGCCATTTTTTCCAATATTTTCATGGTTTATTAATTAATTGGAAAATTAATAACTCTTTCAATTTTAATTATTTTTGATTGGTTCTTTTTGCAAAAAATAAAAAAAACGTTGAAATATTTTATTCCACAAAAAAATTGAATTTATATTATTTATTTAATATAATTAGTATTTTTGTGAATAAATTCACTTTTATTTGTTTTTAAACATTTTAAAATGAATATTCATCTTGAAAAATCAAGACCAAATGAGTTTTAATATCTCTTGTGATTTATACCTCATTTTTCAAACCTTAAACAAAAATCACAAGTGGTTTATTCAAACCTATTTGGTATTTTTCATTGATTTTCTTTAAATATTTACTTTTAATGAATAAAATTAGGGTTTCTTTGATTTTCACTCAAACAAATCATTGTCAAACACTCATGGGCCTCTAATAGAGTGTAAGACCCAATCATTTTTTAAATACAAAACATTTTGGGCCTCACTTATTGTTTAAGTCCCACTGTATTTTCAAAAAACCTCGGCGCGCTCGCCAGTTTAAAATTAACCAACTGGGCCTCTCCTCGAGCTATAAGACCCATTTAAAACTTTTTGGGCCTCTAATAGAGTGTAAGACCCAACCCCCTTTTAACCAAAATCACTTTGGGCCTCAGATATTGTATAAGCCCATCTGCATTAAAATAAAACCTCGGCGCGATCGCCATTTCAAACCGAAAAATCATCTGGGCCTACCCTCGTGTTATAAGCCCCACTCTTTTTCTTTAAACTTTTTTGGGCCTCTTGAGAGAGTGTAAGACCCATCCCTTTGTACAGAAAACAATTTTTGGGCCACAGTCACTTGTATAAGTCCCTCTGTACAAATTCAAACAGTGCGCTCACTGATAAAACCCTGGGCCTCTCCTTGAGCTGTAAGCCCCAAATCTTTCTTTTTCAAAACACTTTCTCCTTTGATTTTGAATATACTGTTGTTTTCAATCTTTCTTTGTTGAACAACTAACCAAACAACATGGAAGCTCTACAACCGAGTAAGTGGTTATCGCTTTCATTTACCGCATTCATATACATATAACTGTATTGTGGGGTTGTTTCACTGTAAGTCTTCTTTCATAAACTCATATAAACTGTGTAATAATAGTATAGATATTTAGAGTTTTCCCGGCTACTACGTCTAGAACTAGGTGACGCCGTTTCGTTTATTCGTAGAAATAGACAACTAGATCCCCAATAGGATCACCAGATACAGTCTTCTCTTCGGCTGTCCTCAATAGGAATTGTCAAGAAACTCTATTCCCAGAGATGAATGTATTCTCCGTGAATGGCATCTTTGAGTTTCTTCCAAATTCTCGAACTTTCCTGACTTGATCTATTCCTTGTGAATAGTTTGCCTTGAATTTCTCGGGGTTTGGGGACCCACGGGCTTCTTAAAAGCATCAGCCTCCTCTTGGGCATCGTACAAGGACCCACAGGCTTCCTAAAAGCAACTCCGCCTCCTCTCGGGCTTAGTACAAGGACCCGTCGGCTTCTTAGAAGTATTCACAGCCTCCTCTTAGGCTTCGTATAATGATTTCTTCCTCCGGGAATGATAGCCTCCTCTTGGGCTTAGTACAAGGACCCGTCGGCTTCTTAAAAGCTTCCAGCCTCCTCTTGGGCTTCGTACAAATTATCCCTACGACCTCCTAGAGGTATAGGAACAGAACTTAGTCATCTGCATAGAACAGTCCTTTTAAAGAGTCTACTACTGTTTCTCAAAGCATGGTACAAAAGATGAAACTCTAGACTTGGACAGTCTAATCTCCTTGAGTCTCAAAGACATTCTCAAGTGACCCCTTTGTTAAATAGGAAGGAACCCGTAGACTCGGACAGTCTCAATACCCTTCGGATTTCCCACTTCCTTAAAGAACAGGAATAACCCGGATCCTCGAACCAAATCCTCGAGTACAGTGTTGCTCATATAAGAACTGATTTTCTCTTTAAATCAGCATACTGGACCTGTCACTCAACTGAAACAGTAACCACAGCCTCCTCTTAGGCTTTGTATAATGATCCTTCTCCAGTGAAGTTAGCCTCCTCTTGGTCTTTATACAATGATTCTCCCCAGCGGGGTCAAACAACGTTTAGCCTCTCTCTCGGGCTTTGTACGAGACACATAAGAGACTCCCTCGTTGAGTCGATCACCCTTTCGCCTCCATCTCGGGCTTCGTACGAGATACAAAAAAAACTCTCTTGTTGAGTCAAATAGCCTCCATCTCGGGCTTTATACGAGATACAAAAAAGTTCTTATTGAGCCAAACAAATTTTAGCCTCCATCTCGGGCTTTATACGAGATACCAAAAGATTCCCTCGTTGAGTCAAAACCTTTTAGCCTCTCTCTCGGGCTTTGTACGAGACACGTAATAGCCTCCTCTTAGGATTTGTATAAGAAAACCACTGGTTGATCCAATTAACCTTTTAGCATCAAAACTGTGCCTCATTCACAGTACACAAACATTAACAACTCCTTCCCCTCCATCTAACTGCTGTAAGCGGCAAGCCTCTGGATCATCTACATCCATGCCAATGTCCCTCTTTTAGTATGAGAAATTCCTAAGGAAAGATGGCATTACTCTACACTGAGTTAAAGTCTTCTCCTTCAGGTTAAAATCCCCTATAAAGGAAATTATGGCATTGCCGGATTCACAAATCCCGGTTAAAGTAATTCTCCTTTATAAACAGTCGTAACAGACAAACCCCTCTTTAGAGATGACAAATTCTATCTAAGGTCAACACTTTTAGCTTCACATCTTGGGCTTCGAACAAGATACAAATAAACCTTTTAGCTTCACATCTTGGGATTTGAACAAGATACAAACCACCTTTCGCTTCACGTCTTGGGCTTTGAACAAGACACCAAAACAACCATTTCCTCCCATAGAATAGGAGGAACTACGAACGCTCTGATTTCCCTATTTCGGTAAACGGGAATACGTAGGCATAAGATTGAAAGAAAAATCTTAGCGAGCACACTAAACAAAAACCCAAAATCCCATACTTTCATATATATCCATCCTAACATCTCAACCAATAGCCTAAAGCACCCCCCGTCAACAAAATAACCTAGGACAAACCCCGAATCTTTGTAGCATCAGTAAACCAACAGTTTCGACTGTTTAATCTCAGTATGCAAGCAGGGTTAATTCGAGACATCTATTTCCCTTCCTTCATCAGCTTTAATAGGATAAAAAATGAATCGAACTGTAGTACTAGAGCGATCGTGCTTCGCAACCACATCCAAAAATCACTCGCTACACGTCCCTATGGTACCTCACATCATTCAGTCCATATTACACGAATATCATTCATCCCTGATGGGAGGTCATGCTGGAATTACTCGTACTAAAGCTCGAATTGATTCACAGTTTACTTGGCCCCCTGTCGCTCGATGATGGATTATTAAGGGTTGAATTGATCTGGGTAAAAATAAGCCTTCGAGGCTAAACCTTTTGATGATATGTGGGATCTTGTACGAGGAAGGGATTTATGGGGTTTATGGGAACCTTGAGAGTTTGTGAAGGTTTATGTGATTTTGAGTTAGGATAGTGGAATTGATCGACCTAAACGTCGTATGTTTTATGCCTTTGATTGCCTTGATGTTTCAGGACTGTTTTGGGAGTGTTTTCGGGTGATTTGAGGTTGGAATCGTAAAGGTTTTTTGGGCTAGGATGCTACTGGTGCTTAGCAGCGATTGCAGAAATCGCAGGTTCACAAAGCGAACCTTTCCTTCGCAAGGCGAACATTCGCCCAGGCTCGCAAAGCGAGCAGCGCAGCGAATGCGCGATAAATTATGTGATGATACTGGGATGAATTCTGAGATTGATTTTGTGGGCTTGCACGACGAATGTCCCAGCAAAGGGCTTCGCACAGCGAATAGAGGAGCGAGGAGAGGCAGACCGGGGAACTCTCTGGTTTTTGTATGGGATTAAGGCTTCGCTGTCAGCTTCGCAAAGCGAAGGTCCCAGCGAGCAGGTTCACACAGCAAACTCAGTAGCGAACTCGTGCTAGTCGCGAAATTTTGTTTATGATTTCTGTGATGTTCTGATGTTTGATGCTGTGATCTTTCTGATGGTTTATTGTGATGTTACTGATGATTATGAGATGATGATTTGTGATGTTTTGATGAATACATGATGGCATGATTAACATGATGTTTTGGTGAATGATGATGCACATGATGATATTTTTGATGATGATGATTATTGACGTTGTGTATCATGCAATCATAGCATATTCTGGTGATGATGTTAGGACCTTGGTCCAGTGATGGTGATGTTAGACTTCGGTCTATTGTGGCTTCCATCCCATTGTGTGGATGTGAAGTGGTTTATGACGTGCTCCGGTTCTTGTGTGGAACCGATCCTATTGACGGGGATCTTTGGAGGGTGATGGCCTAAGTGTCCATCGATTGTGAGGATTGGTACCACATGCATGAGTCTTGTTGTGCATTTCATTTATGTGGCATATTGTTGTGATTTATGATGACGTGTTTTGATGTTTGCCTTGTGATGACTCTGATGATGTGGTATATGATGATGACGCCATTTTTATGCATATCTTATTTTATATTGATTATATTGAATTGTATTACTCACCCTGCCTGTTTGAATGTTGCCTCCACGTGGGTAACGTGCAGGTGATTAGGATTAGCCGTGGATGCTTTTGAGGACTTTTGAAGTTATTTGCATTTTGGTCGATGTAGAGGGTCTTGCTCTGATAGTGTAACATCGGGTTGGGTCGTTGAGTCGAACCATGTTGAGTTTTATTTGGCTGTTATTTTATTGATTACTTGATGACTATGGTATATTTTAATAAACCCTTTTGTGGGATTTTTGTGGTTATGGTGGTTCTGCTGCCCTTTGAAGGCATTTTTGAGTTATTTTGAGGAAAACCCGTTGTTTACGGAGCAACTTTTGTTGATTTGATTTTATTGAGAAATGTGCACCCTTTGAGGTGATGCTGATTTATTGAATGATTTTATGTTTATTCCGCTGCGATATTCGTGGGGTAGAAAAGGGTGTTACATTAGTGGTATCAAAGCAGGTCGGTCCGTCCGACCAGGTTTTTACGTGATGTCAGTCCCCTGTCGGTCGACAAGTGTGTATACACTGTCTATGTTTTAGTTCTTCTAACCTTGTTGGTGGTGTGCAGGATGGCTGAAAGAAATGATCGTGCTATTGCTGATGCTTTGGAATCAGTTGCTATTGTGGTGGCGCAACTCAATCCGAACGGTGGAGTCCCAGATGAGTTTCGTGCTTTGGGGGAGTTCAAGAGGAACAATCCGCTGGAGTTTGAGGGTACTCACGATCCAGCAAGTGCACACAAGTGGCTGAAGGCAATCGAGAAGATCTTTTGAGGGATGGGATGTACTGACGCGCAGCAGGTTCAGTTTGGAACTCATATGCTGTCAGAGGAGGCTGAGGATTGGTGGGATAACACCCGTCAGAGACTGGAAGATGTTGGCACTGTGATAACCTGGGCTGTGTTCAAGTAGGAATTTATGGGAAAGTGTTATCCAGAGGATGCTCGTGGTAAGAGAGAGGTGGAATTCCTTGAGCTGAACCAATGAGACATGACTGTTGCAGAGTATGCTGCGAAGTTCGAGAAGCTGGTGAAGTTCTGTCCTCACTACAACCGTGCTGATGCTGAGATGTCCAAGTGCCTCAAGTTCGAGAATGGGCTGAGACCAGAGATTTAGGAAGGTATTGGGTATCAATAGATCCGCAGGTATGCTGAGTTGGTGGATAAGAGCAGAATCTACGATGAGGATAACCGAGCTCGATCTGCTCACTACAAGTAGTTGAGTGAGAAGAAAGGGCAGTATAAGGGGAAACCTTATACGACTTCAGCTGACAAAGGGAAGCATAAGGCTTCAGATGGGAAAAAGACAAGTGGGGGAGTAGCTCCCGCTTCTGGAAAGTGCTATAGGTGTGGCGAGCAAGGTCACCGTGATGATGTTTGTACTAATAATGTGTTGAGGTGCTACAGGTGTGGTAAGAAGGGTCATAGAGCTAATGGTTACAAGGATGATGGTCTCACCTGCTTTAATTGTGGTGAGAAGGGTCACATCAGTACCAAGTGTCAGAAACCGAAGAAGGCGGCTACTGCTGCTCATACCAGTGACAGAGTGTTTGCTCTGAGTGGTGCAGAAGTGTCAGAGAAGGACAACCTGATTCGAGGTACTTGTTTTATTAGTGATGTTGAGTTGGTTGCTATTATTGATAGTGGTGCTACTCATTCTTTTATCTCGCTTGACTGTGCTAATAGATTGGGTTTAAAGTTGTCTGATATGAATGGTAGTATGCTAATAGAGATTCCTGCTAATGGTTCTGTTACTACTACTTTTATGTGTTTGAGATGTCCTTTGACGATTTTTGAGAAGAGTTTTGTGATGGATTTGGTGTGCTTACCCTTGCACCAAATCGATGCAATCTTTGGAATGAACTGGTTGGAGTTCAACCATGTTTATATCAATTGTTATACTAAGACTGTGGAGTTTCCTGAGTTTGGTGATAGTGGAGAGTTGATGTTCCTGTTTGCTAGGCAAGTAGACGAGCTTATGGAAGATGAAGCCCTGGTGTTTGCAATGTTTGTATCATTGCAGATTGATCATGAAGCTACAAGTGTCGACTTACCTGTTGTATGTGAATTTCCAGAGGTGTTTCCAGATGACTTCAGTGATTTGCCTCCAGAACGTGAAGTAGAGTTTGCGGTGGACTTAATACCAGGTACGAGCCTAGTGTCGATGACTCCTTATCGGATGTCAGCTTCTGAGTTAAGTGAATTGAAGAAACAATTGGAATAATTACTTGAGAAGAGGTTTGTCCGACTAAGTGTTTCTCCGTGGGTGCTCATGTGCTGTTAGTGAAGATGAAGGACGAAAGTATGAGGTTGTGTGTTGATTATCGGCAGTTGAATAAAGTGACTATCAAGAATAAGTATCCACTTCCGAGAATCAACGACTTGATGGATCAGTTAGTGGGTGCTTATGTGTTTAGTAAGATTGATTTGAGGTCTGATTATCATTAAATTCGTGTCAAGCCTGATGACATTCCGAAGACAGCTTTCAGAACGAGGTATGGTCACTATGAATACACTGTGATGTCGTTTGGTGTGTCCAATGTACCTGGTGTGTTCATTGAGTATATGAATCATATTTTTCATGAGTATCTGGATCAGTTTGTGGTGGTTTTCATCGATGACATCTTGATATATTCTAAGTTCGAAGAAGAGCATGCTGAGCATTTGAGAACTGTGTTGCAAGTATTAAAGGAAAAGAAGTTGTATGCAAAGCTGTCGAAGTGTGAGTTTTGGTTTAAGGAAGTGAGTTTTCTTGGCCATGTGATTTCAAGTGGTGGAATTGCTGTAGATCCAAGATTGATGTTGTATTACAGTGGGAGACTCCGAAGTCTGCTACTGAGATACTAAATTTTCTGGGATTGGCGGGTTATTACCGCAAGTTTATCAAGGGCTTTTTCTAAGTTGGCATTACCTTTGACTCAGTTGACTCGAAAGGGTCAAGCTTTTGTGTGGGATGTAGCTTGTGAAGAAAGTTTCATAGAATTGAAGAAGAGGTTGACGACTGCTCCAGTGTTGATTTTACCTAATCCGAGTGAATCTTTTGTGGTGTATTGTGATGCGTCGAAGATGGGTCTTAGTGGAGTGCTGATGCGGAATGGTCAAGTTGTTGCCTATGCTTCGAGACAATTACGAGTTCATGAGAGGAATTATCCTACCCATGACTTGGAATGGGCTGCCGTGGTGTCTGTGTTGAAAATTTGGAGACATTATCTGTTTTGCTCTAAGTTTGAAGTGTTCAGTGATCATAAAAGTCTGAAGTACTTATTCGATCAGAAATAATTGAATATGAGGCAGAAAAGGTGGTTAGAGCTGTTGAAGGATTTTGATTTTGATTTGAGTTATCATTCCGGCAAAGCAAATGTAGTGGCCGATGCATTGAGTAGAAAGTCATTGCATATGTCGATGCTTATGGTGAAAGAATTGGAATTAATTGAGTAATTCCGAGATTTGAGTTTGGTGTGTGAAGAGACTCCTGACAGTGTGAAGTTGGGAATGTTGAAGTTGACTAGTGGTATTCTGGAAGAGATCAAAGTGGGACAACAATCTGATTTGAAGTTAGTGGACCAGTTGACTTTGATCAACCAAGGTAACGGAAGAGAATTCCGAATTGACGAGAATGGTGTGATGATGTTCAGAGTCAGGGTGTGTGTTCCAGATGTCCCAGATATTAAGAAGAGCATTCTTGAGGAAGGACATCGAAGTAGGTTGAGTATTCATCCCGGTGCTACAAAGATGTACCAAGATTTAAAAAAGTTATTTTGGTGGCCAGGTATGAAGAAGGATGTTGCGGAGTTTGTTTATGCGTGTTTGACTTGTCAGAATTCAAAGATTGAGCATCAGAAGCCTTTAGGTATGATGCAGCCATTGAGGATTCCAGAATGGAAATGAGATAGTATTTCCATGGATTTTGTGGTGGGATTGCCGAAGACTGCTAAGGGAAATAATTTAATTTGGGTGATCGTGGATAGATTAACTAAATCGTCTTATTTCTTGCCGGTGAAGATTAATCATTCTATGCAGAAGTTAGCCGAGATGTATATTGAGGAGATTGTGAAGTTACATTGGATACCTTCGAGCATTGTGTCGGATAGAGATCCAAGATTTACATCTAATTTCTAGAAGAGTTTGCAAGATGCGTTAGGTACTAAGTTGAGGATGAGTTCTGCCTATCATCTGCAGACGGGCGGTCAGACAGAAAAGACTATCCAATCCTTAGAGGATTTGTTGAGAGCTTGTGTGTTGGATCATGGAGGATCTTGGGATAGCCATTTGTCGTTGATTGAGTTCATATACAATAATAGTTTTCATGCTAGTATTGGAATGACGCCCTATGAAGCTTTGTATGAGAGGAGGTGTAGGACTCCTTTGTGTTGGTATGAGTCAGGTGAGAGTGTTGTACTCGGACCTGAGATTGTGCAAGAGACGACCAAGAAAATTAAGATGATCCAAGCAAGGATGAGAGTGTCGCAGAGTCGCCAAAAGAGCTACCATGATAAGAGAAGGAAGACACTTGAATTCCAAGAGGGAGATCACGTGTTTTTAAGGGTGACGCCAGTGACTGGTGTGGGTCGAGCTTTGAAGTCTAGGAAGCTTACTCCACGTTTTGTTGGTCCGTACCAAATATCACAGAGGATAAGAGAGGTAGCCTATCGAATTGCTTTACCACCGTCACTTGCGAATTTGCATGACGTGTTCCATGTGTCTCAGTTGAGGAAGTACATTCTGGATCTGTCGCATGTGATTCAGATGGATGATGTACAAGTGAGGGATAACCTGACAGTGAAAGCTTTACCGGTGCGGATTGATGGTCGAGAAATGAAGCAGCTGCGGGGTAAAGACATAACTTTGGTGAAGGTGTGTTGGGGCGGACCAGCTGGCGAAAGTTGGACTTGGGAACACGAAGATCAGATGAGGGAGTCGTATCCGACTCTATTTCTTTGAGGTAATTTTCGAGGGCGAAAATTCTGTAAGTGGGGGAGAGTTGTAACACCCCAAATTTGTTAGAATATTTATTTAATTTATTTAAATATAATATTTGTGAATTTTTGGTTAATTTTGGTGGAGTTTTGGTTATTTTAATTAAATAATAGTATATAATATGAATATATTAGTATTATTATTAATTTAAAATAATTTTAGAGGAATTAAGGGCAAGATGGACTTTTGAGGAGGATTAGTGAGGGTATTATGGGGAAAGCCCATTTTGGAAGCCTAAGGGTTTAACAAAAAGGAATTGGAAGGGAATAGGATTCATTTTTGTTAGATCGTGAAAATAAGGGGAAAGGTGCAGAGCTCTGAGGAAAGAAGGAAATGCGAGGATTCGAGAAGGTTTCCGAAGTATCGATAGAGAAAGCTCCGGATCGACAATCTAAGGTATGAGGAGTATTGTCTTTCATTGTTTTCAATATAGGACGTGATGTGTTTAAAATGGATCTTGAGGTTTTTGAAGGGTTTATGAGTTATTGATGATTTAGGGATATTTCTGAGGATCGATGATGGATTATTAAGGGTTGAATTGATCTGGGTAAAAATAAGCCTTCGAGGCTAAACCTTTTGATGATATGTGGGATCTTGTATGAGGAAGGGATTTACGGGGTTTATGGGAACCTTGAGAGTTTGTGAAGGTTTATGTGATTTTGAGTTAGGATAGTGGAATTGATTGACCTAAACGTCGTAGGTTTTATGCCTTTGATTGCCTTGATGTTTCAGGACTGTTTTGGGAGTGTTTTCAGGTGATTTGAGGTTGGAATCGTAAAGGTTTTTGGGGCTAGGATGCTACTGGTGCTTAGCAGCGATTGCAGAAATCGCAGGTTCGCAAAGCGAACCATTCCTTCGCAAGGCGAACATTCGCCCAGGCTCGCAAAGCGAGCAACGCAGTGAATGTGCGATAAATTGTGTGATGATACTGGGATGAATTTTGAGATTGATTTTGTGGGCTCGCACAGTGAATGTCCCAGCGAGCAGGTTCGCACAGCGAACTCAATAGAGAACTCATGTTGTTTGCGAAATTTTGTTTATGATTTCTGTGATGTTCTGATGTTTGACGCTGTGATCTTTCTGATGGTTTACTGTGATGTTACTGAT
Organism: Lathyrus tuberosus; assembly: GCA_022829125.1. NCBI lineage: Eukaryota > Viridiplantae > Streptophyta > Magnoliopsida > Fabales > Fabaceae > Lathyrus > Lathyrus tuberosus. The sequence continues at coordinate 6,902,942 of JALAZF010000042.1, read as the reverse complement.
GATTATGAGATGATGATTTGTGATGTTTTGATGAATACATGATGGCATGATTAACATGATGTTTTGGTGAATGATGATGAACATAATGATATTTTTGATGACGATGATTATTGACGTTGTGTATCATCCATTCATAGCATATTCTGGTGATGATGTTAGGACCTCGGTCCAGTGATGATGATGTTAGACTTCGGTCTATTGTGGCTTCCATCCCATTGTGTGGATGTGAAGTGGTTTATGACGTGCTACGGTTCTTGTATGGAACCGATCCTATTGACTGAGATCTTTGGAGGGTGATGGCCTAAGTGTGCATCGATTGTGACGATTGGTACCACATGCATGAGTCTTGTTGTGCATTGCATTTATGTGGCATATTGTTGATATTTATGATGACGTGTTTTGATGTTTGCCTTGTGATGACTCTGATGATGTTGTATATGATGATGATGCCATTTTTATGCATATCTTATTTTATATTGATTATAATGAATTGTATTACTCACCCTACCTATTTGAATGTTGCCTCCACGTGGGTAACGTGCAAGTGATCAATATTAGCCGTGGATGCTTTTAATAAACCCTTTTGTGGGATTTTTGTGGTTATGGTGGTTCTGCTGCCCTTTGAAGGCATTTTTGAGTTATTTTGAGGAAAACCCGTTGTTTACGGAGCAACTTTTATTGATTTGATTTTATTGAGAAATGTGCACCCTTTGAGGTGATGCTGATTTATTTAATGATTTTATGTTTATTCCGCTACAATATTTGTGGGGTAGAAAAGGGTGTTACAATTAGCACACACATTACAAGCACCAAAGGTATAAATATAATGTTTGAAGAACAACAACAATTCACTAATAAAATCCTCAATTAAAACAAGAAAGTGTTGAAAATTGCCAAGTATCAAATACAAATATATAGCATGTTTGACATCTAACAGTACATCTTTGTAGCACCGGAATGAATATTCAACCTACTTCGATGTCCTTCCTCAAGAATGCTCTTCTTAATATCTGGAACATCTGGGACACACACCCTGTCTCTGAACATCATTACACCATTCTCGCCAATCCGGAATTCACCTCCGTTACCTTGATTGATCAATGTCAACTAGTCAGCCAACTTCAAGTCAGATTGTTATCCCACTCTGATCTCTTCCAGAATACCACTCGTCAACTTCAACATTCCCAACTTTACACTGTCGGGAATCGCTTCACACACCAAACTCAAATCTCAGAATTGTTCAAATAATTCCAACTCTTTCACCATAAGCATCGACATATGCAATGACTTTCTGCTCAATGCGTCGACCACTACACTCGCTTTACCAGGATGGTAATTCAAATCAAAGTCATAATCCTTCAACAATTCCAACCACCTTCTCTGCCTCATATTCAGCTCTTTCTGATTAAACAGATACTTCAAGCTCTTATGATCGCTGAACACTTCGAATTTAGAGCCAAACAGATAATGTCTCCAAATTTTCAACACAAATAGCACAACTGCCAATTCTAAGTCATGGGTTGGGTAATTCACTTCATGAACCCTCAGTTGCCTAGAATCATAAGCAATAACTTGCCCATTCTTCATCAATACTCCTCCAAGACCCATCTTCGATGCATCACAGTACACCACAAAAGATTCCTTCGGATTAGGCAAAATCAACACTGGAGCAGTAGTCAACCTCTTCTTCAACTCCACAAAACTCTCTTCGCAAGCTACATCCCACACAAAAGCTTGACCCTTTCGAGTCAACTGAGTCAAAGGTAATGCCAACTTAGAAAAGCCTTCGATAAACTTGCGGTAATACCCCGCCAACCCCAGAAAACTTCGTATCTCTGTAGTAGACTTCAGAGTCTCCCACTATAATACATCATCAATCTTAGAAGGATCAACAACAATTCCACCACTTAAAATCACATGGCCAAGGAAACTCAATTCCTTCAACCAAAACTCACACTTCGCCAGCTTTGCATACAACTTCTTCTCCTTTAATACTTGCAACACAGTTCTCAAATGCTCAACATGATATTCTTCATATTTAGAGTATATCAGAATATCGTCAATGAAGACCACAACAAACTGATCCAAATACTCATGAAAGATCCGGTTCATATACTCCATGAACACACCAGGTGCGTTGGACACTCCGAACGGCATCACAGTGTATTCATAGTGACCATACCTCGTCCTAAAAGGTGTCTTCGGAATGTCGTCAGGTTTAACACGAATCTGATGATAACCCGACCTTAAATCAATCTTGTTAAACACACAGGCACCTACCAACTGATCCATCAAATCGTCGATTCTCGGAAGTGGATATTTATTCTTGATCATCACTTTATTCAACTGCCGATAATCAACACACAACCTCATACTTCCATCTTTTTTCTTCACTAGCAGCACAGGAGCACCCCACGGAGAAACACTTGGTCGAACAAACCTAATGACAAGCAGCTCTTCCAACTATTTCTTCAATTCACTTAACTCAGAAGCAGACATTCGGTAAGGAGCCATTGACACCGGACTCGTACCTGGGACCAAGTCCACTACAAACTCTACTTCTCGTTCTGGAGGCAAATCACTGATGTCGTCTGGAAACACATATGGGAATTCACAGACAACATGTAATTTGACACTCGCAGCTTCACGATCAAGCTGCAATGATGCAAACATTGCAAACACCAAGGCTTCGTCTTCCAGAAGCTCGTCCACTTGCTTAGCTGACAAGAACATCAACTCCCCATCGTCACCAACCTCAGGAAACTCTACAGTCTTGTTATAACAATTGATATGAACCCGATTGAACTCCAACCAGTTCATTCCAAAGATTAAATCGATTTGGTGCAAGGGTAAACACACCAAATCCATCACAAAACTCTTCTCAAAAATCATCACAGGACATCTCAAACACACAAAGGTAGTAGTAACAGAACCATTAGCTGGAGTCTCTATTACCATGTTATCATTCATATTAGATAACTTCAAACCCAATCTATTAGCATATTCAAGCGAGATAAAAGAATGAGTAGCACCAGTATCAATAATAGCAACCAACTCGATATTATTAATAAAACATGTACCTCGAATCAGGTTGTCTTTCTCTGGCGCTTCTGCACCACTCAAAGCAAACACTCTTCCACTGGTCTGAGCAGCAGTAGCAGTCTTCTTCGACTTTTGACATTGGGTACTGATGTGACCTTTCTCCCCACAATTAAAACAGGTTGGACCATCATCTTTGCAATCAGTAGCTCTATGCCCCTTCTTACCACACTTGTAGCACCTCAACACATTATTGGTGCAACCATCATCACGGTGGCCTTGCTCGCCACACTTGTAACACTTCCTAGAAGCGGGAGCTGCTCTCCCACTTGACGTTTTCCCATCTGAAGCCTTTTGCTTCCCTTTGTCAGCTGAAGTCATATAAGGCTTACCCCTATACTGCCCCTTCTTTTCACTCAACTGCTTGTAGTGAGCAGATCGAGCTCGACTATCCTCGATGTAGATCCTACTCTTATCCACCAGCTCAGCAAACCTGCGAATCTGTTGGTATCCAATACCCTGCTTGATTTCTGGTCTCACCCCATTCTCGAACTTGAGACACTTGGACATCTCAGCATCAGCACAGTTGTAGTGAGGACAGAACTTCACCAGCGTCTCGAACTTCAGCATACTCTGCCACAGTCATGTCTCATTGCTTCAACTTAAGGAATTCCACTTCTCTCTTGCCACGAGCATCCTCTGGAAAATACATGCCCAGAAACTCCTGCTTGAACACAACCCAGGTTATTACAGTGCCAACATCTTTGAGTCTCTGACGGGTGTTATCCCACCAATCCCCGACCTCTTCTTCCAGCATATGCGTTCCAAACTAAACTTGTTGCGCGTTAGTACAACCCATCACCCAGAAGATATTCTTAATCGTCTTCAGCCACTTATGTGCACTTGCTGGATCATGAGTACCCACAAAAGTCGGTGGATTGTTCCTCTGTAACTTCCACAAAGCACGAAACGCATATGGAACTCCACTATTCGGATTGAGTGGCGCCACCACATTAGCAATTGATTCCAACGCATCAGAAATAGCACGATCATTTCTTCCAGCCATCCTGCACACCACCAACAAGGTTAGAAGAAATAAAACATGGACAGTGTACACACACTTGTTGACCGACAGGGGACTGACATCACGTAAAAACCTGGCCGGACGGACCGACCTGCACTAATGTAACACCCTTTTTCTACCCAACAAACATCACGAATAAAATGACAAATAAATCAGAGTAAAGTCCCAAAAAGGGCATCACGTATCATCACAAAACATCATAGTAACCACCTGTCTTGTAACACGGGTTTTTCCATCACAATATAGTTAAACACCACGCAGTGGAAATCAAAATTTAAAGAACACTCTTATAATTCAAAACTTCTCAAATAAAACTCTTGAAAAACATCATGTCCAAAAACAAAAGAACGTAATCGTTCGACTTAAACGTCCCGACCCGATGTTACATATTAGAGCAAAACCCTCTAATCGACGGAGAAATCAAGAAAATACTTCTAAGCTAAATCTTCATGCGCCAAGGAAGCTAAGCCTGATCACCTGCACGTTACCCACGTGGAGGAAACATTCAAACAGGCTGGGTGAGTAATCATGAAATCAATATATGAGATATTAGTAAAAGAGAAAGCATAAACAACAACAACATCAAGTCATTCACAACGTCAAGAATACATCAATCTAATGCAATGCCACACAATATGCAATGCAACCTCATAGACTCATGCATGTGGTACCAACTCGTCATAATAGATGGACACTGGGCCATCACCTTCCAAAGATCCCCACCAATAGGATCGATTCTACACAAGAACCGGAGCACGTCATAAAACGCTACAATCCACACAATGGGATTGAAGCCACCAAATGGGCCGAAGTCCTAACTATGCCATGAATGCATGATACAAATCGTCAAAATAAACATCGTCATAATATCGTCATAACTGTATCATCATCCATGGATTCATCATCAAACAAACATCATAACATCACGCCAAGTCGCACTCGTCAAAGTTCATCATTATAACTCACCATTTGTCATGTTTTATTTATCGCATAAAATTCCCGATTTTTATCCCGTTCATCATCATTACTAGCTTACTAGGGTCTTATTATCCCATCATAGCCCTATGTCGCATAGAAACCACGTCGCAAGCGAAATCGGGACAAAAATCGCAAAAAAGGGAAATTCTGTCTACAGCCCTGCCCATACGCATAATGCCCCTCCTGATACGCGTATGGCTCAACTTTTACGCCATCCATTACGCGTAATGCACCCTCCATTACATGTATCAACAGAGAGGGTTTCCTTCTTAATTCTCCTTCAGATTCTCCCTTACGAGTAATGGCTACCCCATACGCGTAAGACACTAACCATACGCGTAAGACACTACCCATACGCATATGCCCCTTTTCCTTCAATTCCCTTACGCGTAATGCCTCCTCGTACGCGTAATACCCACATTCTCATATGCGTAAGCTACACGTACCGGCAGAGGGCCGAGCCATCCCTTGAGGACGGGTGCGTATGCTAAGCGTAATACCCTGGGAGTGTCCCCCATTACGCGTAACACCTCCCTTGTTACGTGTATCACCAAAAGCCACCCCAAAACTCAGATCTCGCATCTGAACGAAAACTTCCTTATTCCAGCACCTTCGATCTACCAAAATCAGACCCAACTAGCTTCGATTCATCACAGATCTACAATTTTCATCCTACTTCATTGTCTACATCAATTTCTCCTAATTATTAAGTTTGAATTTGGTTAATATCAAGTTCGATTTCCAGATCTGGTTATCCACAAGTTCATCACAACATCAATAATTATTCACATGAAATTCACAGCAATTACAGCAAATCACACAGAGTTCATCGCAGAAATCGTACACATACAATTACGAATTTTCATCACATATCAGCATAAGATCATTAGACACGAAAACACACAATTACCTCTACCTTAAACCCATATCAAACACATTAACCCGGATTACCCCCATACCTCGAATTTTCCAGCAGAAATTCTTCGTTCTCGGGGTTCTACGGTTGATTCCTCGTTCTATCCTCCTTTCCTCAGCTCTCTAATCGCTTCTTAGGGTTGCGCAAAACTAATTCTCATAATCCTTATTTTTTTCTTTTGTTAAACCTATGTTTTGGGCCTTAATTACGATTTACCGTATTATCCTTCATCAATCCCCTCAACATTACCGTCTTACCCTTAATGATCTCTTAATTATTTTAATTAACAATAATAACAATAATCTAAATAATATTCTAATTACTCAAATTATTCTAATATTATTATTAATAAAATAATCTAATTAATTACAATTTCTAAGAGGTCTCAATGTGCTCTTAACCCAAGGCTACCCCACAACACCACATAACTTCATCAACGTCACAAATCATAACAAAGCACCAAAACACCGAATAATCATAATAATTTTATTAAATAAATATTATAATCATTTGGGGCGTTACAGTCAGCATTTATCAGCTTCATCCCCTTCGCTTGGTTACTTTTCAACCTCAAACGAACTCCAAGCTTAGTCAACAAAGGTTAGGTTTTCACAAAAAAAAATTCACATCAGTTCTATTTTTGAGTAAAAAAATAACATAAAGAGTGAAGGTTATGGAATACAAATGGTAGATCCGAGCGTGTCCTCAACCTTTCCTTGCACAAATGATCTCTGCTTCGACCTTCGATCTGAATTAGGTTTGTGATTGTTGGTTTCGATTTCAGCTTGCTCAGCTCACTCTTCTTCTTCTTCCCCTTTCTCGTATTGTTTCTGAAATTGATTTGAATGATTTGAATATTTTGGATTTTGGGGTTGAGGTGTTGTGGGTTGAGCAAAGGTTTATTTGTGAATTTGTGAAAGGTTGTTGTTGTTTGGGTGAGTGAAATTGTGAAGAAAGTTTAAGGAATTGCAGATTATGGGGGTTGTTGTTTTGTGCGTATGATGAAGGCGATTTGCAAATGAAGTTCTGGTGGAATTCTAGCAGAGTGTATTTGGCTGTATGGAGCTTGTCAAATGAGGGCGAAAAAGGTTCTATTTATAGAGAGAGATGAGGTTGAAATTGGTTAAAATGTTGTGGGAATCGTTTTGGTTTATTTTGTGTCGTTTTGCCGTTTGTAGGTTTCGAATGATCGTACATGCTGTTTCCAATTTTTGTGTGACGCGCGTAATTATGCGCTTTGCTTGTTGTGTGGAAAGCTTGTGGGGTCCCTGCAGGTACTGCATTGTGGGGTCGGTGACAAATTGATTAAGTTTGGCTTGATTAAATCATGGGCGTAATCTCTTGGAATAGTTTTCTTTTATCGTCTTATTTAAAAGGAAATGGTTGTGTATTGCGTGACGTAGGTTGTGGTTTTATTGTGCAGGAATTGTGTGATGGAAAGGTTAGAGCGGTGTTGTGTCTTACTGGATGAAGACTGATATGATGGGCCGTGTGGTTTTATTTGCAACTTGTTGTCATGTTGCAGCCTTGTAAAGTATATTGGAATCGTTTTTGCCTTTGGTTCTACAGGTTTTGGGTAAATGTGATGGTTAAAAACGTGGTCCCACCTCCTTGTGTAATGCGTGAGAAGTAGCATGAATTTTGTAGCTTGGTCATATGTATAGCTTCTCTAAGAGCCTTTTTCTTCCTTTTTGGCATTTTTGTATTAAAATATATGAGAATACATGATGGGCTTTGTGTCATACCCCAAATTTTGACCACCAAGATTTCTCATCATTGTACAAATCATAACCACAATATGGATGTACCTTTATGCCTCATCAATCTCCTCAAAGATGATTGAGCATTTCACCACAACCAAGACTTAGGGTTTCAAGACCTCTCAGAGCCTTAGACAAAGGATCAATTAAGAAATGACATGAAATTCAACTTTTCTAACCTCTCAATACCTATAAAGGATCAAGAGGACTCCCACATCAAGAATCAAGCACAAAGTTGCAACATTCCAAGTGGATCAAGCCTCAAGATCGCCAGTGTCACCAAATTAGGGTTTTGGTCGACTGAGGCCTCCAGATGAAAATTTTCATCTGGGCATGAGCCAATGCTTCAAAAAATAAATCAAGATACTCAAAGGGACCTTATGGACCCAATCATCAAGTCAATTTAGCCTCAGGGGAAGCATTTACCAAAAATCAAGAATTAGGGTTTCTTGACCTAATTCACCCCTAAGTTGACTTTTGGGACAAAACCTGAGCCAAGACCTCAAGACATGATTTGAGGGCCTCCAATACACCAAATTGATCCATTTACAACAATAGATTGATCCAAGAAGCTTGATTCACAAGTTTCAATTTCACCAGGACCACAATTAGGGTTTTGAGAAAAAAGTCAACTGTACCTTTGACTTTTGACCAAGATATGCTCCTAAACCTTGGGACATGATTCAATATACCCTATAACATCTATGGAGTCCATCCATTAGGTTTGATTTAGGTCAAGGACTTGATTTCACAAAGGATCGCACAGTTTAGATTTCATCCGATAAAAAGTCAACTGTGCCCAAAATCAAGTTTGACTTTTTGGAATTTTTCATAAATATGGTTCCCCTAAGTCCAAAATAATGTTAATGTATGATATTGATCATCATCCATCAATAAAAATAAAAAAAAAGTGAGATTTCTTGCAAAAGGGGCAACCTTGAGAAACCAAATTTTTTCTAAGTTATGGAATAAAAGTGGTTTTGGTACCAACTTCCAAGGACCATAACTTGAGATCCAAGCAACCATTTTGGGTGATCCAAAGCTGGATTTGTAGGTCTTGCTACACTCTACAAAAGCTTCAACTACCTCAAACTCTAATTCTTTATGGATTTTAAGTTATGGAGTGATCAAAATGACAAAAACATGAAAATAACACTTTTTCCAACACTTTGTGAAAATCTGCCTAAGTTACCAGTCTTGAACATCAATGTTCATGAGGTTTTTTCAGTTGGATCCAAATAGTTTCAAAACAAACTATGATCACACATGTTTTATATCATATGAGGGCTTTCTAAAAAGCACAAGAGCCTCCCATAACTCAACCTGAGCAGGGAGATATGAATCCCTCAAAATCACCATTTCCAACTGTCCTATGCAAGACAAATTTTGGTAGATTTTGTTGTTTTGCTCGATTTGAGAAATTTGAACAACTCCAAGCCCTGTCATCATTTTGGACACATCTGAGGATAAAAAAAAGGAGAATGATCTGATCCCTAAGCCTCAAAAGTCCAAGAATCTACATTAGCCATAACAAACCTAAAAAGGCTAAAAAGGTCCCAAGACTCCAATTTTGTTTCAATGCATTTAATGAATACACCAAGGTGGCAAGGACTGACACATTCCTAACTAAATGAGTCAAGGATCAGCACTGAATCATAGGACCATAGACCTGTGCCCTAACCTCAAGTCAATGGCTAGAGGAGACTTGAGATTCCATTTGCTCAACATTGGCCAAAGGCCTGCTGCAGCTGCCATTCACTATTGCTTGCAAAACAAACTTGCTCTACTATAAATAGAGTTCATTTGTGATCAGTTTGAGTACACCAAAGCACTACAACACTTGCTTTCCTCAAAATCTCTTTCTTTAGGCCAAAATGCCTTCTTTTGCAAGGTAACTCTGAGTTTTTGAGTTAGAGAGCAATTCCACCACAACTCATGATCTAAACACCTCTAAAATGTTGTATCTAAGTTGTCCAAACAATCACTTGTGACCTGAAACACCAAAATCACAAAGTCAACCTCCAAAACCTCAAAAATTGACTTTTCTGTATTTTCCAAGCCATTCCTTGATTCAGTCACTTCCAAAACCAAACAAAGCCTCAAACACACTCCAAATATCATCCTCAAACTGTCCCAGATGGCCCCCCTCATCTGGAACACCATTTGAGAGAGTTGCCATATTGGTCACTTTTGGCCATTTTGCAAGAAAGAGCCACAACTTGTTCCTGAGGATTCCAGCTGGTTCTAATCATTCTAAAAGCTTATAAGGGATCAATTGAGAGTGTCCAAAGCATCAAACTACTTCTGGCACAAGGAACTTGGCAGATAGCACAAAAAGCTCTAAGAGGCAAGTGCATGACAACTTGAACTCTTTCAATTATGCATTCCTTTGATGTCCATTGATCATAAACATCTCATATATGTTGTATATGTTGTGTTTGGACCAATTTTCCATGTAATTCTTGCACGTACCATGAGATAGCATAGAACATGCAAAAATAGGTATATTTCAAAACCACTATCAGATTTTGTGGAGGAAACATTTTATGAAAAAACCAAGGGCACCATTGGATTCCTTGTGAAATTCTAGGTCAGATGCACCTAAATTTTGTCCCAATCCATGGAGAAATGAGAAAGTTAGAGGCTTCACGTAAATTGCCCAAAAGCTTGCCTTGTCTTGCCTTGCCCAGGCCTAGAAACAAGGCATGCCTTATGAATTAATGGGGGTGGTTTTAGTACAAGGATGTATCACCACCCCAGTGGTAGCGCGCATGTGTGTTTGTTGCCAAGGTCGTGGGTTCAAACCCCACCCAGACCATTTTGCCATTTTTCACATTTTGCTATTTTTTCCATATTTTCATGTTTTTGCTAATTAATTGAAAAATTAATTTCTCTCTCAATTTTAATTATTTTTTATTGAATCTTTTTTTGAAAATTTACAAAAACATTAAAATATTTTATTCCATGAAAATTTCACAAAAATATTATTTATTTCATATATTTTATATTTTTTTAAAGAATTATGTTTGATTTGTTTTTAAACATTAGAAATATTTCTTTCTCTTGGTTTTGCAAAATTCAAATGATTTTTAAATCATCCCATGAATGAAACATGATTTTTCAAATATAAATCCAAGATCACAACCTTTTTTCACATATTTGGTTATTTTAATTGAATTTTTATTCAATTAAAATACATTTAAAAACCAAAATTAGGGTTTTGATCACTATCAACCTAACAAATCTTTTTTCAAACAACCTTTGGGCCTCTAATAGAGTGTAAGACCCAACCCCCTCTTGTAAATAAATAATTTGGGCCTCAGTCATTGTATAAGTCCCGATACGATTTTAAAATCTCGGCGCGGTCGTCGCCTTTTAAACAAAAATCATTTGGGTCTCTCCTTGAGTTGTAGGCCCCATCACTTATATATAAAATAAACTTTGGGCCTCTAATAGAGTGTAAGACCCAATCCCTCTGTACAGAAAACCTTTTTGGGCCTCAGTCATTGTATAAGCCCCAGTACAGTTGATAAAACAACGGTACGATTACTGTTTTTCATCTGGGTCTCCCTTTTGGTATAAGCCCCAACAACCTTTCCAAAAATAACTTCCCTTTTGATTTAGGTTCAAATCCATAGTTGTTGTCAAAACTTTCTTTAATTTCTTGAACAACTAACCATACAGCGGTTACAATGGAAGCTTGCTCGTCTGTAAGTTTTATCAGCTTTCATTTACTCGCTTTCATATATATATATATATATATATATATATATATATATAACTGTATTGCTGGAAGCTTGCTCACCTGTAAGTCTTTCTTTCATATCCTTTTAAATACTTGTCATATATCAACTGTATATATACTTGTAAATCTGCTTAGAGTTTTCCCCGACAACTAAGTCTAGAACTAGGTAAAGCCAGTTGGTCACTCTTAAATACAGTCAAAACTAGATCCCCATAGGATTTCCAGATACAGTCTTGCCTTCTCTTGGGCTTAAACATTATGGAACAAAGAGAAAGGCATTATTCCTAGTGAAACTTTTCTCAGACTGTCACTATTAGAAATTGTCAAAGAAGTTCATTTCCCCAGAGAGGATTAATTCCCGGTGAAACCTCTCTTGAATTTCTTCAAACCCTAGAACTAATCATTAAAGAAAAGATTATTCTCGGTGAAACTTTTCTTGAACTCTTCTTAAGTTTGGACCCACAGGCTTCCTAAAAGCATCCTCGCCTCCTTTTGGGCTTTGTACAAGGACCCTTCGGCTTCTTAGAAGTTCTCATGCCTTCTCTTGGGCTTAATACAAGGACCCTGAAGACCTCTTAAAGGTATAAGACAGAACTTATTCATCCTTTGCTAGAGCAGTCTTTCCAGAGTCAAATCTCAGACCAATTTAGGGTTAATTCTCATCCCTTAAAACACCTGCCTCCTCTTGGGCATCATACAAAGATAAACTCTTCCATACCAGTAGACTTGGACAGTCTAATCCTTTCTTGAGTCTTAAAGACATTCTCAAGTTCCCTACAAACATAGGAGAAACCCTGGCCATTTTAATAAATCCCCAGCAGAGTTAAAACCCATGGATTCTGAAACCCAGTCTTTCTCCTAAAATTCCCTAGCCAGGGTCATTAGTATAACAATATCCCAAATCAGAACCTCAAGGTATCTGATACCTCAACTCTGCTATAATCCTCAGCAAGAGTTGATTCCCCATTTGGACCTGCCTCTGGATCTCAATAATCTTCAGCAGAAGACAGCCTCCTCTTAGGCTTTGTGTAAAGATTTCTTTCTTTTTTCTTCCCCAGCAAAGATAGCCTCCTCTTAGGCTTTGTATAATGATCCTTCCTCCCTTCAGCAAAGTCAGCCTCCTCTTGGGCTTTGTACAATGATTTTCCCCAGCTGAGCTAACCTTTCCAGACTCTCTTGTTGAGTCAATCACCCTTTCAGACTCTCTTGTTAAGTTAATCACCTTTCAATACTCTCTTGTTGAGTCAACCCTTTTAGCCTCAATCTTTGGCTTTGTACAAGATAGATAAAAACACTCTCTTGTTGAGTCAAATCTTTTTCAGCCTCCTCTTAGGCTTGGTATAATGATTTCCCCTAGCAAAAGTCAGCCTCCTTTTAGGCTTTGTATAATGATTTCTCTAACTTTTTCAGCCACAATCTTGGGCTTTGTATAAGACAGATAAATGCACTCTCTTGTTGAGTAAAATCCCTTTCAACCTCAATCTTGGGCTTTGTACAAGACACCATATAAATTTCCTAAGGAGAGTCAATCCTCTTTTCAGTCTCAATCTTGGGCTTTGTACAAGACAGATAATACTCTCCAGCAGAGTCAAAACTCATTTCAGCCTCAATCTTGGGCTTTGTACAAGACACCTAAAATATCCTCAGTCGAGTCAGTAAAAATCTTATTTTAGCCTCAATCTTGGGCTTTGTACAAGACAGGTAAAGATTTATTTCCCACCAAGTCAGTCTTCTTTTCAGCCTCAATCTTGGGCTTTGTACAAGACACATACAAATCCTCACCAGCGGAGTCAAAATCCCTTTTAGGCTCAATCTTGGGCTTTGTACAAGACAGACAAAATATTCCCCCGAAAAAGTCAACTTTTTAGCCTCCTCTTAGGCTTTGTATAATGATATCCCCAAAAGAGTCAGTCTCTTTTTAGCCTCAATCTTGGGCTTTGTACAAGATATATATAAACACTCTTTTGTTGAGTCAGCCTTTTCCAGCCTCCTCTTAGGCTTTATATAAGGACTTCCCCAGTGGAGTCAATAAATCTTTTAGCTTCAACCTTCAGCTTTGATCAAGGCACACAAAAATCAACATCCCCTCAGAGGAAATCAAAATCTCTCTGTAGGAAGTCATTTCTTTGTATATCACACATCAAAACAAACAAATCAAACAAACCCTAATCCCAGATAACTGCTGTAAGTGGCACACTTGTTGATTCAAATATCCAAGCTGTCGTCCATCTTTTATCCTAGTAAATCCTCTCTTTCATCTAATTACTGTAAGTGGCAAGCCTCTAGATTATTTACATCCACGCCACTGTCCCTCTCTTAGCATGAAAGATTCCTAAGGAAAAATGGCATTGCTCAACACTGAGTTAAAGTTTTCTCCTTCAGGACAAACCCCCTATAAAGGAAATTATGGCATTGATGGACTCTCATATCCCAGTTAAAGTAACCCTCCTTTATAATCAGTCACCCAACAATTGTGATAAATAGACGAGATATCTCCCTTTAGAGATGACTAATTCTCTCTCAGTGAACCCTTTAGCTTCAATCTTGGGCTTTGAACAAGACACAAATATACTTTTTTAGCTTCAATCTTGGGCTTTGAACAAGACACCAAAACATCATCTTTTTCCTCCCATAGAATAGGAGGAACTTCGATTGCTCAGATTTCCCTGTTTCTTTAAATGGGAATACGTAGGCATAAGATTGCGAAATCTTAGCGAGCATACCAATCAAAACTGAGGTTCAATACCTCTCCAAAATCATCAAAAATTCAGTCTCTCTCTCATATTTCCCAAGAAACTTTCCCAACCCATTACCAGATAAACACCATCAAGTACAAAGCAGAACCTAATACTAACAACCTGTGGATAACCACATATAGGATGGGTAATTGACAACTCCCCATTGTATAACCTGACCCCGGACCCCCCCAATCTCTTTAAGCGTTTGTTCAGTTAAACATTTGCGTGCAAGGTTAGTTTTAGATAGCTTCCCTTTCCCTTCCAGCTTCACGGGATAAATAAGAAATCAGAAAGTAGCACCCCACTCCTCCTCATTGTGAGGAGAAGACCCTCTGCGATAAGGTGGTCGCGTCACCAACAAAAATTGCACGCTACAGATAAATGGCAACTCTGCTGGGTAGTCATTTTGTCTGTTCAGGATTATAGACTAGAATTCTTAAGAGGTCTAGGATGTTAGTTTTAGGAATCATAATATATATATCGCTTTTCCTACTTGATATCCGTGTTTATTTTTCTGCTAATGGGAATGCGAGTAATGTTGCATGCGGAAAGTTTGAGTGATACCTAAGAAAGGTGATGGCAGAGATGAGCGGTCTTACAGGGAGTGAATCCCGAATAAGATGTCCCGGTAGACCAATCAAATCAGTGGAGGTACCCTTTGCGGATTCAATGTCTAACGACTTCGGTTGTGAAAGCAGATTGTTCGATTGTGGTATCCATGAAACTGAGGATTTAGTAGACAGTAACCATGTGGCTATTTAGTAGTGCGGTAGCTATCAGAAATAGTTGTCACGCGATATTACACTCAATTGAGATTACCCTAAGATACTACAGCTCGCTCGGGTGAACCAGCCTGCTGTTGTTATCCCAAGGGGGGTCAATGATTTTGAGTACAGATACAAAAATTCACCATAGTACAACCCTTGGGGATGGGTAGAGCCATGACTCCATGCTCGTGACGCTGAACCTTTAAACCCATGTTTTTTCTATGTTTTTGTGTGCTGAATTCATGCATTCATTGAAAAAAATCTTAAACAAAGAAAAATTTTCTTTTCTCTTTTCTCCTTTTTTCAAATTAAACTAAAACAATAATTGCAAATATCAGAGAGAGAAAAGGATTGCGTTATGAATTTCAGTAGAAGGAAGACACACAAGTACACCTTCAAGGTTCCAAAATTAGAGGATTTAAGAGTGTTGGCAAGGATGATCATCAACCCTGATGCTTTCAGAGCTAAGTACGGAGGACTGCTGTCTCTGTTAAGGGTCCATGTAGTTGAAGGAATCCTGTCTACGCTGATTCAGTTCTACGATCTGGTTTATCACTGTTTCACATTCCCGAATTATCAACTAGCACCAACACTGGAGGAGTATTCTCACCTGACTGATTTACCCATCACTGACCAAGCTCCCTTTTCTGGATTGGAAGAAATTCCAAAGGATCAAACCATTGCAAGAGCAATCTATTTGGACGAGTCAGAAGTTAGGACTCACATGACCGTTAAGGATGGAATCCAAGGTTTACTGGCCAAGTTTTTGATAGAGAAAGCCCTGTAATTTGCCAGTATAGGAAACGTAGCTGCCTTCGAAGATATCTTTGTTCTACTCACATATGGGTTATTCCTTTTTCCCAACATAGATAACTTCGTCGATACCAATGCCATTAAGATATTTCTGATTGGAAACTCTGTACCGACCTTGCTCGCAGAGGCTTATCATTCTGTACACTTAAGGAATTTGTACAACGGAGGAATGATCATATACTGTGTACCCCTGCTATAAAATGGTTCACTTCCCATTTACCTAAGTCTGCTGCTCTTTGGGATCACAAGAGTACTCTACGTTGGTCACAGAGAATCATGTCTCTTATCAACTCTGACATAGATTGGTACAATCGAATCTATGACAGGATAAGGATCATTGACAAATGTGGAAATTTCCCTAATGTACCCCTCATAGGAACTAAAGGAGGAATCAACTATCATCCAATTTTAGTTCGTCGTCAACTCGGATACCCGATGAGACATATCCAGCGTAATGTTCATCTGGAAGGCCTTTTCTTCAAGGAAGGAGAAAGTGACAGGGCACTAAAGTCATAAATAATGCATGCTTGGAAACATGTTCACAGGAAAGGAAGAGAGTCTCTAGGAAAACCAGACTGTGTCTCTATGGAACCTTATCTCCATTGGGTACAAACTAGAGCCCTCAAGCTGAGGATGCGTTAACCTCGTCAAGAAGTTCTTCCGTTGAAGGAATCCGTCCTTTATTTTATGTCTGATTCGGAAAAACTCCAGGTCACTCTCAACAAAGTTCGATGGGAAAAGAAATCTTGGAAGAACCAGTACCGTATTCTCAATGTAGAGTGTACCAAAATTCAATAACTGTTAAAAGAAAAGGACGCTCTGATTAGGATATTAGAGCAACATGTTGTAGAAAGTCAGGAAGACTGAAGAAATTTGCTCGATTCTTTCACTTGGGAAAGGACTGACAACCCGACAATGGCTCAAGAGCCCCGGTCAAAGAAAAGGAAAATACCAGAACCAGCACCTGAGCTCTCCTCAGAGAGGACTCAGAATCCATAAGCTTAGACGTTTCCTTTTACAGCACTTTGTAAAATACTGTATTTCCCTTTTTGCAATCTTTCAAATTCAATAAAACTGGGTCTCCCCACTGTATGATATTTGCAATTTATTTGTTGAAGTTTCTTTTTTATTAAAGCAAAAAACAAAAATTAATTAATATATATCATTGCATTCATCATTCTTACATAACACATTCTTCTTACCTTCGAATCTCACGTATGTGTCACGATTTTAGAGTCAAACTATCTCATTCGTACAATACTCGGGCCAATCGACTAAAGAAAATGAATGATCTCGAGGAAGAGAACAGAGAGCTGAGAGAAGAAATCGACGCTCTGAACGAAGATCTGAGGAAACTTCACAGTGACATGCAATCCCTAGCAACAGCTTAGAGGCAACAACAAAGGACTGTGATTTCAGAGATCACATCTATGCCCATAGTAGAGACATATGATCCTCGGTACAACATGCCTAAAGATCGTCCCTGGGGCATGCCTATCAACTTTTTCCCTGAAGGATACATTCCGCCGGTCACGGAAGACCCCGAAACTGCAGCAGGAACCGTTGGGCCTGAAGGTTACAAACTTCAGGAAAGCGAGGATGCAAGAGTCATGACAGCAAATCCTGAAGGTTACAAACTTCGGGATAGGGAAGCACCAAGAGTCACAGCCGTAATGACTATACCACAACCAGTGGTACACACTGTCCCGGAAGGACAGATTCCACAGATACCTTCTGGTGGAAACACAGAGATGTACGACAGAATGAATGAGTTCCAGGAGCAATTCCTGGAGATGTTGAAAGAAATACATGCCATTCGTGGTCAGGATCTATTCGGAAAGGACGTCTCAGACCTTTGTTTTGTCCCCAATGTGAAAATCCCGCACAAATTCAAGGTGCCCGACTTTGAAAAATATAGGGGCAACTCTTGCCCTCAAAGTCATTTGGTGATGTACGCTCGAAAGATGTCAACTCAGACAGAGAATCAACTGCTACTGATCCATTATTTTCAAGATAGTTTAACCGGTGCCGCACTAAAATGGTACATGGGTTTGAACCGCACTAAGATTGTCACTTTCAGAGATCTTGGCGCTGCCTTCGTTTAGCAGTATAAGTATAACCTGGACATAGCACCAGACATAGATCAACTCAGAGCAATGTCATAGAAGGACAAGGAAACCTTTAAGGAATATGCTCAGAGATGGCGTAAAATTACCGCCCAGATTTGTCCCCCTCTTGAGGAAAAAGAGATGACAAAGATCTTTTTTAAAACCTTGAGCTCATTCTATTACGACCGAATGGTCGCCAGTGCGCCCAACGACTTTACTGAAATGGTAAACATGGGGGTACGCCTTGAGGAAGCAGTCCGAGAAGGACGTGTGGTCAAAGATGCAGGACCATCAAGCAGTACCAAAAGATACGGTAGTGCTTTCCCTAAGAAAAAAGAGCAAGATATTGGTAATATCTCTCTCGGAAAGCAAATGCGGACATATCAACCAGTAGTAACAGTAACTCCTGCTATCAACCCTGCGCCTTTTCCAACGTATCAACCTCAGGTTGCTCAAAGCCAACCAAGTCAAACACAATATCAGCAAAGGACACAACAACCACTTCAGCAGGCTCGTCCTCCGTACAATAATAATAATTGTAACGCCCCGTTTTGTCTTATTTATTTAATCGAGTCGATTTAATTAGTTTCATTTTTATATTATTTTATTCTTGACAATATATTATTTTTCATCGTTGTTTATGTTTTATCGCGTTTTGAGAGTGTTTGCCAGATATTTGAGTTTGAGGGGTAAAATAGTCTTTTAGGGGTTTAGATATTTTATATAAATAGAAAGTGGAAAGAAAAAGAGAGAAAAGAAAGAAAAAGGAAAGAAAGAGAAGGAAGAGGAGAGAAAAGAGGAGAAAAGAGGAAAATCGCGGGAACTCCGTTTCGAGCGCGAATAATCGGGTAAGGGTGAGAAGTTTCAATTATATCTTGCTTGTGTATGTATATGTGTTGTTTGTTGTAATTGTTTTGGTTATTTCGCGACTTTTCTAATCGATTCAAATTAGGAGCAATTGATAGAAATCGATGTTTTCACGGATGAAATTCGATATAAACCGCGTAGAATACTCGTTGATTATGTCTGAACATGTTTTGGTTGTTCTGGGATGAATTAGAAGGGTTTGGGTGGTAAAAATGATGTATTTTGGTCCCATATGACCTATATTGACGCTGCTGCAAATTCTGGGTTTCGCGGGTTCGCCTAGCGAACCCCAGCGAAGGAACGGGCGAATGTTCGCCTAGAGGTTCGCCTAGCGAACTTTATGACTGTTTTCCACTGCCTTGGTTCGCTAGGGTTCGCCTAGCGAATACTGGAGCGAACGTAATATTTTTCTATTTTGTTTTCTTCATAACTTTTGAACCGTAAGTCCGTTTTGACCCCCGTTCGAAGCATTGGAAAGCTAATGAAATATTATTTTGTCGGATTTTTACTGTCGTATTGGTGTGCGAATGATGTGTTATCATGCTATATGCTTTTGATATGTAACGTATAGCTTGTGTGCTGTTATATGATGTGAATATACATGATGAAAATGTTGTGATGATGGTTTGTGGCCTTATGGCAACTTTGTGCATTATTTTGGATTGGACCGCGATGCGTAATTAATGATGTTGTTGTGTGGTAAAATACATTGTTTGATTGAATACCAATGTATATTGTTATGATGTATTGTGGGTAGCCTTTATGGTGTGAATCCCTTGTGGAAGTAATTGTGATTGTATGATTGTTGTGGTTTGTGGTTTGTGATGAAAGCATTGTTTATGTGAAATTCAATGTGTGTTATTTGGTGGCCGTATGGCAAGTATATGCGTTGTTTGAATTGTTTTCAATACATGAATATTGATGAGGAGATAATTCATATTGTTGAATTGTGAATGTATGAATATGATGATGTGATAATCATATTGTTGATTTGTGAAGATGCATTTGATTGTCATGAGTTCTTGTGTGTCAAGCATCATGATATGCATCTTGTGATCGTGTGCCCATATGGGGTGTGAGCGATCGGATCGTGTGCCCATGTGGGGTGTGAGCGACGGATTGGTTCCAGAGGGAATCTGCTATAACGTCGTGTGCCCATGTGGGGTGTGAGCGATGATTATAGACGATCGTGTGCCCATGTGGGGTGTGAGCGATCGGATCGTGTGCCCGTGTGGGGTGTGAGCGATGCATAAACGTCGTGTGCCCGTGTGGGGTGTGAGCGACGGGGAACATCGTATGCCCGACGGGGAGTTACACTAAGTAACGAGCGATGGTTCCAGCAGAGTTCCTGAGTGAACTTGAGATGATTGAGTCGGTACCGCATTGCATTTGCATAGAGTCGTGAGTCGGTCTCTATGATTTGCATTTATCATCTTTATATGGTGCATCGATGAATAAATATGAATATGTATGTTTATGTGGAATGGTAAGAATTGTGAAGGTATGCATGATGAAATGCTTGGATATATATATATATATATATATATATATATATATACATTGTGATGTATATGAGTGAGTTGTGATGAATTGTGGTGAGAATTGTGAATGGATGCGTTATGTGTGGAAAATCATGATTTGATTTATTATGTGTGATATGTTTTGTATTAGTGGCATGCTATATGTATTAGTATGTGATGGTATGGGTGAGATGATTTATGCATGTGTTTGAATGTGTGTTGGCATATTATTATGCAATCTTGATTTAGTTGTTATTTCTCACCCTTCTGCTGTTTTATGATGCTCTATGAGGCATTGCAGATTAGAGTTGCTGGAGGTCTTTTGTGGAGACTAGCCCTCCGTTCTGTTGTCGGTCTTGGTGTCTGCTCTGATACGTAGCACGGGAGTCGGGGAAACGATTACGTTATTTATGTATATAATTGTTGAATATATTTGGTATTACCTTTATATGGAAAAGTTTCCCATTTGAGGGTAATCTATTTTATGCTATGTATCAAATTTATGAGCAGGGATGATGTTTTGTTTATTTAAATGTGACATCCTTGTTTCTGTCGGAAAAATAAATTTTTAGTTACTCTGATTTAGTTATGTATTATTTATTCGCGATGGGAATTGGGGTGTTACATTAGTGGTATCAGAGCAGGTCGGTCCGTCCGGCCAAGTTGTTGAGTCTGTTGGTGGGACAGTTGAATACTGTCGATGTTGTTTGTTCCTTAGTCGTGATATGTGTGTGAAACACTGTCAGTGCTTTATGGTTTTCTAATCCTTTGTCTGTAGGATTTAGAATGAGATAAGTGGGGGAGAAGCTGGAACTTCTCCAATTTGCTTCAGTTGTGGAGCGTTGGCTCAGTGTGCCGTTGGTTGCAAGAGTGTAAGTGTTGTTTGGACAGTGTTGGTCCCGGTTCCGGAGGGAATGCGGAGGTAAGGTTTATGTCAACTAAGGATTTGTGCCTTAGGTAGTTTTGTGCATAAGATACAAGAAATGCTATTATAGTTTGGCGAAGACGGTTTATGCCCCATCATGATTGTCGGCTCTCTATTGACAAATTGAGGAACTGATCACCCTTAATCTCTTGTTGATAGTAGACGGGAATTATGTTGGATGGAATAGACGGGTCTTTCCGGCTTGGATAGTGTGTGCCATGAACTGTTTGGAATTGAGAAAATGATTACGGATTGCTTCGGTGAGTTGATGAAGACTCTTATACTGGAAGATGAGACGGATTAGAGGTTTTTGGTATGTTGGTCAAGTTGGGAAGTCATTGGGAGAGAACGATTGGGTATTGTTAAAGGTTGTTCTCAGAGAGTAGAGTGTGAACTCAAATTGGACGAAGGTAAGGATTTGAGGTTTGGATCTGCTAAGTAAAAGAATTTTTAGGACGTGAAACTAAGATGTTGTTATGTTTGTGACGATAGTTTTCTAGAAATTGGCAGAGAGGACACAGTGATGAGCTACCGGTTGTGCGTAATTTTTAGATGTATTCCCGGATGGAATATTGGATGTTAGTATTAGAAGTACCCAGACTGATAGAGCAGTTGGAAGATTTACTGGAAAGGAGAATTGTGAGGCCAAGTGTGTTGTCTTGGAGAGCCCCAGTAGGGTTAGTAACAAAAAGGAGGGATGATTGGATGGAACAACAAGCATTATGATGGTATTGGTATTGGGACTATGGAAAGCAAAACTTAGAGTCCTGGAGAGGTTTGGAGTCTTTGGAATTTTAGAGCATAAATGGAAATTTTGAGAAAAACCTTAAGTGTGGATGTGCTATTTGAGAGTTCTTTTGGGATGGTTGTGCTACACGTGGGGATTTATGGAATTTGGACTGTTAAGAGAATAAATTGTGTATGGATTACTAACAGTTGATTAAGGTAACGATTGAGAATAAGTGTCCACTTTCATGAACAGATGATTGGAATGGTTTGGTTGAGTTTGAGTGAAATTGCAATTGTTTAGAATGTTTGATAAGAGTGGTGGATGGTGTGAGTTAAGGCTTTGATCGATTTGATGTGACTGGTTATGTTGTTATCATCGGAATAGGCTGTTAATTACTCGGTTAAGCTTGTGTGTGAGTAGCCAGTTACCCAGTGCAAGGTTTTGCAAAAGCTTTGAGAATTTATATCTTTTAGAATTTGGTTGGGAATTACAACGTACGGTGATGTTGCTTGGTGTTAGTAATGTGTCCGTAATGTTTGTGGAGTATATGAATCGTATCTTCCATATTTATTTGGATAAGTTCGTAATGGCTTTGATTGAGGATATTCGGATCTGTTGTAAACTCAGAGGAAGAACAGGTAGAGTGTTTAGGATTTGACTTACAAGTGTCAAAAAAAAAAAAAGAGACGAAGTTTTATGCTAAGTTATTCGAGTGAGAATTTGGGTTGAAAAAGGTTAGTTTTCTTGGATATGTTATTTCAGGTAATGGTATTGTTATGGATCCATCGGAAGTAGATGCAGTTTTACAATGAGAGACTCCGAAGTTGGTTAAGGAGATTAGAATCTTTTGGACTTTTTAGTTGGTTATTACCGGAGGTTATGGGAGGTTTTTCCAAGTTAGCATTTTCGTTACTTCGGTTGACTTGCAAAGGGTAAGTCGTTTGCGTTGGATGTTCATTGTGGGGGAAGTTTGAGAGAGCTGAAGTAGGATTTGTCTACGGCTTCAGTTTTGATTCTGTGTGATCCTGATGAACTGTTTGTGAGGATATTGGGATGCGTCTTTGATGAGTTTAGTCAGTGTGTTAATGCAAGGGGTAAAGTTGTGGCTTATGCTTTACGACAATTGAGGATTCATAAAAGGATCGATACTATTCAGGATTTGGAATTGGGTGCGATTGTATTGTGTTGGAGAATCTGGAGGTATTATTTTAAGGGTTTTAGGTTCAAGGTGTTTGGATGGAAGAATTGACGATTTTGGATGAGTAACAAGACTGTTGTAATTATGAGTTTTCGCGGGTTCGCCTAGCGAACCAGTTAGCGAAGGTCAGCGAAGGTTCGCTGAGTTGTTCGCCTAGCGAACTTTGGGTGTTTTTGATGTTGGTGGTTGCTGCCTTGGTTCGCCAAGGGATTCGCGGAGCGAACGGCAAGGCGAGGGTTCGCTAGAAGGTTCGCCTAGCGAACATGGCAGGTTGTCCCATTTTGTTTCCTTTATAACTTTTGATTGGTGACTCGGATTGAGGCACAGTCGGATGGTTGGAATTCCTGATTAGTTATGACCTTGGCTCGAATTATCCTATTGGTAATGTGAATGTTGTTCTTGAAGAGTTAAGTCGTTAGCCTTGCATAAGGTTGTTTTGATGGTCAGAGAATTAAAATTATTTGAGCAGTTCAGAGACTTGTGTCTGGTGTGTGAGATAACACAGTAGAGTGGGAAGTTGGATATACTAAAAGTGAACAGTGATTTTTGGTGAATATGAGAAAGAGTTAGACTTTGGACGTGAAATTGGTAGTTTTGATGGTGACGAGTAATCAGAGCGTGCAACGGAAGCGTGAGGTTACATGATTCGTATATGCGTGTGGGACTGGTAAGAGCTCATAGGTTGAACATTGGAAACATGTAGGAATGAGGAGGCCATTGGATGTTCCAGAATGGAAGTGTTAGGTGAAAGGTTTAAATAGTATTCATGGGCTACTATGTAGATGGATGTTTGGTTGCAAGTTCGATTGGTGAATCGTAGCATTGTTGTAGTATGGTTTTGTTGATGTTGTTGAGACCTTGTGGTGTCGTGGAACTTTATTTTCTTGTTTATGTTGTTGCCTCATTTCCATGATGATGGTTCGAGTGTGTGTAGCTAATTCCTGTGTGGGGAATTAGGGGAGTGTTACCTAGGGTAGGGTAACGATCTTGTGGTGTTTCGGTTCTAGAGTGAACCTGTGTGTTGGTATCTTGGCTTTTCTTTGAGACGTGAGTTTGTCGTCAAGTGCATTGTATGGGCTTTGCATCTTGTCGTTGTAGTTGTCGTCGTTGTCGTGTCGTTGTGGTAGTTAGCAAGGTGGTTTGTTAGTTTGTTGGTCGGATGCGAGAGTCGTATCCGGAGTTGTTCGTATCGGTTATATTTTCGAGGACGAAAATGTCTAAGTGGGGGAGAATTGTAACGCCCCGTTTTGTCTTATTTATTTAATCAAGTCGATTTAATTAGTTTCGTTTTTATATTATTTTATTCTTGACAATATATTATTTTTCATCGTTGTTTATGTTTTATCGCGTTTTGAGAGTGTTTACCAGATATTTGAGTTTGAGGGGTAAAATAGTCTTTTAGGGGTTTAGATATTTTATATAAATAGAAAGTGGAAAGAAAAAGAGAGAAAAGAAAGAAAACGGAAAGAAAGAGAAGGAAGAGGAGAGAAAAGAGGAGAAAAGAGGAAAATCGCGGGAACTCCGTTTCGAGCGCGAATAATCGGGTAAGGGTGAGAAGTTTCAATTATATCTTGCTTATGTATGTATATGTGTTGTTTGTTGTAATTGTTTTGGTTATTTTGCGACTTTTCTAATCGATTCAAATTAGGAGCAATTGATAGAAATCGATGTTTTCACGGATGAAATTCGATATAAACCGCGTAGAATACTCGTTGATTATGTCTGAACATGTTTTGGTTGTTCTGGGATGAATTAGAAGGGTTTGGGTGGTAAAAATGATGTATTTTGGTCCCATATGACCTATATTGACGCTGCTGCAAATTCTGGGTTTCGCGGGTTCGCCTAGTGAACCCCAGTGAAGGAACGGGCGAATGTTTGCCTAGAGGTTCGCCTAGCGAACTTTATGACTGTTTTCCACTGCCTTGGTTCGCTAGGGTTCGCCTAGCGAATACTGGAGCGAACGTAATATTTTTCTATTTTGTTTTCTTCATAACTTTTGAACCGTAAGTCCGTTTTGACCCCCGTTCGAAGCATTGGAAAGCTAATGAAATATTCTTTCTATTAAAAATGGGGTGGAGGTTAGTAGATGATTTATTTAGGCTGTGGTTTTGAAAAAAAGTGTTGGATTGTCGGATTTTTACCGTCGTATTGGTGTGCGAATGATGTGTTATCATGCTATATGCTTTTGATATGTAACGTGTAGCTTGTGTGCTGTTATATGATGTGAATATACATGATGAAAATGTTGTGATGATGGTTTGTGGCCTTATGGCAACTTTGTGCATTATTTTGGATTGGACCGCGATGCGTAATTAATGATGTTGTTGTGTGGTAAAATACATTGTTTGATTGAATACCAATGTATATTGTTATGATGTATTGTGGGTAGCCTTTATGGTGTGAATCCCTTGTGGAAGTAATTGTGATTGTATGATTGTTGTGGTTTGTGGTTTGTGATGAAAGCATTGTTTATGTGAAATTCAATGTGTGTTATTTGGTGGCCGTATGGCAAGTATATACGTTGTTTGAATTGTTTTCAATACATGAATATTGATGAGGAGATAATTCATATTGTTGAATTGTGAATGTATGAATATGATGATGTGATAATCATATTGTTGATTTGTGAAGATGCATTTGATTGCCATGAGTTCTTGTGTGTCAAGCATCATGATATGCATCTTGTGATCGTGTGCCCATGTGGGGTGTGAGCGATCGGATCGTGTGCCCATGTGGGGTGTGAGCGATCCATAAATGTCGTGTGCCCATGTGGGGTGTGAGCGACGGATTGGTTCTAGAGGGAATCCGCTATAACGTCGTGTGCCCATGTGGGGTGTGAGCGATGATTATAGACGATCGTGTGCCCATGTGGGGTGTGAGCGATCGGGTCGTGTGTCGATCCATAAACGTCGTGTGCCCGTGTGGGGTGTGAGCGACGGGGAACATCGTATGCCCGACGGGGAGTTACACTAAGTAACGAGCGATGGTTCCAGCAGAGTTCCTGAGTGAACTTGAGATGATTGAGTCGGTACCGTATTGCATTTGCATAGAGTCGTGAGTCGGTCTCTATGATTTGCATTTATCATCTTTATATGGTGCATCGATGAATAAATATGAATATGTATGTTTATGTGGAATGGTAAGAATTGTGAAGGTATGCATGATGAAATGCTTGGATATATATATATATATATATATATATATATATATATATATATATATATATACATTGTGATGTATATGAGTGAGTTGTGATGAATTGTGGTGAGAATTGTGAATGGATGCGTTATGTGTGGAAAATCATGATTTGATTTATTATGTGTGATATGTTTTGTATTAGTGGCATGCTATATGTGTTAATATGTGATGGTATGGGTGAGATGATTTATGCATGTGTTTGAATGTGTGTTGGCATATTATTATGCAATCTTGATTTAGTTGTTATTTCTCACCCTTCTGCTGTTTTATGATGCTCTATGAGGCATTGCAGATTAGAGTTGCTGGAGGTCTTTTGTGGAGACTAGCCCTCTGTTCTGTTGTCGGTCTTGGTGTCTGCTCTGATACGTAGCATGGGAGTCGGGGAAACGATTACGTTATTTATGTATATAATTGTTGAATATATTTGGTATTACCTTTATATGGAAAAGTTTCCCATTTGAGGGTAATCTATTTTATGCTATGTATCAAATTTATGAGCAGGGATGATGTTTTGTTTATTTAAATGTGACATCCTTGTTTCTGTGAGAAAAATAAATTTTTAGTTACTCTGATTTAGTTATGTATTATTTATTCGCGATGGGAATTGGGGTGTTACAATAATCGTACAACACGACCACCAGGGTTTGACCCTATACCGATGTTATATGCAGAACTGTTTCCACTACTACTCGCCAAGGGGCACGTCCAAACCAGGTCTCCTCTTACAGTACCGGAAAATCTACCTTTTTGGTTCAAAGCGGATCAAATTTGCCCTTACCATCAAGGAGGACCGGGGCACAACATTGAGAACTGTCTCAGCTTCAAATCTGATGTGCAGAAGCTTGTCAGGAACGGGGTCTTATCCTTCAAGGATACAAATCCAAATGTTCAGACGAACCCAGTGCCTCAACATGAGAAAACTGCAGTAAATTTGATAGAGGAAGAATATAACCACAGTTATCAAATTCACGATGTACTCCTATTAGGAACCAATTTGGTCAGGATGCATTGCAGACAGAGCGGGTACGGTCATGTACCGTCTCATAATTATCACCAGTGTGATATCTGCTCAAAGAATAATCAAGGATATTCCGTAGTGAAATTAGCTCTACAAGAACAGATGGATCTCGGATGGATCCAAGATCACTGAATCAGGGAGGTCAATATGGCCCACGCAAATCCCAACATTGTCCAGAACCACAACATTTTGGCAATGAATGTCAACTTGGTGGCAATGCACTCAAGGCAAAGCCAACATCATGATCTGCCACGACACGATTACAATTCCTATCCGATGTAATTAATAAATAATCAGGGATGCTCTTTTGTACAAGAGGCCCTCCAGCGCCAGATGGATCTCGGATGGATTTAGGACTACCGTGATAGAAGTCACTATCAAGTCAACATGATTCAAATCTTTGATATTCGCTTAATGAATAC
The DNA here is from genome assembly GCA_022829125.1 of Lathyrus tuberosus. Lineage (NCBI taxonomy): Eukaryota > Viridiplantae > Streptophyta > Magnoliopsida > Fabales > Fabaceae > Lathyrus > Lathyrus tuberosus. The sequence continues at coordinate 6,875,116 of JALAZF010000042.1, read as the reverse complement.
CAGTCTGGTGGAATTACACGCTAAGCAGGTCAGGCTCGGTTTTCTGGCTTCACATGATTATCAGAACTGTAAAGTATGTCGTGAGAATGACCAAGGATGTGCACTTGTCCAAAAAACACTTCAACACTTGTTGAACCACTGGTGGCTTCCGATCTACTTAGATGAAGATACACAACAAATCAGTATGACTGACGGGAATCCTACTAGGCATCAAAGTCAGGATGTTCGATCAATGGAAACAGACCTAGTAAGGTTGCACTGCATACAAAGCGGACGTGACCGGGTGCCACCACACAACTATGAGCACTGTAGAGTTTGCTTAGAGAACAACCAAGGATGCTACCTCGTGAGAGCAGCCCTTCAAAATCAGTTAGACCGAAAGGAGATCCGACCATGTTCAAGTTCTGGGTTGATTAACCTAATGCAAGACTATCTTCTTGATCAAAGCAAAGATGTTGTCTTAATCCCTAAACAGGAAGTGGCCAAGGACATATGCGCCATAATCCCTCTACTCCATGAATCAAGAGTTCCTCTTGATAGTAGAAAGATTCTCAACCTCGAACCAATTAAGGCCAGCTACGATGGTCAGAAAAATCAAAAGGCTCCTGTAGTTATCTATCTGCCGGGACCAGTACCATACAAATCCAATAATGCTATCCCTTACAAATACGGTGCAACAACAATCGAGAATGGAAAGGAAACTCCATTACCCTCCGTCGTAAATATTGCGGACATCAGTCGAGTAACACGGAGCGGTCGGATCTTCAACAGAGGAGTTGGAGAACCCACTAGAGAAGTTCCCAATCAACCAGTCGGTCAATCCAGTAATCCCGGTCTTTCAAAGAACAGCGATGAGATGCTGAAGCTCATCCAGAAGAGCGAGTACAACATTGTAGACCAACTATTGCAAACTCCTTTAAGAATCTCTATGCTATCTCTCTTGCTTAGTTCCGAAGCTCACAGGGAAGCTCTACAGAAAGTCTTAGAGCAAGCCTTTGTGGAACAAGATGTGACGATAAGACAATTTGACAGCATCATCTCCAACATCGCTTCCTGCAATAACTTAGGATTCAGTGATGAAGAATTTTCGGAAGAAGGAAAAAATCACAACATGGCTCTTAACATTACAGTCAATTGCCAGGACGATGCTTTAGCCAGCGTACTGGTTGATACAGGATCAGCTCTAAATGTTATGCCAAAATCAACTCTGATGCGACTCTCATTTCAAGGATCTCCGATGAGAGGCAGTGAGGTCATCATCAAACCCTTTGACGGATCCAGAAAAACAGTTATCGGTGAAGTCGACCTTCCCATAACTATCGGTCCTCACACTTTCCAAGTCACTTTCTAGGTTATGGACATTCGGGTAGCATACAACTGTTTATTTGGAAGACCTTGGATACACGAGGCTGGGGCAGTCACTTCGACACTTCACCAGAAGCTGAAGTTCGTTAAGAATGACAAACTAGTCACAGTCTGTGGAGAGCAGGCCTTGATCGTGAGCAACTTATCATCATCATCCTGTGTAGAACCAGAGGAAGTTGTTGGAACTCAGTTTCAAGCGCTCTCGATGAGAAATGAGAGTTAATCAGAAAAAGGAACATCGATTTCCTCATACAAAAATGCTCTCAAAGTGATCGAGAGTAACAACGCAAAAGAATGGGGACAACTGTTCATTCCTACTGATAACAAGACAAAGAAACGTCTCGGTTTTTCCTCAACCTGTACCCAAACTGCTACTAACAATGAAAGTTTTCATCCCATTCAGAACTTCTTCCACAGTGGAGGCTCCCTTCACCCAGTGTCTCAAGAAGTACATACCATTAATGAGGGTGATTCCTCCGATACAGAAGAAGAATGGAAATCCTATATTAACAAGGACAATTATATGTCTCAGGAAGAAACGCATACACCATTTTTCTTTCCCACGCAAAGCCCGAGATATATACCGAGATCAGATGTTAAGATAATGTACGGAGATTGTGATCCGGAAGGATGTCGTGCTCCGCCCAACTCATTAGAGGAGGACACTCTGATGAAAAATAACTTTGACTATGATTATTATGACCCAATGGATGACTTTCCTATCTGGCAGTCGTACCTAGAAGACTTGGGGCAAAAGAGTCAGCCAAACGATGCATATCAGTTGAGCATTATTGAAAAGAATACCTGCGTCCTCACCAAATCATGGGATCATTACTCAGGGCATTCAGAAAATATCCAGCACAACGATGAATCTGCAAAGATTGCAGGATAAGAATTCATCAACTATGCTTTTCCCGAGGTCAACGTCATCGAGAGGGATGACTCCTCCAGTTCCATAGAAGTATGGGACACCTTAGGACAACCGAGTGGCAAATACGACTTCTTGGTCAAGTACACCGCTCCTGAAAGCTCTCGTATCAGGCTCGAAGACATCCAGCCAACTGGATGAGGAGATCCGCCTGAGATTGAAAACAATGTGCAAGATACAACAGAAGAGTTCGTCTACAACAACTCTGCATGGGAGGAAGACTCCAACGATTCTGTTCCGCCAGAAATCAGCGTCATTTCTGAGGACAAACCAAGAAAGAAGGTACCAAACTTTATGATTCACCGAGGAGTTTGTCGACAATAGGTTGCTGTCGATGTCCCAAAAGTCGTCCATAAGTCTAAGTAATTATCATCTTTGTTTTAACCTTTCACCCTGCCCAGGTGAAACGGATGTTTTAATAGGGCTCACTTTCTGTAAATGTCCCTCTTTGCTTTGCCCGAAGCGACAGAGTTTTGTTTTATAGGGCTGTAGTTTCAAGAATCGACCAAATCATAAATAAATAACGTCGTTCTATAATTACCGCATTTTATTGCTGTTTTCACTTTTCGCTTTTTCAGAAAATGGTAATCCTAAAAACAACCCAAAAATAAAAACAAGCATTTTTCAGAAGATACACTGCACACACTCTTGCATTTCTCTCTATCTCTTCTAAAAATAAATCATCACGCCATGCAAATTGCTTGTTTTAAACCCCATTGAAATATACGATCCAATGCCTTCTCCCAACTTTGAATTCCCAGTATTCGAAGCTAAAGAAGAAGAAGAAGAAGAAACTCCAGAAGAGATCTCCCGATTACTCAGACAAGAGGAAAGGTCCATTGAACCTCACAAAGGGCCGTTGGAAACGGTCAACTTGGGTACAGAAGAAGAGAGGAAATAAGTTAAGATTGGGGCACTGCTCGGTCCGACTGTTAAAGAAAACTTGATAAAACTTCTCAAAGATTTTCCCGATGTATTCGCTTGGTCCTATCAGGACATGCCAGGGTTGGATACCAGCATCGTGGAACATCATCTGCCACTAAGATCAGAATGTCCTCTGGTGAAACAGAGACTGAGGCGGACTCATCCAGACATGGCCATCAAAATCAAGGAGGAAGTACAGAAATAGATTGACGCAGGTTTCCTCGCCACATCAGAATATCCTCAATGGCTAGCCAACATAGTACCAGTTCCGAAAAAGGATGGAAAAGTCAGAATGTGCATGGACTATAGGGATCTGAACAAAGCCAGTCCAAAGGATGACTTTCCCCTACCGTACATAGACATGCTGGTAGATAGTACATCAAATTTTAAAGTCTTCTCCTTCATGGATGGATTCTCGGGCTATAATCAAATCAAAATGGCGCCGAAAGACATGGAGAATACTTCCTTCATTACCCCATGGGGCACCTTTTGTTACAAGGTAATGCCGTTCGGGTTGAAGAACGTCGGGGAAAACTATCAAAGGGCCATGACTACTCTGTTTCATGACATGATACACAAAGAAATCGAGGTATATATCGATGATATGATTGCCAAATCTAAGACAGAAGAGGATCATGTGACCCACCTGTCAAAACTATTCGAGCGTCTGAGAAAGTACAAACTCCGCTTGAATCCCAACAAATGCACATTCAGTGTTCGTTCAGGAAAACTGCTAGGGTTCATCATCAGCCAGAAAGGAATTGAGGTTGATCCTGACAAGGTCAAGGCCATTCAAGAAATGCCTTCTCCAAAGACTGAAAAATAAGTCAGAGGATTCCTGGGGAGTTTGAATTACATTTCCAAATTTAATTCCTCATGACCGCGACATGCGCGCCAATCTTCAAATTACTCAAAAAGAATCAGGATTGCGTATGGACAAAAGACTGCCAAAAAGGCTTCGACAGTATCAAGGAATACCTGTTAAACCCACCGATCCTGTCACCTCCAGTGGAGGGAAGGCCACTGATCATCTACCTAACAGTCTTGGAATACTCCATAGGTTGTGTACTTGGCTAACAAGACGAAACAAAAAGAAAAAAGTCTGCCATCTACTACTTAAGCAAGAAATTTACCGACTGTGATACTCGGTACACTATGCTTGAGAAAAATTGATGTGCTCTAGCTTGGGCAGCCAAACGTCTTCGCCAGTACATGATTTGTCACACTACTTGGTTAATCTCTAAAATGGATCCGATCAAGTACTTCTTTGAAAAACCTGCTCTCACAGGAAGGATCGCCCGTTGGCAGATGTTGTTATCAGAATACGACATCGAGTACCATGCTTAGAAAGCCGTCAAAGGAAGTATTTTTGGCGATCATTTGGCTCATCAACCGATTGACGATCAAGAATCAGTCAGATTTGACTTCCCAGACGAAGATGTCATGTACTTGAAAATGAAAGATTGCGATGAACCGCTACCCAGTGAAGGGCCAGAACCAGGTTCCCAATGAGGACTAATCTTTGACGGAGCTGTCAATCATTATGGAAACAGAATTGGGGCAATCATCATAACACCTCAGGGTACCCATATTCCTTTCACTGCCAGACTGACATTCAAGTGTACAAACAATGAGGCCGAATACGAAGCTTGTATCATGGGTCTCGAAGAAGCAATTGACTTAAGGATAAAGAACTTGGATGTGTATGGAGACTCGGCCCTGGTTATCAATCAGATCAAAGGAGATTGGAACACATACCAATCAGGACTGATTCCTTACAAAGATTACACAAGAAGGTTGTTACCATTCTTCAACAGAATCGAGTTTCATCACATCCCTCGTGAAGAGAATCACATGGCTGATGCACTAGCCATTCTCTCCTCCATGATTAGTGTAGGTCAATGGAACAACATACCTAAGATTGACATAATGCGCCTTGAGAGGCCTGCCTACATCTTCACGATCGAAGCAGTCATAGACGACAAACCTTGGTATCATGATATCAAATGCTTTCTTCAGAAAAAAGAGTACCCACCTGGGGCATCCAGAAAAGACAGAAAGACCCTCAGAAGATTGGCAGGAAACTTCTTCTTGAGCGGTGATACGCTCTATAAAAGAAACTTTGACATGGTCTTGCTCCGATGCGTAGACAGACCAGAAGCAAACATGTTGATCAAAGAAATTCACGAAGGATCCTTTGGCACTCATGCCAACAGACACACAATGGTGAGAAAAATTCTAAGAGCAGGGTACTATTGGTTGACCATGGCATCCGATTGCTACAAGTACATGAGGAGGTGTCACAAGTGTCAAATATACGCAGACAAAATCCATGTACCGCCAACGCATCTCAAAGTTCTTTCTTCTCCATAGCCTTTTTCCATATGGGGAATTGACATGATTGACATGATTGAACCCAAAGCTTCAAACGGACATCGGTTCATCCTGGTAGCCATTGACTACTTCACCAAGTGGGTCGAAGTAGCATCATACCCCGATCTAACCCGACAAGTCGTGGTCCGCTTTATCAAAAATAATCTCATCTGCCGTTATGGTGTTCCAAGCCAGATCATTACGGATAATGGATCCAACTTGAACAATAAGATGATAAAAGAGTTGTGCGTTGAGTTCAAGATCGAACACCATAACTCATCTCCCTACCGGCCTAAGATGAACGGAGCGGTAGAAGCAGCTAACAAGAATATCAAGAAAATCATTCAAAAGATGAATGTAACCTACAAAGATTGGCACGAGATGCTGCCCTGTGCTCTTCACGGTTATCGTATATCTGTCCGCACTTCAACAGGGGCAACCCCTTTCTATCTAGTATATGGCATGGAAGCAGTGCTCCCCATAGAAGTAGAGATCCCATCGATCCGAGTATTTATGAAAACTAAGTCAACAGAGGCTGAATGGTGTCAAAGTCGACACGACGAACTGAATATGATCGAAGAAAAGAGAATGACGACTTTGTGTCACAGTCAGCTGTATCAGCAAAGAATGAAGAAAGCGTTTGACAAAAAGGTCCGACACCGTGTCTTCAGGAAAGGAGACCTCGTGCTCAAGAAGATACAATCATTTCTCACTGATTCCTGGGGCAAATGGACTCCGAATTATGACGGCCCCTATGTGGTCAAGAAAGCTTTCTCAGGCAGTGCCTTGAGACTCGCAACCATGGATGGAGAAGAATTTGCCTACCCCACGAATGTTGATGTAGTCAAAAAATACTTCTCCTAAATAAAAATCAAAATCAAAACGTCTCGGTGGATTGAAAACCCGAAAGGGCGGTCCAGGAAAAAATTAGAGACATAAGCAAAAATCATCCTGGTGGATTGGAAATCTCAAAGTACAATCCAGGCAAAAGTTAGTGATTAATGGCAAGTAACTACATCTGACGAGGTTAAATCCCCTGCGATAATACCATCTGTAAAAAAAAACTTCAGTCAAGGTCATCTTCGACAGAAGCTCAGGATGTCCGGAATTCAAAGTTGGTAGAAGGATAATGGTCGTTATGTTTGAATGTAACCCTTTTCCCTTAAATTACCATTTTCTAACTTTGTAAATACTCTATGGGATCACGCGCTTGGCTGATTTCCATCTTATCAATAAAATTTGAGCCCTAGTGCTTTTGTTTGCAATTCTTATTTGTTTTAGCTTTATAGAATGATATTTTTAACATGATCAACGATTCTTGAAATAAAACAAAAATGAATTTACTTGTCAAAATTTTTCTGCTTTTAAAATAAAGATGGCAATTCTTTTGACTGTTGAACATCGAAAGAACATCGATCACTTCTTCGAAGTTGGTTGAACCTCAAAGTGCAGAATCAAAGTACTCCTTCTAAACCAGTACGCCTGAATGAAGGATCAACCGTGTGAGAGACCATGTTTCATCTAACTTCCCCGACAGGGTTTAATACCTTTTAAGACCAATTGAACAATTCTTTCTCCCTACAGGGACCGTCTCTCCTAAGCAAGGCAGGATTGCTATTTTGAACCGGTGATACTTTTCATCCCCCGCAGTGGTCGAGTATCCAGTCATATCCATCTAGTAGTCTGTATCTCGCGTCAGTTTTGTCAGCATAAACATACATACATCATGCATTATTGATTCACATTCATATTCATATTGCATCACTATCACTCTGGTCAGTCTTATCCCCAAGTGATAAAGTCCTCTTATCAATTGAGTTGTCAGTTATTTCCTCGTCAGGAAATGTTTTGTCTGAACAATCTCTCTCCCTAGTTTACTTCTGGATTGGAGACGATCCTCGACCACTTTGATAACTTGAACCTCTAAAAGGCAAGAAGACATTCGATAAACGTCACTCTTCACCATTGAAGATGATATTTTTGCTTTCCCGGATTAAGGAAAATCCCCAGAGAAAGCCTCTCAACCAAAGACTCTCAACAACACCTTGGTTTTTCTCTCCAGAAAGTCAATGTTAATGAAGTCATCAGCACCTCAAAATTGGATTGCATCACATGGCATTTCTCCGAAAAAGATCTCGAAGAAAAGTATGATGTAATATCCCCTCAAGCGGAAAAGCAGTCAACAAGAGACTCATTTTCCCTAGTAGAATTAGCAAACGGCATCTCCAACAGAGAAGTTTACACACCTCTACAGCTCAGAAGAATGGGTACCCCCAACAAGTCTGACCTCAACTTTTTTCCCATCAAATGGCGTATCCCCGGTAGAAAATACGACTAGAAGTTTGATGAAGACCGCTACGACTAATAGCATCCCTTGTCAAGAAAGGAACCTGACAAGAAGAAACTGAGACCAATTCCTTGGCTGAAGACCAAGATCGAGGGGAAGTTTATTGACAAAAGAAACTGAGACCAGTTCCTTGGCTGAAGACAAGGATCGAGGGGAAGTTTATTGACAAAAGAAACTGAGACCAGTTCCTTGGCTGAAGACCAAGATCGAGGGGAAGTTTCACCCTTTTCTAAGCATTATTGCTTAGCAAAAGAAGATGGATGATCAAACTGCCATTCATAACCACCATCAAAATTTTGGGTATTCCGATATTTAATCCTCTTGCATCCCGAACGCCCAAATACCTTCGCCATTCATACCTTCGGGTCCAAGAAAATTAAATAGGGGCATCTGTCATACCCCAAATTTTGACCACCAAGATTTCCCATCATTGTGCAAATCATAGCCACAATATGGATGTACCTTTATGCCTCATCAATCTCCTCAAAGATGATTGAGCATTTCACCACAACCAAGACTTAGGGTTTCAAGACCTCTCAGAGCCTTAGACAAATGATCAATCAAGAAATGACATGATCTTCAACTTGTCTAACATCTCAAACACCTATAAAGGATCAAGAGGACTCCCACATCAAGAATCAAGCACAAAGTTGCAACATTCCAAGTGGATCAAGCCTCAAGATCGCTAGTGTCACCAAATTAGGGTTTTGGTCGACTGAGGCCTCCAAATGAATATTTTCATCTGGGCATGAGCCAATGCTTCAAAACATAACCCAAGATACTCCAAGGGACCTTATGGACCCAATCATCAAGTCAATTTAGCCTCAAAGGATGCATTTACCAAAAATCAGGAATTAGGGTTTCTTGACCTAATTCACCCCTAAGTTGACTTTTGGGACAAAACCTGAGCCAAGACCTCAATACATGATTTGAGGGCCTCCAATACACCACATTGATCCATTTAAAATAGTGGATTGATCCAAGAAGCGTGATTCACAAGTTTCAATTTCACTAGGACCACAATTAGGATTTTGAGGAAAAAGTCAATTGTACCTTTGACTTTTGACCAAGACATGCTCCTAAACCTTGGGACATGATTCAATATATCCTATAACACCTATGGAATCCATCCATTAGGTTTGATTTAGGTCAAGGACTTGATTTCACAAAGGATCGCACAGTTTGGATTTCATCCGATAAAAAGTCAACTGTGCACAAAATCAAGTTTGACTTTTTGGAATTTTTCATAAATATGGTTCCCCTAAGTCCAAAATAATGTTAATGTATGATATTGATCATCATCCATCAAGAAAAATAAAAAAAAGTGAGATTTCTTGCAAAAGGGGCAACCTTGAGAAACCAAAATTTTTCTAAGTTATGGAATAAAAGTGGTTTTGGTACCAACTTCCAAGGACCATAACTTGAGATCCAAGCAACCATTTTGGGTGATCCAAAGATGTATTTGTAGGTCTTTCTACAATCTACAAAAGCTTCAACTACCTCAGACTCCAATTCTTTATGGATTTTAAGTTATGGAGTGATCAAAATGACAAAAACATGAAAATAACACTTTTTCCAACACTTAGTGAAAATCTGCCTAAGTTACCAGTCTTGAACATCAATGTTAATGAGGTTTTTTCAGTTGGATATAAATAGTTTCAAAACAAACTATGATCACACATGTTTTGTATCATATGAGGGATTTCTAAAAAGCACAAGAGCCTCTCATAACTCAACCTGAGCAGGGAGATATGAATCCCTCAAAATCACCATTTCCAATTGTCCTAGGCAAGGCATATTTTGGCAGATTTTGTTGTTTTGCTCGATTTGAGAAATTTGAACAACTCCAAGCCTTGTCATCATTTTGGACACATTTGAGGATAAAACAAAAAGAGAATGATCTGATCCCGAAACCTCCAAAGTCCCAGAATCTACATTAGCCATAACAAACCTAAAAAGGCTAAAAAGGTGTCAAGACTCTAATTTTGTTTCATAGCATTTAATGGATACACCAAGGTGGCATGGACTGATATATTCCTAACTGAATGAGTCAAGGATCATCACTAAATCATAGGACCATAGGTATGTGCCCTAACCTCAAGTCAATGGCTAGAGGAGACTTGAGATTCCTTTTGCTCAACATTGGCCCAAGGCCTGTTGCAGCTGCCATTCACTATTGCTTGCACAAGGAACTTGGCTAAGGGATCAATTGAAAGTGTCCAAAGCATCAAATTACTTCTGGCACAAGGAACTTGGCAGATAGCACAAAAAGCTCCAAGAGGTAAGTGCATGACAACTTGAACTCTTAGAATTATTCATTCCTTTGATGTCCATTGATCATAAACATCTCATACATGTTGTATATGTTGTGTTTGAACCAATTTTCCATGTAATTATTGCCTGTACCATGAGATAACATAGAACATGCAAAAATAGGCCTATTTCAAAACCACTATCGTATTTTGAGGAGGAAACATTTTCTGAAAAAACCAAGGGCACCATTTGATTCCTTGTGAAATTCTAGGTCAGATGCACCTAAATTTTGTCCCAATCCATGGAGAAGTGAGAAAGTTAGAGGCTTCACGTAAATTGCACAAAAGCTTGTCTTGCCTTGCCTTGCCCAGGCCTAGAAACAAGGCATGCCTTATGAATTAATGGGGTGGTTTTAGTACACGGATGTATCACCACCCCAGTGGTAGCACGCATGTGTGTTTGTTGCCAAGGTCGTGCGTTCAAACCTCACCCAGACCATTTTGCCATTTTTCACATTTGGTTATTTTTTTTCCATATTTTCATGTTTTTGCTAATTAATTGAAAAATTAATATCTCTCTCAATTTTAATTATTTTTTATTGATTCTTATTTTGAAAATTCACAAAAACATTAAAATATTTTATTCCATGAAAATTTCACAAAAATATTATTTGTTTCATATATTTGGTATTTTTGTAAAGAATTGTGTTTTATTTGTTTTTAAACATTAGAAATATTTCTTTCTCTTGGTTTTACAAAATTCAAATGATTTTTAAATTATTCCATGAATGAAACATGATTTTTCAAATATAAATCCAAGATCACAACCTTTTTTCACATATTTTGGTTATTTTAATTTAATTTTTATTCAATTAAAATACATTTAAAAACCAAAATTAGGGTTTTGATCACTATCACCCTAACAAATCTTTTTTCAAACAACCTTTGGGCCTCTAATAAAGTGTAAGATCAAACCCCCTCTTGTAAATAAATAATTTGGGCCTCAGTCACTGTATAAGTCCCAATACGATTTTAATATCTCAGCGCGGTCGTCGCCTTTTAAAAAAAATCATTTGGGCCTCTCCTTGAGTTGTAAGCCTCATCACTTGTATATAAAATAAACTTTGGGCCTCTCCTTTTAAATACTTGTCATATATCAACTGTATATATACTTGTATATCTGCTTAGAGTTTTCCCCGGCAACTAAGTCTAGAACTAGGTAAAGCCAGTTGGTCACTCTTAAATACAGTCAAAACTAGATCCCCATAGGATTTCCAGATACAATCTTGCCTTCTCTTGGGCTTAAACAATATGGAACAAAGAGAAAGGCATTATTCTCGGTGAAACTTTTCTCAGACTATCACTATTAGAAATTGTCAAAGAAGTTCATTTCCTCAGAGAGGATTAATTCCCGATGAAACCTCTCTTGAATTTCTTCAAACCCTAGAACTGTTCATTAAAGAAAAGATTATTCTCAGTGAAATTTTTCTTGAACTCTTCTTAAGTTTGGACCCACAGGCTTCCTAAAAGCATCCCCGCCTCCTCTTGGGCTTTGTACAAGGACCCTCCGGCTTCTTAGAAGTTCTCATGCCTTCTCTTGGGCTTAATACAAGGACCCTGAAGACCTCTTAAAGGTATAAGACAGAACTTAGTCATCCTTTGCTAGATCAGTCTTTCTAGAGTCAAATCTCAGACCAATTTAGGGTTGATTCTCATCCCTTAAAACACCTGCCTCCACTTGGGCATCATACAAAGATAAACTCTTCCATACCAGTAGACTTGGACAGTCTAATCCCTTCTTGAGTCTTAGACATTCTCAAGTTCCCTACAAACATAGGTGAAACCCTGGCCATTTTAATAAATCCCCAGCAGAGTTAAAACCCATGGGTTCTGAAACCCAGTCTTTCTCCTAAAATTCCCTAGCCAGGGTCATCAGTATAACACTATCCCAAATAAGAACCTCAAGGTATCTGATACCTCAACTCTGCTGTAATCCTCAGCAAGAGTTGACTCCCCATTTGGACCTGCCCCTGGATCTCAATAATCCTCAGCAGAAGACAACCTCTTCTTAGGCTTTGTATAAAGATTTCTTTCTTTGTTCTTCCCCAGCAAAGATAACATCCTCTTAGGCTTTGTATAATGATCCTTCCTTCCCTCAGCAAAGTCAGTCTCCTCTTGGGCTTTCTACAATGATTTTCCCCAGCTGAGCTAGCCTTTTAAGACTCTCTTGTTGAGTCAATCACCATTTCAGACTCTCTTATTGAGTCAATCACCTTTCAATACTCTCTTGTTGAGTCAACCCTTTTAGCCTCAATCTTGGGCTTTGTACAAGACAGATAAAAACACTCTCTTGTTGAGTCAAGCCTCTGGATTATTTACATCCACGCCGCTGTCCCTCTCTTAGCATGAAAGATTCCTAAGGAAAAATGGCATTGCTCAACACTGAGTTAAAGTTTTCTCCTTCAGGACAAACCCCCTATAAAGGAAATTATGGCATTGCTGGATTCTCATATCCCAGTTAAAGTAACCCTCCTTTATAATCAGTCACCCAACAACTGTGATAAACAGACGATATGTCTCCCTTTAGAGATGACAAATTCTCTCTCAGTCAACCCTTTAACTTCATCTTGGGCTTTGAACAAGACACAAATATACTTTTTTAGCTTCAATCTTGGGCTTTGAACTAGACACCAAAACATCATCTTTTTCCTCCCATAGAATAGGAGGAACTACGATTGCTCTGATTTCCCTGTTTCTTTAAACGGGAATACGTAGGCATAAGATTGCGAAATCTTAGCGAGCATACCAATCAAAACTGAGGTCCAATACCTCACCAAAATCATAAAAAATTCACTCTCTTTCTCATATTTCCCAAGAAACTTTCCCAACCCATTACCAGATAAACACCATCAAGTACAAAGCAGAACCTAATACTAACAACCTATGGATAACCACATATAGGATAGGTAATTGACAACTCCCCGTTGTATAACCTGACCCCGGACCCCCCAATCTCTTTAAGCGTTTGTTCAGTTAAACATTCGCGTGCAAGGTTGGTTTTTGATAGCTTCCCTTTCCCTTCCAGCTTCACGGGATAAATAAGAAATCAGAAAGTAGCACCCCACTCCTCCTCATTGTGAGGAGAAGACCCTCTGCGATAAGGTGGTCGCGTCACCGACAAAAATCGCACGCTACACTTTACTGTATTTTTTGTATGGGATTTAATTGTAAAATGACATGGTTTTTTTATAATGGGATTTCAATATTAAATGGACCTTTTTTGTGAATTGGGCTTTGATGAATTTTTTGTAAATTGTATCATATGGTGGAATTGAATTAGGCTTGAACTTTGTAGAAATTTTGTGAATGAGTTTCTTTTTTATTCTCTCTTTTCCAATTTGTAAAACCAAATGACCAATGGATCTTGGACTATGTAACTTGGATTTGCACCCCCAATTGGTTGTTTGATCCATGCCTAAAACCTTAACCACGAGAAAATATACAGTTCATTCTCGACTAAAAAATGTGGCAATTGGAATTGAATTTTCACATTAACTCCATATTTCACACTTGAAACCACTCTTGAATTTTTCTCGTGAAATGAATAATTCCTTGAATCATTCCCTCAATGAACCAAATCTTGAACCAAATGAGCAACAGATGCCTTGAGACCAGAAGATAATGAACTGCACTACAACTGCTCCATGAAGCCCTAATTAAGAACAAATTCCATATGATTCTCCATCATGAAGTCTCTTGACCAAGCACAGGCTGAATCAATTCCACTTTAACCAATGATTAAGTCAAATTCTACTGAACCTCAACCATTACTGCACACACTCAGTGTGACAACCTGCCTGAAACATGATTCAATCCAGCAACACCTTTAGCATAAACATCATATATTTTTGGATTTTCTGAATAATGGTTAGTGGATGAATGTACAGAGGAAAGTTATATACAAGTAGGAAAAATTTGGGGTATGACAGATGCCCCTATCTAATTGGCTTAAACCGAGTAAGACTAACTGCTACGGTGTTCATTCTTTCAAGGTAGAAGACAATTAGATATGAAGAAGACCACAAATTTTTACGAAAAGAAAGAAGATGTTGGGGAGATGGAATAACAAATAGTTTACACCGAAAGGATGACAGGCCTATCACTGAAAGGATGATAGTAAACACACGCATAAAGATATCTGACACCAAAAGGATGGCGGACCTATCACCAAAAGGATGATAGTGAACACACGCACACAATGACCCTTCATCAAAAGGATGAAAGTGAGGTCAAAGCTCGTTATTACCAAAAGGATAATAGAGCACATATGCACACAGACCCTTCACCAAAAGGATGAAAATGAGGTCAAAGCTTGCTATTACCAAAAGGATAATTGTAGGTACTCACACGACTCCGACACCAAAAGGATGACAGATCTATCACCAAAAGGATGATAAAGGACGCACGACTCTGACACCAAAAGGATGATAAAGGACGCACGACTCTGACACCAAAAGGATGACGGGTCTATCACCAAAAGGATGATAGTAAACACGCACAACGACCCTTCACCAAAAGGATGAAAGTGAGGTCGAAACTCGCTATTACCAAAAAGATAATAGTAAACACACAATGATTTCCGACACCAAAAGGATGACAGACTTACCACCAAAAGAATGATAGATGACACACGACTCCGACACCAAAAGGATGACAGACCTATCACTGTCATACCCAAAATTTTGACCACTAAGATTTCCCATCATTGTGCAAATCATCATCACAATATGGATGTACCTTCATTTCTCATCAATCTCCTCAAGGATTGTTGAGCATTCACTACAATCAAGAATTAGGGTTTTGAGCCCTCTCAGAGCACTTAGACAAAGGATCAATCAAGAAATGACATGATCTTCAACTTGTCTAACCTCTAAAACATCCATAAAGGATTAAGAGGACTCCTACATCAAGAATCAAGCACAAGGTTGCAGCATTCTAAGTGGATTAAGCCTCAAGATCGTCAGTGTCACCAAATTCGGGTTTTGGTCGACTGAGGCCTCCAGATGGAAATTCTCATCTGGGCATGAGCCAATGCTTCAAAGCATAACTCAAGATACTCTAAGGGACCTCATGGACCCAATCATCAAGTCAATTTAACCTCAGGAGATGCATTCACCAAAAAATAAGGAATTAGGGTTTCTTGACCTAATTCATCCCTAAGTTGACTTTTGGGACAAAACATGAGCCAAGACCTCAAGACATAATTTGAGGGTCTCTAATACCCTACATTGATCCATTTGCCACAATGGATTGATTCAAGAAGCTTGATCCAGAAGTTTCAATTTCATCAGGACCACAGTTAGGGTTTCGAGGGAAAAGTCAAATGTACCTTTGACTTTTGACCCAGACATGCTCCCAAACCTTGGGACATGATTCAATACACCCTATAACACCTATGGAACATATCCATCAGGTTTGATTTAGGTTAAGGACTTGATTTCACAAAGGATCGCACAGTTTGGATTTCATCCGATAAAAAGTCAATTGTGCACAAAATCAAGTTTGACTTTTTGAGATTTTGCTCAATTATGGTTCTTTGACCCTAAAACAATGTTAATATGTGATTTGAATCATCATTCATCAAGAAAAATCAAAGAAAGTGAGGTAACTTGTAAAAGGGGTAACCATAAAAAACTTAGAATTTTTCTAAGTTATGGAACAAAGTGGCTAGGGTACCAACTTCCAAGGACCATAACTTGAGATCCAAGCAACCATTTTGGATGGTCCAAAGTTGGATTGTAGATCTCATGGCATACTTTAAAAGTTTCAACTATAGCTCATTCCAATTCCTCATGGATTTTTAGTTATGGAGTGATCAAAATGGCTGAAAACACAAAAGTGACATTTTTCCAACACTTAGTGAAATTTTCACTAAGTCAGAATCTGCCTTATTTTTTCCCAAATGTAGAGGAATTTTTCATTATAATTTAGGTTGACTCAAAACCAAAGTTGGACATCATGTTGAAATAGGATATGCCAGCTTTCCAAAATGTCCAAGAACTCCAACAAATTCCATCTGAACTAGGAGTTATGACAACTGCAACATGCCTTGCTGTAAACTGTCTTGGCAAGGCAGATTTGTGCATTAGTGCTCGAATTGCTCAAATTGTGCAACTTTAAGCATGGTTATCCATTTGCATACGTCAAGGGAAACAACCAAGGGACAAGCACTGATCCATAAGCCTCACAAGTCTTTGGAACTACATATAGGTTTGGCACCCCTAAAAGCTAAAGATGCCTCAACACTCCAATTTTGTTTTGAGGCATTCAATGGATGCTTAAAGGTGGCATGTGTAGCGCGGTTTTTGTGGTTTCGAATCACTATCGCTTTGGTACTACATTTTGATTCATTTTTTATCCTATTGAAGCTGATGAAGGAAGGGAAATAGATGTCTCTAATTAACCCTGCTTGCAAACTGAGGTTAAACAGTCAAAACTGTTGGTTTACAAATGCGGCTTTAGTTCGTGTGTCTCTCTCTGCTTATTTTGTTCAGAACGAAATACCGGGATTGTTCATGGGGAATTTGTTGGGATCCTACGCCAGCTTGGATGGAGCTAGGGGACTTTGGGGTTTTTTTATTAGAGTGCTCGCTAAAATTCTTTTTCAATCTTATGCCTACGTATTCCCGGGATAGGGAAATCAGAGCGATCGTAGTTCCTCCTATTCTATGGGAGGAAAAAAAGGTTGTTTTGGTGTCTTGTTCAAAGCCCACGACATGAAGCTAAAGGTGGTTTGTATCTTCCAAGATGTGAAGCTGAAGGGTCTATTTGTAGCTTGTTCGAAGTCCAAGATGTGAAGCTAAAAGGGTGTTGACTTTAGAGAGAATTTGTCATCTCTAAAGGGGGTATTTGGTCTGTTTGTCACAACTGTTGGGTGACTGATTATAAAGGAGAATTACTTTAACTGGGAAATGCGAATCCAGCAATGCCATAATTTCCTTTATAGGGGATTTTCAACCTGAAGGATAAGACTTTAACTCAGTGTAGAGTAATGCCATCTTTCCTTAAGAATTTCTCATGCTAAAAGAGGGACAGTGGCGTGGATGTAAATAATCCAGAGGCTTGCCGCTTACAGCAATTAGACGAGGAAAAAGGAGTTGTTGATGTTTGTATACTGTGAACGAGACACGGCTTTTGATGCTAAAAGGTTGATTGACTCAACCGGGGTTTTCTTATACGAAGCCTAAGAGGAGGCTATTGACCCAACAAGAGGATGCTTTTGTGTCTCGTACGAAGCCCGAGATAGAGGCTAAAAGGGTTTGACTCAACAAGGGAGTCTTTTATACTCACCAAGAGAGTGATTTGTATCTCGTACGAAGCCCGAGATGAAGGCTAAAAGAGGATTGACTCAACAAGAGAGTCTTTTATACCCAACAAGAGAGTGTTTTTGTATCTCGTACAAAGCCCAAGATAGAGGCTAAAAGAGGATTAACTCTGCTGGGGAGAATCATTGTACAGAGCCCAAGAGGAGGCTAGGGTTACTGTTTCAGTTGAGTGACAGGTCTAGTATTGGTTAAAAGCGAAAATCAGTTCTTATATGGGTAATGTTGTATTCATGGATTTGATCTGAGGATCGGGATCATTTCCTGTTCTTTAAGGAAATGGGGAATCCGAAGGGTATTGAGACTGCCCAAGTCTACGGGTGTTTTTTTCTATTTTTGAAAGGAACTTGAGAATGTCTTTGAGACTCAAGGAGGTTAGACTGTCCAAGTCTAGAGTTTTATCTTTTGTACTAGGCTTAAGAGAGATCAAGAGACAGTACGTTCGCGGTAGAAAGATCTAGACTCTTTGAAAGACTGTTCTATTAAGATAACTAATTTCTATTCCTATACCTTTAAGAGGTCGTCGAGACAATTTATACGAAGCCCAAGAGGAGGCCAGAAAAACTTTTAAGAAGCCGACGGGACAATTTGTACGAAGCCCAAGAGGAGGCTATCTTCCCGGAGGAAGAATCATTATATGAAGCCTAAGAGGAGGCTGTGAAAACTTCTAAGAAGCCGACGAGTCCTTGTACAACACCCAAGAGGAGGCGGGGATGCTTATAGGAAGCCTGTAGGTTCTTGCACTAAGCCTAAGAGGAGGTTGATGAACAGTTCCAGAAGGGGTTTCACTTGAAACATTGGCTTTCTGTATATGAACTGTTCAAGGGGGAGATTTCTTAGATCTAGTTATCTAAAATTTTTGTAAAAGAAAATTATCATGGTTTTAGGTTATGTTGAAATATCCGGGAGAACGTTAGATGGAAGGAGACGAGGTTTTATCTAGTTCTAGACGTAGTTGCCGGGGAAACTCTAAATATCTATACTAGTATTACACAATCGATATGAGTTTATGAAAGAAGACTTACAGTGAAACAACCCCACAATACAATTATATACATATGAAAGCGGTAAATGAAAGCGAGTAAACACTTACTCGGTTGTAGAGCTTCCATACTGTTTGGTTAGTTTGTTCAACAAAGAAAGCTTTGATAACAATATTGTATTCAAAATCAAAGGAGAAAGTGCTTTTGAAAGGGAAATTGGGGCTTACAGCTCAAGGAGAGGCCCAGGATTTTATCAGTGATCGCACTGTTGTTTTGTACAAGGACTTATACAAGTGACTGAGGCCACAGAAAGATTTTCTGTACAAGGGGATGGGTCTTACACTCTCTCAAGAGGCCCAAAAATGATTGAAAGTGAACAAAGATGGGTCTTATAGCTCAAGGAGAAGCCCAGGGTTTATTTTGAAAAGGGCGACGATCGTGCTGAGGTTTTGAAAACATCGTGGGTCTTATACAATGACTGAGGCCCAAAAGTTTTTGGTTTCAAAAGGGGATTGGGTCTTACACTCTATTAGAGGCCCAAAATGATTTTGAATGGGTCTTATAGCTCGAGGAGAGGCCCGGATGGTTTGTTTTAAACGGGCGATGATCGCGCCGAACTTTTGAAATACAACGGGACTTATACAACATTTGAGGCCCAACATAGGTTTGTATTTACAAAGGATTGGGTCTTACACTCTATTAGAGGCCCAAAGTGTTTTTAAAAGGTTTGATGAGGGTTAAATTAATCAAAACCCTAATTTGTTTCCAAAATGTATTTTAATTGAATAAAAAATTCAATTAAAATGATCAAAATTGTTTAACGTGTGGAAAACAAATTGTGATTTTGGATTAATGTTTCAAAAATCATGTTTTGACCTACAAAATGATTAGAAATCATTAAAGTTTGCAAAATCAAGAAGGAAAAAATATTTTAAATGTCAAAAACAATTAAAATATTAATTCTTGGCAAAAATATCAATTATATGAAATAAATAATATTTTTGGGATTTTTTGGTAAAATAAAATATTTTAACATTTTTGTGAATTATTAAAAAAATAATCAACTCAAAATTATTAAAACTCAGAGAGAAATTAATTTTTGAATCAATTAAATAAAATCACAAAATTCAAATATTCAAATATTTGAAAAAGGGCACCAAGAACATGGCAAGAACACGCGCCCTTCCTCTGTTTCTGCAGATTTGCATTTTCTATCCAATCTCACTTACTACTTGATTATATCATGCAATCTACATATCAATCTACTCGTTTCAACCTCACGATCATGTCTATGGTCTTTAATTTCATTTATTTTAAGCATGGAATAAGAAATCAAAGAGAAACCTCAAGAACCCTAAATTCTGCATGAAGGTTCAGAAATTCCATACACGATTCATACAAAGCAATTGATTGAGGGTAAACACTCTATGCATGATTATGAACATATGGCCAAATTATTGTGCAACAAAAATTGCATGGATCATAGAGTTAGAAGAGCTCATGCTTACCACTTGCAGTTGGTGATCGTGTTTTGGGTTAGAGGTGTTACAGCTAGGTTCCAATGATCTGGATAGCTTCCCTAGGTGCCATGGAGTGTGTCTGGGTGCTTGGAATGGATTGAAATTATTTGGAACTTGAGATGGCACCCCAACTGCAAATCTGTCAAAGGCTTGAGCAATTGGCTAGTGATTTTGTGATTTTGGTGTTCCAGATGTTATGTTAGTATTTGGATCACGTCTATATGATGTTTATGAGGTGTGTGTGTGATTGGTTTAGTTGGAATAGCTCTCAAACTCAAAACCCGATAGTGACTTGCTTTGGAAGGCAAAATTGGAGTGAAGAAGGAGATTTTGAGGAAAGCATCTGTTTGATGGCTTTGGTGTACTCAAACTGATCACAAATGAGCTCTATTTATAGTAGAGCAAGTTTGTTTTGCAAGGAATAGTGAATGGAAACTGCTGCATAGGTTTGGCCAATGTTGAACAATGAGAATCCAAGTCTCCTTTAGCCATTGACTAGAGGTTAGGGCACAGGCTGCTGGTTCCCTTGGTCTTGGATAAGGCTTGACTGAATTCAGTTGGCAATGGCTCAGTCCATGCAACCTTGGTGCATGCATTGAATGCTCCAATCCAAAATTGGAGTCTTGTCCCTCTTTTAGGCAATTCTAGGTTTGGCATGCTATTTTTGGTTCCAAAGACTTGGGAGGCTTGGGACCAGAGTTGGTTCCTCCTTGGTCCTCCTTTGAGGTGTTTAGATGGATAGAGTTGCTTGGAATTGCACAAATTTATCAAATCGAGCAAAACTCCAAAATCTGCCTTGCCTTGACAGTTTTCAACAAGGCATGTTGACATTGTCATATCTCATGGCTCAAGTGGAATTTGATGGAGTTCTTGGCCATTTTGGAAAGCCCTCATATGATACAATAACTGTTTGATCATAATTGGTTTTGATACTTTTTGGATCCAAGTGAAAAATGCCCCTACATTTGGAGAAAAGTGAAGGCAGATTCTGACTTAGTGAAAATTTCACTAAGTGTTGGAAAAAAGTGACATTTTCACTTTTTGTGATTTTGATCATTCCATAACTCAAAATCCATGGGGAATTGGAATGAGGTGTAGTTGAAGCTTTTGTAGAGGGTAATGAGAGCTACAAATCCATCTTTGGATGGGAAAAAATGGCCTTGTGGTTTAGGAGTTATGATCCTCCAAAGTTGGTACCCTAGCCACTTTATTCCATAACTTAGAAAATTTTCTAAGTTTTTTATGGTTACCCCTTTTACAAGTTATCCCACTTTTCTTGATGAATGATGATTCTAATCACACATTAACATCATTTTAGGGTTAAAAAACTATAATTGTGAAAAATCTCAAAAAGTCAACGTTTGACTTTTGTGCACAGTTGACTTTTTATCAGATGAATTCCAAACTGTGCGATCCTCTATGAAATCAAGTCCTTGACCTAAATCAAACTTTATGGATTGATTCCATAGGTGCTATAGGGTGTATTGGATCATGTCCTAGGGTTTGGGAGCATGTCCTAGTCAAAAGTCAAAGATACAATTGACTTTTTCCGCGAAACCCTAACTGTGGTTCTGATGAAATTGAAACTTGTTGCTCAAGATTCTTGGATCAATCCATTGTTGCAAATGGATCAATGTGATGTATTTGAGACCCTCAAATCCCCTCTTGAGGTCTTGGCTCATGTTTTTGTCCCAAAAGTCAACTTAGGGGTGAATAGGTCAAGAAACCCTAATTCCTGATTTTTTATGAATGCATCCCCTAAAGCAAAATTGACTTAATGATTGGGTTCATGATGTCCCTTGGAGCATCATAGGTTATGCTTTGAAGCATTGACTCATGCCCAGAGGAGAATTTCCATCTAGAGGCCCTGGTCGACCAAAACCCTAATTTGGTGATACTGTCGATCGTGAGGCTTGATCCACTCAGAATGCTGCAACCTTGTGCTTGATTCTTGAAGTGGGAGCCCTCTAAATCCATTGTGGATGTTTGAGATGCTAGACAAGCTGAAGATCATGTCATTCCTTGATTTATCATTTGTCTAAGAGCTCTGAGAGGGCTTGAAACCCTAAGTCTGATTGTAGTGGATGCTCACCCATCTTTGGGGATACTAATGGTTCATCCATATTGTGATGATGATTTGCACAATGATGGGAAATATTGGTGGTCAAAATTTGGGGTATGACAGATGCCCTATTTAATCTTCTTGGACCCGAAGGTGTGAATGGCGAAGGTATTCGGGCATTCGGGGTGCAAGAGGATTAAATATCGGAATGCCCAAAATTTTGATGGTGGTTATGAATGGCAGTTCGTGCATTCTTCCTCTTTTGCTAAGCAATGATGCTTAGAAAGGTAAACTTCCCCTCGATCCTGGTTTCCTACCAAGGAACTGGTCTCAGTTTCTGATTTAAACTTCCCCTCGATCCTGGTTTCCTACCAAGGGTCTGGTCTCAATTTCTGGAATAAACCTCCCCTCGATCCTGGTTTCCTACCAAGGATCTGGTCTCAATTTCTGATATAAACCTCCCCTCGATCCTGGTTTCCTACCAAGGAACTGGTCTAAGTTTCTTTTGTCAATAAACTTTATTGACAAGGGACGCTATGTATAGCGGTTTTCCTCAAACTTCTCGTCGAATTTTCCTGGAGAGATGCCATTTGATAGAAAAACTTTTGATGTCAGACTTGCTGGGGAACCCATCTGTTTGAATTGTAGAGGGGTACAAACTTCTCTGTTGGAGATGCCATTTGTCGACCCTACTGAGGAAAATGAGTCTCTTGAGAGACTGCTTTCGCTTGGGGTTACCACATCATACTTTTCTCGGGATCTTCTCGGAGAAATGCCATATGATGTGACCCAATTTTGAGGTGCCGATGACCTTTTCGTCAGTGAATTTTTCAGAGAAAAACGGCTGTACTGCCGAATTTCTGATTAAGAGGCTTTCTTTGGGGATTTTCCTTAATCCGGGAAAGCGAAGATATCCTCTTCAATGGCGAAGAGTGATGTTTTTCGGAAGCTCTCTGGCTCTTCAGAGGTTCAAGTTATCAAAGTGGTCAAAGAACCACCTTCAATCCAGAAATAAATTGGAGGAGAGATCACTTAAATGATTCATTTCTTGACGAGGAAAGAACTGATGACTTGATTGAGAGGACTCTTATCACTAGGGAACAAGACCGACTAGAGTGATAGTGATGCAATATGAATATGAATGTGAATCAATAATGCATGATGTATGTATGTTTATGCTGACAAAACTGACGCGACATACAGACTAGTAGATGAACACGACTGGATACTCGGCCACAGTGGGAGATGAAAAGTATCACTAGTTCATGATAGCAATTCTTCCTTGCTTAGGAGAGGTAGTCCCTGTGAGGAGCTATGTTGGTCGGGCTTAGTGCCAGGGGTATCAGATGGGAAAGTCGCATCTGATACAGTTGATCCTTCATTCAGGCGCACTAGCTTAGAAGGAGTACTTTGATTCTGCACTTTGAAGTTTGATTACTTCTGTCGAAGCCATCGATGTTCAACAGTCAAAAGAAATTGTCATCTTTATTTTAAAAGCGGAAAAATTTTACAAGTAAATTTATTTTTGTTTTATTTCAAGAATCGCTGATCATGTTAAAATGTCGTTCTATAAAGCTAAAACAAATGAGAATTGCAAACAAAAGCACAAGGGCTCAAATTTTATTGATAGGATGGAAATCAACCAAACGCGTGATTCCATGGAGTATTTACAAAGTTAGAAAATGGTAATTTAAGGGAAAAGGCGCCGCCTGAGAAAGTTTTTTTGACCACATAGGGGCCGTCATAATTCGGAGTCCATTTGCCCCAGGAATCAGTGAGAAATGATTGTATCTTCTTGAGCACAAGGTCTCCTTTTCTGAAGACACGAGGTCGAACCTTTTTGTCAAACGCCTTCTTCATCCTTTGCAGATACAACTGACCATGGTATAGTGTCGTGATTCGCTTTTCTTCAATCAGGTTCAGTTCGTCGTGTCGACTTTGACACCATTCAGCTTCTGTTAGCTTAGCCTCCATCAATACCCGGATCGATAGGATCTCTACTTCGATGGGTAGCACTGCTTCCATGCCATATACTAGAGAGAAAGGGGTTGCCCCTGTTGAAGTGCGGACAGATGTGCGATAACCTTGAAGAGCATAGGGCAGCATCTCGTGCCAATCTTTGTAGGTTACAACCATCTTTTGAACAATCTTCTTGATGTTCTTGTTAGCCGCTTCTACCGCTTTGTTCATCTTGGGTCGGTAGGGAGATGAGTTATGGTGTTCAATCTTGAACTCATCGCACAACTCTTTCATCATCTTGTTGTTCAAGTTGGATCCATTATCGGTAATGATCTGGCTCGGAACACCATAACGGCAGATGATATTGTTTTTGATAAATTGGACCACCACTTGTCGGGTTACATTAGCGTATGACGCTGCTTCGACCCACTTGGTGAAGTAATTAATGGCTACCAGGATGAACCGATGTCCGTTCAAAGCCTTAGGTTCAATCATACCAATCATGTCGATTCCCCATATGGAAAAAGGCCACGGGGAAGAGATAACTTTGAGATGTGTTGGCGGTACATGGATTTTGTCGGAGTATATCTGACACTTGTGACACCTCCTCATGTACTTGTAGCAGTCAGATTCCATGGTCAACCAGTAGTACCCTGCTCTCAGAATTTTTCTCACCATTGTATGTCCGTTGGCATGAGTGCCAAAGGACCCTTCGTGAATTTCTTTTATCAGCATGTCTGCTTCTGGTCTGTCTACGCATCGGAGCAAGACCATGTCAAAGTTTCTCTTATAAAGTGTATCACCGCTCAGGAAGAAGCTGCCAGCCAGTCTTCTGAGGGTTTTTCTGTCTTTTCTTAGTGCCCTAGGTGGGTACTCTTGTTTCTGAAGGAAGCATTTGATATCGCGATACCAAGGTTTGTCATCTATAACTGCTTCAATCGTGAAGATGTAAGCGGGCCGTTCAAGGCGTATTATGTCGATCTTAGGTAAGTCATTCCATTGACCTACACTAATCATGGAAGAGAGAGTGGTCAATGCATCAGCCATGTGATTCTCCTCACAAGGGATATGATGAAACTCGACTCTGTTGAAGAAGGGTAACAACCTTCTTGCGTAATCTTTGTAAGGAATCAATCCTGATTGGTATGTGTTCCAATCTCCTTTGATCTGATTGACGGCCAAAGCTGAGTCACCATATACATCCAAGTTCTTGATCCTCAAATCAATCGCTTCCTCGAGACCCATGATACAAGCTTCGTATTCGGCCTCATTATTTGTGCACTTGAACATAATGAAATTCTAGTATCAGATGTGTGATGTTAAGTGTGATGTCACAACAACACAATCTGCTATATGAACAAGGTAATGAAACCAACAGTAAATCAACATAATGAATTGTTTACCCAGTTCGGTCTAACTACCTACGTCTGGGGGCTACCAAGCCAGGGAGGAAATTCACTATTAGTAGAATTAAATTACAGACTTAACAATACTAGTTGACAATCAACTAACTTAATCTCTACCCAATGACACTTCTACCTAAGTTACACTTAGATATGAGAAACCACTCACTCCCCCTTAATCACCTCTGTGATACAATTCAAGATTACAAAGTAAAGAAGAACAATCTTCAACAAACACAACTTGATCTTACTTAATAGCTTTGATCAAGAACAATACTCTCTTGCTTAAAAGCTTTAGAGAGAACAATTACAACTCAAACAAACTATACCAATTCAAGCATGAATGATGAATGAATGGTTTACAAAACACAGACGAAAACACACTTGACACTCAGTCTTTAATCTCTTGTCTTCGTGTCTTCCAAGTAGGGTTGTGGCTGCTTTAAATAGAAACTCAGACTTGGGCTTGGACTCCTCCAAAATCTCTGATTTGATTTGAAATTAAAACAGATTTTATCTTCAAATCTTTTCATACCAATCAACCCTAAAAATAGCAACAAGATCTGCTCCACATATGATTGCACCAGAATATATCTTTACCAAGATATTCGCCTGCAATCTCTCACTCACTTAAGCAAATATCTCACCAACAACTAAAACACGCGCAGCCCTAAAAACACAGCAGACTGATGTTGTGTCAACAGATGTCAAGACATCGTGTTTGACATCAGCACAAAAACTGCAACCCTAAGTAAAGAATGTTAGTAACTCATGTTAAGATATGACATCAACATAGTTTTACCAAAATATTAGCCAATTACAAGAACTAACAATCTCCCCATTTGCCTAATTTTGGCTAAAACAATCTCAGCCAACATCAGAAAAACTTGCAGCGGATAAACACCAAACTCCAAACAACTACTAACATTCACAACTAGCATCAGCAACATCCAACAGCTGCACCAAAACAAACTCAAACAGCATAACAGCTGCACAAACTACAAACTCCCCCTCAAATTAGAAACACACCAGACAACTAGACAACACCTAGGCTAACTCTCCCCCTTTTTAGCCATAATTGGACAACCTCTTAACCTACCAAGGCAGCAAACACGAAGTTCTGACATCCAATTTGACAAGGTCAAATAAATGGCTCCCCAAGAAAAGCAAGTTCCTAAACCAAAGACCAATTTGACTGGTCAGGCGATACAAACAAAGACTCTTTATGCCGTATAAAAACCAAGCCTCCTTGCTTCTAACAACATACCACAGATAGAACCATGAGTCAGTCTAACAAAGATGCAGGAAAGAACCACATGCAAGAGGTCAAGAAACCAGATCCACAGAAGTTGAAGAACAAAACACTGTCTACAGCTGGGGCAACTCCAGGAGCAACAAGAACAAGAAAAACATCAGAGACAAGGATGAAAACCATAAAAAAAAAACCTCCAGTGCAACTTCATGCTTCTGATGATGAATGGGATGAAGATTGGAAAACTTTTCTTGATTCAGGGGGTTAGGATAATCTTTAGACCCTTTGTTTGTTGCTTTTGATGTACTAAAATCTAATCTTGTATGCTTTCAGCAGTTGAATAAAATTCTGTTTCCTTTAAACTAAACATATGCAATAAAGTTCACAACTGCACAAGACACCTCCCAGCACACTTAATCCTCATATATGCAAATTCCTAATTTGCTTCTTAATTTTTCAAATTGATTTGCATCTAAGGCTTTTGTAAAAATATCAGCTAATTGTTGTTCAGTAGCAACATGTTCCAAGGCAGCTACTTTGTCTTCAACCAAATCTCTTATAAAGTGATGTCGTATATCAATATGCTTAGTCCTGCTATGTTGAATTGGGTTTTTAGAGATACTAATAGCACTCAGATTATCACAGTATAATGTCATGACATCTTGCTTGACATTGTATTCTGTTAACATTTGCTTCACCCAAACAAGTTGAGAACAACTACTCCCTGCTGCTATGTACTCCGCTTCAGCAGTAGAAAGAGACACATAATTCTGCTTTTTACTAAACCAATAGATCAAATTAGTCCCTAAGAAGAAACAACCTCCTGAAGTACTTTTTCTATCATCAGCACTCCCTGCCCAATCAGCATCACAATAACCACTTAACTCAGTACCTGATCCATGACTGTAAAGCATGCCATAGTCACTAGTCCCATTCACATACTTCAGAATCCTCTTCACTTGATTCAAGTGACTAACTTTAGGCTCAGATTGATATCTGGCACAAACTCCAACAGCAAAAGAAATATCAGGTCTGCTAGCAGTGAGATACAATAGACTACCAATCATGCTTCTGTATAGACTTTGATCCACACTCACACCATGTTCATCCTTTGACAACTTTAAGTGAGTAGGAGCAGGTGTCCTCTTGTGATTAGCATTTTCCAGACCAAACTTCTTCACAATGTTCTTAGCATACTTGCTCTGAGAGATGAATATGGAGTCTTCCATTTGTCTAACTTGTAGACCCAGAAAATAGTTGAGCTCTCCAACAAGGCTCATTTCAAACTCAGACTGCATCTGTTTCACAAAATGTTTAACCATTGCATCTGACATCCCACCAAATACTATGTCATCAACATATATTTGAGCTATCATCAGTTTTCCTCCTTCATCTTTGACAAACAAAGTCTTGTCAATCCCTCCTTTTCTGTAACCATTCACAGCCAAAAATTTAGTAAGCCTGTCATACCAAGCTCTTGGTGCTTGCTTCAAACCATAGAGAGCTTTCCTAAGTTTGTAAAGTAGGAAATTTTGGATCAATAAATCCTTTTGGTTGATCTACATAAACCTCTTCATTTAAGTACCCATTCAAAAAGGCACTCTTAACATCCATCTGAAAAAGCTTGAATTTGAGCTTACAAGCCACACCTAAGAGTAATCTGATAGATTCCAGTCTTGCCACAGGAGCAAAGGTTTCATCAAATCAATTCCTTCAACCTGAGTGTATCCCTGAGCAACCAATCTGGCCTTGTTTCTGGTGACCACTCCTTGTTCATCAGATTTATTCTTGTAAATCCACTTGGTGCCTATCACATTAACTCCATCAGGCCTTGGTACAAGGTCCCACACTTCATTCCTCTTGAATTGTTCCAACTCTTCATGCATGGTATTAATCCAGAATTCATCAGTCAGTGCTTCTTTGACATTCTTGGGCTTAATTTTGGACACAAAACAAGAATTTAACACAACCTCTCTTGATCTAGTGCTAACCCCTGATTTTGGATCACCTATGATAAGCTCTTTTGGATGGTCCTTTTGCAATCTAATAGATGGTTCTTTATTAGGTTGTTCAGGTTCAGCCTCAGCATCAACAGGACTGGGAGCAACACTTCTATCTTCAGTTTCTGATGTAACATCTTCAAACGATGTTCCAACATCATCCAGGACATCAGCATCTTCCTTCATGTCACTGTCATCAATTACCACATTTATAGAATCCATCATAACCTTGGTTCTGGAGTTGAAAACCCTATAAGCTCTGCTATTTGTAGAGTATCCCAGAAAGATTCCCTCATCACTTTTAGGATCCAATTTTCTCCTTTATTCACGATCTGACAAAGCATAACATTTACTTCCAAAAACATGAAAGTACTTCACAGTTGGTTTTCTCCCTTTCCACAGTTCATACAAAGTAGCTGAAGTGCCTCTTCTCAAAGTAACTCTGTTGTGAATATAGCAAGCAGTATTCATGGCTTCAGCCCAGAAATGGTAAGGAAGCTTTTTGGCATGAATCATTGCCCTAGCAGATTCTTGGAGAGTTTTGTTCTTCCTTTCAACAACTCCATTTTGCCGAGGGGTAATAGGAGAGGAAAACTCATGACTGATGCCTTCAGCAGAGCAGTATTCAGCAAACTTGCTATTTTCAAATTCCCTCCCATGATCACTCCTTATTCTGATAACATTACTCTCTTTTTCTCTTTGGAGTCTTTGACATAAATCTTTAAACACATCAAACACCTCTGTTTTGTCTTTGATGAAGCTTACCCAGGTGTACCTAGAATAGTCATCAACAACAACATAAGCATACTTCTTCCCACCTAGACTTTCTACCTGCATAGGTCCCATCAAGTCCATATGAAGAAGTTCCAAAACTTTGGAGGTGGTGTTATGTTGAAGCTTCTGATGTGACATCTTGGTTTGCTTCCCTATTTGACAATCTCCACAGACTCTTCCTTCTTCAATTTTGAGTTTAGGAATTCCTCTGACAGCTTCTGAGGATATGATTCTCTTCATTCCCTTCAGATGAAGATGTCCAAACTTTTGATGCCAGACTTTGACTTCATCTTCTCTAGCAAAAACACATGTTGAGGGACTTGAGTCTTGTTGCACCCATAGATAACAGTTGTCCTTAGACCTAGCACCCTTCATGATGACTTCACCTTTCTCATTTGTGACAATGCACTCAGTTTTTGTAAAGTCAACTTTGAGCCCTTGATCACATAGTTGGCTAATACTGATCAAATTTGCTGTCAACCCTTTGACCAGTAGTACATCATCCAGCCTAGGAGCACCAGCACAATTCAGCTTTCCCATACCCTTGATTTCTCCTTTGACACCATCACCAAAAGTTACATGTCCAGAAGAATGTAGCTTAACATCCACCAACAAATTCTTCACTCCTGTCATGTGTCTTGAACACCCACTATCAAAGTACCAGTCTTCTTTAGTAGAAACCCTAAGAGAAGTGTGAGCTATTAAGCTGGCAACTTTTCCTTTTGGAACCCATTGATTCTTTGGTTTGATGACCTGATTACCTTTGTGAATGTTCTGTCTGGGAGCCAACTGATGTGCCTTCTGAGGATACCCATGTAGCTTATAACAATAAGCCTTTATGTGTCCAAAACGCCCACAATGATGACATCTCCAACGCCTGAATTTCTTCCTAGAGGGAGTCCTGTCAGGATCTTTAAACATCTATTTTAACATCACTGGCTTGGAAATAGAAATAACATTATTTGAAGCTGAAACATTGTTGAATCCCAAACCACTTTTGTCTCCATTAGTTTTTCCAATATTAAGAATATTGTCTAGAACATCAGTTCCATTATTCAACATTCTAACAGATTTTGACATAGATTCTAGTTTAGAGTTTAGCATACTGACTTCCTTCTCAAGCTCAGTCTTTTCAGCCTTAAACTTCATTATGATTTTCTTTTGTATCTCTCCTTCTAGACAGACTTGTTCACTTCTAATGCACAACTTTCTATAAGAGGCAGCAAGCTCTTCATAAGTAACCTCTTCATCACTTGAATCAGACTCACAAATCCCAATCATAGCTCTAACAAGATTGGCTAATTCTCCTTCAGGTTCACTATCAGTATCCTCATCAGACCAAGTAACAGACATACCTTTTTCTGCTTCTTAAGGTATGTAGGACATTCTGATTTGATGTGACCATAACCTTCACATTCAAAACATTGTATTCCTTTGTCATCATTGGACTTTTCTTCATCTCTATTTTTCTTCACCTGATCACCTGACCTGTTGGTGTCAGATGTAATGTTCTTGGTATTAGGTTTATAGCTCATGTCTATCCTCTTTAGAACCTTATTAAACTGTCTTCCCAGCAGAACAATGGCATTAGATAGCTCCTCCTGAGTTTTAGGACCACACTCTTTCCTTTCATCTTTAGACACCAATGCTATGCTTTTGGTCTTCTTTTCAGATTCCTCATTCATCCCTAATTCAAATGTCTGAAGAGAGCCAATCAACTCATCTACCCTCATCTTGCTGATGCCTTGAGCTTCTTCTATAGCAGTCACCTTCATTTTATATCTCTTGGGAAGGGATCTAAGAATCTTCCTCACCAGCTTCTCTTCAGTCATCCTCTCTCCTAGGGCACTAAAAGCATTTGACAGCTCAAGAATATTCATGTGGAAATCATGAATGGTCTCATCATCCTTCATCTTCATATTTTCAAACTTTGTTGTCAGAAGTTGAAGTCTTGACATCTTGACTTTGGAGGTTCCTTCATGAGTAGTTTTCAAGACATCCCAAGCTTCCTTAGCCACTTCACAAGTGTTGACCAGCCTAAAGATGTTCTTGTCAATACCATTAAAAATGGCATTCAAAGCCTTAAAATTTCCAAGCGCAAGTTCATCTTCTTCCTTGGTCCACTCTTCCTCAGGTTTCAGCTTTGATGTTCCATCTTTTTCAACAATAACAGGATGTTTCCATTCTTTTAAAACAGCCTTCCAAGCCCTGCTGTCCAAGGACTTCAAGAAGGTAACGATGCGAGGTTTCCAATAATCATAATTTGAGCCATCTAGAATAGGGGGTCTATTCATAAATCCATCACTCTCCTTGTCCATAGTACCAGAAAGTAACAACCCTAGATCTCACCCAGATGCAGAGCAGGATGCCAGCTCTGATACCAATTGAAATTCTGGTATCAGATGTGTGATGTTAAGTGTGATGTCACAACAACACAATCTGATATATGAACAAGGTAATGAAACCAACAGTAAATCAACACAAAGAATTATTTACCCAGTTCGGTCTAACTACCTACGTCTGGGGGCTACCAAGCCAGGGAGGAAATTCACTATTAGTAGAATTAAATTACAGACTCAACAATACCAGTTGACAATCAACTAACTTAATCTCTACCCAATGACACTTCTACCTAAGTTACACTTAGATATGAGAAACCACTCACTCCCCCTTAATCACCTCAGTGATACAATTCAAGATTACAAAGTAAAGAAGAACAATCTTCAATGAACACAACTTGATCTTACTTAACAGCTTTGATCAAGAACAATACTCTCTTGCTTAAAAGCTTTAGAGAGAACAATTACAACTCAAACAAACTATACCAATTCAAGCATGAATGATGAATGAATGGTTTACAAAACACAGACGAAAACACATTTGATACTCAGTCTTTAATCTCTTGTCTTTGTGTCTTCCAAGTAGGGTTGTGGCTACTTTAAATAGAAACTCAGACTTGGGCTTGGACTCCTCCAAAATCTCTGATTTGATTTGAAATTAAAACAGATTTTATCTTCAAATCTTTTCATACCAATCAGCCCTAAAAATAGCAACAAGATCTGCTCCACATATGATTGCACCAGAATATATCTTTACCAAGATATTCGCCTGCAATCTCTCACTCACTTAAGCAAAAATCTCACCAACAACTAAAACACGCGCTGTCAACAGATGTCAAGACATCGTGTTTGACATCAGCACAAAAACTGCAACCCTAAGTAACTTAACATAACCAGAACGTTAGTAACTCATGTTAAGACATGACATCAACATAGTTTTACCAAAATTGTAGCCAATTACAAGAACTAACACGTAAATCTAGCGGTGAAAGGAATGTGGGTACCCTGAGGTGTTATGATGATTGCCCCAAATCCGTTTCCGTAATGATTGATAGCTCCGTCAAAAATAAGTCCCCACTGGGAATCTGATTCTGGCCCTTCACTGGGTAGCGGTTCATCGCAGTCTTTCATTTTTAGATACATGACATCTTCATCTGGGAAGTCAAATCCGACTAATCCCTAATCGTCAATCGGTTGATTAGCCAAATGATCGGCTAAAACACTTTCTTTAACGGCTTTCTGAGCGTGATACTCTATGTCATATTCTGATAACAACATTTGTCAACGGGCAATCCTTCCCGTGAGAGCAGGCTTTTCAAAGACATACTTGATTGGATCCATTTCAGAGATTAACCAAGTGGTGTGACGAATCATGTACTGGCGAAGACGTTTGGCTGCCCAAGCCAGAGCACAGCAAGTTTTCTCGAGCATAGTGTACCGAGTCTCGCAGTCGGTGAATTTCTTGCTCAAATAGTAGATGGCATACTCTTTACTTTTTGTTTCGTCTTGTTGGCCAAGTACACAACCCATTGAGTCCTCTAGGACTGTAAGGTAGATGATCAGTGGTCTTCCTTCCACTGGAGGTGATAGAATCGGCGGGTTCAACAGGTATTCCTTAATACTGTCGAAGGCGGTTTGACAGTCTTCTATCCAAACGCAGTCCTGATTCTTTTTGAGTAATTTGAAAATCGGCGCACATGTCGCGGTCATGAGGAATATGAATATGGTAATATAGTTCAAACGTCCCAGGAATCCTCTGACTTTTTTTTCAGTTTTCGGAGAAGGCATTTCTTGAATGGCCTTGACCTTGTCGGGATCAACCTCAATTCCTTTCTGGCTGACGATGAACCCTAAGAGTTTCCCTAAACGGACACCGAAGGTGCACTTATTGGGATTCAAGCGGAGTTTATACTTTCTCAACCGCTCGAATAGTTTTGACAGGTGGGTCACATGCTCCTCTTCTGTCTTAGATTTGGAAATCATGTCATCGACATATACCTCGATTTCCTTGTGTATCATGTCATGAAACAGAGTAGTCATGGCCCTTTGATAGGTTGCCCCGGTGTTCTTCAAACCGAACGGCATTACCTTGTAACAGAAGGTACCCCAGGGGGTGATGAACGAAGTTTTCTCCATGTCTTTCGGCGCCATTTTAATCTGGTTATAGCCCGAGAATCCATCCATGAAGGAGAAAACTTTGAACTTTGCTGTACTGTCTACCAGCATGTCAATGTGTGGTAAGGGAAAGTCGTCCTTTGGACATGCCTTGTTTAGATCTCTGTAATCGACACACATTCTGACCTTTCCGTCCTTTTTCGGAACTGGTATGAAGTTGGCTAACCATTGAGGATATTCTGACGTAGCGAGGAAACCCGAGTCAATCTGTTTCTGTACCTCCTCTTTGATTTTGACAGCCATGTCTGGATGAGTCCGTCTCAACCTTTGTTTTACTGGCGGACAAT
Source organism: Lathyrus tuberosus (assembly GCA_022829125.1). NCBI lineage: Eukaryota > Viridiplantae > Streptophyta > Magnoliopsida > Fabales > Fabaceae > Lathyrus > Lathyrus tuberosus. The sequence continues at coordinate 6,840,791 of JALAZF010000042.1, read as the reverse complement.
CTGATCTTAACGGTAGATGGTGTTCCACGATGTTGGTATCCAACCCTGGCATATCCTGATAGGACCAAGCGAATACATCGGGAAACTCTTTGAGAAGCTTCGTCAAACTTTCTTTGGCAGTTGGACTGAGAAGTTCCCCAATCTTGACTTCTTTTCTCTCTTTTTCTGAACCCAATTTGACCGTTTCCAACGGCTCTTTGTGAGGCTCAATGGACCTTTCCTCTTGTCTGAGTAGTCGGGAGATCTCCTCTAAAATTTCGTCGTCATTTTCTTCTTCAGCCTCAAATACCGGGAACTCAAAGTTGGGAGAAGGCATTGGATCGTATGTTTCAACAGGGTTTAAAACAAGCAATCTGCATGACGTGATGATTTGTGTTTAGAAGAGATAGAGAGAATGCAAGAGTGTGTGCAGTGTATTTTTCTTTGAAAACTGCTTGTTTTTATTATTGAGTTGTTTTTTAGGATTGCCATTTTCTTAAAAAAGCAAAAAGAGAAAACAGCAATTAATGCGGAAATTACGGAACGACGTTATTTTATTAATGAACAAGTCGATTCTTGAAACTACAGCCCTATAAAACAAAACTCTGTCGCTTTGGGCGAAGCGAAGAGGGAAATTTACAGAAAGTGAGCCCTATCAAAACATCTGTTTCACCTGGGCAAGGTGAAAGGTTAAAGTAAAGATGGCAATTACTTAGACTTATGAACAATCTTCGGAACATCGACAGCAACCCACTGGTGGCGAACTCCTCGGTGAATCACAAAGTCTGGCACCTTCCTTGATTTGTCTTCAGAAATGACGCTGATTTCTGGTGGAGCAGGATCATTGGAATCTGTCAAGCAGAGTTGTCGTAGGAGGATTCCTCAGTTGTATTTTGCGTAGTATTTGTACTCTCAGCTGTATCTCCCCATCCAGTTGGCTGGATGTCTTCGAACCTGATACGAGAGCTTTCAGGAGCGGTGTACTTGACCGTGAAGTCAAATTTTCCGCTTGGTTGTCCCAGGGTGTCCCACACTTCTTTGGAACTGGAGGAGTCATCTCTCTCGATGACGTTGACCTCGGGAAAAACATAGTTGATGAATTCTAGTCCGGCAAGCTTTGCCAATTCATCATCGTACTGGATAAGTTCGGAATGACCTGAGTGTTGATCCCATGACATGGCGGGGACACAGGTATTCTGTTCAATGATGCTCAGCTGATTTTCATTGTTCGGCTGATTTTCTTGCCCCAAGTCTCCGGGATACGGCTGCCAGATAGGCAAACCATCCATTGGGCCATAATAGTCGTGGTCAAAGTTGTATTTCATCGGAGTGTCTTCCTCTAATGAATTTGGCGGAGCACGGCATCCTTCAGGATCACAATCTCCGTACATCATTTCGACATCTGACCTCGGTATAAATCTCAGACTCTGTGTAGGAAAGCAAAAGGGAGTCTGCATTTCGCCCTGAGATGTATAATCGTCCTCGTTGAGATAGGACTTCTATTTTTCCTCCGTATCGGAGGAATCTCCCTCGTTGATAGTATGCACTTCTTGAGTCACTGGTTGAAGAAAGCCTCCATTGTGGAAGAAGTTCTGAATGGGATGAAGACTTTCATCGTTAGCAGCTGTCTGGGTGCAGGTTGCAGAAAAACCAAGACCCTTCTTTGTTTTGTTATCAGTGGGAATGACAAGCTGTCCCCATCCTTTTGCATTGTTATTTTTGATCACTTTGAGAGCATCTCTGTATGAGGAAATCGAGGTTCCTTTCTCTGATTGATTCTCATTGCTCACCGAAAGTGCTTGGAACTGAGTTCCAACAACCTCCTCGGGTTCTACACAAGTAGATAATGACAAGTTGCTCACTAGCAAGGCTTGTTCTCCACAGACTGTGACGAGTTGGCCGTTCCGGACGAACTTTAGCTTTTGGTGGAGGGTCGAAGTGACCGCCCCAGCCTGATGTATCCAAGGTCTTCCTAATAAACAACTATATGTTGCCCGGATGTCCATGACCTGGAAAGTGACTTGGAAAGTATGAGGACCAATAGTTATGGGAAGGTCGACTTCGCCAATAACCGTTTTTCTGGATCTGTCAAACGCTTTGACGACGACCTCGCTGGTTTTCATCGGAGGTCCTTTGAATGATAATTGCATCAAAGTGGACTTCGGCATAACATTCAGGGCTGACCCTGTGTCTACCAGTACGTTGGCTAAAGCATCGTCCTGGTAGTTGACTGTAAAATTGAGCGCCATATTATGACGGCGACCTTCTTCAGGTAATTCCTCATCACTAAATCCCAAGTTATTGTAGGAAGTGATGTTAGAGACAATGCTATCGAACTGTCTAGTTGTTACATCCTGTTCCACAAAGGCTTGCTCCAAGACTTTCTGTAGAGCCTCCCTGTGGGCTTCGGAACTGAGTAAAAGTGATAATACCGAGATCTTTGAAGGAGTTTGTAACAGCTGATCAACAATGTTATATTCACTCCTTTGGATGAGCTTTAGCATCTCATCATCGTTTTCTGAAAGGTCGGGATTACTGGATTGACCGACTGGTGGATCGGGAACTTCTGTCTGAGGTTCCTTTTCTTTGATGGGTTCTTCAACTCCTCTGTTGAAAATTCTACCACTCCGTGTTACTCGACGGATGTCTGCAATATTCACGACGGAGGGTAACAGAATTTCCTTTCCATTCTTAATTGTTGTTGCACCGTATTTGTAAGGGATAACCTTAGTTGATTCATACGGTAGCGGTCCCAGTAGATAGATAACTATGGGAGCCTTCTGATTTTTCTGACCATCGTAAGTAATTTCGATTCGTTCCCGGTTGGGAACTCTCGATTCGTCAAGTAGAGGGATAATGGTACAAACATCCCTAGCCCTCTGATGATCAGAGATTACGACAACGTGCTCGATTTGATCAGTGAAATAGCTGACTGATCCAGAACTTGACCATGGTTGAATCTCTTTGCGGTCCAACTGACTTTGAAGGGCTGCTCGCACGAGGTAGCATCCTTGATTATCCACTAAGCAAACTCCACACCGCTCATAGTTGTGTAATGGCACCTGGCCACGTCCGCTTTGAATACAGTGTAACCTTATCAGATCTGTTTCCATCGACCGAACATCCTGACTTTGATATCTAGTAGGATTCCCGTTAGTGATACTGATTTGCTGGGTGTCTTCATCCATATAGATTGGAAGCCACCAGTGGTTCAACAGGTGCTGAAGTGTTTCCTGGACAAGGGCACAACCCTGATCGTCTTCGCAACCCGCTTTACAGCCCTGATAATCATGTGATACCAGGAACCCGAGCCGAACCTGTTTAGCATGTAACTCTACCAGGCTGGTATTCATCAAGCGAATATCGAAGATTTGAATCATGTTGATTTGATAATGATTCCCATCATGGTAGTCTTGAATCCATCCAAGATCCATCTGACGTTGGAGGGCCTCTTGTACAAAAGAGCATCCCTGTTTGTTTACCGAGCAAGTCAGACAGGAATTGTAATCGTGTCGTGGCAGATTATGATACTGGCTTTGCCTTGAGTGTATTGCCACCAGATTGACATTCATCGCACGGATATCGTGGTTTTGAATGATGTTGGAATTCGTATAAACCATGTTAACTCCACGAACTCGGTGCTCTTGGATCCATCCGAGATCCATCTATTCCTGTAGAGCTTATTGCACCACAGAACATCCTTGATTGCTTTTAGAGCAGATATCACACTGGTGATAATTATGAGGTGGCACATGGCCATATCCACTCTGTCTACAATGCATCTTGACCAAGTTGGCCTTTAACAAGAGTACATCATGAATTTGATAGATGTTGCTAGACTCTCCCTCTATCAAATTGAATGTAGCCTACTCGTGTTGAGGCAGCGGTTTCGTGAGAACATTCGGATTCGTATCTTTGAAAGATAAGACCCCGCTCCTAACAAGCTTTTGCACGTCGAATTTGAAACTGAGACAGTTTTCTATGTTATGCCCTGGTCCTCCTTGATGGTAAGGGAAAGTCTGATCCACCTTAAACCAAAAAGGCGGTTTTTCTGGTACTGTAAGAGGAGACTTAGTCTGGACATGCCCCTTGGCTAACAGTAATGGAAATAGTTCTGCGTACGATACGGGTATAGGATAAAATCCTGGTGGCTGCCTTGTACGATTGTTGTTGTATTGATGACGAGCCTGCTGAAGAGGCTGTTGTGTCCTTTGCTGAAATTGTTGTTGATTCGGTTGGCTCTGCGCAACCTGAGGTTGATACGTAGGAATAGGCGCAGGGCTGATAGCAGGAGTTACAACTGCTACTGGTTGGTACCGTCGCCTTTGCTTTCCGAGAGAGATATTCCCAATATCTTGCTCTTTTTTCTTAGGGAGAGCACTACCGTATTTTTTAGTACCGCTTGATGATCCAACGTCTTTTACTAAACGTCCTTCCCGGACGGACTCCTCAAGACGAACTCCCATGCCTCACATCTCGGTGAAGTCATGGGGCGCACTGGCAACCATTCTGTCATAGTAAAATGAGCTTAAGTTCTTTAAGAAGATATTTGTCATCTCTTTTTCCTCAAGAGGTGGACAAATTTGAGCAGTAATTTCACGCCATCTCTGAGCGTATTCCTTAAAGGTTTCCTTGTCCCTTTGCGACATTGATCTGAGTTGATCTCTGTCTGGTGCCATGTCCAAATTGTATTTATATTTTTGGACGAAGGCAGTGCCAAGATCTCTGAAAGTGTTAATCGGAGTGCGGTTTAAACCCATGTACCATTTTAATGCGGCACCGGTTAAACTATCCTAAAAGTAGTGAATCAGTAGATCCTGGTTCTCTATCTGAGCTGACATTCGCCGAGCGTACATGCTTTGAGGGCAAGAGTTACCCTTGTATTTTTCAAAATCGGGCACTTGGAACTTGTGCGGGACTTTCACATTGGGGACCAAACAAAGGTCTGCGGCGTTTTTTCCAAATAAATCCTGAACGCGAATAGCTTGCAGTTCCTTCTGCATTTCCAGGAACTGCTCCTAGAATTCATCCATTCTATCGAACATACTTTCCTTTCTACCATAAGGTATCTGTGGAATCTGTCCTTCCGGGACAGTGTGCACCACAAGGGGTGGTACCGTTACTACGGCAGTGAATCTTGGCGCTTCCTGAAGTTTGTAACCTTAAGGAGTCCTCATTATGCCTCTGGCATCCTCGCTTTCCCGAAGTTTGTAACCTTCAGGCCCAGCAGATTCTGCTATGATTCCCTGATCTTCAGTGATCGGCGGAACATATCCTTCCGGGATATAGTTAACAGGCATGCCCCAGGGACGATCTTTTGGCATCTGATACCTAGGATCATACTTCTCCACTATGGGCGTTGAGGTGATCTCTGAGATCACTGTTCTTTGTAGCTGAGCTTCTTCCATGGCTTGCATGTCGTTACGAAGCTTTCTCATATCCTCTCTCAGAGCGTCGATCTCTTCTTTCAACTCTCTGTTCTCTTCCTCGAGACCATCCATCTTTTTCTGACGATTGGCCCGAGTATTGTACGAATGAGACAGTTTGACACTAGAACTGAGATACAAACGTGAGATTCGTAGGTAAGAAGAATACGTGACGTGAGAATGATGAATGCAATAATTATATTAATTATGTTTTTTTGGTTTAATCAAAATAAACTTCGACAATTAGATTGCAAATATCAAACAATGGGGACACCCCCATTTTATTGAATTCAAAGGATTGCAAAAATGGAAATACAGTAAATTACAAGGTGCGGAAACAGAAACCTAAGTTAATGGGTCCCGAGTCCTCTCTGAGGAGAACTCGGGTGCTGACTCTGGTACTTTCATTTTCTTGGACCGGGGCTCTTGGGCTGTTGTCGGGTTGTCATTCCTTTACCAAGCGAAAGGAGCGAGCAAATTCCTTTGGTCATCCTAATTTTCTACAGCATGTTGCTCTAAAATCTCAATTAGAACATCCTTATCTTTCAGCGATCGCTGTATTTTGGTACACTCCACATTGAGAATGTGGTACTTGTTCTTCCAAGACCTCCTCTCCTGTTGAACTTTGTTGATAGTAACCTGAAGTTTTTCCGTTTCAATCATGAAGTACATGACAGATTCCCTTGGCGAAAGAACTCCGTGACGAGGATAAGGCATCTTTAGCTTGAGAGCTCTAGTTTGTACCCAGTGGACATAAGGCTCCACCGAGACACAGTCTGGTTTTCCTAGAGACTCTCGTCCTTTCCTACGAACATGTTTCCAAGCGTGCACTATTTTCATCTTTAGTGCCCTGTCATTTTCTCCTTCCTTGAAGAAAAGACCTTCCAGATGAGCATTACGCGGGACATGCCTCATCGGGTATCCAAATTGACGACGAACTAAGACTGGATGGTAATTGATTCCTCCCTTAGTTCCTATGAGGGGTACGTTGGGGAAATTTCCACAACGGTCAATGATCCTGATCCCTTCATAGATTCGATTGTACCAATCGATGTCAGAGTTGGTAAGAGACATGATTTTCTGCGACCAACGTAAGGCACTCTTATGATCCCAAAAAGCGGCAGACTTAGGCAAATGGGAGATAAACCATTTATATAGCAGGGGTACACAACACGTGATCATTCCTCCGCTGTATAAATTCCTTAAGTGTACGGAATGATATGCATCTGCGAGCAAGGTTGGTACAGGGTTTCCAATCAGGAAAATCTTAAGGGCATTGATATCGACGAAGTTATCAATGTTGGGAAACAAAAATAACCCGTAGGTGAGCAAAACAAAGATGCTCTCGAAAGCAGTCATGTTCCCTATACTAGAAAAGTACAGAGCCTACTTTACCAGAAACTTGGCTGGTAAACCTGGGATTCCTCCCTTGGTGGTCATGTGAGTCTTGATTTCTGACTCATCCAAATAAATTGCTTTTGCAATAGTCTGATCCTTTGGAATTTCTTCCAGTCCAGAAAAGGGAGCTTGATCAGTAATGGGTATATCAATCAGATGAGAATACTCCTCCAGCATTGGTGCGAGCTGGTAATCCGGGAATGTGAAACAGTGATAGACCGGATCGTAAAACTGAATGAGTGCCTCCAGGATTCCTTCAATAGATGGACCCTTAACAGAGGTAGCAGACCTCCGTACTTGGCTCTGAAAGCGTCAGGGTTAGTGATCAACCTTGCTAATCCTCTCAAATCCTCTAGTTTTGGAACCTTGAAGGTATACTTGTGAGTTTTTCGTCTACCAAAATCCATGAGCGCAATCCTTTTCTCTCTGATATTTACAATCATTGTCTTAGTTTAATTTGAAAAAGAGAGACTAGAAGAGAAATTTTTTTCATTTTGAATGTTTTTTAAATGAATGTATGGATGCAGCACACAAAAACATAGAAAAAACATGGGGTCAAAGGGTTGGTGTCATGAAGTCAAGGCTCTACCCATCCCAAAGGTTTATACTAGTGATTTTTGTACCTGTCTCTCAAAATCATTGATTCTTGTCGAGATAACATCAGCGGGCCGGGAACCGTGCTAGGTGATGTATTTCGAAGAATCTCAGAAAAGGGTAGTATCGCGTGACAACTATTTTCGATAGCTTCCGCACTACTGAAAGAGGTTTTTCTTAGGTGTATACTCAATCTTTCCACATGCGGCATCACACGCATTCCCATTAGCAGAAAAATAAACACAGATATCAATTAGGAAAAGCAGTATATATATTTGTCCTAATGTCCTAGACTTTTTAAGAGCTATGGATCCTAACAGAAAATGGCTCCCCGGTGGAGTCGCCATTCTGTGGTACCTTCCCAACTTAAAGGTTTTTTTACCTAAGATCCTAGTGAGGGCCGATCCTAGCAATAATGACATTCCCCGATGGAACCGTCATTCGGTGATACCTTGTGAACCCAAGGACTCATCCTAAGAGAAGGTTTCAACCAGAGAGATAAAAGAGACAAGATTCCTTTGTTTGGCCCCATGGTGGGCGCCATTTTTCTGTGGAATTGTCTAAACCTAAGGTTTCCTCCTAAGAGACGGGAGAAGAACAAGTCTCTCCCACTGTGGTCACCATTTTACTGTGGAAAATGGGGCCGACGATAACTAGATCTTACTTTGACTCCCACTGTGGTCGCCATTTTTCTGTGGAAAATGGGGACGGCGATAACTAGATCTTACTTTGACTCTCACTGTGGTCGCCATTTTTCTGTAGCGCGGTTTTTGTGGTTTCGAATCACTATCGCTTTGGTACTACAGTTCGATTCATTTTTTATCCTATTGAAGCTGATGAAGGAATGGAAATATATGTCTCCAATTAACCCTGCTTGCAAACTGAGGTTAAACAGTCAAAACTGTTGGTTTACAGATGCGGCTTTAGTTCGTGGGTCTCTCTCTGCTTATTTTGTTCAGAACGAAATACCGGGATTGTTCATGGGAAATTTGTTGGGATCCTATGCCAGCTTGGATGGAGCTAGGGGACTTTGGGGTTTTTTGATTAGAGTGCTCGCTAAGATTCTTTTTCAATCTTATGCCTACGTATTCCCGGGATAGGGAAATCAGAGCGATCGTAGTTCCTCCTATTCTATGGGAGGAAAAAAAACGTTGCTTTGGTGTCTTGTTCAAAGCCCAAGACATGAAACTAAAGGTGGTTTGTATCTTGTTCAAAGCCCAGGATGTGAAGCTGAAGGGTCTATTTGTAGCTTGTTCGAAGCCCAAGATGTGAAGCTAAAAGGGTGTTGACTTTAGAGAGAATTTGTCATCTCTAAAGGGGGTATTTGGTCTGTTTGTCACAACTGTTGGGTGACTGATTATAAAGGAGAATTACTTTAACTGGGATATGGAAATCCAGCAATGCCATAATTTCCTTTATAGGGGATTTTCAACCTGAAGGATAAGACTTTAACTCAGTGTAGAGTAATGCCATCTTTCCTTAGGAATTCTCATGCTAAAAGAGGGACAGTGGCGTGGATGTAAATAATCCAGAGGCTTGCCTCTTACAACAATTAGACGAGGAAAAAGGAGTTGTTGATGTTTGTATACTGTGAACGAGGCACAACTTTTGATGCTAAAAGGTTGATTGACTCAACCGAGGTTTTCTTATACGAACCCTAAGAGGAGGCTATTGACCCAACAAGAGGATGCTTTTGTGTCTCGTACGAAGCCTGAGATAGAGGCTAAAAGGGTTCGACTCAACAAGGGAGTCTTTTATACTCACCAAGAGAGTGATTTGTATCTCGTACGAAGCCCGAGATGAAGGCTAAAAGAGGATTGACTCAACAAGAGAGTCTTTTATACTCAACAAGAGAGTGTTTTTGTATCTCGTACAAAGCCCGAGATAGAGGCTAAAAGACGATTAACTCTGCTGGGGAGAATCATTGTACAGAGCCCAAGAGGAGGTTAAGGTTACTGTTTCAGTTGAGTGACAGGTCTAGTATTGGTTAAAAGAGAAAATCAGTTCTTATATGGGTAATGTTGTATTCATGGATTTGATCTGAAGACCGGGATTATTTCCTGTTCTTTAAGGAAATGGGGAATCCGAAGGGTATTGAGACTGCCCAAGTCTACGGGTGTTTTTTTCTATTTTTGAAAGAAACTTGAGAATGTCTTCGAGACTCAAGGAGGTTAGACTGTCCAAGTCTAGAGATTTATCTTTTGTACTAGGCTTAAGAGAGATCAAGAGACAATACGTTCGCGGTAGAAAGATCTAGACTCTTTGAAAGACTGTTCTATTAAGATGACTAATTTCTGTTCCTATACCTTTAAGAGGTCGTCGGGACAATTTGTACGAAGCCCAAGAGGAGGCAATAAAAACTTTTAAGAAGCCGACGAGACAATTTGTACGAAGCCCAAGAGGAGGCTATCTTCCCGTAGGAAGAATCATTATACGAAGCCTAAGAGGAGGCTGTGAAAACTTCTAAGAAGCCGACGGGTCCTTGTACAATGCCCAAGAGGAGGCGGGGATGCTTTTAGGAAGCCTGTGGGTCCTTGCACTAAGCCCAAGAGGAGGCTGATGAACAGTTCTAGAAGGGGTTTCACTTGGAACATTGGCCTTCTGTATATGAATTGTTCAAGGGGGAGATTTCTTAGATCTAGTTATCTAAAATTTTTGTAAAAGAAAATTCTCATAGTTTTAGGTTATGTTGAAATATCCGGGAGAACGTCGGATGGAAGGAGACGAGGTTTTGTCTAGTTCTAGACGTAGTTGTCGGGGAAACTCTAAATATCTATACTAGTATTACACAGTCGATATGAGTTTATAAAAGAAGACTTACAGTGAAACAACCCCACTATACAGTTATATACATATGAAAGCGGTAAATGAAAGCGGGTAAACACTTACTCGATTGTAGAGCTTCCATGCTGTTTGGTTAGTTTGTTCAACAAAGAAAGCTTTGATAACAATATTATATTCAAAATCAAAGGAGAAAGTGCTTTTGAAAGGAAAATTGGGGCTTACAGCTCAAGGAGAGGCCCAGGATTTTATCAGTGATCGCACTGTCATTTTGTACAAGGACTTATACAAGTGACTGAGGCCCCAGAAAGATTTTCTGTACAAGGGGATGGGTCTTACACTCTCTCAAGAGGCCCAAAAATGATTGAAAGTGAACAAATATGGGTCTTATAGCTCAAGGAGAAGCCCAGGGTTTATTTTGAAAAGGGCGACGATCGCGCCGAGGTTTTGAAAACACCGTGGGTCTTATACAATGACTGAGGCCCAAAAGTTTTTGGTTTCAAAAGGGGATTGGGTCTTACACTCTATTAGAGGCCCAAAATGATTTTGAATGGATCTTATAGCTCGAGGAGAGGCCCAGATGGTTTGTTTTAAACGGGCGATGATCGCGCCGAACTTTTGAAATACAACGGGACTTATACAACATTTGAGGCCCAACATAGGTTTGGATTTACAAAGGATTGGGTCTTACACTCTATTAGAGGCCCAAAGTGTTTTTAAAAGGTTTGATGAGGGTTGAATTAATCAAAACCCTAATTTGTTTCCAAAATGTATTTTAATTGAATAAAAAATTCAATTAAAATGATAAAAATTGTTTAACATGTGGAAAACAAATTGTGATCTTGGATTAATGTTTCAAAAATCATGTTTTGACCTACAAAATGATTAGAAATCATTAAAGTTTGCAAAATCAAGAAGGAAAAAATATTTTAAATGTCAAAAACAATTAAAATATTAATTCTTGGCAAAAATATCAATTATATGAAATAAATAATATTTTTGGGATTTTTTGGTAAAATAAAATATTTTAACATTTTTGTGAATTATTAAAAAAAGAATCAACTCAAAATCATTAAAACTCAGAGAGAAATCAATTTTTGAATTAATTAAATAAAATCACAAAATTCAAATATTCAAATATTTGAAAAAGGGCGCCAAGAACATGGCAAGAACACGCGCCCTTCCTCTGTTTCTGCAGATTTGCATTTTCTATCAAATCTCACTGAATACTTAATTATATCATGCAATCTACATATCAATCTACTCGTTTCAACCTCACGATCATGTCTATGGTCTTTAATTTCATTTATTTTAAGCATAGAATAAGAAATCAAAGAGAAACCTCAAGAACCCTAAATTCTGCATGAAGGTTCAAAAATTCCTTACACGATTCATACAAAGCAATTGATTGAGGGTAAACACTCTATGCATGATTATGAACATATGGGCAAATTATTGAGCAGTAAAAATTGCATGGATCATAGAGTTAGAAGAGCTCGTGCTTACCACTTGCAGCTGGTGATCGTGTTTTGGGTTAGAGGTGTTACAGCTAGGTTCCAATTATCTGGATAGCTTCCCTAGGTGCCATGGAGTGTGTCTGGGTGCTTGGAATGGATTGAAATGATCTGGAACTTGAGATGGCACCCCAACTGCAAATCTGTCAAAGGCTTGAGCAATTGGCTAGTGATTTTGTGATTTTGGTGTTCCAGATGTTATGTGAGTGTTTGGATCACTTCTATATGATGTTTATAAGGTGTGTGTGTGTGTGTGTGATTGGTTTGGTTGGAATAGCTCTCAAACTCAAAACCTGATAGTGACTTGCTTTGGAAGGCAAAATTGGAGTGAAGAAAGAGATTTTTAGGAAAGCATCTGTTTGATGGATTTGGTGTACTCAAACTGATCACAAATGAGCTCTATTTATAGTAGAGCAAGTTTGTTTTGCACGGAATAGTGAATGGCAACTGCTGCATAGGTTTGTTCAATGTTGAACAATGAGAATCCAAGTCTCCTCTAGCCATTGACTAGAGGTTAGGGCACAGGCTGCTGGTTCCCTTGGTCTTGGATAAGTCTTGATTGAATTCAGTTAGCAATGGCTAAGTCCATGCCACCTTGGTGCATTCATTGAATGCTCCAATCCAAAATTGGAGTCTTGTCCCTCTTTTAGGCAATTCTAGGTTTGGCATGCTATTTTTGGTTCCAAAGACTTGGGAGGCTTGGGATCAGAGTTGGTTCCTCCTTGGTCCCCCTTGAGGTGTTCAGATGGATAGAGTTTCTTGGAATTGCACAAATTTGGCAAATCGAGCAAAACTCCAAAATCTGCCTTGCCTTGACAGTTTTCAGCAAGGCATGTTGCCATTGTCATATCTCATGGCTCAAGTGGAATTTGATGGAGTTCTTGGCCATTTTGGAAAGCCCTCATATGATACAATAACTGTTTGATCATAATTGGTTTTGATACTTTTTGGATCCAAGTGAAAAATGCCCCTACATTTGGAGAAAAGTGAAGGCAGATTCTGACTTAGTGAAAATTTCACTAAGTGTTGGAAAAAAGTGACATTTTCACTTTTTGTGATTTTGATCATTCCATAACTCAAAATCCATGGGGAATTGGAATGAGGTGTAGTTGAAGATTTTGTAGAGGGTAATGAGATCTACAAATCCATCTTTGGATGGGAAAAAATGGCCTTGTGGTTTAGGAGTTATGATCCTCCAAAGTTGGTACCCTAGCCACTTCATTCCATAACTTAGAAAATTTTCTAAGTTTTTTATGGTTACCCCTTTTACAAGTTATCCCACTTTTCTTGATTTTACTTGATGAATGATGATTCCAATCACACATTAACATCATTTTAGGGTTAAAAAACCATAATTGTGAAAAATCTCAAAAAGTCAAAGTGTGACTTTTGTGCACAGTTGACTTTTTATCAGATGAATTCCAAACTGTGCGATCCTCTATGAAATCAAGTCCTTGACCTAAATCAAACTTGATGGATTGATTCCATAGGTGCTATAGGGTGTATTGGATCATGTCCTAGGGTTTGGGAGCATGTCCTGGTCAAAAGTCAAAGATACAACTGACTTTTTCCACGAAACCCTAACTGTGGTTCTGATGAAATTGAAACTTGTTGCTCAAGCTTCTCGGATCAATCCATTGTTGTAAATGGATCAATGTGATGTATTTGAGACCCTCAAATCCCCTCATGAGGTCTTGGCTCATGTTTTTGTCCCAAAAGTCAACTTAGGAGTGAATTAGGTCAAGAAACCCTAATTCCTGATTTTTTTATGAATGCATCCCCTAAAGCCAAATTGACTTGATGGTTGGGTTCATGATGTCCCTTGGAGAATCATAGGTTATGCTTTGAAGCATTGGCTCATGCCCAGAGGAGAATTTCCATCTAGAGGCCCTGGTCGACCAAAACCCTAATTTGGTGATACTGTCGATCGTGAGGCTTGATCCACTCAGAATGCTGTAACCTTGTGCTTGATTCTTGAAGTGGGAGTCCTCTAAATCCATTGTGGATGTTTGAGAGGCTAGACAAGCTGAAGATTATGTTATTCCTTGATTGATCCTTTGTCTAAGAGCTCTGAGAGGGCTTGAAACCCTAAGTCTGATTGTAGTGGATGCTCACCCATCTTTGGGGAGACTAATGGTTCATCCATATTGTGATGATGATTTGGACAATGATGGGAAATATTGGTGGTCAAAATTTGGGGTATGACAGCATGTATCAGAGCAAAGATGAACACTCCAGTTAAGCCTTATCCTTGAATCAGAGAACCATAGGCTTGTGCTCTAATCTCAAGTCAATGGCTAGAGGAGACTTGAGATTCCATTTGATCCACATTGGCCAAAGGCCTGCTGCAGTTGCCACTCCCTATTCCTTGCAAAACAAACTTGACACACTATAAATAGACCTCATTTCTGATCAGTTTGAGTACACCAAAGGCCTATAACACTTGCCTTTCTCAAAATCACACTCTCACTTCCAAAAATGTCTTCTAATGCAAGCTACTATCGGGTTTTGAATTAGAAAGTGTTTCCAACCAAACCAATCACACACACACACACCTCATAAACATCATATGTGAGCTGATCAAACACTAAACCAACAACTGGAACACCAAATTCATGAAATCATCATCCATTTGCTAATGTTTTCAACAAAGTTGCAGCTGAGGTGCCACAATCTGTTCCAGTCCATTTCAAATCAATCCAAGCTTTCAAACACACTCCATATGGTGTAGGGAAGCTGTTCAGATCATCACAACTCATCTGTAACACCTCCAACTCAAAGATCAAGTTGCTCTTGCTGCCACGACCTTCAAGTAAGCCTAAACTTGGTCATCTCATGATTCATGCATATTTCCTCGCACAATAATTTTACCATATGTTCATAATCATGTATGGAGTGTTTTCCCTCAATTAATTACTTTATATGAATTGTGTATGGAATTTCTTAGCCTTCATGCAGAATTTAGGGTTCTTGATGTTTCTCTTTGATTTCTTATTCCATGCTTAAAATAAATGAAATTAAAGACCATAGACATGATCATGAGGTGAAAACGAGTAGATTGATATGTGGATTGTGTGATTTCATCAAGTATTCAATGAGATTGATGAGAAAATGCAAATCTGGGCAAAACAGAGCACGCGGGCAAAACCAAGGTGTTCTTGGCGCCCTTTTTCAAAACTTTCAAATATATGAATTTTGTGATTTTATTTAATTGATTCAAAAATTATTTTCTCTCTGAATTTTAATGATTTTGAGTTGATTCTTTTTTTTTTAATAATTCACAAAAATGTTAAAATATTTTATTTTGCAAAAATTTCCCAAAAATATTATTTATTTCATATACTTGATATTTTTGCAAAGAATTAATTTTTATTTGTTTTTTAACATTTAAAATATTTTTTCCTTCTTGATTTTCCAAACTTAAATGGTTTTCAATCATTTTGTGGATAAAAACATGATTTTTGAAGCATTGATCCATGATCACCACTCATTTTTCACATGTTTTCAATAATTTTTATTAGTTTTTAAACAAAATTAATTCCATTTTTTAAACAAAATTAGGATTTTGATTGATTCCACCCTCATCAATCTTTTTCAAACACTTTTGGGCCTCTAATAGAGTGTAAGACCCAATCCCTTTATAAATAGACCTTTTTGGGCCTCACACATTGTATAAGTCCCTCTGTACGTTTTCAAAATCACGGCGCGATCGTCGCCTTTTTAAACAAAATTAACTGGGCTTCTTCTTGAGCTATAAGTCTCGTCTTTATTCATTTTCAAACTCTTTGGGCCTCTAATAGAGTGTAAGACCCAATCCCCTTTTAACCAAAACCATTTTGGGCCTCAGATATTGTAAAAGTCACTCTGCGTTAACAGAAAAATCTCGGCGCGATCGCCAGTTCAAAATCAAATCACTTGGGCCTACCCTCGTGTTATAAGTCCCATTTCTTTTCTTTAAATAATCTTTGGGCCTCTCCTTGAGTTGTAAGACTCATCCCTTTTGTAAATAAACCTTTGTTGGGCCTCAGTCATTGTATAAGTCCTGATACGATCCTCAAAATAACGGTGCGATCACTGTTAAACCTTGGGCCTCTCCTTAAGTATAAGCCCCACAATCTTTTCAAAATAATTTCCATTTTGATTTAGATTCAATATACATGTTATTGTCAAAACTTTCTTTAATTTATTTGAACAACTAACAAAACAGCATGGAAGCTTGCTCACATGTAAGTTTTAACAGCTTTCATTTACTCGATTTCATATAAATATAATTGTATTGTAGGAAGTTGCGCATGGTTAGTCTTCTTTCATACCCTTTTAAAATACTTGTCATATATCAATTGTATATATACTAGTATAGTTATTTAGAGTTTTCCACGGCAACTAGGTCTAGAACTAGGTAAAGCCATGTTGGTCACTCTTAAATACACACAAAACTAGATCCCCATAGGATTTCCAGATACAGTCTTGCCTTCTCTTGGGCTTAAACAATATGGAACAAAGAGAAAGGCAGTATTCTCGGTGAACCTTTTCTCAGATTGTCACTACTAGAAATTGTCAAAGGAATTCTACTCCCCGGAGTTGATCTATTCTCGGTGAATAGCATCTCTTGAATTCCTTCAAACATCAGAACAGTTTACTAAATGATCTATTCTCTGTGAATAGCATTTCTTGAACTTTTCTTAGTTTGAGACCCACAGGCTTCCTAAAAGCATCCCCGCCTCCTCTTGGGCTTTGTACAAGGACCCTCCGGCTTCTTAGAAGTTCTCATGCCTTATCTTGGGCTTAATACAAGGACCCTGACGACCTCTTAAAGGTATAGGACAGAACTTAGTCATCCTTTGCTAGAGCAATCTTTCTAGTGTCGAAACTCAGGCCAATTTAGGGTTGATTCTCATCCCTTAATGCCCGTGCCTCCTCTTGGGCATCATACAAAAGATAAAGCTCCTTCACACCAATAGACTTGGATAGTCTAATCCTCTTGAGTCTCAAAGAAATTCTCAAGTTCCCTACAAACATAGGAGAAACCCCGGTCAATCTGGATCAATCTCCAGCAGAGCTGAAACTCAGTCTCTCTCCTAAGAATCCCCAACCAGGGTTAGTTTATCATCTGATAACACTATCCCAAATCATAACCTCAAGGCATCTGATACCTCAACTCTTCTGTAATCCTCAATGAGAGTTGATTCCCCACTTGGACCTGCCTAGGGATCTCAATAATCCTAGCAGAAAATTAGCCTCCTCTTAGGCTTTGTATAATGATCTTTCCTCAGCACAGTTAGCCTCCTCTTGGGCTTTGTACAATGATTCTCCCCCAGCGGACCTAACCTTTCCAGACTATCTTGTTGAGTCTGTTACCTTTTTAGACTCTCTTGTTGAGTCAATCACCTTTTCAGACTCTCTTGTTGAGTCAACCTTTCAGCCTCAATCCTGGGCTTTATACAGGACAGATAAAAGTACTCTCTTGTTGAGTCAAACCATTTTAGACTCAATCTTGGGCTTTGTACAAGACACAAACCTTCCTCTCTTAAACTTGGGACAAATACTTTCCCAAGCAGAGTCAAACCCATTCCAACCACAATCTTGGGCTTTGTATAAGACAGATAATACTCTCCAGCAAGAGTCAAATCCCCTTTTAGCCTCAATCTTGAGCTTTGTACAAGACAGATAAAACACTTTCCCCCAGAAAAGTCAAACTTTTAGCCTCCTCTTAGGCTTCGTATAAGGATATCCCCAAAAAGTCAGTCTCTTTTTTTGCCTCAATCTTGGGCTTTATACAAGACACCCGTATATACAATCTCTTGTTGAGTCGGTTTTATCCAGACTTTGGATAAGGATCTCCCCAGTGGAGTCAATCAATCTCTTAGCTTCAACCTTGGACTTTGATCAAGGCACACGAAAATCAACAATCCCTCTTTAGAGATGACAAATTCTTTCTCAGTCAAACCTTTTAGCTTCAATCTTGGGCTTCGAACAAGACACAAATAATCTTTTAGCTTCAATCTTGGGCTTTGAACAAGACACCAAAACATCTTTTTCCTCCCTTAGAATAGGAGGAACTACGATTGCTCTGATTTCCCTGTTTCATTTAAACGGGAATACATAGGCATAAGATTGCGAAATCTTAGCGAGCATACCAAACAAAAACTCTAGGTCCAGTACCTTCACATACCAATTAGAACTTAGGTCCAATACCTTACCAAAAACACCCGAACATCAACATCCACTCACTCATACTTCCCAAGAAACTTTCCCAACCCATTAACAGATAAACACTATCAAGTACAAAGCGAAACCTAAAGCTAATATCTTGTGGATAACCACATATAGGATGGATAATTGACAACTCCCCATTGTATAACCTGACCCCGGACCCCCCAATCTCTTTAAAGCGTTTGTTCAGTTAAACGTTCGCGTGCAAGGTTAGTTTTAGATAGCTTCCCTTTCCCTTCCAGCTTCACGGGATAAATAAGAAATCAGAAAGTAGCACCCCCTCCTCATTGCGGTGAGGAAAACCCAGCGATAAGGTGGTCGCGTCACCGACAAAAATCGCTCGCTACAATCACCAAAAGGATGATAGAGCGCGCACACACACACACACACACCGATATCTGACACCAAAAGGATGGCAGACCTATCACCAAAAGAATGATAGTGAAATCACACCAATCCAAAACCCAAAAGGATGACAGACCTATCACCAAAAGGATGATACTAAACTCACACAACGACCTTTCACCCAAAGGATGAAATTGAGGCTGAAACTTGCTATTACCAAAAGGATAATAGTAAGTACACACTGGATTTCTGACACCAAATGGATGATAGTGAATACACGCACACAATGACTTTTCACCAAAAGGATGAAAGTGAGGTCAAGACTCGCTATTACCAAAAGAATAATAGTAAGCTCACAACTCCGACACCAAAAGGATGACGGATCTATCACCAAAAGGATGATAGTGAACTCACACGGCTCCGACACCAAAAGGATGACAGATCTTTCACCAAAAGGAGGATAGGGACACAGACATAATGACCCTTCACCAAAAGGATGAAAGTGAGGTCACAACTTACTACTACCAAAAGGATATTAGTAAGCAAAGCGATATCAAAGGTTTTCATTCACCAAAAGGATGATACACAGACCCAAGGTCCATGGATCGTCGACACTAAAAGGATGATGGGTCAATACAAGCTACTACCACCAAAAGGATGATAGGAACTTCCCACTTGCGAGGACCAACACCGAAAGGATGCAGGTTAGGTTGAATTGACAGGATTTGACTATCACCAAAAGGATTCTTATTTGATTATGTCACTGATTCAAGTCATTGATTCGAGTCAAAGAATTCTATAATCCAAATCATTTGAAATAACCAAAATCCAAAATATTAACTCTAGATTTGAATCGAATCGGTCTTTTGAGTGATCCGAATCAAACTCGTTAATTATTTAAATCAAGAAAATAAGATATTCAATCACTTTGGCAGAGACAAATTCTAAATTTCAAAATTATATATTGATTCGAAATCATGCATAACCCTTATTCGAATCAAAATAATAAGTTAAATTTGGAGTTTTGATTAGTCACTATTTTTCCTATATTTTATCCTAATATTTACACCAATTTCATAATTATTTTTGTTTATAAATAATAAATTTAGTAGGTTTTGCATGAATAGTTAACAAATGAGGTTTCTAATAATTTAATGACACTTTCCTAATAATGTGCCCTTTTTGATAGGCTTAATCTGTTTTATAGGTCTCAAGATACAAAAATACCATCCAAAAGTCTACAATACATAAGCGTATGGAAAACACGGGGACCACAAATCCTAGCATATGGATGCTCTAGAAGGCGTACAAAGCCAAAAACACCTATGGCCATACGCGTCCAGGAGCCAATATACACTTATATGTATCATTTATAATTCAACTTGGTTGAGTTATTCATGCTTCCAACATTTCACCCACCAACCTTTCAATTTCATTCTTCTGGACATGAGTATATCTATAAAGTCTTACATTGATTGATTAACATCTTTGTTTCAAAAGAATTCTATGCATTACATATCTCTACTAGGGGGAATTCCCTTAGGACTCTGAAATTTCAATATTTTTTAGTTGAGCATTTAAAACCAACCCTTTGTAACGATCAACATTTTTTAACTGAACCATGCCTTTGGTTGTAATTCCTCTACTTGATGCACTGTTAACCAAAATAATAGAGAAGTTTTACTCACCTTCATCATCTTATGTAAGGATTTATTAGAAACTAAGGTCTCTTCCAAAGAACTTAAAAGCTACACCATGTTGTGCAAAGGACATGCTACACTCTTTCCAATTCATCATAAAAATGTCTAAAAATGCAATCCAAGTGACACCCAAAACCTTATCAATAAACCCTAATTCAAAAACATAGAATATGCCCCGAGGATACAAAAGATGAAACATATACAATTTTTCCTTCATTAGAGAAGCATTTTAGATGGCATAAAAGTCAATATGGAGATGCAGGGGATCGAACCCTGTACCTCCCGCATGCAAAGCGGGCGCTCTACCATTTGAGCTACATCCCCGTTTTGATCTATCTGAAAACAATTCTTACCAGATCGATTAGGTGTAGCATGGTGTGTATGGACATTAGCTTGAGGCAATACTAGATTGATTAAGTGGTGCATAATGTGTTAACTTGTGGTAATATTTGTTATGAAGCATCTCGGGTGTTGCAGTTGAACGATTAATTCAAATGCTACTACATATTTCTTGCCTTGAAGTAATTCTTTTATCAAATCTAATGTTGCTATAAAAACATGGATACTAATAATTCCTGGAATATTATTATGAGTCATTCAAAAGAAGTTTCTGGTGTCAAGAATGTTTCGTCAAGTTCATGTTCTACTGAAAGTTTTAGAGGAAATGTGTTTTCATTGTAACCAGGTTTTCATTGTTGGACATCATTGTGTAGCAAAAAAAAGTCCGCATTATGATTTTACAGGAGGACAAAGGTGGGGAGATCTCAACATAATTCGCTAGTTGGAATCGGGTTTGAAAGATGACATATCCAAGAATTAGATTGATTTTGAAAAAATGAAACAAAGTTTGTATTATTGTGAAAGGCATTTCCAAACATAGAACTATAAAGTTGATGGGAGCCATTCAAGGCTGGGGAATAGTGTTGTGAAACATATCCCGGGGGTATTGTGAAGACGTGAAGATGTAAAGATGCAGTTGGGTGATAATCAAACTCAGGGCAGATTATAGCAAGGTCTGCTGCATCCAAGCTGATATGAATATCCGCGTTATCAAATATCAGTGTTATAGCTGAAATTTCAAAATTATATAAAATAGAATTAGAAACATTCCATGAACAACTACTAAGAGGAGTTAAGCTGATATAGATGTTACAGACAAAAGTACTCACCATGTTCTTGAACTCTCTGTGAGAGACTATTGGTCTTCTTGCTGAACTTTTTCTGGTTTGGATTTCATCTATCTGAAACATAGAGCTGAACCTCTCTATATTGGCATTGATGAGTAGCAGAATCAAGTAAGTTTTTGTGAGTGTTAGACAAGTCACATAACAGTCACAGACAAGTCACATAATAGTCACATAATATTGTCTTGATTTTGTCTCTAGTCATTAACTACATAAATCATATAGTCATTAACTACACAAATCATATATAATTAGAATATCTGATTTGTGTCTTCTTTAGTTTCCTTACTGGTAGTCTGTACATTAAGTTTTCTCTTGTACATATACTGTAACTTGAAATGAGAAATACACACAGTGAAAAACCATTCTATATGTAATTTTAACTTGGTATCAGAGCTGAAAGCTTGAAAGCTCTCGATCCACCATAACCACCATGGAAACCGCTCCTAACTCAAAGAAAAATGACCTACCAACATTAGTTTTTGTCAAGCTGGACAGAAAGAATTTTCCCTTGTGGAAATCACTAGTTCTACCTGTCATTAGGGGCTGCAAACTAGATAGCTATATACTAGGAGCAAAGGAATGCCCTCAAGAGTTCATCACTGTTGCTGATTCAAGCAAGACCAAAAATCCAAGCTTTGAAGAATGGATAGCAGATGACCAAATACTGCTTGGTTGGTTATTGAATTCAATGACCACTGACATTGCAACACAGCTGATGCACTGTGAAAGCTCCAAATAACTTTGGGATGAGCTCAAATTTTGGCAGGTGCTCACTCCAGATCTCAAATCACATATTTGAAATCTGAATTCCATGTTACAAGAAAAGGAAATCTAAAAATGGAGGAGTATCTGACTAAGATTAAAAAGCTAACTGATCAACTGAAGCTAGCAGGTAATCCTGTCACAATCTCGGATTTAATCATTCAAATATTGAATGGTTTGGACTCTGACTACAACCCTATAGTAGTCAAATTGTCAAATCAATCATCACTCACTTGGGTTGATCTACAAGCTCAACTCTTAGCCTTTGAAAGTAGGCTCGATCAACTCAATAACATCACAAATATATCTCTCAATGCTTCTGCAAATGTTGCCAATAAAACTGAATACAAAGGCAACAAGTTCAACACAAACACACAAAACTCAAATTGGAGAGGTTCCAATTTCAGGAACCATAGAGGAGGCAGAGGTAGAGGGAGAATGTTCAAACCAACAAGTCAAGTGTGCAACAAAACAGGTCATACAACAATGAATTGTTTCCACAGGTTTGACAAATCTTACTCAAATTTATCAACTGATGCAAACAAAGGTGATACACACAGTGCATATCTGGCCTCACCTCACTATGCACAAAACTATGATTGGTACTTCGACACTGGTGCAAGCAATCATGTCACACATCAAACAGAAAAGTTTCAAGATTTAACCGAGCATAATGGTAAGAATTCACTTGTTGTTGGAAATGGTGCTAAGCTGGATATTATTGGTACAGGTCCATCCAATCTAAAGTCACTTAAATTGCATAACATGTTATATGTACCAAACATTACCAAAAATCTACTTAGTATATCCAAATTGACTCATGATAATAACATCATTGTTGAGTTTGATGTTGATTGCTGCTTTGTGAAGGACAAAATGACAGGGATGGAACTCCTAAGAGGGAGACTTAAAGATGGATTGTACCAACTCTCAGGATCAGATAATAAGTTCAATGACCCATGTGCCTATATTTCAATCAAGGAAAGCTGGCATAGGAAACTTGGACATCCCAACAATAAAGTGCTAGACAAAGTCTTGAAAAAATGCAAAATCAAGACATCACCCAGTGATAGTGACCACCCTACTTTCTGTGAAGCTTGTCAATTAGGGAAAATGCATCTCTTACCATTTAAGTCTTCTAGTTCACATGCCCTTAAGCCATTAGATTTGATTCACACTGATGTATGGGGTCCTTCCTCAATAAATTCCACTTCTGGTTTTAAATATTATGTTCATTTCATAGATGACTATAGTAGATTTACTTGGATTTTTCCTCTAAAACATAAATCTGAAACCATACATGCCTTTTCTCAATTTAAAAACTTGGTGGAAAATCAATTGAACAAAAAGATAAAGACTATCCAATGTGATGGTGGTGGTGAATTTAAACCAATTCAGAAACAAGCATTAGAAGCAGGCATACAATTTAGAATGTCTTGTCCATACACATCCCAACAAAATGGTAGAGCTGAAAGGAAACATAGACATATTATTGAGCTAGGCTTAACTCTACTTGCTCAGGCCAAAATGCCAATGTCCTTTTGGTGGGGTGCTTTCTCAACTGCAGTTTATCTGATCAATAGGTTGCCCTCAACAACAAATTTCAATGAAAGTCCTTACACCCTAATCACCAAAAAGGAACTCGACTATAAAGCTTTAAAACCTTTTGGATGTGCCTGCTACCCCTGTCTTAGACCATATAATCAACATAAAATGCAATTCCACACCACAAGATGTGTCTTTCTAGGCTACAGCAACTCTCACAAAGGATATAAATGTCTCAACTCCCATGGAAGATTCTTTATCTCAAGACATGTTGTGTTCAATGAGAATCATTTTCCTTTTCATGATGGCTTCCTCAATACAAAAAGGCCATTGGAAGAAATAATCAGTACTGACCTTTTACATAGTTTATTTCCTCTATGTCGGGCAGGCAATGGCAATTTGAGTCCAACAAATAAAGTAGAAACAACTACAGGTCAGGACACTCTCACGCCAGCTGCAAATCAAGATAACAGCCCACCAACTACAAGTATTGATACTCAGCAACAACTCACTATTCAAGGTGAAGGTGACTCAATCAATGTAGAGGAAAACGACACTGAAACTATGCCATCAAATGAAGACACAGTTGAGATAAACAACAACATCAATGATCAAAATGAAGCTGCGGCAACTCACAAAATGCGGACTAGGAGCAAAGCAGGGATTTATAAACCAAAATTACCCTACATTGGCCTCACTGAATCAGAAATGCAAGATACTGAACCAAGAAATGTGAAGAAGGCACTCACCAGTCCACTTTGGAAGGAAGCAATGAGCAATGAGTACAAAGCACTTATGTCCAATCACACATGGAATCTAGTACCATACACAAGCCAAGAAAATATTATTGACTCAAAATGGATCTTCAAAAACAAGTACAAAGCAGATGGATCCATTGAAAGGAGAAAGGCAAGATTAGTTGCTAAGGGTTTTCAACAAACTGCTGGATTAGACTATGATGAAACATTCAGTCCTGTGGCAAAGGCTAGCACAATTAGAATTATCCTGTCAGTAGCAGTTCATCTCAACTGGGACATCAGACAATTGGACATAAATAATGCATTTCTCAATGGCTACCTAAAAGAACATGTATATATGCATCAACCAGAGGGATTTCTCAGCTCCACACATCCAAATTACATCTGCAAACTATCAAAAGCAATATATGGTTTGAAACAGGCACCAAGAGCATGGTATGATAGCCTCAAACATGCACTATTAAGGTGGGGATTTCAGAACACCAAGAGTGACACTTCATTATTCTTTCTCAAAGGTACTGATCACACAACCTTTCTCCTCATTTATGTCAATGATATCATCATCACAGGTAACAATAACAAATTTCTGGAAGCTTTTATCAAACAGCTAAACATTGTATTCTCATTAAAAAATCTTGGCAAATTGCATTATTTTTTGGGAATTGAAGTACAGAGAAACAGTAGTGGCTTGTACTTGAAACAATCCAAGTACATTAGAGACTTACTCAAAAGATTCAACTTTGAAAAAGTCACGGCTTTTCCAACACCAATGGTAAGTGGCAGACAATTTCCCATTGAAGGGGAACCAATGAAAGATGCAACTATATTCAGACAAGCCATGGGAGCCCTGCAGTACTTAACCAACACAAGACCTGACATAGCCTATTCTGTCAGCAAATTGAGTCAGTACATGAGTTCTCCTACAATGGAACATTGGCAAGGCATAAAAAGAATATTCAGATATCTTCAAGGCACCATTGATATCTGTCTACATATTAAACCATCAACTGATCTAGACATCACAGGGTTTTCAGATGCTGATTGGGCAACAACCATAGATGATAGAAAATCTATTGCAGGACACTATGTTTTCCTTGGTGAAACTCTAGTCTCTTGGTCTTCAAAGAAGCAAAAGGTAGTGTCGAGATCATCAACTGAGTTAGAATATAGAGCATTGGCAGATTTGGCAGCTGAAATTACGTGGACATGTTCATTAATGGAAGAGTTAAAATTGCCCCAATTAAGAAAACCTGTTTTGTGGTGTGACAATCTAAGTGCTAAAGCTCTTGCTTCAAATCCAGTGATGCATGCTAGAACCAAACACATTGAAATCGATTTGCACTACATCAGAGACAAGGTGCTACAAAATGAAGTCACAATTGCTTATGTACCCTCAGCAGACCAAGTTGCATATTGCCTCACCAAAGCTCTCACTCACTCAAGGTTCAATCAGTCAAGAGACAAACTTAGAGTAATTACATCACCCGCAAGTTTGAGGGGGGTGTTAGAAAAGTCACATAATAGTCACAGACAAGTCACATAATAGTCACATAATATTGTCTTGATTTTGTCTCTAGTCATTAACTACACAAATCATATATAATTAGAATATCTGATTTGTGTCTTCATTAGTTTAGGGTTTAGGGTTTAGGGTTTAGGGTTTTCTCTTGTACATATACTGTAACTTGAAATGAGAAATACACACAGTGAAAAACCATTCTATCTATAATTTTAACTGTGAGATATAAGGATGATGATGAAGGAATGATTTGACATTCAATTTTCCACAAACGAAAAAGTTTGTCTTAGCTTACTGCCACCACTACATGATATTCATAGCCAACCTTACGGTTCTTAGCTGTCAAGTTATTGCATAGCAAGAGTTATTTCTAGTGTCTGACATAACCACTATTTCACCATGCAGCCTTGAATGGTTCCCAACAACTTCATTGTTTTATGTTTGGAAATGCCTTTCACAATAATACAAGCTTTGTTTCAATTTTTTAAAATCAATCTAATTCTTGGATATGTCATCTTTCAAACCCGATTCCAACTAGAAAATCTTTGTTGACATCATAATGTGGATATTTTTTTGCTACCAACTGTGAAAGCCTCATTACAATGAAAACGCATTTCCTCTAAAACTTGATGAAACATTCTTGACATCAGAAACTCCTTTGAATCACCCATAATATTACCACAAGTTAACACACCATGCACCACTTAAGCAATCTAGTATTCCCACAAACTAATCTTCATGCACACACAGCTGCACCTAATCATCTAGTAACCATTGTTTTAACACAAAAAATAAATGGGGATGTAGCTCAAATGGTAGAGCGCCCGCTTTGCATGCGGGAGGTACAGGGTTCGATCCCCTGCATCTCCATATTAATTTTTCTTTTCGTTTGACCTCCTAGAGAGTTTAGTTGGATCCTTCAGCATAGTAGTAGAGGCTTAGTTTGATGGCAGCAATTTCATATGTCTGAGCTGGTTGGACCGCGGCTGTACTGTCGTGTTGGTGGTTTTGCATGCTATTATTGTTTGGGGCTGTTTTCGTCCGCAAGAGAGGTATGGATCACTTAGTTTTGGGTGATCTTGGAGCAGTTAGGCATATACCGGATCATGTTTGCTGAGTGGAGCTGGTGGCGAGTCCTTTTGCCGTCTGTGGTGGAGTTATTCTCCGGTAGCAGGCTGTTCTGCTGGGAGCTAGATGCATCCACACTGAGTTGATAACCAAGTCTGCATCCAAGCTGATTTGAACGAACTGCGTGATCTGTGGTTGAGTAATTGCTTGCTCAAGACAACAAAAAGTTTCTGATATTTGAAAACACTCATAAATGAGAAATCAAAATTGTCCAGTGTAACAATATTTATGTTCTTCTGTTTTAGCCTTCTCAACATTTTGACTTTGATTCACACGCTTATCTTTTTCAGTGGAATTTCAACCTGTGAGGTTTGTATCTATATAGTATAAATGTTAGCTTATGTTTTATCTTATAGCGGAACCTACGCATTTGACCTTTCAGATCGTAAACCATGTGAATACTTTCTTACGTTGCATTTTCAGAGTTGGTATTTGCATTCTCAAGAAATTTATGGTTTTGACCAAGAGTGTTTTCATAAGCTTAATAAAATGCTTTATCATTTTTACTGTACAAGAAATAAAACCGAGCGTTTTCATTTTTTCAAGCTTTTTAAATTTTTTTTTCAAATAAATGTTATAACATTAAATTTATATTAATTGTAAAATATTAATGTCATTGCTTTACAACATTCAATATGATTTACCCCCTCTTTTTTTTTTCAACTTTTCCATCATACACGTGTTGGTTTTTGATGATTAAATCAAATGAAATATGAGACAACTTGTTGATTCAATGGTGAAAAACATTCTTGTCTAGTGCAAAAACTATTTACTTGTGCATTATTGACACTAGAGAGTAGAGAAACTTCTCACTTTCTCAACCTCCTTGAAATGAAATCTTTTAATGCATCAACTATGCAATACATTCAAACAAAGCTACCAACATAATTGTAATTTTAGAAAACAAACTTATGTCCTATGACTTGTTTCCTTTCCTTATTTCCTATGATGATTCAATAAGTTACACAAACACCAACAAAAGTTTCACAATAACCAAAGCAAGCATAGAAAAACTAACAAAATGTGAAAATCACTTAGTAGAGTGCTTCCTCCTTGTGAGTGTAAATCACCGTGTCTGATTTCGGGTACGAAACACATGTAAGAAGATAACCCTTCTCGATTTGCTGGTCATCGAGAAAAGATTGATCAGACTGATCCACCGAACCTGAAGCCAATTGGCCGGCACAAGTAGAGCATGCACCAGCTCTGCTGAATCCAGAATGTATGAATCATCGGGGGCGTCAAATACATTATCTTTACCATCTGGTCCAATCAGTTTCACTTTGTATGTTGCCATTGCAGATACTCTAAATGAGGAAGATTTTAGTCCAAATGATTTGGACACATTCTTCGCAGATCTCAAAGTTGATGGACTCTTCATAAGAGCACAAGATGCCCGAGGGGACGTTTTTCCGTACAATGAAGCTGTTGGAAGTGTCATGGTCGACATATTCGCAACCGACATTTTAAAACCTGAATAAAAATTGATATAAACAATGTCTTTTTAGAATTAAAATCACAAAGAAAACAACTATATGAATCTGGAAGCAGCAAAACTCACTAATAAAAATACAACAGAAAAAAAGAACAAAAACGACTATGTGGATCAAAGGTAATTTAAGAGTAAACTGGTGCTCTCAAATAGGTCCCTGAGAGTATCAATATTTCAAAAAGGTCCTTGACTCTGCCAAATTTTACTCGTATTTATACAAAGTGTACTAGAACAATAAAATATATAATCAAGGATACACAACACACTATGAAGCACGGACACTCCGACTATGACCCCGACCCAGACACAGCGACACCACCGATATTAATTTAAAAAATAAAATACATAAAACATAATCACAAGTGTCTGTGCAGGTGTCCGATATCGACACAGCCACTTTTTTTCCAGAGGTGTCAGTGTTATACTTACACATTACTCCTTTGCAATTTCAACCCCTCGAGTTTTTATAGACACTTTAACCCAATTATAAGAAGTTGTATGTTATTATTAGTATAATTGGTTCTGCGGAGAAAAAAACTAATTTTGAGTTAATTGATTGTGTAATATTAATTTTGGTTAAAAGTGATTTATTTTTGTATAATCTTTTGTAAAAGTGAGTTGAACAGTAAGGTTCAGTTCAACAATAAAAATCACTTTTTTGAAAAGCAAAATCAATTCTACTCGATAGAAATCAAACATGTCAGAATCAATTCTACACGTCCAGAATCAAATCTGAATGTTCCAATTGTAAAACCAAACATACACTAACAAACACTGAAATCAGGATCGTACCAAATACAGTACAAAAATAAATCTCTAAGAGATTATAAAGCTCCTTATTTCTGTATTTGCTTAAAAGCTTTCTTATGTGCATTGTGGCTTCTTATCATTAACTTTAAGCTTTTATACTCCTTTCTAAGTAGGTAATGCTTCTTCCAGCTTAACTATCAAAATCAATTAAGTTACTATACTTCACTTATTGATGTTTCACTTGATAAGTTTCACATGGCTTTAGCATGTTGTATCGTTGTACGTTCTTCATCATTCTGCTTCAGCTTCTTCTTCATTGAGCATTCTTCGTTTAAGCTTCAGCTTGCAGCATCTTGTACTCCTTTCTTGAGCATATAATGTTTTTTCCAATTTAACCATCAAGTTCAACTAAGCTACTATGTTTCACTTATAATGTCTCACTTGAGTAGTTTCATATGGTGTTAGCATAATCATCGTTTGTCCACTCTTGTAGTAGCGGCTTCATCTTTGTTTGCTACATGTTGATTTGTTTACTGTGTTGAATAATAATCCTTTGTATGAACATCAACCAACAATCTTTTTATCTTTCTCTCTTTGTAATCAGCGGCTGCTTCAGCAATAAGCTATGAGCTACAAGCAACTAGCAACTAGCTTCTAGCCATGAGCAACATTTCTTCAAGCTTCCAAGTCTTTAATTTATAGAGCATGGGAGAATAGATCCGTTGAGGGGTATTCTTAGAAACATATTCCAACAACAATATCCCAGCGTTCACATGAAGAAATGGTCAATATCACTCTACAAAAAGCTGCTACTGCGCCACCTTTTCGAGGTAGAGGATACATAGTTTTAGTACTATTATATTCAGCTTAAAACCATTTTGATCTTAAATCTTCTAGCATCTTCAGAGGCTTCATATATTAACTTGATGAAGCGTGTTGTAGAAGAGTCGTTCTTTATGTAGTCTTCAGAAACCCAGTCTTCAAAATTCCAAGATCTTTGTCCAGCAAAATCTATCTTGAGAATCTTCAGCACTCGTTCTTTTAGAAGTATTATCTTCAGAGTCTTCAGAACATGTTCCTTCAGAACCTTTTCTTCAGAGTCTTCAGATTTCATTAAGCATGTTCTTTGTCTTCAGAGTCTTCGGCACTTCGTCCAATCATAACATTGTCTTCAGAAACTCTTTAGAACTTGATCTTCATAAATTGTGTCTTCTGAATCTTTAGAGCTTTTTTCACCTGAACCACGTCTTCAGAACTTGTAACATAAGAAGCGCATCACATTAGAAATTCTTGTAGACCTTTCTCATAAAGTCTTAATTAGAATGTCCAGAACTAACGTTCATTAGAAACGTTGTATTAGAAACATTCATGAATCTTGAATTTAACTTGTACATACATATTGTTAGACAATGGCTATGGATCTAGAAGGGGGGTTGAATAGATCCCTTGAGTTTTACACGCAAATGATTACGAAAATTTTAGTTTTAAAAAAAAATTGTTTAACGGAAGCTACCACTGGATAGAACGTCTACAACGAACCTTCTACTAAAAGGATCGGATATGCACGAATATATCGAGAATGAGTATGGAAGAGAAAAATTCAGTTTGATTACTACACTGAAAACCACAGTCAATAAAATATCGCTTGTTTGATGTTTAATCCAAACCAATGAGGTAAAATTATAATCAACTAAAAGCAATGTGTTCGATTTTTACTTTGAAACAAATTATCAAACACCTAGTGTGCGTAAAACACACTAAGTGCGGAATTTCTATGGAATGTAATATAGAGCTGCTCTAAGATACAATTCAAGGAATTGTATCGATTTAACAAATAGATTCTCAGCTCGAAATTACACTACGACGGAAATTTCGATAAATTGCGACTTCACAAATTCGAACAAACTGAAATGTAAAAGAGTTAAGGGAAAGAGAGAACAAACGAGATTTGATTAGGCAGTTCCCCAATCGTCATCGCTTTGGGTACATCTGCCCCCAATTCCACAATTGGAATTGAGATATATATATATATATATATATATATATATATATATATATATATATATATATACACACACACATATATGTAGCTGTTGTAAATTGTTTATTACAAGAGAAAACTATGAACATCCAAAACCTCGAACGTCTTCGATCGTTGATGCATAATCTTCTCTCCCCTTGATTCAAGATGAATCAAGTCCTTCGAATATGGTTGATCCAATTACCGTCCCACGCTACTAAACCGAAAGAAGCCTCCGTTCTCGGTTACCTTCACTCGATCAATTGCGATCTACCAAAGATTCGAACCCAAACCCCTCTTCTACGATCCTCTGATTACAGCTACTAAACCGAACAATTGCGCCAATTTCCGGTTACCTTCGCCTAGCCGAATCCCTGTAGAACGAGACGGTTTGTACAAAAACCCCCAAAATCTATCCGATTCTTAGAGGACAAAACCAACTGGTTTGATTCAAGAAACACCGGCCAAACTCTCAACCCAGAAGATGAAGATCACACTTCCTAAATTCTTAACGTTATCACTTCGATCAATGGGCGACACAAACAAAGATGATTATGTGTGATTGTTTGTTTACTCAATGAAGGAGATGAAGATGAAGAGAGAAATGGCATATATTTTTCACGTTTCTTGTTATTGAATAACGAGATGACCAAAACTATTTATAGGAAAATAAAATGACCCACACAAAATAATAACAGAAATAACAGAAGAAAAAATTAAGTGAAAAACACTGATTCAGGAAATCATGCGTCGACCTACAACCCTCATGCGTCGACGCATAGATGCAAATTTCTGTGTCATTTAAGTTATGCGTTTTCCCGCAGGTTTTTCTAGGTTAGCTCATGAACTGGGAGGTTAGCGCATGAACTGGGAGGATCAGCGCATGAACTGCATTTTTTCAGGAAATTCAATTTTCTGCGCATTTTCACCTGACCAAGTTCAGAAACACATACTAGACACTACTAAAATGATAATGGACATTTATTTATGGGAAAGACAAGGTCCTATGCATCTAGACACATGAACGATAATGATTAGACGCAATATGCCCGACACGTGAAGTGATACCGCTCAAATTACAATCTAATTTCTCACATATTTGTTGACATCATTAAAACAAAGTAGATAGAAGAATATCCCTCACATACTCCCCCTTTTTGATGATGGCAACACTTTCTTACCTGTCATGAGATTTGTAATTTGAAAGTGAGCAAAGTGAACAAAGCTCCCCCTGTCTTTAACACTTGGTTAATCCCTGTTAAAATTTCTGCTTGTTGTTATTCTTCTCCCCCTTTGACAACATCAAAAAGAAGAAAAGAGGGTGGTCAAAATAAAACACTATAATACGTAAGGAATCATCACAGATTTGCAACATACAAACATCAACACGCATCCACATATGATACAGCTAATGTAAAATTTGGAATGGATAAATAAGGAACAAAAACATAAAAGCAATACTTTCAATCCAGAAGAGTGCAAACAAACGTAAGCAAAAGTCAAAGTTAAGCAACAGTAAAAAAAACAAACCACAAAACATAAATGCAAGCACAAATGAAATATGATGCCCTAAACTCTGTGGCCATCTCCCCCTAAATGGATGACCTCTTCCCCTATAGTGTTAGCTTGGTGGTGGGAAGTGTAACGCCCCAGTTTTGTCAGTTTTTATTTAATCGAGCCGTTTTGATTATTTTATTATTATTTTATTTTATTTTCGACTTTTATTTGGAAATATGTTATTTTTCAATGTTGTGATATTTTATCGGGTTTTGGGATCGTTTGCGAGATATTTGAGTGTAGGGGTATTTTGGTCATTTCATCATATTTTTCCTTAAGTTAGAAAATAGAAATAGAAAGAGAGAAAAATAGAGAGAAAGAAAAAGAGAAGAAGGAAAAGGGAAAGAAAAGAGAAGAAGAGAAGAAAAAGAGAGAAAACTTGAAATTCAAGAAATCAATCTCCCGACTTTTCTAAACACGATTAAATCGGGTAAGGGTGCGAAACTCGATTATTATATGCTTGTGTAGGATTATGTATGTATGTTTTTGGTTGTTATTGGATTGAAATGGAAATATATAGTAAAAACCATATTATGTAGAAATTGATTAGAAATCGATTAAATTGTGTCGGAAATTATGTTTCCAGGTCCATCATTGTTGATACATGTTAGATACCTGTTGTTAGGCATTGTATTGGTAATTTTTCTGGTGTATAGGTGAAAATGGGTTGATTTTGGTTGGAAAAACGCAGAACAAAATTCTGCAGAATTTTCTGGATTTTTCACTGCCCATACGCGTATCACTCAAGGCAATACGCTTATTGGGCAAGGCAATACACGTATGGCATTGAAGAAAACTGGGCAATACGCGTATGGAAGCTTCATTTTCTCGACCATCTGTCCATTTGCGTATGGTACGCGTAAGACTTTAGGGCAATACGCGTATGGTGTAGGGCACTACACGTATTGGAATTTTAATGGGAATTTTGGGAAAAATGGGTCTCTGCCCATACGCGTACGACCTTGGGCAATACGCGTATGGAATGGGCGAGGAATCAGGGCAATACGCGTATGGCTCAGGACAATACGCGTATGGCCAGGAGAATTGCAAAATGGGGTTTTTTCGCGATGTCTTTTCTTGTTTAGTCCGTAACTTGTGTTTCGTTTATCCGTTTTTAACATTCTTGGTATCGTTGAGTAGCTATTGAACTGTACTTTCTTATTACAATAATTTTGAGATTGTTAGCCGATTTAATTATGTCGGGAATTTGGAATAGTGTCGTTTTGTCGACTTTTTTCGTTTTAATTGTGTGTAATTAGTGGTATCATGCAATGTGCTGTTGATATGGATATGGTATGATTTGCGTGCTATTGTATGGTATAAATGCATTGTTTTGGGCTTGAATTGCAAAGCATGATTACTGTTAAGGGAGGTGGTTGCATATATGTGTGCATTTGAATGTCATGAGTCATTGTATGCTGAGCATCATGATATGCATTCTTGTGACGTCCTGAGTGACGAATTGATTCCAGAGGGAATCCGCTATAACATCGTGAGCCTTAAAAATAAGAGGACTGAAAGCGATCTGATTGGATCGTGTGTAACGCCCGTTTATTTAATTAAGTATTTAATTAAATATAATTGTAGTATGTTGTGTTGATTCGCGTTGATTTGAGTATTTGTGTCGATTTAAGTTGATTCCGGAATATCGGAATATTATGTTGATGTTTCTAAGTTGGTTCGAGTTGAATTGATTTAATAAGTTGATTTAAGTTGTGGAAATAATATTGAATATTTTCCGTCTATGGTTAAATATGGTGATTTGGTGGTTTGGACGATTTATTTGATAGTCGGTAATTAGTCGATTTAGTCGAGAGAAATAATGTTAGAATTAATATTATGGAATATAAGCGTATTTTATTTAAGTGGGCTTAGTCGTTGCGTGGTGGTAGTAATTGGTGAGGTGTTGATTAGTAGGCCCAAATTGAGATTTATAATTATAATAATAATTATAATAAAAAGAAAAATAAGGAGAGGAAGTTAGGTTTTGTATCAGTAGAGGAAAGAAGAGCAGGAACGTGAGAAAGAAGAACGAGGAAAAGTTGGAGAAAGAGGGATACGGGAGAATTGCCGTCGGAGCCAAGTCGGAAAAGTCGATCGAAAATTCGAGCGGCCATCAATCTAAGGTAAGGGTGGGGTTCGAATTTTATAACCGGGAATAAGATTATTAATGCGTGGGATTGGGATTGTATGATTTTGTTTAATGAACGTGTTGGATTGTAATTGATGAATTATTGCTGTCTGGGTGGAATTGATATTGATGTTGTTGAAATTGTGATCCTGTGATGTTGTTGTTTCCGTGTTAATACTGATGAATCGATGTTGTTTAATTTTTATTGTTGGATTTATTTTGTAAATGTTGCAGTGAGGTTGTTGATTTCTGGAAATTTTGGTTGGGGACGAAAATCGGGTGGCGCAGGCCACCCAAAAAGCAAGAGAGAACACATGTGGCGCAAGCCACTCTTTGAGAATGTGGCGCCAGCCACTACCTCCCGTGGTTAGATGTGGCGCAAGCCACTAGGAAGCTTGCATAGGGTCGCGCAAGCCACCCTTAAAAGGAAGATATTTACTAAGTTCAAACTTACTACTTTTTTTAATAATTCTAATAAAGTAACACCTAAAACCATGTTGAGAGCCACCTGATGATGTGGGGGCCACCTGGGTTTTTAGTTTTGTTTGTTTTAAGTAAAAAAAAAAATCCATATTTTAATATGTTAGGTGTTAGATATTGTTTTGACTAATTAAAATACATAGTTAGATTAATTAGTAGATGCTTTTTATGCTGAAGAAGGGAAATACATGGTAGCAACTCAGGACTATCAGTAGTGTTGATTCTAACAGAAAAATGAATTTTTAGAAGGATGTTATTTTGACAGAATTGTGATAACAGTGTTAATTTGGTGACAGAAAAATGTTGGAATCAGTAAAATAGAATTTAACAGAAATAGTAGGAAATTATTGGTAGCAGTAATAGTAGTAAAAACAGTACAGTTTTAGTCGATTTAGGCGGAAAAATTAGTTGTTCGGAATTTAACGAAAATTGTCGAGGTAGTTAGTAATAATTAGTAGGTGATTTTAGTCGGTTTATTTTGTTGAATTCGTTTTGTATGTGTGGATTTCTTGTACAGTTGCTTATGTGGTTTTGTCACGGTTTGTGGGCATTTTTAAGTCGTAGGTCGAAGGACCAATGTTGATGTTAAAGTTGTAGGTCGTATGACCAACGTTGATGTATATAAGTTGTAGGCCTATGGCCAAAGTTGAATCGTGTTGAATTAAAGTTGTTATGTGGTTTGTTATATGTTGTTCGGAGTTGGTTGTTGTTTTGTGTTGAGTCGTTGCATCATAACATAGCATTATTAAGTTGGCCTGGATTGGCAATTTTTAAGTTGGAGCTGATGCTCACCACGTTGGCCTGGATTGGCAAGATTATTAAGTTGAAGGCTTATGCCTTGATGCCTCGATAACCTGGCAGTTCTAAGTTGGGAGTTTTGCTCCATCGGTACCACATGCATACGCATTTTCGAGTCGCATCCTGTGTCGCATTATTTATGTTGTTTGTGTGGATTTTGTTTTGTTGAAGTTGAGTAAGTTGTTTACGGTGTCCAAGTTGATAAAGTTGTTCATGTTGCTTAAGTTGATGAAGTCGATTATGTTGATGTTGAAGAAGTTGAATATGTTGGGTATATTTGTTGAAGTTGATGAAGGTGTTTACATTGATTTTAGAGTTGAAGTTGGTTATGTTGATTAGATTGATTTTAGTGATTATGTCGTAAATGTTGATATGTGTAATAGGTTGATAAAGTATGCTGGTAAGTTGTGGGTGATTTGTAAGATGTTGTTGTTGGATAGTAACGAAAATTGTATGATTCTTTCTAACGTATTGATTATCATATTCTTGCTTATATTATTCGATATCTCACCCCTTCTGTTTGAATGTTACCCCTATGTTGGTAACGTGCAGGTTAGCAAAGATGAAGGTCGTTTATCCTTACCTTAGTTCGAGTCGGTGATTGTCGCTCTGATACGTAGCACTCGGGGGGATGACGCGTGTCTTATTTGCTTATTTGTTTACATGCTGAATTTTTAAGTAGAATTGTCGAAGAATACTTTGTGGCTTACTTTAAAGTTGTTTTGAATTGTTTCCATGAAAATGTGTTGTTACTAAGTTGTTCAAGTTGAACAATGTTATATCATGTAAAAGTTGAATGTTTGAGAATTCGCTGCGTGGTTGTAAAAGTTGTTGTTATAGTTTCATCCGAATCAAAAGTGTTATGTATCAATGTACTATTTGATTAAATGAATGAGTTATTAAAGTTGAAAAATGTGGCATCCTATTTGTGTGCTTGTTGATTGAATTTTTACTACTCTGATTTTCAATATAATTGCCGGGTAGAAATGGGGTGTTACATTAGTGGTATCAGAGCAGGTCGGTCCGTCCGGCCAATGTTGTCTAATGTCGTTTATTCCTTAGTACTCGACATGTGTGGGAAACACTGTCGGTGCTTGTTTGTTAGTTTCTGGTCGTTGTCTGCAGGTGTTGGTTTGGATTAAGTGGGGGAGAAGCTTGTCTCCCGGACGTATTGTTGGTATGTAGAAGTTGGTTCAAGGTAATGTTGATTGCAAGAGTGCAAATGTTGTTGAAGCGATGTTGTTGCGGACCGGCGAGAGTTTAGACTCATGAATTCGTATCGGTCGAGTTTGAGAAGTGTGTGGAATATGGATGAGGAATTGATTGAGAATAAGGAAGTATTCCAATGGAAATGATAAGTTGATGGATCAAGTCGGTAGATTAATATGCCTTGAGTATAGTCGGATTAAAGTCGAGTAATTTTAGAGTTAGATGAAAAGAAAGGATTGTTGGTAGATTTTGGAGCAAGCGGGAGAGAGATGGAACTTATGTTCATCAATCTCAAATTCTGATTTTTGCAATTTTGGAGCAGCTGTCGGTAAAAGAGGCATAACTTTTTACTCGTGATTCCGATTGAAGCGGTTCTGGACTTTTTGGAAAGCTTACGAAATTCCCTATAGTTTGCATTTACGAATTGTCTTTAGGAAATTTGTGAAGAAGGGGAAAAGTGCGTTTTAATATTTGGGTCTGATGCTGATTTTTGGAAAATTCTGCATATAGAAATTCTGAACCAGTCCCGTTGTAAGGATGATAACTTTTTACTCATAACTCGGATTCAAGCGATTCTTGAAGTTATGGAATCTTTACGAAATTCTCTGCATTTTAGAGTATGATTTTGTGATTGAGAGGTCTGTATCAAAAGAGATATCTGTGGTTGAAGTTGAGCGACTACTGCTAAAAAATTTGGAAAGAAGAAGCCGAGTGTGAAATTTTAATAAGAATAATATGTTGGTAATTATAAGGATGTGACGGTATCTGAGAAAGCATCGAGATGCAATTTATGTTGAATGAGGAGAAATAAGTGATGATGTCATGTGATAATAATGTTGAGAAAAAGACGGATGGTTGATTTGCAACGTTAAAATTTTTAACTTAGATAAGAGTTGTAAGTGGAGCGAGCCGAGTTGGATAGTACTTGAAGTAGTAGCGATTCCGGTGTTGGAAAGATATTTAATAATTGTGTTGTGCTACGAGCATGTATAAGAGATTATGTATTGGATTTTGGACGTTTGGTATAATTGACGAAGTTGAAATTAAGGAAACTGAGAAGACGTTGATAAGCCTCAAAGAGTTGGCGGAGCATTGTGCTTATGGACTTTCGGCACAAGTTGTAGTACGCTATTGTGTTGGGTAACGATGATTTATGCCACTATTATGGTTGCCGGCTGTCTATTGACAAATTGAGGAACTGATCACCCTTAATCTCTTGTTGATAGTAGACGGAATCATAATTGATGGATAGATGTGTCGTGCCAACTAGTATAGTACGTACGTTGAATTGGTTGAAGTCAAGCCAAGTGCTTGTGGATTATTTATTTTGTCGATGTAGATTCATATATGAGCATATTAGTTGAATTTAAGGATGATGGAATGAGGTTGCTATTTGATTGATGAGTAGTATGGAAATTCGCAAGGAGTTCTGGGTAATTTGAGAATTGAGTTGCAAGTAGAAAAAGAAGTGAAGTTATAAGTTGAATTGTAAAAGTGAAACTTTTGGTTGGTAAAGATGAGTTACTTGGTTGTGTTAATTCGGATAAGAATTTATGAAGAATTATGTCAGTATGAGTTAAAGTCGATAATTTGGTTTGTTAGATTAGTTGGAAAGGAAAAGATGATTTATCTGGTTGAAGTTAATTGTACACAGGTACCCTATGTTGTTGTAATGATGTTGCGTGTTTAAGATAATTTTCGAGGAACGTGTAAATAGGAGATGGTAAAGTTGTAGTTATGTTTTATGATAATTGGGAAGTAGTCGCCGTTGTAATTATGTTGAACGTTCAGAGGTGTTGTCTTACGGAGCTAAGTTCGAAGTATTCGGTAACTACAAAAGTGTAGAATACCTGTTGGGATGGAATTTCCGAAGAGTTAAGTCGAAAGTCTTTTGTTATGTCGGTTTTGGCGATTGAGAAGTTGGGAATAAAATGGGTAGACTCTATACTTTGCAAGTAATCAGAGTGCGCAGCGAACGCGTGGTGTTGTACAGTTGTTCATGCGTGAGCAACAACGATGTTGGTAGTTGGTTGCGTTGATGTCGTGTTTAAGTTATGTGTTCGTATGTTGTTGCGTTCTAGTTCTTAAATCGGCGAATTCTTAAGTTGGTTACTCTTTATGTGGTGATGTTAAGTTGTCAAGTGTGTCGCATGAGTAGTATTCGGGTTGTTTTCGCCGTTGATGTTATGAATTGTTTGTATTATACGTAGGTTGCCTTCGGAGATGAGAGTTGATTAGTCGGATGGAATCACATAGTTGGAGTAGTTGTATCGGATGAATTTTCGAGGACGAAAATGTTCTAAGTGGGGGAGAGTTGTAATGCCCGTTTATTTAATTAAGTATTTAATTAAATATAATTGTAGTATGTTGTGTTGATTCGCGTTGATTTGAGTATTTGTGTCGATTTAAGTTGATTCCGGAATATCGGAATATTATGTTGATGTTTCTAAGTTGGTTTGAGTTGAATTGATTTAATAAGTTGATTTAAGTTGTGGAAATAATATTGAATATTTTCCGTCTATGGTTAAATATGGTGATTTGGTGGTTTGGACGATTTATTTGATAGTCGGTAATTAGTCGATTTAGTCGAGAGAAATAATGTTAGAATTAATATTATGGAATATAAGCGTATTTTATTTAAGTGGGCTTAGTCATTGCGTGGTGGTAGTAATTGGTGAGGTGTTGATTAGTAGGCCCAAATTGAGATTTATAATTATAATAATAATTATAATAAAAAGAAAAATAAGGAGAGGAAGTTAGGTTTTGTATCAGTAGAGGAAAGAAGAGCAGGAACGTGAGAAATAAGAACGAGGAAAAGTTGGAGAAAGAGGGATACGGGAGAATTGCCGTCGGAGCCAAGTCGGAAAAGTCGATCGGAAATTCGAGCGGCCATCAATCTAAGGTAAGGGTGGGGTTCGAATTTTATAACCGGGAATAAGATGATTAATACGTGGGATTGGGATTGTATGATTTTGTTTACTGAACGTGTTGGATTGTAATTGATGAATTATTGTTGTCTGGGTGGAATTGATATTGATGTTGTTGAAATTGTGATCCTGTGATGTTGTTGTTTCCGTGTTAATACTGATGAATCGATGTTGTTAAATTTTTATTGTTAGATTTATTTTGTAAATGTTGCAGTGAGGTTGTTGATTTCTGGAAATTTTGGTTGGGGACGAAAATCGGGTGGCGCAGGCCACCCAAAAAGCAAGAGAGAACACATGTGGCGCAAGCCACTCTTTGAGAATGTGGCACCAGCCACTACCTCCCATGGTTAGATGTGGCGCAAGCCACTAGGAAGCTTGCATAGCGCCACCCGTAAAAGGAAGATATTTACTAAGTTCAGACTTACTACTTTTTTTAATAATTCTAATAAAGTAACAC
Source organism: Lathyrus tuberosus (assembly GCA_022829125.1). Taxonomy (NCBI): domain Eukaryota; kingdom Viridiplantae; phylum Streptophyta; class Magnoliopsida; order Fabales; family Fabaceae; genus Lathyrus; species Lathyrus tuberosus. Next base: position 6,800,121 of record JALAZF010000042.1, on the reverse strand, counting down.
CTAAAACCATGTTGAGAGCCACCTAAAATCATGTTGAGAGCCACCAGATGATGTGGGGGGCACCTGGGATTTTAGTTTTGTTTGTTTTAAGTACAAAAAAAAATCCATATTTTAATATGTTAGGTGTTAGATATTGTTTTGACTTATTAAAATACATAGTTAGATTAATTAGTAGATGGTTTTTATGCTGAAGAAGGGAAATACATGGTAGCAACTTAGGACTATCAGTAGTGTTGATTCTAACAGAAAAATGAATTTTTAGCAGGATGGTATTTTGAAAGAATTGTGATAACAGTGTTAATTTGGTGACAGAAAAATGTTGGAATCAGTAAAATAGAATTTAACAGGAATAGTAGGAAATTATCGGTAGCAGTAATAGTAGTAAAAGCAGTACAGTTTTAGTCGGTTTAGTCGATTTAGGCGAAAAAATTAGTTGTTCGAAATTTAACGAAAATTGTCGAGGTAGTTAGTAATAATTAGTAGGTGATTTTAGTCGGTTTATTTTGTTGAATTCGTGTTGTATGTGTGGATTTCTTGTACAATTGCTTATGTGGTTTTGTCACGGTTTGTGGGCATTTTTAAGTCGTAGGTCGAAGGACCAATGTTGATGTTAAAGTTGTAGGTCGTATGACCAACGTTGATGTATATAAGTTGTAGGCCTATGGCCAAAGTTGAATCGTGTTGAATTAAAGTTGTTATATGGTTTGTTATATGTTGTTCGGAGTTGGTTGTTGTTTTGTGTTGGGTCGTTGCATCATAACATAGCATTATTAAGTTGGTCTGGATTGGCAATTTTTAAGTTGGAGCTGATGCTCACCACATTGGCCTGGATTGGCAAGATTATTAAGTTAAAGGCTTAAGCCTTGATGCCTCGATAACCTGGCAGTTCTAAGTTGGGAGTTTTGCTCCATCGGTACCACATGCATACGCATATTCGAGTCGCATCCTGTGTCGCATTATTTATGTTGTTTGTGTGGATTTTGTTTTGTTGAAGTTGAGTAAGTTGTTTACGATGTCCAAGTTGATAAAGTTGTTCATGTTGCTTAAGTTGATAAAGTCGATTATGTTGATGTTGAAGAAGTTGAATATGTTGGGTATATTTGTTGAAGTTGATGAAGGTGTTTACGTTGATTTTAGAGTTGAAGTTGGTTATGTTGATTAGATTGATTTTAGTGATTATGTCGTAAATTTTGATATGTGTAATAGGTTGATAAATTATGCTGGTAAGTTGTGGGTGATTTGTAAGATGTTGTTGTTGGATAGTAACGAAAATTGTATGATTCTTTCTAACATATTGATTATCATATTCTTGCTTATATTATTCTATATCTCACCCCTTCTGTTTGAATGTTACCCCTATGTTGGTAACGTGCAGGTTAGCAAAGATGAAGGTGGTTTATCCTTACCTTAGTTCGAGTTGGTGATTGTCGCTCTGATACGTAGCACTCAGGGGGATGACGCGTGTCTTATTTGCTTATTTGTTTACATGCTGAATTTTTAAGTAGAATTGCCGAAGAATACTTTGTGGCTTACTTTAAAGTTGTTTTGAATTGTTTCCATGAAAATAAGTTGTTACTAAGTTGTTCAAGTTGAACAATGTTATATCATGTAAAAGTTGAATGTTTGAGAATCCGCTGCGTGGTTTTAAAAGTTGTTGTTATAGTTTCATCTGAATCAAAAGTGTTATGTATCAATGTACTATTTGATTAAATGAATGAGTTATTAAAGTTGAAAAATGTGGCATCCTATTTGTGTACTTGTTGATTGAATTTTTACTACTCTGATTTTCAATATAATTGCCGGGTAGAAATGGGGTGTTACATCGTGCGCCTTAAAAATAAGAGGACCGAAAGCGATGATTATAGACGATCGTGTGCCCATGTGGGGTGTGAGCTATCGGATCGTGAGCCTTATACAAAGAGGACCGAAAACGATCCATAAACGTCGTTAGCCTTATACAAAGAGGACCGAAAGCGACGGGGAACATCGTATGCCCGATGGGGAGTTACACTAAGTAACGAGCGATGGTTCCAATAGTTCCTGAGTGAACTGGTGTTGAGAATTGATGGAAGTCGGTACCGCATGTGCATATGCATAGAGTCATTGTGTCGGTCTCTTGCATTTGCATAAATCATTAATGGTTTGTTTATGTGTGGAATTGTGGATGAAATTGATAAATTGATATATGTATATGGTTGGTGATACTTGTATTGTGCTTGGTTGGTATACCTTGGTGATGGAAAAATGAATTATACATTGTGTTGTTTTGGGTTTATATACTGGTATGAGTTGTGGTGGGAACAGTATATATGTGTCTTTTTGGTGTTATATATAATTGTATGCAATTATATTATGATTGTTTTTCTCACCCTTCTGCTGTTTTATAATGCTCTATGAGGCATTGCAGATTAGATTGCTGGAGGTCTTTTTGTGAAGCTTAGGTCTTCATTCTTTTGTCGGTCGGCTCTGATATGTGACACCGGGTAGTTAGGGAGACCGTTGGTGATTTGAGTGTATATGTATATATATCTTTTGGCTTGTGCATGTATGACTTGATGTATGACAAACTTTTTATGGGATATATATATATGAGATTTCAGTACAGATTTTTCGCTTTATTCTGTATTTGAATTGTGGGTAGTAGAAACTAAGTTCCTCTGTTTATTTGCTACCTGCGAGTGTTGCATATCTTTATGGGCAGGTTTATTGTGTTTGTTTCAAATTGATGTGACCCCTCGGTCTATGCTGTGAATTTCTAAATATACTCTGATGAAATTTTGAATTTTTTATTACCGCTTTAATAGCTTGGGGGTATAGATTGGGGGTGTTACAGGAAGTCCTCTAGATGTAGGTTGAGTTCAACCAACGTGTTGTTTAGGGTTCCAAGACTATTTGCCAGGTTCTGGTTTTGTTGAGTTAAGTTGGCGTCCATCTGATTGAAACGATTCATAGCGGCGTTAGCAAAATTGTTGAAGTTGGTAATGTGAGATGAAACTTGATTAGACAGATTGGTGAACCGTTCTTCTTGAGCAGTGTAGCGAGTATCTTGCAGAGCTTGAAATTCTTGATGTTGAAGAGTCAATTCGTTCAACCTAGCCAGAATTTCTTCAGAAGCCTGCGGATCAAGCTGAGACGGTGGAGTTGGATGAGCAGAATTGTCAGGTTACTGCCATTCATAGTCCTCACCATAGGTTGGAGGAACATAGGCGTTTCCAGAAACAGTCCAGCAATTTTGTTGGCACTGACCCCAGCCCTGATTTTCAGAAGGTTCTTCAGGTTGATAACCCATCCATGCCTCATTGTCCTCTTCTTGTATAACCACATCTTCATCATTAACATTTTGTTTAGCATTTTCTGGAACATCCTCATTATCATTTCCTTCAAGGTGAACAGGTTCATTAGGTTCAGGATGGGTGGATCGAGGTCGATAAGTAAACTTGTTCTCACGTGAATCCCAAAAGTAACCCATCATGGTAAGGGTTTTGGCAAGGAATTGTTGTTTAGTTGTAATATGAATGTGACAAATCTTTGGAACAGGAATATCAAAGTGATGCAAAATGTTTGCAACAACGGATGCATAACCAAGTGCCTAAAGTTTGTTGGAGCTGCGAGAATCGAACATCCTATAAGCAAAATAGTATGGCCAGTTGATTTTGATCTGATTCTTTAGGATATAGATGAGATGAACCTCTACATGCTCAACTCTTGAGTACCCTCCTTTCTTAGGCCTCAAGATGCGAGCAACACCATTGAAGAATTCGTTTTTCAAATTTCAGATGGCCGGTAGTGACACTTTTCGGAAATAATCCACTTTCCACAACATGAGCTAGATATGGTTCCCGTAACATCGAATTCATAGCAGTTTTGAACTTATAGTTCTGAACAAAAGTTTTATCAGTGACCTTTGGGAGAGTGTCATCAGTGTCCAATGCAAACAATGTAGACCATACATCATTGGTCACTTCATATTGTGCATTATTCATAGAAAATCTAAATTCAGCCCCCTGAAATTTACCCTTGATACCACAGTAGAACAACCGAGTCAAATCTTCACTATACCTATCATCACATTCTAGAAATTCACTAAGATTTTGAAAATTCAGAAGTTCAGAAATCTCAGGAATGTGAAAATCTGGACCCATCAGAGGATAAAAACCATGTTGTCTTATAACCGCACGGTTACAGAACAGTTGCTTAAAAGGATTAGCTAGCCTTTCAGAAATTAAAGACTTAAAGGTTACCCGTTGTGAAGATGATGTGCTGGTTATTGCTGGTTGTGAAGATGAACCTCTTGTTCCCCTTCTACTAGGATTTCTTCTTGAAGCCATGGTTGATGAAGAGTTGAAGGAAGATGATGACACTTGATTTTCGCAGAAAGTGAAGAGGAGATATGTGCAGCCCTTAGAAACCCTTGTATAAGTAATATAGAGAATTCACTCTTGGTGGATTTTTTATTTTTAGGGTTTTTTTATGAGGATTTAGTGGAGAGTAATGGGTATTGATGAGGTTTAATGGAGGAATATAAGGAGAGATTGACCACAAAATCTGATGAGATGACATGCAATGAACATACATCAATGTGCAATGAAAATATGTAGTGAAAATAGGTAGTACTAGGTCGGTGCATGCTTTCCAAGAGAGCAGAGATTCTGAATTCTGCGTTTATGCGTCGACCTGTGGACCACGTGCGTCGGCGCATGATTCACGAATTTTCTTAAAAAATTGAACATTTGGTTATGCGCTATCCCGAAAGTTTTTACTAGGTCAGCGCATAAATCATGCGTCGACGCATGCACATGCAAACTTGAGCCAGAAATGAATTTTTTTGCAATTTAAGTTCCAAACAAATAAATAGACATGTACACGTATAGAACAAAACATCCACATGAACGATATGTGCTCAAAATACAATAAACATCAGGATTAGGGTACTTAATATGGCACAAAATATGATAAACATCTATAAATCGGAACGATATTACCTTGATCACCATGACGATAAGAGCCCTCACATATAGCTAAATATCTCTTTACATTGTTATTTAAAAGAATAAACAAGCATATATATATATATATATATATATATATGTGTGTGTGTGTGTGTGTGTGTGTGTGTGTGTGTGTGAAGATCACTATCTTAAAAGATTATTAAGCACGATCCGAGATATCGATAATACTCATCATCCCACATGGCTTTGGCCGTTTCACAATGGGAGACTCGATAATACTCATCAACCCCCAAGGAGGAGATGATCATATTACGAGCCTTCCAATCATAGTTGTACTTTTTCTCGTCCTCCTCAGTCCATTGAGCTTCGGGTTTATGAACGACAACGCCTTCCGCGTTAGTTATAGTAATTTCCATGGGACCGTTTAAAATAACGTTCCAAACCTTCCGATCTATGGAATTAATATGGACGCGCATACAATCCTTCCAGTAGCTGTAATTTTCGCCTGTACAAACTGTAGCTCTATTATAAGCCCCTTTAGGTTCGTTCGCCATGATCCAAGAAGTTTTATCGAAGCACCAGAATTAACCGGAGCTCGTGATACCACTTGTTAGACGATGGCTATGGATCTAGAAGGGGGTTGAATAGATCCCTTGAGTTTTACACGCAAATGATTACGAAAATTTTAGTTTTAAAAAAATTGTTTAACGGAAGCTACCACTGGATAAAACGTCTACAACGAACCTTCTACTAAAAGGATCGGATATGCACGAATATATCGAGAATGAGTATGGAAGAGAAAAATTCAGTTTGATTACTACACTGAAAAATGCAGTCAACAAAATATCGCTTGCTTGATGTTTAATTCAAACCAATGAGGTAAAATGATAATCAGCTAAAAGCAATGTGTTCGATTTTTACTTTGAAACAAATTATCAAACACCTAGTGTGCGTAAAACACACTAAGTGCAGAATTTCTATGGAATGTAATATAGAGATGCTCCAAGATACAATTCAATGAATTGTATCGATTTAACAAATAGATTCTCAGCTCGAAATTACACTACAACAGAAATTTCGATAAATTGCGACTTCACAAATTCGAACAAACTGAAATGTCAAGTAATTGGTCTATTTATTAATTACTCATTAGTCCTTTATGTAATGTAAATATTTTGAATTGGAAAGGTAAAATAGAAAGGGCATCCAATTGTTTTTTAATGGGTAGATAATAGATTTTTGATAAAGCTTATTTAGACTTTAAGAGTGTGTTTGGATGAAGGATTTTAATGAGGGAAAGTAATTTTTTGAGTGAATTTGAAATGACTTGATCAAAATCTATTGTTTGGATAAAGAATATGGAAAATTGTTAAAATTATGTAAATTTATGGAGTATTTTATTTATATTAAATTTAAGGAATTTAAATGACACCAAAAAGTAAAGAATTTCAAATTGCTTCTTAACTCTATATAATATGAATGTTAAACTGTTTATTATTAATTTTTCAAATTTTGTAAGATGGTCCTCATATTTTATGAAAATTTCAAATTCACCCCCAACATTTTCAAAAAACTGCAAATTAGTCCCTAACAATTTTCAAATTTTACAAATTGGTCCCTTCAAATTTTCAAAAATTACAAATTGATCCCTATTTTTTATATTTTAAATTTGACCCAAAAGCTTTAAAAATTATGAAAATGACCCCAAATTTTTTACATTGAATCATTTTAATACTCCATCCAAACAAAAAAAAATTTAAAAATGAATGAATTTCAATTGAATAATTTAAATTACTTAAAATTTTAAATTCCCTAAAAAATCTCAAATTCGTCGTCCAAACACACTTTAATATCTCAAAACATTTGGTTTTTATGAAAACATTTTTACACAAGAAAAGAAGGATGGAAAAACTAAATAAAAAATTATTATAACAAAAATGGGCATCTTGATACACCTGTCATCACAATATGAACTCCATAAAAACCAGCTCATTATGTTCTGTTGATAAAAAATCTGCATAACTTTTACGAATTAAAAAGTTAGAAGTTCATGCTATTATTGTAATAAAAATGTCTTATCATTTTACATTGTTTGCTCAAAAAATGATTTGAGAAAAAGAAGTTCATGCTATTAGTTTTTTGCAAAGCTAAATTCTCTCTATCAATTTGGTTGTTACAAATTTATCGTTGGAGTGTTGAGATGAGTTATTTCAATCTAGAATTACCACAAAATAATCTCCATACACGTCATGCTCTACGTAATCATTGTAGCTCAAATGATAGAGCGTCATGCGGGAGGTACAGGGTTTATCCCCTGCATCTCCATTTATTTTAAACCATATGCATTATTCATAAATCAAAAATCAAAATTGTCCAGTGAAACAATATTTATGTATTTCCTGTCTTGGCTTCTCAACATTTTGACTTTGATTCACACACTTGATCTTCTTCAATGGAATTGAAACCTGAACATAACAAAACTTGGATTATGGAAATTGAAATACATGAAGAAGTTTGTTTCTATATAGTATAAATATTAGCTTATGATTTACCTTACGCTAAAACATTGTGTAAACACTTTCTCCACTTCACCAACTTGAAGACTTCCAGCTCCTAAACTCAACTTCCACTTTATATTTTCAGATATTGAATTGAACCTGTCTGTCTATATTGGAATTCATGAGTAGCAGAATCAAGAAAGTATCTGTTTACTGACTTTTGAAACCGATCATGTACAGTTGATGTTCCAGGAACCTGCTCATGAAGAAGTGAGGTCTGCATGTTTGAAGGGATAATTGTTGAAATATTAGATTAGATTTGATTAGATTTAATATTTAAATATAATCCAAGTTGTGTTAGCCCAAGCCCAATTAGGGTTGTATATAAATAGACCTAGCTTGTATCATTATTTACATACAATTGAATAATACGAATCCTTATTTTCCTTATTCTCTCTCTCTCCTCACTAAAAGTGTCTCACGCACTAACAAATTGGTATCCAGAGCTTCCGGTTATTGTTCTTGATCAAGTTTTCAAGAATTTCACGTCAGAGATCGTGTTTCTAGGGCAAGTTAATCAACCGCGGCGAAGATGACTGGTGATAAGAGCATTCCGAGTTCCCTTCCAATGCTTGACGGCAAGAATTGGATCCGATGGAAGAAACAGATGCAATCCTTATTTGGCTTCCAGGAAACCCTAGAAGTGGTTAACGGTGGCGTTCCTGGTTTGGCTGAAAATGCAACCGAAGAACAGAAAAAAGCCCACAACGAAGTCAAGAAGAAAGATTGCAAGGCTGCTTATTGCATTCAGACGGCAGTTGATGCTGCTAACTTCGACAGAATCTCTCATGCTGAAACGGCGAAAGAGGCATGGGATATTCTGGTGAAGTATTATGAAAGAGGTAAGAAAGTCAAGGTTGTTAAGTTACAAACCTTGCGTCGACAATATGAGTTGTTGTCGATGGGAGAAGACAAAAAAGTTGCAGAATATGTGTCGAAGGTTCAGAAACTCGTCCATCTCATGAAGGGTTGTGGTGAAACCATAACTGATAAGATGATAGTTGAGAAGGTAATGAGAACGTTAACCTCTCACTTTGATCATGTTATCGTAACTATTCAAGAATCCAACAATCTTGAAACCCTAAAAGTGGAAGATTTGGTTGGTTCGTTGGAGGCGCATGAGATGAGAATTGTCGAAAGAAAGGGAGTTCAGGATTCGATACAAGCACTGCAGGCTCAGTCATGGAAAAGGAATGGTGGTTCCAACAAATCCAAAGGCAAATTCGACAAGACTCAAGGAAAGAAGTCTTGGTCGAACCCTCACAAGAATCAGGTCGAAGATAGAGATTCTGAATCCTCGAAAAGAGGAGGAGGAAACTATCGAAAGGACAAAGAAGATAAGAAAGGTATAGTGTGTTATAACTATGAAAAGAGGGGTCATTTGGCCAAACATTGTTGGTACAGGAAAGACAATGGATCGGAAAAAGGCAAGGACGAAGGAGCGAAACTTGCACGCCAAGACTCAGATGATTCTGAAGGTGGTATGGTGGTTATGGCTGCAGTAGCAGATAACCATGTCGAATCTAAGATCTGGTTTCTCGACTCAGGCTGCTCAAATCACATGACTGGTCGAAAGGAGTGGTTGGTAGATTTTGAGAAGTCGAAGAAGAGCAAGATAAAACTTGCTGATAATAGTTCGTTGCAAGCAGAAGGTACTGGCAACATAGTTTTTCAACTGAGTAATGGAGCGAAAGCTATGATCAGAGATGTGTTCTATGTACCTGGAATGAAGTGCAACCTGTTAAGTGTTGGACAACTGGTCGAAAAAGGCTTCTCAGTTGTCATGAAAGATGGAGTATTGAAATTGTTCGACACCCAGAACAATTTGGTTTTGAAATCTCCGTTGTCGAAGAACAGGACGTTTAAGACCATGATCAGGTCGACTGAAGTACAATGCCTAAAAACTGTTGTCGACCACAAGGATAGCTGGTTGTGGCATTTGAGGTTTGGACATTTGAATTTTCGATCACTCAAACATTTGATCACTCAAGATATGGTATCTGGTATTCCAAGTCTTGAGATGCCTGACAAAATCTGTGAAGGATGTCTAGTCGGAAAGCAATCCAGAAATTCTTTCGTTTCGACTATGCCAATGAGATCATCCTGCATACTCGAAGTTGTACATTCAGATGTATGTGGTCCGTTCGAAGAACATACCATTGGTGGAAACAGATATTTTGTTTCGTTTGTCGATGAGTTTAGTCGAAAGTTATGGATCTATGTGATCAAGAGAAAGGACGAAGTATTTGAAATCTTTAAGAGATTCAAGATGCTTGTCGAAAACCAGAGTGAGAAGAGGATCAAAGTTTTGCGAACAGATGGAGGTGGCGAATACACTTCGAAGATGTTTGAAAAATTCTGTCTAGAAAATGGTGTTGATCATGAGGAAACTGCTCCTTATACTCCTCAACATAATGGAATTGCTGAAAGAAGAAACAGAACCATAGTGGATATGGCGAGGTGTATGCTCAAGCAGAAAAATTTGCCAAAATCTTTATGGGGTGAAGCTGTTTCGACAGCTGTTTATATTCTGAACAGGTGTCCTACTAAGCAATTGAAGAACAAGGTTCCTGAAGAAGTATGGAGTGGCAAACGACCATCAGTGAGTCATCTGAAGGTGTTTGGCTCAATGTGTTACAAGCATGTTCTTGATGCAAGAAGAAGGAAGCTTGATGACAAGAGTGAACCTATGATTCTGGTAGGATATCATAAGACTGGTGCATACAGGCTATTCAATCCAATTAATGAGAAGATTGTATTAAGTCGAGATATTGTGATTGATGAGAATTCTGCCTGGGATTGGAATTCTAGTAATTCAATTAACATGCCACTGATGAGCTATGATTTCGACGAAGAAAATGAAGTTGAAGTCGAAGTTGAAGAGATTGCTGAGAATCAAGTCGAAGTCGAAGTAGAAGCAGTTGCTGACATTCCCGATACAGAGGATGTGGCTGAAACAAGCCAACGACCTCGACGAAATAGAGTTCCTCCAACAAGACTTCATGATTATGAAGTGACTGGTGATGATGAAGTCACACCAGATGGCGAATTAGTTCATTTTTCTTTACTTGCAGGTGTTGAACCAATCAATCATAACGAAGCTTTAAAGATTCAACAGTGGAAGTTAGCTATGGTCGAAGAGTTACAGGCAATCGAAAGAAACAAAACATGGGAGTTAGTCGAATTGCCAGCACATACAAAAGCTATCGAAGTAAAGTGGGTGTTCAAGTTGAAACACAATGTTGATGGGTCGATAGCTAGACATAAAGCAAGATTAGTAGCTCGAGGGTTTCTTCAAAGAGAAGGACTTGACTACTCTGAAGTATTTGCTCCAGTAGCAAGACTGGAGACTGTTCGACTAGTGGTAGCATTGGCATGTAACCAAGGTTGGTCGACATTTCACCTAGATGTGAAGTCAGCATTTCTGAATGGTCCGTTAGACGAAGAGGTCTGTGTCACACAACCTCCTGGGTTTGTGATTCAGAAGGAAGCGAGTAAAGTATATAAGTTTCACAAAGCGCTATATGGCCTCAAGCAGGCACCTAGGGCATGGAACAAGAAGATCGACTCATACTTGGTCGAATTGGGATTTGTAAAATGCAAGTCTGAGTATGGTGTCTATGTTCAGGTTGTAGCACAAGATATAACAATCATCTGCTTATATGTCGATGACTTGTTAGTAACTGGAAATAGCCTGAAGAACTTGTCGAAGTTCAAAGAGCTGATGAAGAAGGAATTTGAAATGTCAGATCTGGGAAAATTGTCTTATTTCCAAGGCATGGAATTTCATATGTCGGAGCAAGGTATGGTGCTACATCAAAGGAAGTATGTCAAAGAGATACTCAAGAGATTCAGAATGGATGATTCGAATCCTGCATCCTCACCTGTCTAACCAAACTTGAAGTTGGAGAAGCATGGAGAGGAAGACAAAGTTGATGTAACTTTGTTCAAACAAATAGTTGGATCTCTGAGATATGTGTGCAATAGTAGACCTGATATAGGTTTCGCAGTCGGATTAGTGAGCAGATTCATGAGCGAACCAAGAGTGTCACACATGAAAGCTGCAAGAAGAATTCTAAGATACTTAAAAGGAACAACAGATTCTGGAATTATATTTCGACGAGATTCTGAAGGCAAAGGAGCAATAGTTAATTGCTTTTCAGATGCAGATTGGTGTGGAGATAAGGAAGATCGAAGAAGTACAACTGGCTATTTCTTTCAAGTATTTGGTGCCCCAATCTCATGGTGTTCGAAGAAGCAACCTGTGGTGGCATTGTCATCGTGTGAAGCTGAATATATAGCAGGATCCTATGTTGCATGTCAAGCAATTTGGATCAGATCAGTACTTGAAGAAATGGAGGTCGAAGTGAAGAAACCACTTGTGTTGCAAATCTACAACAAGTCAGCAATAAATCTGGCGAAGAATCCAGTTCTGCATGGAAGGAGTAAGCATATCAAAGCCAGATTTCACTTCTTAAGGGAAAAGGTAAATCGAGGTGAACTTGAAGTTAGGCACTGCTCAAGTGAAGCACAGTTGGCTGATATTTTCACCAAAGGATTGAAGATCGACAGATTCCTGAATTTGAGAAAGAAATTAGGAATAGTTCAGATCGACTAGCGTAGGTTCGACAACTTGGATTATGGGGGTGTGTTGAAATATTATATTAGATTTGATTAGATTTAATATTTAAATATAATCCAAGTTGTGTTAGCCCAAGCCCAATTAGGGTTGTATATAAATAGACCTAGCTTGTATCATTATTTACATACAATTGAATAATACGAATCCTTATTTTCCTTATTCTCTCTTTCTCTCCTCACTAAAAGTGCCTCACGCACTAACAATAACTAGTAGATTCCAACTAGAGCACCTTTGTTGAGATCATAATGATGTCCAACAGTGAAAGCCTCATTACAATGAAAACACATTCCCTCTAAAATTTGACGAAAAATTCTTGACACCAGAAACTCCTTTGAATCACCCATAATATTGCCACAAGTTAACCATGCACCACTTAATCAATCTAGTATTACCACAAACTAATCTTCATACACACACAGCTGCACCTAATCATCTAGTAACCATTGTTTTCACATAAACACATATGGGGATGTAGCTCAAATGGTAGAGCGCCTGCTTTGCATGCGGGAGGTACAGGGTTCGATCCCCTACATCTCCATGTTAATTTTGCTTTTCTTCTCTAAAGTAACTTCTAATTGTTTTCTTCGGGTGGTGGATCATGTTTGCTGAGTGGAGCTGGTGGCGAGTCCTTTCGCCGTCTGTGGTGGAGTTATTCTCCGGTAGCAGGCTGTTCTGCAGGGAGCTAGATGCCTTTTCGTTGATCTGGTTTTTTCAGTTGCTCTCATCTTCATCGGGTGAGTTGGCTAGTGATTGAATTGGTGAAATTCGATAGCCTCTGATGGATGCTTGCTTGTTGCTGAGTTGTTGCACGTTAGGTGATTCGAGCAGGCTGGTTTGAACGAACCGCGTGATCTGTTGTTGAGAAATTGCTTGCTCGAGACATCAAAAAGTTTCTGATATTTGAAAACACTCATAAATGAGAAATCAAAGTTGTCCAACGTAACAATATTTATGTACTTCTGTTTTAACCTACGCATTTGACCTTTTAGATCCAAAACGATGTAAATACTTTCTTACGTTGCATTTTCAGAGTTGGTATTTGCATTCTCAAGAAATTTATGGCTTGGACCAAAGAAAGATTGTTTTCATAAGCCTAATAAAATGCTCTATCATTTTTATTGTACAAGAAATAAATCTGCGAGTTTTCATTTTTCAAACTATTTAGAAATTTTTCTTTCAAAAACATGTCATAAAATTTAATTTATATTAATTGTAAAATATTAATGTCATTGCTTTATAACATTCAACATGATTTAACCCTTTTTTTTCAACTTTTGCGTCATACACATGTTGGTTTTGATGATTAAATCAAATGAAATATGATACAACTTGTAGATTCAGTAGTGTAAAACTATTTTACTAGTGCATTATTGACATTAAAGAGCGCAGACTTACAGGCAAGCTTCTCACTTTCTCAATCTCCTTGAAAATAAATCTTTTAATGCATCAAACTATGCACAGTTTGTTGTGAATAATTTTGTTGGAATTTTGGAATTTTGTTAGTGAAACTTTTTGAATCCCAACCTTAAGTATGGTTGCGCAGTTTGTTCCTTGCTTTAGATGTGTGAGAGCATTCCTAATTATCATGTTTGGTTGTGTTCTAAGTTGAGGAGAGAAAAAGGTAAATTGAGACATCATGAAAAAATAAAATAATGTGGTTTTGAATGATGAAAGAGCTTGAAAGAAAGAAACAAGTGAAAAATAAAGGAAATTGGGCATGAATTGCCAACAAAAAGCTCAAGGTTGTAATAATGCCTCCAAAGAAAACAAGAGGGTTAAGGTCTTGTAGTGCTTTGATATTGAGTTTGGAATGCTCTTGAGGATTAGCCAATTTTGTTTCAATGACTTTGATAAATGACACTTCCTTGTAACCAAGCCAAGTTACAATCTCTGAAGACCTTGTGATTCCTTCTTTTTCACTCTTTAATGCATGTTGTTTGTTGAATGCATAATTGGTTCTGGATGTCTGCATGATTGTTTGATGAGTGATAAAACCTCATTTTGTTTACATCCATTGATGAATGTGTGCCTAGGTATAATTCAATTTTGAACTGGTATTGCTCAAGAAGTTTTGATGTGTGTTTTTGCACTTAGAAATAGTTTCATCTTCATGATTTGTTTAGACTTTGATAAGTTATCTTGTTGTTACTTTTACTTTTTGAACCATAAAATTGTCGTTGTTCTATTGAGTTGATTCTGAATTTTTGTTCTGGTTTTCGGGTTCGTTTCTAGTTCGAGACACTTTTGTTTGAGGACAAACAAAATAATAAGTTGGGGAGAGTTGTTAAGGGCCAAATTTTGCTTACTTTTGACTATATTTTATGGTCCTTTCAATTGGTTTCCTTGATAATTTAGTAGAATATCTAGTGGTTTTACTATATTTATGCTAATTTATGATTTTATTGTACACATTGTATTTTATGATCATTTTGATGCTCTTTGACAAGTATTCTTACTTATATTGGATGTTAGGAACAATTGGTGAAGGAAAGAAGGCCTGAAAGAGCATTTTCGAAGAGTTCATGCCGGCAAAGCGTGTTAAGCGAGCTTTTCAGCGCGCACATTCTGCAATTTCGGTAGCAAAAGGTCCAAGACCGCGCTAAGCGAGCTTTTCAGCGCGTTACGCGATTGTATTTATCGAAACTAAGTTCATATTTGCGTGATTAATCAGATACGTATGAAAAGGATTAACGAAATCTAATCTTGACATGCTTATCTCAAAATTAAAACATTTTTGCACTAATTTACTTCTTTGCAACAAACTTATGTTACACAACAAGAAATTATTTGAAAACTTTTTACTTAAAACGGTAAACTATTGAACGACAAGCATCTATATATCTTACATACAATCCTTGTGGATACGATAAAATACCCACCGAAAATACTTTTAACAAGCAGCTGGGGCTCCTTTCTGATAGCCTGGAGGAAAAATTAGGATGGTTCCTCCAGCCAGGATTGTAAGTGTTTAAGTACGGGTTTCATTGGGCGTGGTTTACTTGGTCGGTGGGAATATCAGCGAATAGATGACATTCAACGTTAGTGTGCCCAAGGGTTCTACATAATTCACAATTTAGTGTCACAGCGGCCACGATGGCTGCTGGAGTTATAGTCAAACTCTCAATCTTTTGAGTAAGCACATCCACTTTAGCACTGACACAGTCTAAGCTATTAACTTCGTACATTCCGCTCTTCGTGGCAAGTTTTTCTGCAGGAGTTCTCTCACCTCCCTATTGAAAGTGGTTTTGAGCCATGTTTTCAATGATTTGATAGACGTCTTCATAAGGGTTGTCCATTAGAGCGCCGCTAGCTGTAGCGTCCAAGTTCAACTTGGTATTATACAGAAGACCATCATAGAAAGTATGGATTATCAACCATTGTTCAAGTCCATGATGCGGACAGAGCCTTAGCATGTCCTTGTATCTTTCCCAAGCATCAAAAAGAGATTCATTGTCTTTTTGCCTAAATCCGTTGATTTGGGCTCTTAGCATAGCAGTTTTGCTAGGTGGAAAATATCGGGCTAAGAAGACTTTCTTCAACTCATCCCACGTAGTGATAGAGTTGGATGGTAGAGACTGGAGCCAAGCTCTAGCTCTATCTCTTAAAGAAAAAGGAAAAGACATAGTCTTAGGGGGTTCATTACTAACACCATTTGCTTTTACGGTGTCAGTGTATTGTACAAACATAGATATATGAAGGTTCAGGTCATCTGTAAGACTCCTAGAAAACTGGTTCTGTTGAACGTCTTGTAACAATGAAGGTTTCAGTTCGAAATTATTTCGTTCGATGGCAGGGGCAACAATGCTATTATGAGGTTAATCTTGCGATAGAATAGCATAGTCCTTGAGAGGACGATTCGGTGGATTCTCAGCCATGAGAATTTTTAATTCTGGATAAGGAATTTCAGGTTCAGGAAGGTTATACTTAATTCGGAATTCGTTAATTCGGCGTCTTAAATTAATAAAACGCTCGATATCACCAATCAGCTGCTCTAACTTTTCGCCTTGAAAGTGAATGTTTGGCATACAAACGACGAAATAGGAAAAAGGAAAATTTTGTTGCCTAAGTTTATATCTGCGCAACAACGGAATCACAATATTGACTAAATTAGTCCCTGGCAATGGCGCCAAAAAACTTGATCGCGACTTTACGAGTCTAACGGAACCTAACTCCAAGTATACAGTCTATCGCGTAGTTTTAAAAGATATCGAACCCACAGAAACTAATAATCAATTAACAGTTATCTATTGATGTTGTGTAAAGCTAAGGCTATGGTTAAAAAGGTTAGGATGGGAATAAAAATGTACTTAACTATAGGTTTGAAAATTTGCATAAAAAGAAGCCAGAATATGGATTCCGCGTTCCTAAGGGACTCCGTAGATTTTAGACACTAATTATAATTAACTATGTTCTGTAGAAAATATCGGTTTAAAGACACTGTCTCACACTCTCGCGTTATCAATTGAGCCACACTCCCTAACCATAAAATTTTGCTCTCGCTCGCCCGTTTTAATTAGAAAGCGTATTTTTAAAATGAATTAGATCCTACTCGATACCTAAAGCGCTCTCGATGTGTTTATGATCGATGCCTAGTTTCCTCTATTTGGTTCAATCCTCACACTCTCGCGCTATCGAATCGAACATTAATTTGCTACCCGCTCTCGCGACGAAACAATAAGACATATAAATGGAAACTAAAACCAAAACATAAATTTAATCAGAAATTTGCTACCCGGATAATTTTGTTAGAGGTTGAAAATGAATTCAGATGCAGTAAAAAAAATTGTGAAATGTGTTCTTTGAAAGTTGGTTTTAAGGTTTTTTGAAAATCTTTCAAAGTTATGATTCATGTATAGTAAGAGTTAAAAAATTTTGATTTATACATGTGTTTGGAGATTAAGCACTAAAATGAGTAAAAAGACCCTCATGATTTGATTCAAGAGTAGACATGATGATTAGAATCTACTTAGATAATGATTTGATTCAATAACTTAAAAATTAAAATCTTCTTATTTGATTCGAGTCAATAATTCAAGTCATTGATTCGAGTCAAAGAATTCTATGATTCGAATCACTTTGACATAACTAAAATCCAAAAAATTAATTCTAGATTTGAATCGAATACGTATTTTGAGTGATTCAAATTAAACTCACTATTTATTTAAATCAAGAAAATAAGGTATTCAATCACTTTGGCAAAGACAAATTATGAATTTCACAATTGTGCTTTGATTTAAAATCATGAATAACCTTTGTTTGAATTAAAGCAATAAGTTAAATTTAGGGTTGTGATTAGATTTTACTTGAATAGTTAACAAATGAGATTTCTAATGATTTAAAGATATTTTCCTAATAATGTGCCCTTTGTGGATAGACTTAATCTGTTTTATAGTTCTCAAAGATAAAAAACAAAAAAATCAAAGAGAGAATAGCTTTGGCCATATGCATCCAGAAGTCTACATAAGAGTATGGAAAACACAAGGACCACAAATCCTAACATATGGATGTTCTAAAAGGCGTACAAAGCCAAAAACACCTATGGCCATACGTCTCCAGAGCCAATATACACTTATATGTATCATTTTACATATCTACTAGGGGGAAGTCCCTTAGGACTCTAAGAAATTTCTTCAATATTTTTTAGTTGAGCATCTAAAACCAATCCTTTGTCATGATCAACATTTTAAAACTGAATCATGCCTGGTTGTAATTCCTCTATTTGATACAGTGTTAAGCAAAATAATAGAGAAGTTATACTCACCTTCATCATCCTATGTAAGGATTTATTAGAAACTAAAGTCTCTTCCAAAGCAGGGTCACTCAATAACTTACACCAAGTTGCACAAAGGACATGCTAGACTCTTTCCAATTCATCATAAAAATGTCTGAAGTTGCAATCCAAGTGACACCCTAATTCAAAAACCTAGAATCGGCCCCGAGTTGATTATCTCCCAACTGCACCTTCACATCTTCACAAGGCTATCCCCCAGCTTAATAACATAATGCGTGTCATCAAGTTCATAGTTTTACGTTTGGCAGGGCCGGATTTGGGTCCGTGCAACCTGGCCCATTGCACAGGGCCTCCAAAAAATGGGAGCCTCAAATTATTTTTTTTATACACTATAAACAAGAAATAATTATTTATATATTATTTGATGTACAAATGTTTAGAAATTAAGTTAAGCAGCACAGCGGTAGTGTGTTACATATATGAATATGTAGGCGGTGGTTCGATCCTTGGAATAACCAAATTTTATTTTTATAATTAACTGTCTTATTTAAAAAAAAAAAAAAAAGTGACAAAAGCAGCATACAGCTGATTAATATTATTAATTAATATCTATAAACTATCAACCTATATTTATCATGTAAATTTTTATAAATAAATTTAGAATAATAGTTATAGATTATACTTAAATAATTTAAGATTTACTAATTCATATATTATTAAAATATTTATAAATAATGTGTTCTCTTAGTTTTTAATATTATTTAATTTTAATAAAATACAAATTGTTTTTACAATTTTTTATTAAGATTAATTTAAAAATTAGAACAGAACCTCTAAATTTTCTGAGACGACTCTGATGTTTGGAAATGCCTTTCACAACAATAAAAACTTTGTTTCAATTTTTTTAAATCAATCTAATTCTTGGATATGTCATCTTTCAAACCCGATTCCAACTAAAAAATCTTTGTTGAGATCATAATATGGATATTTTTTTTCTACCAACTGTGAAAGCCTCATTACAATGAAAACGCATTTCCTCTAAAACTTGATGAAACATTCTTGACATCAGAAACTCCTTTGAATCACCCATAATATTACCACAAGTTAACACACCATGCACCACTTA
Source organism: Lathyrus tuberosus (assembly GCA_022829125.1). Taxonomy (NCBI): domain Eukaryota; kingdom Viridiplantae; phylum Streptophyta; class Magnoliopsida; order Fabales; family Fabaceae; genus Lathyrus; species Lathyrus tuberosus. Next base: position 6,781,115 of record JALAZF010000042.1, on the reverse strand, counting down.
AGCAATCTAGTATTCCCACAAACTAATCTTCATGCACACACAGCTGCACCTAATCATCTAGTAACCATTGTTTTAACACAAAAAATAAATGGGGATGTAGCTCAAATGGTAGAGCGCCCGCTTTGCATGCGGGAGGTACAGGGTTCGATCCCCTGCATCTCCATATTAATTTTTCTTTTCGTTTGACCTCCTAGAGTGGTGTTTTCATTGGGTCAGGTTTTGGTTGTGGCTGATACAGTTTTAGGGGTTTCTATGTTCTGGGTGGATGTAGGTAGCAGAGTTTAGTTGGATCCTTCAGCATAGTAGTGGAGGCTTAGTTTGATGGCAGCAATTTCATATGTCTGAGCTGGTTGGACCGCGGCTGTACTGTGTAGTGTAGTTGTAGTAGCGTTCCCTAGCAGCGAGTGTTGTTAGCCAGTTGGATCAGGTTCAATAGCTTCTGTGGTTGTTGAGGTCCGTATCTTTGGTTCAACAATTCTCGGACGGCTGATTTTGTTGGTGGTTTTGCATGCTATTATTGTTTGGGGCTGTTTTCGTCCGCAAGAGAGGTATGGATCACTTAGTTTTGGGTGATCTTGGAGCAGTTAGGCATATACCGGATCATGTTGGCTGAGTGGAGCTGGTGGCGAGTCCTTTCGCCGTCTGTCGTGGAGTTATTCTCCGGTAGCAGGCTGTTCTGCAGGGAGCTAGATGCATCCACACTGAGTTGATAACCAAGTCTGCATCCAAGCTGATTTGAACGAACCGCGTGATCTGTGGTTGAGTAATTGCTTGCTCGAGACATCAAAAAGTTTCTGATGTTTGAAAACACTCATAAATGAGAAATCAAAATTGTCCAGCGTAACAATATTTATGTACTTCTGTTACAGATCGTAAACGATGTAAATACTTTCTTACGTTGCATTTTCAGAGTTGGTATTTGCATTCTCAAGAAATTTATGGTTTTGACCAAAGACAGTGTTTTCATAAGCTTAATAAAATGCTTTATCATTTTTATTGTACAAGAAATAAAACTGAGCGTTTTCATTTTTCAAGCTATTTATAATCTTTTTTCAAATAAATGTTATAACATTAAATTTATATTAATTGTAAAATATTAATGTCATTGCTTTACAACATTCAATATGATTTACTCCCTTTTTTTTTTTTTTTCAACTTTTCCATCATACACGTGTTGGTTTTGATGATTAAATCAAATGAAATATGATACAACTTGTTGATTCAATGGTGAAAAACATTCTTGTCTAGTGCAAAAACTATTTTATGACACTAAAGAGAGTAGACAAACTTCTCACTATCTCAATTTTCCTGAAAAGAAATCTTTTAATGCATCAAACTATGCAATACATTCAAACAAAGCTACCAACATAACTGTAATTTTAGAAAACAAACTTATGTCCTATAACTTGTTTCCTTTCCTTATTTCCTATGATGATTCAATAAGTTACACAAACACCAACAAAAGTTTCACAATAACCAAAGCAAGCATAGAAAAACTAACAAAATGTGAAAACCATTTAGTAGAGTGCTTCCTCCTTGTGAGTGTAAATCACAGTGTCTGATTTCGGGTACGAAACACAAGTGAGAAGATAACCCTTCTCGATTTGCTGGTCATCGAGAAAAGATTGATCAGACTGATCCACCGAACCCGAAGCCAATTGGCCAGCACAAGTAGAGCATGCACCAGCTCTGCATGAGTAAGGTAGCTCCACTCCAGCCTCCTCAGCTGAATCCAGAATGTATGCGTCATCGGGGGCGTCAAATACGTTCTCCTTACCATCTGGTCCAATCAGTTTCACTTTGTATGTTGCCATTGCAGATACTCTAAATGAGGAAGATTTTAGTCCAAATGATTTGGACACGTTCTTTGCAGATCTCAAAGTTGACGGACTCTTCATAAGAGCACAAGATGCTCGAGAGGGCGCTTTTCTGCACAATGAAGCTGTTGGAAGTGACATGGTCGACATATTCGCAACCGACATTTTAAAACCTGAAAAAAATTAGTATAGACAATGTCATTTTAGAATTAAAACCGCATAGAAAACAACTATATGAATCTGGCAGCAGCAAAATTCACCCATAGAAAATCAAGAGAAACAAAAAAAAAAAAACAAAAAAAAATCGACTATGTGAATCAAAGGTAATTTAAGAGTTAACTGTCAAATTTGTGAAATTAGTCTCTGTAGGATGCTCTCAAATAGGTCCCTGAGAGTATCAATATTTCAAAAAGGTCCTTGACTCTGCCAAATTTTACTCATATTTATACAAAGTGTACCAGAACAATAAAAAAATATAATCAAGGATAAATTACACACTATGAAGCATGGATGCCCCGACTATGACCACGACACCGACAGAGTAATAATTTTAAAAAATAAATAAATTAAACGTAATCACATGTGCCTGTGCAGGTGTCCAAAATCGACATTCAGAGGTGTCAGTGCTATACTTACACATTACTCCTTTGCAATTTCAACCCCTCGAGTTTTTTTAGGCACTTAACCCAATTATCAGAAGTTGTATGTTATTAATAGTATAATTGGTTCTGCGGGGAAGAAGATTGATTTTGAGTTAATTGATTCTGTAAAATTAATTTTGGTTAAAAGTGATTTAATTTCGTATAAATTTTTGTAAAAGTGAGTTGAACAGTAAAGTTCAGTTCAATTGTAAAAATCACTTTTCTGAAAAGTAAAATCAATTCTACTTGATAGCAACCAAACATGTCAGAATCAATTCTTCGCATCCAGAATCAAATCTGGATGTTCCAATCGTGAAACCAAACATACACTAACAATTACCAGAATCAGGATCGTACCAAATACCGTACAAAAATACAGTATAACCAAGGTATAGATTTACAACAAAAATACACCAAGCCATGGTGACACAAAACCAAAACCCTAACAAGGTATAGATCACAAAATCAAACATCAGAAAACATCAACAAAATCATGTGATCTATGATATTATGGATCAAATAAACCGGCAGAATAAAAAGAAACTATATAAATTACAGAAACAAACAAATTATCTAAAGAACATGTGATTACATAAATACGAATAAATTATGATAAATCGAGAAAAATATGAAAGAAATTAGGAGTAAAGAAAGATGCTTACGGTTTGTTGAAGAAGTGAAAGAGAAAGAAGTGAGGGAAGGAGTTTATATTGGAGAGTGGAGAGTGACCTTTTGAGACTTCGGCGGGACACAACACTAATGTGAGAGAGTTTGTGTTTATATTGTGTTTCGCTTTCAAAACTGCCCTTTCCAGGGTTCAATGTAGACATGGCAACGGGGCGGGTCGGGGGCGGGTTTGAGCAGCCCCGCACCCACACCCGCCACCCAGAGACAGACCCGCCCCCGCACCCGCACCCAGTCGGGGGTAAAAAACTACCACCCAGACCCGCCCCCAATGGGGAACGGGTTCCCCGCCCCCGCCCCCGCCCCCACCCGCAAAACTATTTTTTTTTTAATAAATATTTTTCATAATAATAAAAATTAATAATTTAATTAAATAATTAATTATTTTAATAATAAACATGTTTTTAAAGAGTAAAATAATTAATAAACATGTTTTTCTAATAAAACTATTTTTAAAAATTAAAATAATTTTAATAAATATATAATAAAATAATTAAAATAAAATATAAAAATAAATTAAGCTAGACCGGGGCGGGGGCGGGGGGCGGGTGCGGGGTGGGTAGTAGCATCCCCCGTCCCCGCACCCGCACCCGTAATAAAAAATCGGGTTTTACCCGCACCCGCACCCGCACCCAGTTAAACCGGGTTTTCCCCGCTAATTTCGGGGCGGGTCCGGGCGGGCCCCGGCGGATCTGGGTTTTTTTGCCATGCCTAGTTCAATGAAGCAAACTAGTTTGTTTTTTTCAATGCCTTTTTTCGGAAACAAATAATTCGAATATACTCGAGTTTGAAAATAAATTCCCCAGATATTGTATTTTTGGGCAAACATGTATATATAAATAACCGCCCTCCACTCCACAACCAAATATGGTGCTAAATTGAAAAAAAAAAATTTCTTAATGTGTTTTTTTTGGGTCAATTCAGATGAATTTTATAAAAAAATTGTTGAATTGTGGGCACAATGGCATACTACTTGTCATTAAGTTTAATTAAGTTTAATCAAAGATTTTGAATTCAAATGCAGTCTTGGACATGTAACAATGTTAAATCTCTTAAGAAAGATATTTGTCATTTATTGTAGTCCTCTTTGTCTAGAGAGATTAGTCTCTGCAGCCGTGCGTAGAAGATATTTGGTTTCTACCGGCAAAAAATCTACTTAGCCTTATGTTATCTTACCTTATTTATATTCAATTTAATATTATATGTTATTGAACACCTAAGACCCCGTAACCCTAGTTTCATTTGGTTATCAATTTTGAAACACGAAAAATCTTTCCTTTGTTGTCAAATCTTTGCACTTCAAATTCAATCTTTCTCCTTCTTCTTCTCTTTCTCATAACAACAATGGTTTTTGCTTCTTTAAAAATTGATAACGGAACAACAAGATTCTATCGTCTTCATATGTCAACCAAATCAAACAACTTCACCAGCCACACAAAAGTTTCTCTCTCGTCTTATAACAAATTTTTTTAATACTTAGAGAAATCGATAGATCTCAAAAGAAACTTGTCCAGATAGAAAAATAACTTCTTGTACAAGAAAATTTTGATCTTTCAAAATCCAACATTGCAAAAGAGCTAAAATTCTTTCTCATCTCTCATAAACTTGTCTAGATAGAAAAATAACTGCTTGCACCATTGAAATCAGCGGCACACCGAACTAATATTCCACAACCAAAACATCTCAGAGAAGCAAAAGCTTCTCCCCCACTTGTTTCAAACCAACACCCGCAGACAACAGTTAGAAAACAAGCAAGTACCGACAGTGTTTCACACACATGTCGCGTACTAAGGAACAAACAACATTAGACAACCTGGTCGGACGGATCGACCTGCTCTGATACTACTAATGTAACACCCTTCTAACCCAACAAGAATTTTACATATCGTATGGAAATTAAATCAAATAAAATCACCACTCAAGGGTGTCACAATTTATAAAAACATCATAATTATTATCCTGCCCCGTAACACGGGTTCTTTCTTCTTAATTTAATTCAGACAATCGCAGCGGAAAACTTTAGTAAAATTATTCAAAATTTCAAACATCTTTTTAAAGCAACAATCATAACAACTTCAATTTAACAAAGAAATAGAACTCGAAGGTTCACAACGTTCCCAACCCGATGTTACATTATCAGAGCAAGACACCTTCTAATTCTTACGAAAATAAACTAAAAGCTCCAAGATAAAACTTCACGCACCAAAAAGCTACTCCTGATTATCTGCAGGATGCCGTATAAAGCATCAACATAAACAGGCAGGGTGAGTATTCACAATTCATTATACGAGATATAAGGCAAAGATATAAAATAGGGCAGCAACAACAACATCATAATTATTCTCAATAAAACACACCTAACAATCACAATCAATTCATACACATGCAATGCCATTTAGAATGAAATGAAACTTCATCGAAAACATGCACGTGGTACCAAACTCAATCATGTGATGGACACTGGGCCATCAACCCTCCACAAGGGAGCACAACATAATCATCATGTGATGGACACTGGCCATTAACCCTCCACAAGGGAGCACAACATAATCACTCCAATCCGCACGGTGGGATTGAAGCCAACAACGGACTGAAGTCCCAACATAGTATGCCATGAATGCACCGATGCAACGACATCAACATAATCAACAAAATCCTCAAACTACATCCGCATTCATGTAATCATTAATCATCATCATCATATAGCATATATACGTTAATATGCACATCATGAACTCCACCATCATCACAGTAGCATAACCATCATAATATAACATCACAACTTCATTTTCAACATCAAAACATCATAATGCATCTATCACCATAATAATTCCAACACAATTCTCTTACACCATGTATAGATTTAACACGCGCATCATTAACAATCATCATATACTTCATAATAAATCATACTCTATTATAACAACATCAAACACTTCACACAACATCAAACATATCATAATACCACATAATATCATCATAGAAACGTCAAACACTTCATAGCAAAACGCAATACGAACGTACAAGACTAATTTCATACCAAAGGCCTAAGCATCCATAAAATAATCATTCATTATTCTCAAAATTATTTTTATATTATAGAAAATGTTTTTAGCTTTCCTTAGGTTCAAACGGTGCGTCAAACGGACACCCGAATCAAAAGTTATGGATTTTCAAAGTTTACGAAATGCTGTCCAACAGTGTGCAATCGATTGCATCAGTATGTCAATCGATTGCACCATGTACAAAAGCAGTTTTTCTCAAAAATTTGACAGTGCAATCGATTGCACCTGTACTCCAAACGATTGCACGCTGTGAAAAACAGTTTTACGAATTCTGAAAAGTAGCAGTACGAAAACCCTTTTGTCTCAATTCCAAAAACACAAACTTCATGAAATAATGCACAATCAAACCTCAAATTATCATTCTTATCAACATACATCTATATCATCATGTTCATAATATCAATTCCACCCCATTTCATCATATCCCATCATAAACCCCCAAACCCCTTAAAATCCCAACTACCTACATACATCTAAGCTATATATATCAACTATAATGAAAGTTATACTCCTCATACCTTAGAGTAGAATCTGATTCCTCTTCTCCTTCTGCAACACTTCAACCCTAGCCTCCTTGTTCTTCAGAGCCTTTTTACTTCATCCACCAAAACACGTATAATGAGAACCTCTCTCACTATTTCCTCTCTTGGCTCCCAAATACCCCTAATTAGGCTCTTCCACCTTTACCCTCACTTATTCCACATAACATTACCAACATGTCCTCAAGCTTCTCTTTTTATTTTAAATAATAATAATAGTCCAAATAATATTATTCTAATACTAACATGGGCCACACTTTTCACTCCAACCCTCTTATCCCCCTTTTCTGGAGCAGGGTTTTACGTCACTAAGCCAACACCATTATCTGAGGTATCTCTGAGAGAGGCCTCTCCAGGGTCGCACGAAGAAGATACACAAAGTAGGTATTCGTGACAAACATCATATCCCCCGACTCTCCTGAAAACACTATAGGAATGACAGGGGTCAACATCGTTTTGTCCAAAGACGATGCATTGGGAATCAACCCTCGTGACAATGATCCCTTGGTCATCACCATTAACACGACAATGGGGATATCAGGCACATCCTGATAGATTCGGGTAGCTCTGTCAATGTCCTGTTTTGGGATGTCTTCTAAAAGTTACAACTTAATATGGATGATGTATAGAGATTCAATGACTCTATGATGGGATTATCGGGCAAACAAGTACAAATAATGGGGTATGTGACCCTAAAAACCACATGCGGGAGCAAACTCCAAGACCATTGACGTCAACTACCTCATTATGGACACCACGTCAATTTACAACATCATCTTGGGGCGCCCGACCATAAACACCCTATAAGAGATCCACCTAGTATTTAACCTTAAAATATCCGCTCCTTGATGGCATAGTGGGCACCATCCGAGTAGATCAACAAGTGGTTTATAAATTCTATTCGAGCAGCATGGAGATTATCGCTCCCATGATTTTCATCCAGGTACAAACGCGAGAGTGGCGCGGAAAAACAGAGTCGCCAGCCGTGTAAATTTATCCCAAGAGAGGGAAAGGGAACACCACATAAACCTGAGGAAGAGGGAAAGGAATGGTCATCGCAACCATAACCTGGGTTCGAGAGTCGGTTACGCGAGGGGAAGGTGCTAGCACCCCACGCGTCCATCGTACTCGATGGGATCCACGCTTGTTGTCTATTCTAAGGGTAAGTTATACTATCATCTAGGGTTGTACTAAAATGGAGAGGGAAATACAAAGACCGACTCGGTAGGACGTCGACGTCCTAGGCCTACGTACCCCCTTTGTGCAATGGGGAATTCAGAGTCCACGTAGTTCGGACCAAGTTCTTTTTGTGTTTTTTATGAGCGACGTTAAGTTCGCGTCCGGCAGTTAGGGTCGATGCTTGTTTGCGACTCAGACGGAAAATAACGTGCCCTTTTTGAAAATAGCCTTTAAGTTGAAGGTCCCGAAGGACAAAAAAGGTTTGAAGTTGGTTTGTGTTTTTTAGGACAGAAGTGGCTTAAGTTAGTTCCTAAGTTGCATTGAACCAAAGTCTAGGGCATAGGGGCGAATACTTAACGCATCGTCCCAAGACAGGACGCTCGCTAAGCACTCTAGAAAGATGAGAGGAAGCCCCTCATTTCTCATTCCCCATACTTAAGGCTCGTGCGCAATACACCTTATTCTTATTAAGTGTTTTAAAGAAATTTGAGATGAGAAGAGAGAAGACACAAAGGTAACTCTAAGGGAGACTATGAATCCTAAAGTGATCATGCATGGGTTACCTACGGTTAGTGATGTTCTACGACAACCTAAATCCTAAAGGAAAGAGATGAGAGAAGGAGAGAATAGTAAAGGTGAATATGGATGCTTATCCACACCCTTAAAGAACTTACCTTAGACCCTGCATAAAAGATTAGTACAAAATAGACATAAGTAAGAGAGATGAGGTGAATGAAAATCAAACAATGACAAACAACAATGATTATCATCCAAACATGAATCAAAGAAACAAAGAAACAGCCCCAAAGCAAATGGCACAAGTGCCTTTTCAAACAGATAATCATACAAGGTCAAAGATGCGCCTGCAAGAAAATCTCAAGTGAAAACAAATCAGATAATTAGAAAATGACTCCTAAAATTCCCAAATTAAACATTAAGGTTCCTCAACCAGAGGCAAACAACATATCAAAAGTCCCTACAAAAACTCAAGATATTAGTCATTCAAATAATTAGGCAGAGTTCAGGTGGGAATTAGGGCTCAGTGTGCCAAAGGGAAGGACCTAAATGCAATATGAAATAAATTTAAAAATGAAATGAAAATATTTTTATGCACTTTAGAATGTTAATGAATGAATGCAAAAGGAACGGATCAAAAATATTTTACAGAGGCAGAGAAATAAAATAAAGAAATTTAAGTATGCATGAGATGTGTAATTCAAAAAGAAAATAGATTAAACAATTAATTTAAATGATAAAAATAAAATAAAAATAAAAAATAAAATTTGTAAAAATTATTAAAATGATAAATATGATGTATGAAATTTTTCAGTAATTTTTAAATGCAAGAATGTATTTTTAAAATGAAAAAATGAAATTATAATTGAAGTAAAATAAAATATGAAGTTAGTATGTAGGGGGTGCGAACAGTAAAAAAATCAAGTGGAAAATGGGATTGGGCTGAAGAGTGGGGGGTGCGTATAGCAACCCAGCCCACTAATTGATCAGAAAAAAAAAAAAAAAGGAAGCTACCGTGCGCATGCCATGTGCCATGCGCGTGATCCTTTTAATGCGTTGGCTGCTTGCTGTTCGCATGATTCATCAAACGACCCATGTTTGGTCAACAAGAATAAAAAGTAAACGAAACAAACAAGAATGATTGGGCGTGCATGGTAAGACTCGTGGGTGAATAAACATGAGATTACAAAATAAAAATCAGAAAAAAAAAACAAAAAGCACATGGCGATCTGAACCGTTGGATTCATGGATCGGACGGTTGTGGTGTCATCTTCCTCACCCAAGCCCTCGCTGGTCTGGTTCGCCGGCCACCACCGCCGGAGCTAGGGCTCCGCCCCCTTCTGCGGTCACCTGCAACAAAATGGCACCAAAATACACGTACGAGTACACTATCCCACCCAGATTTTCACGAGGATTAAGATTATGCCATCAAAAACAACAAAAAAACTAACGCATGGTGAGATACGAAGAGAAAAAAGTTAGGGCATGAAACTTTAAATGATCATTACAAGCCATATACGCATCCATATTAAAAACCAATTATATTAGGATGATCAGCAGACATCACACTTCAATATAGACACAAAAAAAGAGAGTTTTAGGAGCACGAAAAATTCACCAACCTGAGATGGCACAGCTCCAATCCTTGCTTTTGGCTGCGAATGGTGGTTGGATTGTGTTCTAGAAATCACCAGGAAGAGAGTTGTGGAAGAACTTTGAGGAAACTCTTTGTAATTCGTGAGATCCAAGGAAAGAAAGCTTTAGGGTTCCAATTTTCCAATCCTCTAAATGTCACGTCTAACCCCCCTCTAACCAGTGCATGGATGGGTTTATAAAGACTAGGGTTTGCCTCTGAATATGAATTGGGCTTGGGTAATCCATTGTTTAATGATTTTTGAATAATTTTGGAAAAATGCATAATGTGAATTACACCTTTCTCCTTGCATGGATACTTGAGAATTTCATGATGGATCACCTTCATTTGGATTGCTAATCACACCATATTTAAATTGGGCCTTGAAAACAAATGATTCATGAGTTTTTTGATGACTTGGCTTTTTTGAATAATAAAAAATAAGTGAAGAATAAACCATGGAATCACTTGATTAAAAAGCCAAAAATGATTCTTAGGAATTGTTTTTGGATGTTGGAACATGTCTTGAAGCAATGGAATTAATCATAGGTCCATATGTCCCAAAACCTAAAAGTTGTGAAAATGAAACCCTAAAAACCACCTTTCCTTCTTTGTACCATAACTAGAGCTTCACAAATGATATGGAGACCCACTAGTACTTGTTGGAAAGAGGAGAAAAAGATCTTCAACTTTAATGTTGGAGAAAAATCCATTTGAAGCTTTCTTGCTGATGAAAAGTCAAGTTGAATGCAGTGCAGGAACTTGCCCAAAAAGGAAACTTTTCATTATAGGTCACTTTCCAAATTTAGAAACTTTGCACCAACTCCTGATTCCTGACAAATATGTATGAAACTTGACCCCTGGAGACCATACGAGGATATGAGATCTTAAAATCCCTGAAGAGAACCTCAAAATTTTACAATTGACTTTTCTCCTTTCACTGTTGACTTTTCCCCAAATTCAACTGATTTTCAATCCATTGGCTAATTGAACTTCTCCTGAACCAAGCTTATGGACAATCTTCCACCCCTAGGTATTTAGGGACCCAAGGAATACCATGGAATCAAGTCTTGCCCAAAAAATCAGAAATAAACTGACTTTATAGCAAACCCTAGTTTTAGTACCCTCAGTCTAGGAGGAAATAGCACAGTCTCCAAATCCAAATTCCTATGAATATGATGTGTATCCTCTCCAACAAAGACAAGATATGCCATTTGATGATGATAAAAACCCAAGGAGCTTGCCCATTGAAGCAATAAACCCAAGAATCTCAAAACCCTAATCTATGCACTAGTTAGGAAAGGATGATCCACCTGAGCTCTCTTGGACAATACCAAGTCTCTTGCTTGACCCTCTGAAGCACTGCCTCAGGCATCTTAACCCCATGCTAAGAACCAATGATATGCACACATGATAATGCAAAATGCAATGCAACATAAGCCAGTTAGTAATAAAGTAAGGAGAGCAAATTTTGGGGTCCAACAGCTGCCCCTATTCAATCAACTTGGTCCTGAAGGTGTGATAGCAACGGCTCTCAAACATTCCAGGGTACACGGGGATTGAATACCGAAAGAGACCCAGAAATTTGCTTATGGTAAGGATAACGAGAGAGAGTGTGCTGAAAAATAAGGAATATGACCTCAACCATATCCACAAGGAAAAAACAAATACGACCTCAATCGTACCCAAAAGACGAATACAACCTCAAAGGAAGACTGACCTCAATCACTCTGCCCACAAAGAAAATACGAATACGACCTCGATCGCACCCACAAAACGAATACACCCTCAATTACGTCCACAAAGGAAGACTGACCTCAATCACTCTACCCGCAAAGAAAAATAAGAATATGACCTCAATCGCACCTACAAAACGAATACAACCTCAATTGTACCCACAAAGGAAGACTGACCTCAATCACTCTACCCACAAAGAAGATACGAATACGACCTCGATCGCACCCGCAAAATGAATACAACCTCAATTGTACCCACAAAGGAAGACTGACCTCAATCACTCTACCCACAAAGAAAACACGAATACGACCTCAATCGCACCCACAAAACGAATACAACCTCAATTGCATCCGCAAAGGAAGACTGACCTCAATCACTCTACCCACAAAGAAGACACGAATACGACCTCAATCGCACCACAAAACGAATACAACCTCAATTGCATCCGCAAAGGAAGACTGACCTCAATCACTCTACCCGCAAAGAAAAATAAGAATACGACCTCAATCGCACCTACAAAACGAAAACAACCTCAATTTTACCCACAAAGGAAGACTGACCTCGATCACTCTACCCGCAAAGAAAAATAAGAATACGACCTCAATCGCACCTACAAAACGAATACAACCTCAATTGTACCCACAAAGGAAGACTGACCTCAATCACTCTACCCACAAAGAAAACACGAATACGACCTCAATCGCACCCACAAAACGAATACAACCTCAATTGCATCCGCAAAGGAAGACTGACCTCAATCACTCTACCCACAAAGAAAACACGAATACGACCTCAATCGCACCACAAAACGAATACAACCTCAATTGCATCCGCAAAGGATAACCAACATAAAGTGGACTTTACTGGGGATAACGTGAAACAAGACTCACAAAAGAAAAAGGCCAAAATGAGGCAAACAAAGACAAACTTCTAACGGACTCCTGATCCACAGATAAGATGACTCCGTTGGGAAAGGTGAAGTCTAAATAAAAGACTCTGCCGGGGAACACAAGTATGAGGAACGCATCCCTCTAAAATCTCCTGAGTCATGCCATTTCTGCTGAGAAAGAGAACTGGCAAGTAAAGTATCAAACCTGGCTTATGCTTTGGAATGCAAATGTTTGAATTTTGCCGTAATGCTCCACACGAAGTGGAAATGCTACGCATTTTGAGGATGCAATGCTTATGATATGTAAAAAGGGTCCTTTCAGCAAAATAAATGCCGGAGAGAACAAATCAATTCAGCCGGGGATGACAAAAATAAATTGTCCTCTGAACCTAGGAACTCTGCTGAGAAGGATCACACTGATTGACTCCTTGGATCAACAATTTTTGCTGGGGATGAAGTCCCGAAAGAATATCCACACTACCGGGGATTATGCCTGTCCTCTACTGAAGGTAACATCCAAAACCTGAGATTTCCTCTCTGCTGGGGGAGTTGAGAATGGACGCCAATAACGGAACCGGAAGTTTGTTGCCGAGGATTGCCAACAACAGACGGGCTTAAGACCTGCTGGGGGATACCAACCCACAATACCATCCTGCTTGGGGATACTTCTGAACTACTGAAGGGGAGAATGCCCTTACCCCTACCTTGCTGGGGATTAGAATATGACATTATTGGCGAAAGTACACTTCCTGACTGGATGGGGGAAGTGAGCACCATGATTCTGTGGGGAAATAACGTCTTGATTCCAAGTCTTCTGCTGGGGAACGTCTGCTCTACTGAGGAAAGTGTAATCTCAATGCTGGGGAGAGCAACCTGCTGGGGGAGTACAATCCTGTTGCCCTGCAAGTCAAATAACAACAACAAAAGGAGAATGCCACAACATAACTATCACTTTTAATGCCTAAGTAATTTCTACTGCTTTTCGTTATGCTTCGCAAAGCTCAAAGTTTTATATGCAATGTTTATAAAAAATATCGGGCGTTTTTGCAAACAAAACAGTAAAAGTAAAACAAGCAACAGAAAGATCTTTGAATGAAATGAATATTTTATTGAGAAAGGTAGCCTGTAAATAGGCATTTACAATGGGAAGCAATTCCTAGAAAGAGGTAATTGCGCAAAAACAAAAGAAAATACACATGTCGGCAATGTGGGAACAGATATCCACCATGATTCGACTCAGCTATGACCCATACGACTTGCTTATCCACAAACGTCTTGACCTTCGAAGAGACTAACGGTACTAATCCTTTTCTTTCAGAATTTCCAGGTGTTGAAAGTGTTCACAGATCAAACGCAGACCGTAGCCTTTCGCTTATAAATCCCTAACTTTTGCCTGGATCGCCCTTTTCGGGTTTTCAATCCACCGGGATACCCATTTTTGCCAAAGTTGCCCTTTCAGGTTTTCAACTTTGCGGGTGTACACCTTTCTTTTTACATTTTATCCCTAATTTTTGCCCGAACCTTTTCCTTTTTATGGTTCGCCGGGATGCCCCTTTTTGCCTGGACTTTCTTTTTATGCCCAGCGGGTCTCTTTTATGCGAAGTATTTTTTGACTACGTCTGTGTTCACAGGGGAGGTAAAATCTTCGCCATCCATAGTTGAAAGTAGTAAGGCTCCACCAGAGAAAACCTTTCTGACTACATACGGCCCTTCATAGTTTGGAGTCCATTTGCCCCTGTGATCTGTCTAAGGAGGAAGAATCCTTTTCAAAACCAATTCACCTGTCTGAAAATTCTGAGGACGCACTTTCTGATCAAAGGCGTGCTTCATCCTGCTCTGATACAAACGACCATGTACGATGGCTGTCAATCTCTTTTCTTCAATAAGGTTCAACTGATCCAACCTGGAACGCACCCATTCAGCTTCATCAAGCTTCACATCTGCTAGAACTCTCAAAGACAGAATCTCAACCTCTAAGGGTAAGACTGCTTCCATACCATATACCAATGAGAAAGGGGTTGCCCCAGTTGACACACGCACCAAAGTAGGATAACCATGTAGGGCGTAAGGTAACATCTCATGCCAATCCTTATATGTTACCACCATCTTCTGCACAATCTTCTTGATATTCTTATTTGCCGCCTCAACAGCCTCATTCATCTTCGGACGATATGGAGAAGAATTTTGATGCTCGATCTTAAAACTCTGACATAGTTCCTTCATCATCTTGTTGTTCAAATTCGAGCCATTATCAGTAATGATTCTCTCCGGGACCCCATAACGACAGATGATGTCCTTCTTTATAAACCGGGCTACCACTTGCTTAGTGACGTTGGCGTACGAGGCTGCCTCCACCCACTTTGTGAAATAGTCAATGGCAACCAAAATGAAACGATGTCCATTGGAAGCAGTAGGCTCAATCTTTCCAATCATATCTATACCCCACATTGCAAAAGGCCAAGGAGACGACAACACATTTAGAGGCGTAGGCGGTACATGCATCTTATCTGCATAAATCTGGCATTTATGGCACTTCCGAGCGTACTTGAAACAATCAGACTCCATGGTCATCCAATAATATCCTGCTCTCAATAACTTTCTAGCCATGGTGTGTCCACTAGAATGAGTGTCAAAAGAACCCTCGTGAACTTCCTCCATCAATGAGCTTGCCTCGTGTTCATCAACACAACGTAGCAAGACCATATCGAAGTTCCTCTTATATAACACATCATCCTTGTTCAGAAAGAAGTTCCCTGCCAACCTTCTCAGAGTCTTCTTATCTTTGGTGTAGGCACCCTCTGGATACTCCTGTCTCTTCAGAAAAACCTTAATATCATGATACCACGGTTTACCATCAGACACATCTTCAATTGCAAATACAAAAGCCGGTCTGTCCAGACGCATGATTCTAATCGAAGGTGTTTCATTCCAACGGTTCACCTTATACATGGATGCCAATGTCGCCAACGCATCAGCCATCTGATTCTCAGCTCGGGGCACATGATGAAAATCCACCCTATCAAAGAAAGGCAACAACCTTCTGGCATAGTTGTTATAAGGCACCAAATTCGCCTGACGAGTCTCCCATTCTCCTGTAATCTGATTAACTACCAACGCGGAATCACCATAGACATCGAGGTTCTTAATTCTCAAATCAATTGCTTCTTCTAACCCCATGATGCATGCTTCATACTTCGCCTCGTTGTTGGTACATACGAATGCTAACCGGGCAGTGAAAGGTATATGAGAACCCTTCGGGGTTGTAATGATTGCCCCAATTCCATTACCATATAAGTTGACAGCCCCATCAAAAATCATCTTCCACTGTGACCCAATCTCTGGTCCTTCGTCAGGCATAGGCTCTTCACAATCCTTCATTTTCAGAAACATAACATGCTCGTCTGGAAACTCAAACTTCATAGGCTGATAATCCTCGACTGGCTGATCAGCAAGATATTCTGACAGAACACTTCCCTTAATGGCCTTCTGAGAAACATACTGAATATCGTACTCTATCAAAACCATCTGCCAATGGGCTATCCTTCCAGAAAGTGCTTGCTTCTCAAACACGTACTTAATCGGATCCATCTTCGAAATCAACAAGGTTGTGTGATTTAATATATATTGCCTTAGGCGCTTGGCTGCCCAAGCGAGTGAACAACATGTCTTTTCCAGCATAGAGTATCTTGATTCACAATCAGTGAACTTCTTACTCAGGTAGTAAATGGCGTGCTCTTTCTTACCCGTCTCGTCGTGTTGACCGAGCACACAACCCATCGAATTCTCAAGAACCGTAAGGTACATAATCAACGGTCTCCCAGACACCGGTGGCATAAGGACTAGAGGTTCCTGCAAATACGTCTTTATCCTTTCAAACGCCTCTCGACAATTTTCGTTCCACCTGACCTCTTGGTCTTTTCTCAGCAACTTGAAAATTGGTTCACATGTAGCTGTCAGGTGAGAGATAAACCTGGCAATGTAATTCAACCTCCCCAAGAAACCGCGAACCTCTTTCTCTGTTCTTGGCTCAGGCATCTCCTGTATGGCTCTTATCTTTGCAGGATCAACCTCTATACCCCTTTCACTAACAATGAAACCCAGCAATTTACCAGACCTCACGCCGAAGGTGCACTTGTTCGGATTCAATCTCAACCTGAACTTCCTCAACCTTTCAAACAGCTTCTGGAGGTTTACCAAGTGTTCTTCCTCTGTCTGTGACTTCGCAATCATGTCATCAACATAGACTTCAATCTCCTTGTGAATCATATCATGAAAGAGAGTCACCATCGCCCGCTGATAGGTTGCCCCAACATTCTTCAATCCAAAGGGCATTACCTTGTAGCAAAACGTTCCCCACGGTGTTATGAAAGTAGTCTTCTCCATGTCCTCTGGGGCCATTTTGATTTGGTTATACCCAGAGAAGCCATCCATGAAGGAAAACACAGAATATTGAGCAGTATTGTCCACTAACACGTCAATGTGGGGTAGCGGGAAATCATCCTTCGGGCTCGCCCTATTCAAATCTCGGTAATCAACACACATCCTGACCTTCCCATCCTTCTTAGGTACAGGTACAATATTAGCAACCCACGGAGGATAATTTGTCACAGCAAGAAATCCGGCGTCCAACTGTTTCTGAACCTCTTCCTTGATCTTGACAACCATATCTGGTTTCGTCCTTCTCAATTTCTGCTTGACTGGAGTACAACCCTCTTTAAGCGGCAGTCTGTGTGAAACAATGTCAGTATCAAGCCCGGGCATGTCTTGGTAAGACCAGGCGAAGATATCCACATACTCTCGAAGTAACTCAACTAATCTTCTCTTAACGGTGTCTTCCAGGGCAGCCCCAACCTTTACTTCTCGTTTAACATCCTCGGTTCCCAGATTAACAGTCTCAACTTCCTCCTGATGAGGTAGAATAACCCTTTCTTCCTGTTTCAGTAGCCTGGCTAATTCTTCTGGTAAGTCACAGTCTTCATCAGTCTCTTCTTCGGCCTGATAGATGGGATTGTCGAAGTCATATCGAGCCATAGCTAAGTCATGGGTGGAATCTGAACAAAGGAACCTGCATGATGGATGTTTTATGTTCATTATGAGTGCAACAAACAAGAGAACACATTGCCATTTTGATGTGGGTTAATGCAAAAAAGTAAAAAAAAAAAGAAAGACAGGGAAAATATTTGAATGAAAAACGTCCTTTATTGATGATAAAAATAGCAAATAAAACATCCAAGCCCTACAAATAAATATCACTACGCCTTGGGCAGAGCGTAGGACTCAACATAACAGAAAACAAAATTAAATTACTCCGGGCGCGTCACTTGGATTACTTTCTCGGAGGACCAGTTGCCTAAACTCTGACCAGGAATACAGGGACGGATCCATTTATCCATGTCACAATCACTATCTCCTTCATCCTCAATAGCATTGACTCTATCGAAGAAAACACCGGCACTGGTGAAATGGACTGGACCATAGAACTTGGGAGGCTCTTCAGAACGCCTAGGTGGCTTGTAACCCAGCCCATGAGTATCTTGCTTCCTTTGAACATCAATAACACTGCCCCACTTCTGAGAACCACCAGCTTCAACTATAGCACGCGCCTCCTTGAAAGAGGACATTGGGACTTCTGGTTGTATGACGACTTCAGGTTGAGCAACCGCCTCAGGCTGAGTCACTGCCTTTGGGGGTTCCTGGGGAATCTTCACAGCTTCAAAGGCTTGGCACAAAGTTTCCTGTATCTCACCATCTACCTCTACATACTTGAAGGTCGATAGGTGACTCACCATGATATCTTCTTCACCACAAACAGTCACAACGTGGCCATCCACCATGTACTTCAACTTCTGGTGCAGCGTAGAAGTTACTGCCCCAGCGCCATGGATCCATGGGCGACCCAACAAATAACTATAGGCAGGCTAAATATCCATTATGTAAAAGGTGGTGTTGAAAACCTCAGGACCCACCTTGATCGGCAGAACTAACTCTCCAAACACTGATCTCTTGGAGCCATCAAAAGCACGTATCACTAAGTCACTTGGCGTACAAATCAACCCACAAGTATCCAACTTCATCAAAGCCTTCTTTGGTAACACATTCAAAGACGACCCAGTATCAACTAACACATGCGACATCAAAGAACCACGACATTCCGCTGAAATATGCAGAGCGTTGTTGTGATTCCTCCCAGCCGGAGTCAGATCTAAATCGGTGAAACCCAAACTATTACCAGCATTCACATGAGCCACAACCCCTTCTAACTGGTTGACAGATATCTCATGCGGTACATAAGCCATATTCAGAATCTTCAGCAATGCATTTCGGTGTGCCTCGGAGCACAACAGTAAGGATAGGATGGAAATCTTCGATGGAGTTTGGTGGAGTTGGTCAACAATATTGTAATCACTTTTTCTGATCAACCTCATAAACTCTTCTACATCTTCTGAGAAAGTATCCCCACCTGGCTTTGTCGTAGAATTATTAGCTTCCTGCCTCTGTACAGACTCATCCATCATCTGCTTACCTTTGTCTTGTCTTGAACTGCTAGCTTGATTCTCGGAGGGAGTAGAGACTCTACCACTCCTAGTGATAGCCCCTGCTTCAACAATATTTTCCGCCCCTGTGTTCACAGCTGATGTCTCTTCCAATTCCAGCTTCTTACCATTAACAAACACCTCGGCCCCATAATTCCATGGGATGGCCTTGGTACTCTCATACGGAACTGGTTCGGGAACAGTGATAGTGACCGGCGCTGGTCTCGCCGGCGCTGATATAGTTATCGTCTTGAATGGAATTGTTATCGTGGCAACATCAATCTCTCTGTCAGTAACAATACTCTGCTTACAACCCCTATTAAACTGTAATACCCCTTCGCTGATCATTTTCTAAATACCTGCTTTCAATAAATCACAACCGCCTGGCTGCGACATACATTCTACACAACCTTCATCACAACCGGGAAATACCCCTCCCTTCAACAGTCTTTTCTTCACCACACCCAAGGGAGTTTGGATTTCGTTCACATCTGAAATCAAACTCAAGTCTTCACAGTCTTCAATAATAGCATTGACCTTCGGCCCACCGTGATTCGGCATCGGATTCTGATTCACATTTGGGACGTCATTGGAGAAATTGATGGCTTTGGAATCCATCAGATCTTGAACCTGATGTTTATAAGATTTACAGTTTTCAATATAATGTCCGGGTGCCCCAGAATGAAACTCACAGTGGGTGTTGGCGTCATAGCCGGGAGGTGGATTACCAGTAGGTGGAACCAATGTTCTCTTCTGGATTAACTGTAGCTGTAGCAAGTACTAAAATAATTGAGCATATGGAAGAGGTGGGGTGTCAAAGTTCCTATCCCGCCTAGTCAGAGGCTGAGACCGGCGAGGAGCCTGATTTTGTTGTTGAGACCCTGCTGGCTGTTGAGGTGCTGCTGGGATGGTTACAGAAGCCACCTGCTGATTGTAGTTCTGACGAGGTCCATCTCCGCCACGATATGATGACACAGAGTTTGTATCTCCCTCCTTCTTCTTATAACCATTGGCATAAGGCTTCTTGCTTCCTCCAGATGAGGACCCATCACTGCCTGATATCTTCCCCGTCTTGATTCCGCTTTCCACCATTTCCCCCACTAAGATCAAGTCAGCAAACTTTCCAGTCATACATGGTACCATCTTTTCATAGTAATGACCCTGCAAGGTGGCCATAAACATAGTTATCATTTCACGTTCCAACATGGGAGGCTGAACCCTCGCTGCCAGTTCACGCCACCTCTGAGCGTACTCCTTGAAGCTCTCATTGTTCTTTTGGGACAGATTCTGCAGCTGTGTTCTGTTAGGAGCCATATCAGTGTTATATTGGTAATGTCTGATAAATGCCCCTGCCAGATCTCTCCAACTACGCACATCCTTCCTTTCCAGTTGCATGTACCACTCCAGGGATGCCCCAGATAGGCTATCCTGGAAGCAATGCATCATCAGCTTTTCATTCTTCGCATATGCAGCCATCTGGCTTGCATACGCCCTCACATGGGTCCTCAGACAAGTCATACCATTATACTTCTCAAAAGTGGGACTCTGAAACTTGTACGGAATAACAACGCCTGGAACCAGCCCCAAATCCTCTAGATCCATTCCCACAGAATCCTGATTCACAACACCCCTTAGCTGCTCCTCAATCAACCGGATCCTCTGATCCTGATCAGTCTGGGGACCAGCATCCCCACCCGGCAAAGAAAATGCATCATCCTGAACATCATCATACTGACGACCCTGAACTGCGCCAGTACCAGTACCACCTCCCCCAACATTTTCAGCTCCACTCGGAGGAATCACAACACTAGAAACAGGAACACCTCCGCCAGTAGGACCATTCTGACCATTATCAGTAACACTAGTCTGAAGTCCTCCATGAAGGACACCATCATTATCAACCCTCGGAATCAGTGGCTGAACGAGAGTTATCAACTATTCTTGTCCCTGAGCAACCCCTTGCATTAATTCCATGAATTGGTTCATGCGAGTCCGCATCTCAATGATCTCATTCTGTAGCTGATCCATGAGTCTCTTCCGATTCTGCTTAGTAGGATACCGGTGAATACGCTGATCTGCAATTCTGAGATGAGAACAAGATAAGAATACCGGAGATAAACACCTGTCATGCAAAATGATTATGCAAAATGATTATGAATATGCAAATGCAAATGGACGTGTTTGAAAATTCACAGGGCGATCCACCCCTTGATTCCGGTTTAATAACAAGATATAATGGAACTTCTGCTCATATATTAAGAAAACCAGAGAAAAGCCAAATGTCAACAATCACAAATCCGAGATAACAAGTCTGAATATAAAAACCATAGGTCCCAACCAACAAGCCTGGTGGTGATCCACATACAATGAAAGAAGACAGAAAACTAAGGCATATCATCAAAATTTACAAGCGTCAATCCCCCCCATCCATTATGCTTTCTGCACCAGTCTTGAATCTCCTTGAACAGCTTTCTGGTATCGGGATGCTTCGGCCTCTGAATTAGCCCTTGAATGAGAAGGTCTCTCCTGTGTATGATCCCATCCAAGTATCGGCAATGTAACTCCCAAGCGTCTTCTCCAAAA
This sequence comes from Lathyrus tuberosus, assembly GCA_022829125.1. Taxonomy (NCBI): domain Eukaryota; kingdom Viridiplantae; phylum Streptophyta; class Magnoliopsida; order Fabales; family Fabaceae; genus Lathyrus; species Lathyrus tuberosus. The sequence continues at coordinate 6,759,299 of JALAZF010000042.1, read as the reverse complement.
ACACCATCCATGCTAGGACCCTCATGTCTAGGTTTCTTCACTTCAGCTTGGACTTTCATTTCTTCCATGGAGGCTATGGCTTCCTTGAGTTGATCTTCGACTACTTGTCTATTGAATATCCCTGATAAGATCTCAGCGTCTTTCTTCTTTAGTGTTGACTTCAACTGATCAATCTTAGTTAGGTAGTCGTCTTCCTTTCTCTTATTCTCAGCCATGGCAGTTTCTTGGTGATCATTGAACCTGTGAATCTTCAACAAAGCCTTGCCTAATTCCTCCTCCTTGGACCTGAGAACGTTACTGACGCCATCCAAAGCTTTTTTCATCCTTTCTCTGGATGCGATCATGTCAGCAAGCCCTTTTTCTGCTTTAGCAAGGAGCTCTGTCTTTAACTTGGCGGTATGAACAGCTTCACCCCGCTCATGCTTCCACTGATAAATTTCTCTCTTTAGCTCACTATTTTCTTCCCCCAACCTTTCCTTTTCAGCCCATAATTTGTTATACTTCTCCAACTCAACGGTGGTAGGAGGCTCGATCACCAAAGGATACAAAGGTGGTTCCACCGGGAATGGAAGAAGCTCCTCTTCTACTCTCTTCTTAATCCACTCTTTACAGGGAGGGAAAGCCCGATTGTTACTTTTCCCGAATGGAATCTTACCCTTCTTAGTCATCTGTTTCCAAGCATTCACAACTTTCCTTATCAACCCTTGATCCTCAATACCATTGAAGAACAAGGACTCACGGACATCTCGCTCTTCGGGTGGATTCTTCAAAGGATAGCCAAACTGTCTGATAGCTAGGGAGGGATTATAGTTAATTCCACCTTTCCTCCCTATCAAGGGAACATTAGGGAATTCTCCGCATTTGCAAATAATCTCCATTCCTAGCAAGTCACGATTAATCCAAGTAATGTTGTCAGCAGTCAAGCCCATAACCCTCTTAGACCACTTCAGAGAATCTTTCGTATCAACGAAAGCGCCAGATTCAGGGAGACGACTCAGAAACCAAGTAGCTAAGAGCGGCGCACAGCAACTCACAGTTTTCTCATGCCTATTCTCATTCTTATAGTGAACTGAATGGTACACATCACCTAGCAAGGTAGGTATAGGATTCTTCAAAATAAAGATTCTGACGGCATGCATATCCACCAGATCAGGAATATTCAGAATCAAAACAATCCCATAGATGCACATAGCTAGGATAGCTTGGTAAGCAGTCCAATTCTTCTCTTTGACACGTATACAGGCTTGATCAAACAGGAACTTCAATAGGAAACCCTTAACCCCTTGTTTTTCTTCAACATTATTGCCCAGAACGGGCTCACTGATATGAAGAGCCACAACCATTTCTTTTATACCGGGGTGTTCTTCAGAAAAGAAAACTATATCATGACTGATAGGAATTCCCAAAATAAATGAGAACTCCTCCAACGTTGGTGCCAAGATGTAGTCCGGGAAAGTGAAGCAACGCAAAGACGGATCGTAAAACTGAAGAAATGTGTGAATGGCATCCTTCTCATACTGGGAGATATTATAGACAAATTTCAGAAGTCTTCCATACCTTCAACTGAACTCTGTACGAACTCCGGAACCAGCCATATTAATCAGTTTGTGAATCAGTGTCAAAGTCGGTTCTGGGAACGAATAGGCGACAGTCTTCTTTCTCTGAACATCCATGCTGAAGTAACCTTGGAAAACCGGAATCAAGAGTAAGATGCAAACCCTGAAAAATGTCAAACATGTAAGAATGCAAGAAAAATGATATGCTCATGCAAACATGGGGTCAAGGCACCCTGCTGGATGTGCTGTGCTGTTAGCTGGACGAGAACCACAACCCATAAAACCAGAATTCTGAATCACTGAAGAACTCAAATAATCAGACATTGATGTGAAATCCGGAAAACAAGGTAGGTTGAAGGTCTCGGTTACCTGCAAACCTGCAAACGCCCATCCCCTCTCACATGTGGGTACTAGGATGTCCAGCATCCCGGGCTCTCAGGTCGAGAAATAATGATACGTTCACCATTTCTGGTTTGGCATCATCGTCAATTGAGGAGGCCTCAACTGATTCTCCAAAGCAGAAGGTCCTCAGCTTTGACACTGAGGTCGAGAAACAATAGTACATTCATCCCTCGGGGTACAGTACTAAAGTCAATCGAGGAGTGCCTCCACTGATTCTCTTCAAAACGTAGGGGCCATCCTATGCGAGTTCCAAAGCGGGCCCTCGGGTGCGAATGGGTTTGCCACGGGATGTGGTCTGCCACTGTCACCACTAAAGAGGGATGTTTCCACTAAGGTCCTCAATGATCGGTCATCAGAGTCGACAGCTCTCTAGATCAACACCCCAACATGCGCAAGACACACACGTTAGAATGCATCCCAAGATAGCCTCGTCTGGTTGTGAATTTCGTGAACACACAAACGTACCAAGCGGGCACGTAGGTCCCACTACTTTCCACTCTATTCCTAGGGTATTCTCAAGCCTTGGTATTGGGCTTAGCTCTCGGTCCCACCCAACCTGCAAAACAAAGACAGCCAGCACAGCACAGCAGCATAATAGTAATAAAAAATGAAATGCAGAAAATGCGGTAAAAATAAAAATAAAATACAACATAAAGCAAAACAAAAACAAAACACCCAAAGAAAACAAAGACAAGCAAGCGCTAGGATTGACTCACTTAGGGATGGACCAGCATATGTCAACCAGTCCCCAGCAGAGTCGCCAGCTGTCGCTCCCAGGATTTTCATCCAGGTACAAACGCGAGAGTGGCGCAGAAAAATAGAGTCGCCAGCCGTGTAAATTTAACCCAAGAGATGGAAAGGGAACACCGCATAAACCTGATGAAAAGGGAAAGGAATGGTCATTGCAACCATTACCTGGGTTCGGGAGTCGGTTACGCGAGGGGAAGGTGCTAGCACCCCACGCGTCCATCGTACTCGATGGGATCCACGCTTGTTGTCTATTCTAAGGGTAAGTTATACTATCATCTAGGGCTGTACTAAAACGGAGAGGGAAAGAGAAAGACCGACTCGGTAGGACGTCGACGTCCTAGGCCTACGTACCCCCTTTGTGCAATGGGGAATTCAGAGTCCACGTAGTTCGGACCAAGTTCTTTTTGTGTTTTTTATGAGCGACGTTAAGTTCGCGTCCGGCAGTTAGGGTCGATGCCTGTTTGCGACTCAGACGGAAAATAACGTGCCCTTTTTGAAAATAGCCTTTAAGTTGAAGGTCCCGAAGGACAAAAAAGGTTTGAAGTTGGTTTGTGTTTTTTAGGACAGAAGTGGCTTAAGTTAGTTCCTAAGTTGCATTGCACCAAAGTCTAGGGCACAGGGGCGAATACTTAACGCATCGTCCCAAGACAGAACGCTCGCTAAGCACTCTAGAAAGATGAGAGGAAGTCCCTCATTTCTCATTCCCCATACTTAAGGCTCGTGCGCAATACACCTTATTCTTATTAAGTGTTTTAAAGAAATTTGAGATGAGAAGAGAGAAGACACAAAGGTAACTCTAAGGGAGACTATGAATCCTAAAGTGATCATGCATGGGTGACCTACGGTTAGTGAGGTTCGACAAAAACCTAAATCCTAAAGGAAAGAGATGAGAGAAGGAGAGAATAGTAAAGGTGAATATGGATGCTTATCCACACCCTTAAAGAACTTACCTTAGACCATGCATAAAAGATTAGTACAGAATAGACATAAGTAAGAGAGATGAGGTGAATGAAAATCAAACAATGACAAACAACAATGATTATAATCCAAACATGAATCAAAGAAATAAAGAAACAACCCCAAAGCAAATGGCACAAGTGCCTTTTCAAACAGATAATCATACAAGGTCAAAGATGCGCCTGCAAGAAAATCTCAAGTGAAAACAAATCAGATAACTATAAAATGACTCCTAAAATTCCCAAATTAAACATTAAGGTTCCTCAACCAGAGGCAAACAACATATCAAAACTCCCTGCAAAAAATCAAGATATTAGTCATTCAAATAATTAGGCAGAGTTCAGGTGGGAATTAGGGCTTAGTGTGCCAACGGGAAGGACCTAAATGCAATATGAAATAAATTTAAAAATGAAAGGAAAATATTTTTATGCACTTTAGAATGTTAATGAATGAATGCAAAAGGAACGGATCAAAAATATTTTACAGAGGCAGAGAAATAAAATAAAGAAATTTAAGTATGCATGAGATGTGTAATTCAAAAAGAAAATAGATTAAACAATTAATTTAAATGATAAAAATAAAATAAAAATAAAAAATAAATTTTGTAAAAATTATTAAAATAATAAATATGATGTATGAAATTTTTCAGTAATTTTTAAATGCAAGAATGTATTTTTAAAATGAAAAAATGAAATTATAATTGAAGTAAAATAAAATATGAAGTTAGTATGTAGGGGGTGCGAACAGTAAAAAAATCAAGTGGAAAATGGGATTGGGCTGAAGAGTGGGGGTGCGTATAGCAACCCAGCCCACTAATTGATCAGAAAAAAACAAAAAAAAAGAGGAAGCTACCGTGGGCATGTCATGTGCCATGCGCGTGATCCTTTTAATGTGTTGGCTGCTTGATGTTCGCATGATTCATCAAACAGCCCATGTTTGGTCAACAAGAATAAAAAGTAAACGAAACAAACAAGAATGATTGGGCGTGCATGGTAAGACTCGTGGGTGAATAAACATGAGATTACAAAATAAAAATCAGAAAGAAAAAAAAACAAAAAGCACATGGCGTTCTAAACCGTTGGATTCATGGATCAGACGGTTGTGGTGTCATCTTCCTCACCCAAGCCCTCGCCGGACTGGTTCGCCGGCCACCACCGCCGGAGCTAGGGCTCCGCCCCCTTCTCCGGTCACCTGCAACAAAATGGCACCAAAATACACGTACGAGTACACTATCCCACCCAGATTTTCACGAGGATTAAGATTATGCCATCAAAAACAACAAAAAACTAACGCATGGTGAGATACGAAGAGAAAAAAGTTAGGGCATGAAACTTTAAATGATCATTACAAACCATATACGCATCCATATTAAAAACCAATTAGATTAGGATGATCAGCAGACATCACACTTCAATATAGACACAAAAAAAAAGAGTTTTAGAAGCACGAAAAATTCACCAACCTGAGATGGCACAACTCCAATCCTTGCTTTTGGCTGCGAATGGTGGTTGGATTGTGTTCTAGACATCACCAGGAAGAGAGTTGTGGAAGAACTTTAAGGAAACTCTTTGTAATTCGTGAGATCCAAGGAAAGAAAGCTTTAGGGTTCCAATTTTCCAATCCTCTAAATGTCACGTCTAACCCCCTCTAACCAGTGCATGGATGGGTTTATAAAGACTAGGGTTTGCCTCTGAATATGAATTGGGCTTGGGTAATTCATTGTTTAATGATTTTTGAATAATTTTGGAAAAATGCATAATGTGAATTACACCTTTCTCCTTGCATGGATACTTGAGAATTTCATGATGGATCACCTTCATTTGGATTGCTAATCACACCATATTTAAATTGGGCCTTGAAAACAAATGATTCATGAGCTTTTTGATGACTTGGCTTTTTTGAATAATAAAAAATAAGTGAAGAATAAACCATGGAATCACTTGATTAAAAAGCCAAAAATGCTTCTTAGGAATTGTTTTTGGATGTTGGAACATGTCTTGAAGCAATGGAATTAATCATAGGTCCATATGTCCCAAAACCTAAAAGTTGTGAAAATGAAACCCTAAAAACCACCTTGCCTTCTTTGGACCATAACTGGAGCTTCACAAATGATATGGGGACCCACTAGTACTTGTTGGAAAGAGGAGAAAAATATCTTCAACTTTCATGTTAGAGAAAAATACATTTGAAGCTTTCTTGCTAATAAAAAGTCAAGTTGAATGAAGTGCAGAAACTTGCCCAAAAAGGAAACTTTTCATTATAGGTCACTTTCCAAATTTAGAAACTTTGCACCAACTCCTGATTCCTGACAAATATGTATGAAACTTGACCCCTGGAGACCATACGAGGATATGAGATCTTAAAATCCCTGAAGAGAACCTCAAAATTTTACAGTTGACTTTTCTCCTTTCACTGTTGACTTTTCCCCAAATTCAACTGATTTTCAATCCATTGGCTAATTGAACTTCTCCTGAACCAAGCTGATGGACAATCTTCCACCCCTAGGTATTTAGGGACCCAAGGAATACCATGGAATCAAGTCTTGCCCAAAAAATCAGAAATAAACTGACTTTATAGCAAACCCTAGTTTTAGTACCCTCAGTCTAGGAGGAAATAACACAGTCTCCAAATCCAAATTCCTCTGAATATGATGTGTATCCTCTCCAACAAAGACAAGATATGCCATTTGATGATGATAAAAACCCAAGGAGCTTTCCCATTGAAGTAATAAACCCAAGAATCTCAAAACCCTAATCTATGCACTGGTTAAGAAAGGATGATCCACCTGAGCTCTCTTGGACAATACCAGGTCTCTTGCTTGACCCTCTGAAGCACTGGCTCAGGCACCTTAACCCCATGCTAAGAACCAATGATATGCACACATGATAATGCAAAATGCAATGCAACATAAGCCAGTTAGTAATAAAGTAAGGAGAGCAAATTTTGGGGTGCAACAGAGATAGCTAGAGAAGAGATTGCATTTGTTGATGTCCATCCTTCCGAAGTTTTAAATACTGACTTTGAGGGTTGGGCCCCAGATTGGACACAGAGGCGGAAAAGCTCACGCCTATCGAAAACTTGAAGGAAGTCCAGACAGGTCCTCATGCCCATAAAGTTACGAAGATAGGCACCTTCTTGTTTGCAAGAGGGAGCAGGAGCTAGTCGTCTGACTTAGAAAGAACGTAAACCTGTTCGCTTGGGCCCCCTCAGACATGCCAGGTATCACATAAAAATCATAAGACATCGCATTGCCATCCATCCATCCACAAAATCAGTGGCGTGTGGAAAACGAAAGGTAGACAAGGAAAAGAGGACCACCATCGATGAAGAGGTGGAAAAACTATCCAACATAGAATTCATCACTAAAATGAAATACCCCACCTGGATGGCTAATGTAGTCCTGGTACGAAAGGCCAATGATAAATGGTGCATGTGCGTAGACTTTACGGATCTCAATGCTGCCTACCTCAATGATCCATATCCGCTGCTAGACATCGACTTAATGATCGAATGATCGTCAGGCTATAGTATGTTAAGCTTCATGGACACCTACTTGGGATACAATCAGATTTGAATGGATCCCTTTGATGCGCCCAAAATCGCCTTCATGTCGAACCATGTCAATTACTACTACAACGTCGTGCCATTCACCCTCAAGAATGCTGGCGCCACATAGCAGTGACTCATGGACACATTTTTTTCCATTATATAGGACAGAATCTATAGGTATATATCAACGACATGATTATTAAAACAAGGGAGGATTATATCCATGTCGATGTTCTAGAGGACATCTTACTGTCAGTAAGGAGGTATGATATGTGCCTAAACCTCTTTGTATGCTCCTTTGGAGTTCAAGCGGGGAAATTTATAGGTTTTATGTTGACAAGGAGAGGCATTGAGGCCAATCGAGACAAGTGCCAAGCGTTCATCGACATGAGGAGTCCTACAAGCGTGAAGGAAGTATAATAACCTACCAGACGCCTTTCCTCCCTATCTTGCTTCCTCTTCTGAGGAAAAAAAGTTTGAATGGACCGCTGAATATGAGGAGGATTTCACCAGGGTCAAGGAGTTCCTCACATCTCCCCAGATCCTCACTCGCCCAAAGAAAGACTCACATTTTCTCCTTCGGGGAGCGCACGATGATTCCGGTCCTCATTCAAGAAGTAGACAGAGCAAAGATACTTATGTACTTTGTAATCAGGTTGTTTAAAGGCACTGAGACACACTACCAGAAGATTGAGAAACTTGTGTTGGTCATTGTCTTTGCGACAAGAAAGCTCAGGCCATACTTTCAGGGGCACACCATACAGGTAAAACCAACTATCTTGTCCGGCAAGTTCTAAAAAAAGTTCATAGACGAGGACCCCACCCCCACCCACCTTTTAGATTGGGAGTTATCCGTCGATGGCGCCTCGAACATCAAGGGAAGCAGTGCAAGAATAGTTCTCGAAGTACCTAGTGATATAGTTATTGAGCAGGCGCTGAAGTTTAGGTTCACCGCAAACAATAATTAGGAAGAATATGAGGCTCTCATCGCCGGTATGATCCTTGCCTTAGAAATAGGAGCTATCATACTGAAGGCCAAAGGTGATTCTCAGTTGGTCGCCAATGAGGTCTCAAGACAATATTATAGCAGTTCTTTGTCCAAGCTAGTCGCCTCGAAGGTCGTGGGGTTTAATAGGACAGTCATGCAGGAGACTCTTGCCCCTCCCAGCATCGAGTTATATGAAGCATACTCCTTGGAAATCATCCCTGAATCTAGTTGGATGTCACTTATACTGCATTATCTATAGTCGGACGAACTCCCACTAGATGATGGGGAAGCAACAAAGATCGAAAGAAAGACTGCAAAGTGTAACACCCTGAATTCAATTAATTTTTCTAATTGAGAATTTCCTATTTATTTACTTATTTGAGTAATTTAATATGCTTTTAATTATTTATTTTGGTGATGGCACGAGTTATGTGATTTTTAGGGGTTTATTAGAATTATTAGTTAATCTTAAGTGACTAAAATAATAGAAAATAACAAGTTGGGAGAAAGTGGGTGGAAATTTATATTAATAGAAATGTAGGGGTAAAGTGGTGATAATTATAAAGGAGTTGGAGCTAAGGTGTAATTAATAAATTCAGAAATTAGGTTAAATATATAGAAAAGGTGAGAGGAAACTTTTTGTCTGATACATAGAGGTTTGGGAATTTAGGAAAAGAGGCAAACCTAGGAAGCTCTTAAGGGGGAAGAACATCACAACGAAGGATTTTGATTGTTTTGTTGTTGAAAATTCAGGTAAGGGGGGACTACTCTAATATATGTGTATTGCATGAAGGGTGGAAAGGGATTCTCTCCCTCTTTTAGGTTTTATTCCTCATTGTTGTGTTTTATGAGCTTTGATGATGATTATATGAAATCCATGCTAATTGCAATGATTAATAAGTAAATTCGTGCCTTGTTATGTGCTGAATAGTATGCCTGATGTGTTGGTATGAATTCTGAATTTGATTGTTGACATTGATGTGTTTTGGTGTCATGAACATAAGCTTAAATTTGTGATTAGCAGATGAAATTAAATGATAATCGATGCATATTTGATGATTTTATGGTGTTATAATATGTATCTATTGTTTTATATGAAAATTGGCGTGTTGTGAGTCGAAATCAAAGCTTTGAATGAGCTCTCTTGGAGAAAATGCATAAATTGTCCTCTGCATCAACGTGGCGGGTGTCACGAGCATGACAGGCTTCATGTCATTCATCTGGGTTGGTAGACGGTCATCAGTAGGGTGACAGGGAGACCGTCATGGGCTCTAGGCAGGATTTCTCATGTCGGTCGCCATAAGGGTGACAAGTGGTGAGGGAAAGCGATGACGGGATGGGTGACGGTCGTCACCCAGGTGACTGACTGCCCGTCATGGTATCCATAGGCCATCTTTGAGTGATTGGTCCGGTTTTTTATGTTGTTTTCTCGTGTGCTCGATGTTTGAATGTTGTTTTGGGATATTTTATGCAATCAAATAATTAAGGTGAATTATTATGGCAATGAGATAATAATTGAATTAGTCCGCATAATTGTAAATGATGAATTATGATTACATGTATGAGCTATTATGTTGCGAATACAATTATGTGTTGTGAATGTAAATGTATGTGTTATTCCAAGTGTGTAGTTCAGAAGTGAGGACTACTGTAAATGCTATATTGCATGTCATTTATGGTTAGAAGTGGAACCATAATTGTTGTTGTTGCATTCTTTGTATGCCATGCATCATATTATGTTGGTGCTGAAGGTGCAAGAAAGACACAAGAAAGGGGGGGTTTGAATTGTGTATTCACTCATTTATAACTTTTCACTTCTTATCGTTAAAGCGCTTAAGATAACATTAGAGTTCGTTGATAGACTTTGACTCACGAAGTAACATTCAGACTTGCCATGCATGAAGCATAAGAACTAACAAGAGTCTGAACGCAATATGCAATATTCAGAACTTGCAGTGTAGAAGCTTATCAGAGTTAAGCTGCAAGATTCTGACTTGCTTGTGTAAGGTTCTAATACTCAATGCAGAAACATAAACAATAACATAAAGCATAACAAGAGTAAAGAACACACGATATATCCTGGTTCACCTGAGCAACTCTAAAGCTAATCCAGTCTACCCTCCTTGGGTGATTTCGCCTTGAACACAAGGACTTAATCCACTATAATCAAACTCGATTACTGATGCACGGGCTAACTCCGGTGACTAACAACTTGCACAACCGCAGCTATGACTAACACACAATGAACTGTTCATGGATTCAACTTAATGAATATAATGAACATTGACCTGCAGGTTCCAATCTCGCAAGATCTACTGCTAGGATTTCACAGCTAAACGTTCAGGGATTCGTCGCAACGAATATAACGTTTACTGACCCTATTTCAGGATTTACCACAATGACACCCAGCCATTGTCTTCTCGAGTCTTCGGTCACACTGACCACTCAAGGAATCCTAATTCACCAAGAATTAGTTAAACAGGAGATTACAAAGATGCTTCTTAACAAGCAGATTTCTCCTAAGTTTACAGTACAAAAGAACACACAAGTTTTCGAGCAAGATATGAGCAACAACTCCTTGCTATCTTAAGAAACTACAAAGATGTATGTTGATTTGACAGTTGTTGCCATCTTATAGATCTTCTTCTTCTTCATCTTCTTGGTTGAGTAAGCTTTGAGCAACAACTCCTTGCTTCAGATCTTCAATGTAGCTCAGACGAGAAGGTGGTTGATGACTTGACTGATTTACAATGTTATCTTCTTCATCAACAGCTTCTGTACCAATTGATTGTTGTTGTGTTGATTTATGATCTTTGAGCTTCAACAACAACTGGCCATGTGTAAATGGTGATAGCTTTGGATATTTAAGTGTTACAACGAGAACTCATCGTTGTGGCTTTCTTCACACAATGACTTGATCGATCATGTAAATGATACAGCAAATCGATACCTTCAGAAGCATTTTCTCCTTTCTTTAAATAGCCCAGTAAAATATAGTCGTTTGAATTATTATTGGCTGTTAGAAAAGAGACGTTGTGTAATGATAAAGCTGTACTGACACATCTCCTTTTCACTGTAGAGGAAGTGACATGATATATCTTCTTGGGCGCAGTGTACAGTCTTTCACAATGGTAACATTTGTCTTCAAATCTTTAAAGGCTTCTGATGGTAATTAATTGACGCATGAGTAGAGACTTTATAACAGGGTATCTGAATCTCCAAGTCTTCAGTCTTCTAAAGTTGTCCATTAGGAATCTTCCTTCAGAACTTCAGCACTTGTCTTGAAACCCGTTATTCTTCATTGCTTCAAGTCTTCCAAAACTTCAGAACTGTCCATTAGGAATCCATCTGTAGAGTCTTCAGCACTTGACCTTTAGAACTATAATCCTTAGAACACGTAAGTCTTCAGAGTCTTTCTGCACGTGGTCTTCAGAGCCTTCAGCCTTCAGAACTTCAAGTCATGAGAGTCTTCAGCACTTCGGTTCTCCAGAAGATTATCTTCTTCAGAAGCTTCACTATCTTCAGAATCACAACCACTTTCAGAGAGCATCCACAAGAGCATTGCAACAGCAATATTGACATCCTTGGATCTGACTGATTTTGATCAGATACAGAAGCATACTTACTTCTTGCGACTTGTGTCACACATAGTAACTTCACATATGATTAATTACCCACATCTGGCTGGTGCTTGTTTGATCTGATATCTTCTATGATTATGATCTGCACACAACACATGTTAGAACATAAAATAGTTCTTTCACGAATACGCATTGTTATCATCAAAACATAGAGACAGCTTGTAGAGACAACTCTTGCTCTAACAATCTCCCCCTTTTTTATGATGACAAAACCAAGTATTTTGATTGAACATTTTATACAAGGTAATCACCAAACAAACATATTCAGGGTCCGGAACAGCAGCTCCCCCTGAATGCGTTAACCTCAAAGTTTTATCTGTGATCATCTAGAATCTTATATGATCCAAAGACACACAAAACAACAACTTGAGTTGCCAGAACAAAGAATAGAAAAGGAATACTTCTCTAACTTGTCTATAAGGAGACAAAAAGTCTTTAGCATCTGAACTAGTTCATAAGAACTTCCATCTTCAGATCTTTATAACTTAGTTCCTTTTAACGTCGTATCAGAGCTCATAATCTTCAGAGACGTCTGAAGCATTTTTTTTTACTTTTTAGCATAATCATTTTAGCACGGAATAGAATAGTTCTTATCTAATAACATAGCCTCGCTATTTATCAGAGACAAACATTGTCTTAGAGAAACTCCCCCTGAGTTTCAGACTAGGTGAAGATTATAGATTTTAACGTTTAAATCTTCTGGGTAGTCTCCCCCTAATTTCCATAAGTCAGATATTGGGATCTTCAGAATCGAAATTCAGAAATGTTAATTATAATCACCAATATAGATCATGACTTTTCAGAGTTTGACTTTGAACACAGACCTTCATCTCAGAACCTTGTTACTGTCACAACTCAGTGGTTTATCAAGGCTTGATTCTTGATTAGAGCGGCTTGCTTATGAGAAACAACCCAGCCCGTCTCCACATCCTCGATCTCCCCCTCAGAAACAGAGACACGATGGGTCCAGAAGTCTCTCCCCGGAGAGAAGACAATCAAGATCGGAAGAACCTACATCTGATCTCGCGCGAAGGCACCGCATATCTCCTCCGCGAAAGTCAAGACGCTCCCCGGCGTCCAAGAAGCCCCGACAGCCAGATAGGCATGAGCGCCGCCATACACACAGGCATTCTCCGCGACGCAGCAGAAGCGTGGTCATAGCCATTCTTTCTCCCGCTCTCCAAGCTCAAGCAGCGACGACGACGTCCACGACCCCCTTTCACAGGAGATCAAGGACACGAGAATTCCTCGCGGGCTGGAGAAGTCCCCCTACTCTGGCAACCTACGACGGGACCACCAACCCCGACGAACACATAGAGAACATAGAAGCAATGCTCCATTACTACAACGTGACCGGTGCCATAAAATGCAGATTATTCCCGATCACATTGAGAAAGGGGGCAATGGCTTGGTTCAAGCGCCTTCCTCGAGGGTCGATCACATCATGGAGAAACTTGAAGACTCAATTTGCCCGACACTTTACAGCTTCCCGACGACATCCCAAGTCGGAGGCCACCTTGGAAGCTATTATACAAGGAAGGGATGAATTCCTGTGGGCATATATCGAACGGTTCAACAAAGAAGCCGTGGAGGTCCATACGACGGACCATATGAAGAAGTATCTTCTCAAAAAGGGCCTGAAACCAAAAAGTGAGTTTTGTAAAGCCGTCGGGATCGAAACTCCTCGAACGTTGACAGAACTTCTCCGGAAAGCTGAAGCGTATATACAATACGAGGAGAAGGAGACCGCCTATCATGCTCGGGACACGAGAGATCGAGACAGCAACCGAGCACCAAAAAAAGACGAGTCAGAGTCATCCTGGCAAGGAAAAGAAAGGCGACGAGACGATTGTCCTCGAGAAGGTAAAGTTCCTGCTGGACGTTTCACAGAATATACCCTGCTTACGGCTCCCCGTGAACGCATTCTCTCTGAATGCATCAATATGGAATTCAAGCAGGGGGCGTCAGGTTCCCCAAGCCAACGACGTCCAAAGGCAACGTCAACAAGAGCAAGTATTGTCTCTTCCACCGCAGCCACGACCACACAACAAAGGACTGCGTGCACGTTAAGGACGCAATAAAAATCCTCATCAAGGAGGGTCATTTGAAATAATACGTAAAGAAAGGTGAGTCCTCCCGACGAGAGGCTTTATATTCAAAAAAGGAGACAAAATTGTCTCAATCCAGTCCTCCCCCGCAGGTTGCCATGTCCATTACGCGACCAGAGGACTTCGTCATTCTTGATTACCTCGAAGAGCCTTCCCGGATATCCGCCCACATCACTTGGGAAGCTTTCCCTGTAGCCATGGTTATCTCATGCGGGGGGTACAATGAGCTGACAGTAGGATCTGTCAAGAGGAAGTTCGAGCAACTTATAGATTGCAGTCCTGACCGGTTGTCTATGCTCGGGAAAATCAAGGGACGCTCCCAACCGATCACGTTCTACCGTGAGGAGCTGCCCAGGGGCTCTCCAAATTCTCACATTCCCCTACTCATTAGGGCCAGACTAGCAAACACCGACGTCCGGAGGATCCTAGTCGACCAGGGCAGCTCGGTGGACATTATGTACACGGGCCTGTTCCGCGCCCTAAAGCTAGACCAGAAGAACCTCTCACCGTATGTGGGATCCGATCTGCAGGGGTTCAACGGAGCCACGGCCAGACCTTGGGGATACGTGGAGCTGCCGCTCACATTCGGGGAGGAAGAAGCGTCCAGGTCGATCAAGACCCATTTTTTGGTGATCGATTGCCCGTCGCTGTATCAATGTATTTTGGGCAGGCCAGCACTCGCAGAACTGATCGCTGTTCCTTCAACCGTCCACCTCAAACTAAAGTATTATACTGAGAAAGGTCACGTCATAACTTTACATGGGGACATAGAAGTTGTCCGCAGATGCTTTGAGGCAGCGACCAGGGGATAAAACCAGATCAGAGCAGCACCGAAAGCAGCCAAGCGGCCAAGGGATGAGAATCGTTCAACCGAAGATGACCAACCGGATAAGAAGCCTGCACTTCCCGTGCACATCATCGACCTTGACAGTCGAATTTCAGAAGACTGCAAGGAAGATCACGGTAAGGTCGTGCCAATAGGGACGACCAGCTCCCCCACTTCAACTCTCATGCGGCCAGTTCCAGACGGGGAATTCGAAGTCATCACCTTCAGCAATAACCCCAACAGAGGGGTTAAGATAGGTGCAGGATTGCCCGACGAGGTCAAGCTACAACTAAAGAAATACCTGGACGAAAATGCTGACCTGTTTGCCTGGAGCGCAGCAGACATGCCCGGGTTAGACCCCGAGACTGCGTGCCACTATTTGACCATTGATCCAGCTGCCCGCGCCGTCGCACAACGGAGAAGAAAGCAATCCGATGAGAAGTCACAGGCTGCCGAAAAACTTGTACAAGACCTCTTAGAGGAAAAATTCATATCGGAGGCCAGGTATACAACCTGGCTGTCCAATATTGTACTTGTGAAAAAACATAGTGGAAAATGGCGCATGTGCATTGACTACACCGATCTCAACCGGGCATGCCCAAAAGATGCTTACCCTTTACCGGGCATAGATAAACTCGTAGATAACTCTGCAGGTTTCAAACTTTTGTCCTTCATGGACGCCTATTCGAGATACAATCAGATCCCTATGGCCGAAGAGGACAAGAGGTATACCGCATTCATGACCTCCTCGGGGAACTATTACTACAACGTAATGACCTTCGGTCTAAAAAACGCTAGAGCCACGTACCAGCGCATGATGAATAAAGTCTTCCGATCAGAGATCGGGGACATGCTCGAAGTATTCATGGACGACATGATCGTAAAATCCTAAGAGGAATCCGATCACACGACTCACCTGCAAAAGGTCTTCGACCAGGCCAGGAAATGTAAAATGCACTTTAACCCATAAAAGTACACCTTCGGTGTGCGAGCAGGGAAGTTCCTCGGATTCTATCTCACCGAAAGGGGAATAGAAGCAAACCCAGATAAGTGTCGAGCATTCACGGAGTTCCCCATGCCCAGGTCAAAGAAGTCCATCCAATCCCTAAATGGGATGCTCACCTCCCTTTCTCGATTCGTGGCCAAATCCGCTCAGCACGCTGTAATACCCCAAATTTTGACCACTTAGATTTCCCATCATTGTGAAAATCATCATCACAATGTGGATGAACCATCATGCTTCATCAGTCTCCCCAAAGATGGGTGAGCATCCAATACAATCAAAATTAGGGTTTCAAGCCCTCTCTGAGTGCTTAGACAAAGGATCAATCAAGAAATGACATGATCTTCAACTTGTCTAATCTCTTAAATATCCACAATGGATAAAAAAGGACTCCCACTTCAAGGATTAAGCACAAGGCTGCTCCCTTCTAGGTGGATCAAGTCTCAAGATCGACAGTGTCACCAAATTAGGGTTTTGGTCGACCAGGGCCTCCAGATGGAAATTTTCATCTGGGCACAAGGGAATGATCCAAAACATGACCTAATATACTTCATGGAACCTCATGAACCCATGCATCAAGTCAATTTTGCCTCAGGGGATGCATTCATAAAAAATCAGGAATTAGGGTTTCTTGACCTAATTCACCCCTAAGTTGACTTTTGGGACAAACCATGAGCCAAGACCTCAAGACATGATTTGAGGGTCTCTAATATACCATATTGATCCATTTGGAACAATGGATTGATCCAAGAAGCTTGAACAACAAGTCTCAATTTCATCTGCACCACAATTAGGGTTTTAAGAGAAAAGTCAACTGTAACTTTGACTTTTGACCAGGACATGCTCCCAAACCCTAATACATGATTGAATATACCCTATGACACCCATGGAACATGTCCATTAAGTTTGATTTAGGTCAAGGACATGATTTCCTGAAGAATTGCACAGTTTGGAATTCATCTGATAAAAAGTCAACTGTGCACAAAAGTCAACTTTGACTTTTTGAGATTTTTCACCAAAATGGATTTTTAACCCTAAAATGATGTTAATGTATGATTTGAATCATCATTCATCAAGAAAAATCAAGAAAAGTGAGATAACTTGTAAAAGGGGTAACCATAAAACTTAGAAATTTTTCTAAGTTAAAAATAAAGTGGCAAAGGTACCAACTTTGGAGGACCATAACTCCTAAACCACAAGGCCATTTTCTCTCATCCAAAGATGTATTTGTAGCCCTCATTATCACCTACAAAAACTTCAACTACAAGTCATTCCAATTCATTAAGGATTTTGAGTTATGGAGTGATCAAAGTAGCTGAAAAGTGAAAATGTCACTTTTTCCAACACTTAGTGAAATTTTCACTAAGTCAGATTCTGCCTCACTTTTTGCCAAATGTAGGGGGATTTTTCACTTGGAATCAAAAGAGATCAAAACCAAACTTGTTCAAACAGTTGTTGTATCATGTAAGAGCTTTCCAAAATGGCCAAGAACATTGTCAAATTCAACCTACACCATGAGATACAACATTGCCAAGGTGCCTTGCTGAAATCTGTCAAAGCAAGGCAGAATTTGCAACTTTGGTCGATTTGCCAAAATCAGCCAATTTTAATAGTTCCTATCCACTTGGACACCTCAGAGGATTGAATCCAAAGGGGACAATCACTGAGCCAAGCCTCCAAGGTCCAAGGAACAAGGAATAGCATGTTGAACCTAGAGTTGCCAAAATAGGGACAAGACTCCAAATTTGGAATGAGGCATTCAATGAAACCATCAAGGTGGCATGGACTGAGCCATTCTCATCTAAAATCAGTCAAGACTTATCCAAGACCAAGGGAACCAAAGCTCTGTGCCCTAACCTCTAGTCAATGGCTAGAGGAGACTTGAATTCTCATTGGACAACATTGGCCAAACCTACTTACCAGCTGCCATGCACTATTCCTTGCAAAACAAACTCGCTCTACTATAAATAGAGCTCAATTGTGGTCAGTTTGAGTACACCAAAGCCATCTAACAGATGCTTTCCTCAAAATCTCTTTCTCTTGGCAAAAATGCCTTTCTTAGCAAGGTAGCTATCGGGTTTTGAGTTTGAGAGCAATTCCAATCAAACCAATCACTCACACACCTCACATACATCACATATGAGCTGATCAAACACTTAGATTACTTCTGAAACATCAATTTCACAAAATCACCAGCTGGTTGCTCAAATTTTCAATCAAGTTGCAGCTGAGGTACCACAAAGTGATTCAGCCAATTTCAATCAAGTCCAACCATCCAAACACGATCCATAGGGTGTAGGGAAGCTGTTCAGATCATCACCACTCATCTGTAACACCTCCAAATCAAAAATCACTTTGAACTTGCTGTCACGACTTGGAGGTAAGCACATACTTGGTCATCTCTCAATCTATGCATATTTCCTCGCACAATAATTTGGCCATATGTTCATAATCATGCATGGAATGTTTTCCCTCAATTAATTGCATTGTTTGAATCGTGCATCTAAAATCCTAGCCTTCATGCAGAAATTAGGGTTCTTGAGGTCTCTTCGTGATTTCTTGTTGTATGTTTAATTTAAATGAAATTAAAGTACATAGACATGATCGTGAGGTTGAGGCGAGCATAATGATATGTGAATTGCATGATATGATTACGTATTCATGGAGATTGGATAGAAAATGCAAATCTGAGAAACCAAGAACACGCGCGTGTTCTTCAGCTGTTCTTGGCGCCATTTTTAGAAATTCAAATATTTGAATTTTGTGATTTTGTTTAATTGATTCAAAAATTAATTTCTCTCTGAGTTTTAAGGATTTTGAGTTGATTCTTTTTTTAATAATTCACAAAAATGTTAAAATATTTTATTTTCACAAAAAATCCCAAAAATATTATTTATTTCACATAATTGATATTTTTACAAAGAATTAATATTTTAATTGTTTTTGACATTTTAAATATTTTTTCTACATTGATTTTGCAACTTTTAATGCTTTCTAATTATTTTGTAGGTCAATACTTAATTTTTGAAGCATTAATCCAAGATCACAATTTGTTTTCCATGTGTTAAACAATTTTTTATCATTTTAATTGAATTTTTATTCAATTAAATACATTTTGAAAACAAATTAGGGTCTTGGATTAATTCAACCCTCATAAATCATTTTCAAAACACTCACGGGCCTCTATTAGAGTGTAAGACCCAATCCATTTTTGACCAAATCATTTTTGGGCCTCACTTATTGTATAAGTCCTGATACCGTCAAAAAACAAACGGCGCGATCGTCGCCTTTTCAAAAATCATCTGGGTCTACCCTCGAGTAGTAAGACCCATTTATTTTTGTTTTAACCTTTTTGGGCCTCTTGAGAGAGTGTAAGACCCATCCCCCCTTGTACAAAAACTTTTTGTGCCTCACTCATTGTATAAGTCCCTCTGTACAAGTAAACGGCGCGATCGTCGCCCGTTTAAAAATAAAAAAATCATCTGGGCCTCTCCTTGAGCTATAAGACCCATTAAAAACACTTTGGGACTCTATTAGAGTGTAAGACCCAACCCCCCTTTTAACCAAAACATTTTGGGCCTCACTTATTGTATAAGTCCCTCTGCGTTAAAAGAAAACCTCGGCGCGATCGCCATTTTTAAACGAAAAATCATTTGGGCCTACCCTCGTGTTATAAGCCCCTCTCTTTTCTTTAAACCTTTTTGGGCCTCTTGAGAGAGTGTAAGACTCATCCCTTTGTACAGAAAACCTTTTTGGGCCCCAGTCACTTGTATAAGTCCCTCTGTACAAAGTCAAACAGTGCGCTCACTGATAAAATCCTGGGCCTCTCCTTGAGCTGTAAGCCCCAAATCTTTCTTTTTCAAAGCACTTTCTCCTTTGATTTTGAATATACTGTTGTTTTCAATCTTTCTTTGTTGAACAACTAACCAAACAACATGGAAGCACTACAACCGAGTAAGTGGTTATCGCTTTCATTTACTGCTTTCATATTATAAACTGTATTATGGGGCTGCTCACTGTAAGTCTCCTTTCATAAACTCATATCTACTGTGTAATAATAGTATAGATATTTCGAGTTTCCCCGGCAACTACGTCTAGAACTAGGTGACGCCGTTTCATTTATTCGTAGAAATAGACGCCTAGATCTCCAATAGGAGCACCAGATACAGTCTTCTCTTCAGCTGTCCTCCTTAGGAATCGTCAAGAAGCTCTACTCCCCAAGATGAATGTATTCTCCGTGAATGGCATCTTTGAGTTTCTTCCAAATTCTCGAACTTTCCTGACTTGATCTATTCCTTGAGGATAGCTTGCCTTGAATGTCTCGGGGTTTGGGTACTCACTACGGTCATAATCTTGGACCTTAACTAAGGAACCCTCTTTAAAAGCTAAAAGTCGTTGGATAGTAAACCTCGCACGTTTACCAGTGGTTTTTATCTTTAAAAGAGTTATCTCTCCTAATGGAAAGGAGATGATAGACCCACGGGCTTCTTAAAAGCATCGGCCTCCTCTTGGGCATTATTCAAGGACACTACGGCTTCTTAGAAGTATTCACAGCCTCCTCTTAGGCTTCGTATAATGATCTCTTCCTTCGGGAATGATAACCTCCTCTTGGGCTTCGTACAAGGACCCGTCGGCTTCTTAAAAGTTTCCAGCCTCCTCTTGGGCTTCGTACAAATTGTCCCGACGACCTCCTAGAGGTATAGGAACAGAACCTAGTCATCCTCATAGAACAGTCCTTTCATAGAGTCTACTACTGTTTCTCAAAGCATAGTACAAAAGAAAAAACTCTAGACTTGGACAATCTAACTTCCTTGAGTCTCAAAGACATTCTCAAGTGACCCCTTCGTTAAATAGGAAGGAAACCCGTAGACTCGGACAATCTCAATACCCTTTGGATTTCCCGTTTCCTCAAAGAGAAGGAAATATCCCTGATCCTCAAATCAAATCCCTGAGTACAGTGTTGCTCATATAAGAACTGATTTTCTCTTTTAAAATTAGTATATTGGATCTGTCACTCAACTGAAACAAACCTTTAGCCTCCATCTCAGGCTTCGTACGAGATACAAAAACACTCTCTTGTTGAGTATCAAAGACTCTCTTGTTGAGTCAAAACTTTTAGCCTCTATCTCGGGCTTCGTACGAGACACAAAGACTCCCTCGTAGAGTCAAACAAACAATAGCCTCTATCTCGGGCTTCGTACGAGACACAAAGACTCTATCGTCGGGTCAAAAACTTTTAGCCTCTCTCTCGGGCTTTGTACGAGACACAAGATAGCCTCCTCTTAGGCTTTGTATAATGATTTTCCTAGCGGAAATTAGCCTCCTCTTAGGCTTTGTATAATGATTTTCCTAGCGGAAATTAGCCTCCTCTTAGGCTTTGTATAATGATTTTCCTAGCGGAAATTAGCCTCCTCTTAGGCTTTGTATAATGATTTTCCTAGCGGAAATTAGCCTCCTCTTAGGCTTTTGTATAAGAAAACCACTGGTTGATCCAATCAACCTTTTAGCATCAAAGTTGTGCCTCGTTCACAGTACACAAACATCAACAACTCCTTTCCTTTCATCTAATCGCTGTAAGCGGCAAGCCTCTGGATCATCTATATCCATGCCACTGTCCCTCTTTTAGCATGAGAAATTCCTAAGGAAAGATGGCATTGCTCTACACTGAGTTAAAGTCTTCCCCTTCAGGTTAAAACCCTTTCTTCGGAAATTATGGCATTGCTCGGATCCGCGTATCCCAGTTAAAGTAATTCTCCTTCCCCCTCTTTAAAGATGAGAAATTCTCTCTAAAGTCGAGGTTCTTTCAGCTTCACGTCTTGGGCTTTGAACAAGACACAAATAGACCTTCAACTTCACATCTTGGGCTTTGAACAAGATACAAACCACCTTTCGCTTCACGTCTTGGGCTTTGAACAAGACACCAAAAACCAATTTCCTCCCATAGAATAGGAGGAATTACGAACGCTCTGATTTCCCTGTTTCGGTAAACGAGAATATGTAGGCATAAGATCGAAAGAAAAGATCTTAGCGAGCGCAATCAACAAAAAACCCAAATCCCATATCTCCATCAATTAAAAGCAGTATTTTAAAAGCATCAGTCCTAACATCCTAATCCTTGTTCCCCGCCAGAAACCTTCTGCCCAGGTGAAAAAAGAAAGAAAACAGTATTGGCAAAAATACAAATAACCAGTACAAAGGCCCCCCACATTGATAGCATCTGTAACCTAACAGACCGCTATTTAAGCTCAGTATGCAAAGCAGGGTTAATTGGAGACATCTATTTCCCTTCCTTATTCAGCTCACAATAGGATAAAAAATGAATCGACCTGTAGTTTAAGCTCAAACCGCAGAGAGCGACCAGCGCTTAAGAACCGCGTCCAAAATCGCTCGCTACAGAAAAAATGGCGCCCACCGTGGGGCCGGTTCTCTCTTTCTTACAATTTCAGGACGTTGACCTCTTGCTGGTCCATCTCTCTTTTGTGTGAATACCACAGATTGGGGCTTCCGCCGGGGAACCCATTTTCTGTCAGGAACTTAGGATTCTTAGCTTTATAAGTCTAGGATGTTTAGGACAAATATATATATACTGCTTTTCCTAATTGAATATGTGTTTATTTTTCTGCTACTGGGAATGCGGGTGATGCCGCATGTGGTGAGTTTGAGTATACACTTAAGAAAAGCCAAACCCTTTCGTAGTGCGGAAACTATCGGAAATAGTTGTTACGCGATACTACCCTCATTTAAGGCTGGTGATCTATTCTCGGTGAATGGCACTTACTCTAAGATTGCACACAACTCGCTGGCGATCCGCTTGTTGTCTGCCTTCCTGGGAGGAGCTGATGATAATGAGTACAGGTACAAAAATCACCCTAGTATAAACCTTTGGGGATGGGTAGAGCCTTGACTTCATGACAACGACCCTCTGACCCCATGTTTTTTCTATGTTTTTGTGTGCTGCATTCATGCATTCATTTAAAAAACATTAAAACATTCAAAAAACTTCTCTTCTAGTCTCTCTATTTTTCAAATTAAACTAAGACTGTGATTGCAAATATTAGAGAAGAGGATTACGCTAATGGATTTCGGTAGAAGGAGAACTCGCCAGTATACCTTCAAGGTTCCAAAACTAGGGGATTTGAGAATATTAGCGAGGATGATCACTAACCCTGAGGCTTTCAGAGCCAAGCACGAAGGTCTGCTACCACTGTTAAGAGTCCATGTGATTAAGGGGATCATGGACGCGCTCATTCAATTCTACGATCCAGTTTATCACTGTTTCACATTCCCAGATTACCAGCTAGCACCAACGCTGGAGGAGTATTCTCATCTGATTGATCTACACATTACAGATCGAGCTCCATTTTCTGGACTGGAAGAAATTCCAAAGAATCAGACTATTGCAATAGCAATTCATTTGGACGAGTCTGAGGTCAGGACTCACATGACCACTAAGGGTGGCATCCAAGGTTTGCCAGCCCAGTTCTTGACAAAGAAAGCTCTGTACTTCGCTAGTATAGGGAACGGGACTGCTTTTGAAAGCATCTTTGTCTTGCTCACCTACGAGTTATTTTTGTTTCCCAACATCAATAACTTCGTCGATATCAACGCTATTAAGGTTTTTCTCATTGGAAACCCTGTGCCGACTTTGCTCGCAGATGCGTATCATTCTGTACACTTGGGAAATTTGTACAGCGGAGGGGAGATCACATGCTGTGTACCTCTGCTCTACAAATGCTTTATCTCGCACTTGCCCAAGTCTGCTGCTTTTTGGGATTGCAAGAGTGTCTTACGTTGGTCGCAGAAGATCATGTCTCTCACCAATTCCGATATAGATTGGTGTAATAGGATTTATGAGGGAATCAAAATCATTGATCGTTGTGGAAACTTCCCCAGTGTACCCCTCATAGGAACTAAAGGAGGAATCAACTATCATCCGATATTAGTTCTTCGTCAATTTGGATACCCGATGAGACACATCCCACTGGGTGTTCATCTGGAAGGTCTTTTCTTCAAGGAAGGAGAAAGTGACAGAGCACTAAAGACGGAAATAGTGCATGCTTGGAAACATGTTCATAAGAAAGGACGAGAGTCTCTGGGAAAACCGAATTGTGTCTCGATGGAGCCTTATCTCCATTGGGTACAAACTAGAGCTCTCAAGCTAAAGATGCCTTATCCTCGTTACGGAATTCTTCCACCAAGGGAAACTGTCATGTACTTCATGACGGAAACTGAAAAGCTTCAGGTTACTCTCAACAAAGTTCAAAAGGAAAGAAGATATTGGAAGAACAAGTACCGCACCCTCGACGTAGAGTGTATCCAAATACAGTAACTACTAAAAGAGAAAGATGCTCTGATTGAAATTTTGGAGCAGCATATTGTAGAGAATCAAGATGACCAAAGGAATTTGCTCACTCCTTTCACTTGTCAAAGGAATGACAACCCGACAACGGCCCAAGCACCCCGGTCAAAGAAGAGGACTCGGGACCCATTAGTTTAGGTTTCTGTTTCTGTACTTTGTAATCTACTGTATTTCCATTTCTGTAATCCTTTGGAATTCAATAAAAAGGGGTTTCCCCACTGTTTGATATTTGCAATCTAATTGTCGAAGTTTATTTTGATTAAACCAAAAAACAATAATTAATATAATCATTGCATTCATCATTCTCACATCGTGTATTCTCCTTACCTACGAATCTCACGTTTGTGTCTCGATTCTAGAGTCAAACTGTCTCATTCGTATAATACTCGGGCCAATCATCAGAAAAAGATGGATGATCTTGAGGAAGAAAACAGAGAGTTGAAAGAAGAGATCGACGCTCTGAGAGAGGATATGAGAAAGCTTCGTAACGACATGCAAGCCATGGCAGAAGCTCAACTACAAAGAACTGTGATCTCAGAGATCACCTCAACGCCCATCATAGAAAAGTATGATCCTAGGTATCAGATGCCGAAAGATCGTCCTTGGGGCATGCCTGTTAACTATATCCCGGAAGGATATGTTCCGTCGATCACTGAAGATTAGGGAATCGCAACAGAAGCCGCTGGGCCTGAAGGTTACAAACTTCGGGAAAGCGAAGATGCCAGGGGCATACTCAAGACTCCTGAAGGTTACAAACTTCGGGAGGCACCAAGACTTACTGCCGTAGTCACGGTACCACCCCCTGTGGTGCACACTGTCCCGGAATGACAGATTCCACAGACACCTTCTGGTAAGAAGGAAACTATGGTTGACAGAATGGATGAATTCCGGGAGCAGTTCTTGGAAATGCAGAAAGAGCTGCAAGCCATTCGCGGTCGGGATCTATTTGGAAAGGACGCCGCAGACCTCTGCTTGGTCCCAAATGTGAAAGTCCCGCACAAGTTCCAAGTGCCCGACTTTGAAAAATACAAGGGTAACTCTTGCCCTCAAAGCCATCTGGTGATGTACGCTCGGCGGATGTCAGCTCAGACGGAGAATCAGGACCTGCTAATTCACTACTTCCAGGATAGTTTAACCGGTGCCGCACTCAAATGGTACATGGGTTTAAACCGTACTACGATCAGTACATTCAGAGATCTTGGTACTGCCTTCGTCCAACAATACAAATACAATTTGGACATGGCACCCGACAGAGATCAACTCAGATCAATGTCGCAAAAGGAAAAGGAAACCTTTAAGGAGTATGCTCAAAGGTGGCGTGAAATTGCCGCTCAAATTTGTCCACCTCTTGAGGAAAAAGAGATGACAAAGATCTTCTTAAAGACCTTAAGCTCATTTTACTATGACCGAATGGTTGCCAGTGCGCCCAGTGATTTCACCGAAATGGTCGGCATGGGCGTACGTCTTGAGGAAGCCGTCCGAGAAGGACGTTTGGTAAAAGACACTGGATCGACGAGCGGTACTAAAAAATACGGTAGTGCTCTCCCTAAGAAAAAAGAGCAAGATATTGGGAATATCTCTCTCGGAAAGCAAAGGCGTCGTTATCAGCCAGTAGCAGCTGTTATTCCTGCTATCGGCCCCGCGCCTGTTCCTATGTATCAACCTTAGGTTGCGCAGAGCCAACCTGACCAACAAAGGACACAACATCCTCTTCAGCAGGCTCGTCCTCCATATAACAACAACCGTACAACACGGCCATCAGGATTTGATCCTATACCCGTAACGTACGCAGAGCTATTTCCGTTACTGCTGGCTAAGGGGCACATTCAGACTAAGTCTCCCCTTTCAGTTCCGGAAAATCCGCCTTTTTGGTTTAAAGCGGATCAGACATGCCCTTATCATAAAGGAAGTTCAGGGCATAACATTGAGACTTGTCTCAATTTCAAGTCTGACGTGCAAAAGCTTGTTAGGAACGGGCTCTTATCTTTCAAAGATACGAATCCCAATGTTCTCACGAACCCGCTGCCTCAACACGAGAAAGCTGCAGTCAATCTGATTGAGAAAGAGACTAACAATGTCTATCAAATTCACGATGTACTCTTGTTAAAGACCAATCTGGTCAAGATGCATTGTAGACAGAGTGGATATGGCCATGTGCCACCTCATGATTATCACCAGTGTGATATCTGCTCTAAAGATAACCAAGGATGTTCAGTAGTGCAATCAGCTCTACAGGAATAAATGGATCTTGGATGGATCCAAGAGCACCGAGTTCGTGGAGTTAACATGGTTTACACGAATTCCAACGTCATTCAAAACCACGACATCCGTGCGATGAATGTCAACTTGGTGGCGATGCACTCAAGGCAAAGCCAATATCATAATCTGCCGTGGCATGATTACAGTTCCTGTCTGATTTGCTCGGTAAACAAACAGGGATGCTCTTTCATACAAGAGGCCCTCCAGCGTCAGATGGATCTTGGATGGATCCAAGACTACCATGATAGGAACTCCTATCAAATCAACATGGTTCAGATCTTCGACATCCACGTAATGAATACTAACCTGGTAGAGTTACATGCTGAGCAGGTCCGACTTGGATTCTTAATATCACATGACTATCAAAATTGTAAAGCGGGTTGCGAAAACGATCGAGGTTGTACCCTTGTCTAGGAGGCACTTCAGCACTCGTTAAATCACTGGTGGATGCCAATCTATATGGACGAAGATACTCAGCAGATTAGTATCAATAACAGGAATCCTACTCGTCGTCAAAGTCAGGATGTCCGATCAATGGAAGGTAACCTAGTGAGGTTACATTGTATTCAAAGTGGGCGTGGCCAGGTGCCACCACACAACTATGACAGTTGTAGCGTCTGTTCAGAAAGTAACCAAGGGTGTTACCTTGTGAGAGCAGCTCTTCAGGGTCAGGTCGATCATGGAGAAATTCGTCCATATCCAGGTTCTGGACCCATCAACTGGACGCCGAACTACCTTGCCGATCAAGTTGAGGATGTTGTCACGATCTCTGGTCATCACAGGACCAGGGATGTTTTTTCCATCATTCCTCTACTTGACGAATCTAAAGTTCCCAACCGAGAACGGATCAAGATTACTTATGATGGTCAGAAAAATCATAAGGTTCCCATAGTCATCTATCTACTGGGGCCACTACCGTATGAATCAGCTAAGGCAATCCCTTACAAATACGGTGCAATAATAATCGAGAATGGAAAGGAAATTCCATTACCCTCCATCGTGAATATTGCAGACATCAGTCGTGTAACACGGAGCGGTCGAATTTTCAACCGAGGGGTTGGAGAATCCAACAAAGAAAAGGAACTTCAGGCAGAAATTCCTGATCCACCAGTCGGTCAATCTAGTAATCCCGACTTTTCAAAAGACAAAGATGAGATGCTAAAGCTCATCCAAAGAAGTGAATATAACATTGTTGATCAGCTGTTATAGACTCCTTCAAAGATCTCAGTATTATCACTGTTACTCAGTTCAGAAGCACACAGAGAGGCTCTACAGAAAGTCTTGGAGCAAGCCTTTGTGGAACAGGATATAACAATCAGACAATTCGATAGCATTGTCTCTAACATCACTTCCTGCAATAATTTGGGATTTAGTGATGAAGAATTACCCGAAGAGGGTCGTCGTCATAACATGGCGCTCAACGTTACAGTTAACTGCCAGGGCGATGCTTTAGCCAACGTACTGGTAGACACAGGGTCAGCCCTGAATGTTATGCCGAAGTCCACTTTGACGCAATTATCATTTAAGGGCCCTCCGATGAGAGTCAGCGAGGTCGCCGTCAAAGCATTCGACGGATCCAGAAAAACAGTTATCGGCGAAGTTGATCTTCCCATAACTATTGGTCCTCACACTTTCCAAATCACTTTCCAGGTCATGGACATCCGGGCAACATACAGTTGTTTATTAGGAAGACCTTGGATACATCAGGCTGGAGCGGTTACTTCAACCCTCCACCAAAAGCTAAAGTTCGTCAAGAACGATCAACTTGTCACGGTTTGTGGGGAACAAGCCTTGCTTGTGAGTAACCTATCATCATCTGCTTGTGTAGAACCCGATGAGGTTATTGGAACTCAGTTCCAAGCACTATCGATGAGCAAGAACGATCAATCCGGAGAAGGAACTTCAATTTCTTCATACAAAGATGCTATCAAAGCAGTCGAGAGTACCGATACAACAAGATGGAGACGGCTTGTCATTCCTATTGACAATAAAACAAAGAAGGGTCTTGGTTTTTCTGCAACCTGTACCCAGACAGCCGCCAACGATGAAAGTCTTCATCCCCTTCAAAACTTCTTCCACAGTGGAGGTTTTCTTCACCCAGTGTCTCAGACAGTTCATGCTATCAATGAGTAAGATCCCTCTGACACAGATGAAGAATGGAAGTCCTACCTTAACAAGAACGGCTATATGTCTCAGGAAGAGGTGCCTATGCCTTTTTGCTTTCCTACAGAAAGTCCGAGATTTATACCAAGATCAGAGGTCGAAATGATCTACGGGGATTGTGATCCGGAAGGATGCCGTGCTCCGCCAAATTCATTAGAGGAAGACACTCTGATGAAAGAAAACTTTGATCACAATTACTATGGCCCAATGGATGGTCTGCCAATGTGGCAACCTTACCCAGGAAACTTGGGGCAAGAGGGTCAGCCGAACAATCAAAATCAGCTGACCGTCATTGAATAGAATACCTGTGTCCCCACCATGTCATGGGATCAACACTTAGGTCATTCAGAAACTACTCAACATGAAGATGAATTCGCAACGTTTGCAGGACTAGAATTCATCAACTATGTTTTTCCTGAGGTCAACGTCATCGAGAGGGATGACTTCTCCAGTTCCAAAGAAGTTTGGGACACCTTGGGACAACCAAGTGGAAAGTACGACTTCATGGTCAAGTACACCGCTCCCGAAAGCTCTCGTATCAGGCTCGAAGATATCCAGTCAACTGGATGGGGAGATACAACTGAGAGCACAAATGCTATGCAAAATGCAACAGAGGAATCCTCCTACGACAATTCTGCTTGGGAGATAGATTCCAATGATCCTGCTCCACCAGAAATTAGCGTCATTTCTGAAGACAAATCAAGGAAGGTGCCAGACTTTGTGATTCACCGAGGAGTTCGCCGCCAATGGGTTACTGTCGAGGTTCCGAAGGTCGTTCATCAGTCAAAGTAATTGCCATCTTTAACCTTTCACCCTGCCCAGGTGAAACAGATGTTTTGATAGGGCTCGCTTTCTGTAAATTTCCCTCTTCGCTTTGCCCAAAGCGACAGAGTTTTGTTTTATAGGGCTGTAGTTTCAAGATTCGACTTGTTCATTAATAAAATAACGTCGTTCTGTAATTTCCGCATTAATTGTTGTTTTCTCTTTTTGCTTTTTCAGAAAATGGTAATCCTAAAAAAAAAACAATTCAAAAATAAAAACAAGCAGTAAAATCAAAACACTGCACACACTTACATTTTCTCTATCTCTTCTAAACACGAATCATCACGTCATGCAGATTGCTTGTTTTATACCCCGTTGAAACATACGATCCGATGCCTTCTCCCAACTTTGAGTTCCCGGTATTCGAGGCTGAAGAAGAAAATGACGACGAAATTCCAGAAGAGATCTCCCGACTACTCAGACAAGAGAAAAGGTCCATTGAACCTCACAAAGAGCCGTTGGAAACGGTAAACTTGGGTTCAGAAAAAGAGAGAAAAGAAATCAGGATCGGAGCACTGCTCAGTCCAACTGTCAAAGAAAGTTTGATAAAGCTTCTCAAAGAATTCCCCGATGTATTCGCTTGGTCCTATCAGGATATGCCAGGGTTGGATACCAGCATCGTGGAACATCACTTACCGCTAAAATCGGAATGTCCGCCAGTAAAGCAAAGGTTGAGACGGACTCACCCGGACATGGCCATCAAAATCAAAGAGGAGGTACAGAAACAGATCGACGCGGGTTTCCTCGCTACATCTGAATATCCTCAATGGTTAGCCAACATCGTACCCGTTCCCAAAAAGGATGGAAATGTCAGAATGTTTGTTGATTACAGAGATCTAAACAAGGCAAGTCCAAAGGACGACTTTCCTTTACCACACATTGACATGCTGGTTGACAGCACAACAAAGTTCAAAGTATTCTCCTTCATGGATGGATTCTCGGGCTATAACCAGATCAAAATGGCGCTGAAAGACATGGAGAAAACTTCGTTCATTACCCCATGGGGTACCTTTTGTTACAAGGTAATGCCGTTCGGTTTGAAGAATGCCGGGGCAACCTATCAAAGGGCCATGACTACTCTGTTTCATGACATGATACACAAAGAAATCGAGGTATATGTCGATGATTTGATTGCAAAATCAAGAACAGAGGATGAGCACGTTGAACATCTGTCAAAATTATTCGAACGTCTAAGAAAATTCAAGCTCCGCTTGAATCCCAACAAGTGCACCTTCGGTGTCCGTTCGGGGAAATTACTAGGGTTTATCGTCAGCCAGAAAGGAATTGAAGTTGATCCTGACAAGGTCAAGGCCATTCAAGAAATGCCTTCTCCGAAAACTGAAAAACAAGTCAGAGGATTCCTGGGACGTTTGAACTACATCTCCAGATTCATATTCCTTATGACCGCGACATGTGCGCCGTTTTTCAAGTTACTCAAAAAGAATCAGGATTGCGTTTGGTCAGAAGATTGCCAAACCGCCTTCGACAGTATCAAGGAATATCTGTTGAATCCTCCGATTCTATCACCTCCAGTGGAAGGAAGACCACTGATCATTTACCTCACAGTCCTAGAGGACTCAATGGAATGTGTACTTGGCCAACAAGACGAAACTAAAAGGAAAGAGTCTGCCATTTACTATCTGAGCAAGAAATTCACCGACTGTGAAACTCGGTACACGGTGCTTGAGAAAACTTGCTGTGCTTTGGCTTGGGCAGCAAAACGTCTTCGCCAGTACATGATTCATCATACTACTTGGTTGGTCTCCGAAATGGATCCAATCAAGTACGTTTTCGAAAAACCTGCTCTCACGGGAAGGATTGCCCATTGGCAGATGTTACTATCAGAATATGACATAGAGTACCATGCTCAGAAAGCCGTTAAAGGAAGTATTTTAGCCGATCATTTGGCTCATCAACCGATTGACGATCAAGAATCAATCGGGTTTGACTTCCCAGACGAAGATGTCATGTATCTAAAGATGAAAGATTGCAATGAACCGCTACCCAGTGAAGGGCCAGAACCAGGTTCCCAGTGGGGACTTATCTTTGACGGAGCAGTCAATCATTATGGAAACGGAATTAGGGCAATCATTGTTACCCCTCAGGGAACCCACATTCCTTTCACTGCTAGACTTACGTTCAAATGTACGAACAACGAGGCCGAATACGAAGCATGTATCATGGGTCTCGAAGAAGTGATTGATTTAAGGATCAAAAACTTGGACGTATACGGCAATTCAGCCCTGGTTATTAACCAGATAAAAGGAGATTGGAACACATACCAATCAAGATTAATTCCTTACAAAGACTATGCAAGAAGGTTGTTACCCTTCTTCAACAGAGTCGACTTTCATCACATCCCTTGTGATGAGAATCACATGGCTGATGCATTAACCACTATCTCTTCCATGATTAGTGTAGGTCGATGGAATGACATACCTAAGATCGACATAATACGCCTTGAACGGCCCGCTTACATCTTCGTGATTGAAGCAGTCATAGACGACAGACCTTGGTATCACGATATCAAATGCTTCCTTCAGAAACAAGAGTACCCATCTGGGGCACTCAGAAAAGACAGGAAAACCCTCAGAAGATTGGCTGGAAACTTCTTCCTGAGCGGTGACACTCTTTATAAGAGAAATTTTGACATGGTCTTGCTCCGATGTGTCGACAGACCAGAAGCAGACATGCTCATGAAAGAAATTCATGAAGGATCCTTTGGCACTCATGCCAACGGACACACAATGGCGAGAAAAATTCTCAGGGTCGGGTATTATTGGTTGACCATGGAATCCGACTGCTACAAGTACATGAGGAGGTGTCACAAGTGTCAGATATACTCCGACAAAATTCATGTACCGCCATCACATCTCAAAGTTCTTTCTTCCCCGTGGCCTTTTTCCATATGGGGAATCGACATGATTGGTATGATTGAGCCCAAGGCTTCAAATGGACATCGGTTCATCCTTGTAGCCATTGACTATTTCACCAAGTGGGTCGAAGCAGCGTCATTCGCCAATATAACCTGACAAGTGGTGGTCCGATTTATCAAAAACAATATCATCTGCCGTTATGGTGTTCCAAGCGAGATCATTACTGATAATGGATCTAACTTGAATAATAAGATGATGAAAAAGTTGCGCGCAGAGTTCAAGATCGAACACCATAACTCATCTCCCTACCGACCCAAGATGAACGGAGCGGTAGAAGCGGCTAACAAGAACATCAAGAAGATTGTTCAAAAGATGGTTGTAACCTACAAAGATTGGCACGAGATTCTACCCTTTGCTCTTCACGGTTATCGAACATCTATCCGCACTTCAACAGGGGCAACCCCTTTCTCTCTAGTATATGGCATGGAAGCAGTGCTCCCCATAGAAGTAAAGATCCCATCAATCCGGGTATTGATGGAAGCTCAGTTCACCGAAGCTGAATGGTGTCAAAGTCGACACGATGAACTGAACCTGATCGAAGAAAAGAGAATCACGGCACTATGCCACGGTCAGTTATATCAACAGAGAATGAAAAGGGCATTCGACAAAAAGGTCCGACCTCGTGTCTTCAGGAAAGGAGACCTTGTGCTCAAGAAGATACAATCATTTCTCACTGATTCTCGGGGCAAATGGACCCCAAATTATGATGGCCCCTATGTGGTCACGAAAGCTTTCTCAGGCGGCGCCTTGAGACTTGCAACCATGGACGGAGTGGAATTTGCCTACCCCACGAATGTTGATGTAGTCAAGAAATACTTCGCCTAAAAAAAAAATCATCCCGATGGATTGGAAATCTCATAGTACAATCCAGGCAAAAATTAGGGATAATGGCAAGTAACTATGTTCAACAGAGGCAAGTCCCTCAGCAACAGTTACAACATCATCTATCGGAGGAAATCTCCAGTCAAAGGTCATCTTCGACGGAAGCTCAGGATGTCCTGAACTTAAAGTTGGTAGAAGGATAGTGGTCGTTATGTTTCAACGTAGCCCTTTTCCCTGTAAATTACCATTTTCTAACTTTGTATATACTCTTTGGAATCACGCGTTTGGCTGATCTCCATCTTATCAATAAAATTTGAGCCCTTGTGCTTTTGTTTGTAATTCTTTACTTGTTTTAGCTTTACAGAACGACGTTGTTTAAACTTAATCAGCGATTCTTGAAATAAAACAAAAATAAATTTACTTGTTAAACTTTTTCTGCTTTTAAATTAAAGATGGCATTTCTCTTGACTGTTGAACATCAGAAGAATCTCGATCGCTTCTCCAAAGGTGTTTGAACCTCAAAGTGCAGAATCAAAGTACTCCTTCTAAACCAGTTCGCCTGAATGAAGGGATCAACTGTGTCAGAGACCTTGTTTCGTCTGACAACCTCGGCCGAGTTCTCATCTCCTAAGCCCGATCAACATAGCTCCCAACGGGACTATCTCTCCTAAGCAAGGTGGAATTGCTATTTTGAATCAACGGTACTTCTTCGCCCCGCGATGGCCGAGTATCCAATTGTGTTCATCTCTTAGTCTGTATGTTGCGTCTGTTTTGTCAGCACATACATACATACATCATGCATTTTTTATTTGCATTCACATTTCATATTGCATCACTATCACTCTAGTCGGTCCTGTCCCCTAGTGGTAGAAGTCCTCTCAATCGAGTTGTCAGTTCTTGCCTCGTCAGGAAATACTGTGTCTGAACAACCTCGTTTCCAGTTTAATTCTGGAAAGAAGTTGGTCCTTGACCACTTTGATAACTTGAACCTCTGAAAAGCCAGAGAAAACTTTCAATAAGCATCACTCTTCGCCATTGAAGATGATATCCTTGCTTTCCCGGATTAAGGAAAATCCACAGAGAAATCCTCGTGATCAGAGATTCGGCAGCACGCCAGTTTTGCTCCGAAAAACCACTGATGAGAAGGTCATTGGCACCTCAAAATTGGATCCCATCATATGGCATTTCTCCGGGAAGATCCCGAGAAAAGTATGATGTAACCCCAAATGAAAACAGTCTCTCAAGAGACTCGTTTTCCCCAGTAGAAACAAATGGCGTCTCCAACAGAGAAGTTTGTACAACTCTATAACTCAGACGACTGGGTTCCCCAGCAAGTCTGACAGCAAAACATTTTCCCACTCAAATGGCATCTCCCCAGGAAAATTCGGCAAGAAGTTTGAAGGAAAGCCGCTACGCATAGCGTCCCTTGTCAATAAAGTTTATTGACAAAAGAAACTTAGACCAGTTCCTTGGTAGAAAACCAGGATCGAGGGGAAGTTTATATCAGAAACTGAGACCAGTTCCTTGGTAGGAAACCAGGATCGAGGGGAAGTTGACAAAAGAAACTAAGACAAGTTCCTTGGTAGGAAACCAGG
The DNA here is from genome assembly GCA_022829125.1 of Lathyrus tuberosus. Classification (NCBI taxonomy): domain Eukaryota; kingdom Viridiplantae; phylum Streptophyta; class Magnoliopsida; order Fabales; family Fabaceae; genus Lathyrus; species Lathyrus tuberosus. The sequence continues at coordinate 6,724,563 of JALAZF010000042.1, read as the reverse complement.
ATCGAGGGGAAGTTTATTTCAAAAGAAACTAAGACCAGTTCCTCGGTAGGAAACCAGGATCGAGGGGAAGTTTAAATCAGAAACTAAGACCAGTTCCTTGGTAGGAAACCAGGATCGAGGGGAAGTTTGTTTCCACAACTGAGACCAGTTCCTTGGTAGGAAACCAGGATCGAGGGGAAGTTTATTTCAAAAGAAACTGAGACCAGTTCTTGGTAGGAGACCAGGATCGAGGGGAAGTTTACCTTTTCTAAGCATCATTGCTTAGCTAAAGAAGATGAATGCGTAAGCTACCATTCATAACCGCCATCAAAATTTCGGGTATTCCGATATTTAATCCTCTTGCACCCCGAATGCCCGAATCCCTTCGTCATTCACACCTTCGGGTCCAAGAAGATTAAATAGGGGCATCTGTAATACCCCAAATTTTGACCACTTAGATTTCCCACCATTGTGAAAATCATCATCACAATGTGGATGAACCATCATGCTTCATCAGTCTCCCCAAAGATGGGTGAGCATCCAATACAATCAAAATTAGGGTTTCAAGCCCTCTCTGAGTGCTTAGACAAAGGATCAATCAAGAAATGACATGATCTTCAACTTGTCTAATCTCTTAAATATCCACAATGGATAAAAAAGGACTCCCACTTCAAGGATTAGGCACAAGGCTGCTCCCTTCTAGGTGGATCAAGTCTCAAGATCGACAGTGTCACCAAATTAGGGTTTTGGTCGACCAGGGCCTCCAGATGGAAATTTTCATCTGGGCACAAGGTAATGATCCAAAACATGACCTAATATACTTCATGGAACCTCATGAACCCATGCATCAAGTCAATTTTGCCTCAGGGGATGCATTAATCAAAAATCAGGAATTAGGGTTTCTTGACCTAATTCACCCCTAAGTTGACTTTTGGGACAAACCATGAGCCAAGACCTCAAGGCATGATTTGAGGGTCTCTAATATACCATATTGATCCATTTGGAATAATGGATTGATCCAAGAAGCTTGAGCAACAAGTCTCAATTTCATCTGCACCACAATTAGGGTTTTAAGAGAAAAGTCAACTGTAACTTTGACTTTTGACCAGGACATGCTCCCAAACCCTAATACATGATTGAATATACCCTATGACACCCATGGAACATGTCCATCAAGTTTGATTTAGGTCAAGGACATGATTTCCTGAAGAATTGCACAGTTTGGAATTCATCTGATAAAAAGTCAACTGTGCACAAAAGTCAACTTTGACTTTTTGAGATTTTTCACCAAAATGAATTTTTAACCCTAAAATGATGTTAATGTATGATTTGAATCATCATTCATCAAGAAAAATCAAGAAAAGTGAGATAACTTGTAAAAGGGGTAACCATTAAACTTAGAAATTTTTCTAAGTTAAAAATAAAGTGGCAAAGGTACCAACTTTGGAGGACCATAACTCCTAAACTACAAGGCCATTTTCTCTCATCCAAAGATGGATTTGTATCCCTCATTATCACCTACAAAAACTTCAACTACAAGTCATTCCAATTCATTAAGGATTTTGAGTTATGGAGTGATCAAAGTGGCTGAAAAGTGAAAATGTCACTTTTTCCAACACTTAGTGAAATTTTCACTAAGTCAGATTCTGCCTCACTTTTTGCCAAATGTAGGGGGATTTTTCACTTGGAATCAAAAGAGATCAAAACGAAACTTGTTCAAACAGTTGTTGTATCATGTAAGAGCTTTCCAAAATGGCCAAGAACATTGCCAAATTCAACCTACACCATGAGATACAACATTGCCAAGGTGCCTTGCTGAAATCTGTCAAAGCAAGGCAGAATTTGGAACTTTGGTCAATTTTCCAAAATTAGCCAATTTCAATAGTTCCTATCCACTTGGACCCCTCAGAGGATTAAATCCAAAGGGGACAATCACTGAGCCAAGCCTCCAAGGTCCAAGGAACAAGGAATAGCATGTTGAACCTAGAGTTGCCAAAATAGGGACAAGACTCCAAATTTGGAATGAGGCATTCAATGAAACCATCAAGGTGGCATGGACTGAGCCATTCTCATCTGAAATCAGTCAAGACTTATCCAAGACCAAGGGAACCAAAGCTCTGTGCCCTAACCTCTAGTCAATGGCTAGAGGAGACTTGAATTCTCATTGGACAACATTGGCCAAACCTACTTACCAGCTGCCATGCACTATTCCTTGCAAAATAAACTTGCTCTACTATAAATAGAGCTCAATTGTGGTCAGTTTGAGTACACCAAAGCCATCTAACAGATGCTTTCCTCAAAATCTCTTTCTCTTGGCAAAAATGCCTTTCTTAGCAAGGTAGCTATCGGGTTTTGAGTTTGAGAGCAATTCCAATCAAACCAATCACTCACACACCTCACATACATCACATATGAGCTGATCAAACACTTAGATTACTTCTGAAACATCAATTTCACAAAATCACCAGCTGGTCGCTCAAATTTTCAATCAAGTTGCAGCTGAGGTACCACAAAGTGATTCAGCCAATTTCAATCAAGTCCAACAATCCAAACACGATCCATAGGGTGTAGGGAAGCTGTTCAGATCATCACCACTCATCTGTAACACCTCCAAATCAAAAATCACTTTGAACTTGCTGTCACGACTTGGAGGTAAGCACATACTTGATCATCTCTCAATCTATGCATATTTCCTCGCACAATAATTTGGCCATATGTTCATAATCATGCATGGAATGTTTTCCCTCAATTAATTGCATTGTTTGAATCGTGCATCAAAAATCCTAGCCTTCATGCAGAAATTAGGGTTCTTGAGGTCTCTTCGTGATTTCTTGTTGTATGTTTAATTTAAATGAAATTAAAGTACATAGACATGATCGTGAGGTTGAGGCGAGCATAATGATATGTGGATTGCATGATATGATTACGTATTCATGGAGATTGGATAGAAAATGCAAATCTGAGAAACCAAGAACACGCGCGTGTTCTTCAGCTGTTCTTGGCGCCATTTTTAGAAATTCAAATATTTGAATTTTGTGATTTTGTTTAATTGATTCAAAAATTAATTGATTTTGAGTTGATTCTTTTTTTAATAATTCACAAAAATGTTAAAATATTTTATTTTCACAAAAAATCCCAAAAATATTATTTATTTCACATAATTGATATTTTTGCAAAGAATTAATATTTTAATTGTTTTTGACATTTTAAATATTTTTTCTACATTGATTTTGCAACTTTTAATGCTTTCTAATTATTTTGTAGGTCAATACTTAATTTTTGAAGCATTAATCCAAGATCACAATTTGTTTTCCATGTGTTAAACAATTTTTGATCATTTTAATTGAATTTTTATTCAATTAAATACATTTTGAAAACAAATTAGGGTCTTGGATTAATTCAACCCTCATAAATCATTTTCAAAACACTCATGGGCCTCTATTAGAGTGTAAGACCCAATCCTTTTTTGACCAAATCATTTTTGGGCCTCACTTATTGTATAAGTCCCGATACCGTCAAAAAACAAACGGCGCGATCGTCGCCTTTTCAAAAATCATCTGGGCCTACCCTCGAGTAGTAAGACCCATTTATTTTTCTTTTAACCTTTTTGGGCCTCTTGAGAGAGTGTAAGACCCATCCCCCTTGTACAAAAACTTTTTGGGCCTCACTCATTGTATAAGTCCCTCTGTACAAGTAAACGGCGCGATCGTCGCCCGTTTAAAAATTAAAAAATCATCTGGGCCTCTCCTTGAGCTATAAGATCCATTCAAAACACTTTGGGCCTCTATTAGAGTGTAACACCCAATCCCCCTTTTAACCAAAACATTTTGGGCCTCACTTATTGTATAAGTCCCTCTGCGTTAAAAGAAAACCTCGGCGCGATCGCCATTTTTAAACGAAAAATCATTTGGGCCTACCCTCGTGTTATAAGCCCATCTCTTTTCTTTAAACCTTTTTGGGCCTCTTGAGAGAGTGTAAGACCCATCCCTTTGTACATTAAACCTTTTTGGGCCCCAGTCACTTGTATAAGTCCCTCTGTACAAAGTCAAACACTGCGCTCACTGATAAAACCCTGGGCCTCTCCTTGAGCTGTAAGCCCCAAATCTTTCTTTTTCAAAGCACTTTCTCCTTTGATTTTGAATATACTGTTGTTTTCAATCTTTCTTTGTTGAACAACTAACCAAACAGCATGGAAGCACTACAACCGAGTAAGTGGTTATCGCTTTCATTTACTGCTTTCATATTATAAACTGTATTGTGGGGCTGCTCACTGTAAGTCTCCTTTCATAAACTCATATCTACTGTGTAATAATAGTATAGATATTTCGAGTTTCCCCGGCAACTACGTCTAGAACTAGTTGACGCCGTTTCATTTATTCGTAGAAATAGACGCCTAGATCCCCAATAGGAGCACCAGATACAGTCTTCTCTTCGGCTGTCCTCCTTAGGAATCGTCAAGAAGCTCTACTCCCCAAGATGAATGTATTCTCCGTGAATGGCATCTTTGAGTTTCTTCCAAATTCTCGAACTTTCCTGACTTGATCTATTCCTTGAGGATAGCTTGCCTTGAATGTCTCGGGGTTTGGGTACCCACTACGGTTATAATCTTGGACCTTAACTAAGGAACCCTCTTTAAAAGCTAAAAGTCGCTGGATAGTAAACCTCGCACGTTTACCAGTGGTTTTTATCTTTAAAAGAGTTATCTCTCCTAATGGAAAGGAGATGATAGACCCACGGGCTTCTTAAAAGCATCGTCCTTCTCTTGGGCATTATTCAAGGACACTACGGCTTCTTAGAAGTATTCACAGCCTCCTCTTAGGCTTCGTATAATGATCTCTTCCTTCGGGAATGATAGCCTCCTCTTGGGCTTCGTACAAGGACCCGTCGGCTTCTTAAAAGTTTCTAGCCTCCTATTGGGCTTCGTACAAATTGTCCCGACGACCTCCTAGAGGTATAGGAACAGAACCTAGTCATCCTCATAAAACAGTCCTTTCATAGAGTCTACTACTGTTTATCAAAGCATAGTACAAAAGAAAAAACTCTAGACTTGGACAGTCTAACTTCCTTGAGTCTCAAAGACATTCTCAAGTGACCCCTTCGTTAAATAGGAAGGAAACCCGTAGACTCGGACAGTCTCAATACCCTTTGGATTTCCCGTTTCCTCAAAGAGAAGGAAATATCCCTGATCCTCAAATCAAATCCCTGAGTACAGTGTTGCTCATATAAGAACTGATTTTCTCTTTTAAAATCAGTATATTGGATCTGTCACTCAACTGAAACAAACCTTTAGCCTCCATCTCGGGCTTCGTACAAGATACAAAAACACTCTCTTGTTGAGTATCAAAGACTCTCTTATTGAGTTAAAACTTTTAGCCTCTATCTCGGGCTTCGTACGAGACACAAAGACTCCCTCGTAGAGTCAAACAAACAATAGCCTCTATCTCGGGCTTCATACGAGACACAAAGACTCTATCGTCGGGTCAAAAACTTTTAGCCTCTCTCTCGGGCTTTGTACGAGACACAAGATAGCCTCCTCTTAGGCTTTGTATAATGATTTTCCTAGCGGAAATTAGCCTCCTCTTAGGCTTTGTATAATGATTTTCCTAGCGGAAATTAGCCTTCTCTTAGGCTTTTGTATAAGAAAACCACTGGTTGGTCCAATCAACCTTTTAGCATCAAAGTTGTGCCTCGTTCACAGTACACAAACATCAACAACTCCTTTCCTTTCATCTAATCGCTGTAAGCGGCAAGCCTCTGGATCATCTATATCCATGCCACTATCCCTCTTTTAGCATGAGAAATTCCTAAGGAAAGATGGCATTGCTCTACACTGAGTTAAATTCTTCCCCTTCAGGTTAAAACCCTTTGTTCGGAAATTATGGCATTGCTCGGATCCGCGTATCCCAGTTAAAGTAATTCTCCTTCCCCCTCTTTAGAGATGACAAATTCTCTCTAAAGTCGAGGTTCTTTCAGCTTCACGTCTTGGGCTTTGAACAAGACACAAATAGACCTTCAGCTTCACATCTTGGGCTTTGAACAAGATACAAACCACCTTTCGCTTCACGTCTTGGGCTTTGAACAAGACACCAAAAACCAATTTCCTCCCATAGAATAGGAGGAACTACGAACGCTCTGATTTCCCTGTTTCGGTAAACGGGAATACGTAGGCATAAGATCGAAAGAAAAGATCTTAGCGAGCGCAATCAACAAAAAACCCAAATCCCATATGTCCATCAATTAAAAGCAGTATTTCAAAAGCATCAGTCCTAACATCCTAATCCTTGTTCCCCGCCAGAAACCTTCTGCCCAGGTAAAAAAAGAAAGAAAACAGTGTTGGCGAAAATACAAATAACCAGTACAAAGGCCCCCCACATTGATAGCATCTGTAACCTAACAGACCGCTGTTTAAGCTCAGTATGCAAAGCAGGGTTAATTGGAGACATCTATTTCCCTTCCTTATTCAGCTCACAATAGGATAAAAAATGAATCGACCTGTAGTTTAAGCTCAAACCGCAGAGAGCGACTAGCGCTTAAGAACCGCGTCCAAAATCGCTCGCTACACACGCCCTGCCCTTCTTTAAACTGCTCAGGAAAGAGACCAGTTTCGAATGGACAGAAGAATGCGAGCAAGCCCTGGCCCACCTTAAGCGGGCTATGTCCGAGCCACCTGTGCTTTCCCGACCAGAATGCGGGTGTTGTACCCCAAATTTTACCCTCATTTTTCTGCTAGTTGATGTTTTATTTATTGTTCTATATTTTAACTCAATATTTATTTTTAATATCTTTATCTGTCTTTATTTTAATTTATATTCAATGTGGCCTATTTTATTTCATTTATATTTAAGTTATTTTATTTTTATTAATTTAAATTAATCTTAATTTAATTTAATTTTAATAAATAATTAGATTATTTATTCAGTTAGTTTATTTTTCTAACTAATTTTAGTTTAGAATATTAATTAGTTTATTATTTTTATTAATCATATTATTAATTCAAAATTAAGAAAAAAGGGAAGCATTATCCATTTAAAAACCCACTTCAAATATCCATTAAGTCCTTTCTCTTTTTTTTCAATCCATTTGTCCACATGCCCATTTTATTTTCTTTTATCCAATGTCCATATTTTCCTCCATTATCCTTTTTTATTAACAAAAATCTCTACAAAGTTATAATCCAAAAGGCCCATGGCCCATTCTTTTACTTTTTTTTTTCATTTATAATTTGCAAAAAAAACAAAAGCTCATGGTGAAAGCTTCCCGAAGACCATTTCAAGCCTATACACTTCAAAAAGCCACACCCTTTGAAAGTGATGTATCGTCAACTTGCTTCTGCACAACTTTGCCAACAGCTAAAACCATGACCTGTTTGTACGAACACGCAAACCCTCTGCAGCCTGAAAAGGACAATTCAACAACGGTCCAAATTCAAATAAATTTAAGAAACAATTTCTGTTTTCTGGTATATATATAGCTGAAAGAGGAGAGGATAGGGGGGGCGAAGAATAAGCGTTGGACAACAAACCAACAACATTGTAGTTCCAAGAAGAAGAAGAGAAATCGAAAGCGAAAGCGAAAAAGAGAGGAGAACCAAGTTATTACCTGCGAAATCGTTGAAGGTGAGTCACGACGTTTCGGTTGCGAATCGTCTTCTTCCCGACCTCCTCTTAAACCATCATCCACAAAACACCCTTCAGCAACCTTAAGCCACCGCTCACTCCTTTTTCTCTTCCAGGTGATGCCCTGCTCCAAACAAAACCCACTGTTAAACCACCACAAATATTCTTTGACCACCGAGTCCTATTTTCCAGACATCACCATTCAACCTTCAGTTTCTCCAACTCTCAAACCTTCCACCTTCTTCATCTTGTTTGAGACTACCCTCAAAATATTTCAATAAACGTACCAGAAACTCCGCCGAAACCAAGCCGTCACGGATCACTCTCTTCAACCTTCCACTTCTTCAACCCGCTTCCTTCATATTTTTTTGCCAAAAACCAAAACAACACAGCGCTTCCATTAAACCTTTCCATCTTATTCATCATCATTCAAACCTTATCAACACCACCATTTTCCAATAGCAACGTCATTCACCTTGTCGTTTAAGAAAACATACCATTCACCATAACCACCTTGCTTTTCTCTTTCAACGACAACCTTCATTCTATCGCAGCAACAACTCACAAACATCCAGCCACCAACTGTTTCCTCTCATCTGAACCACCATCACCACTTTTTGCAGACTCTCATCTTTCTCGTTGAATCCAACACACCTCCGCCTTCAAACCTTCTTTTTTCTCTGCAAAGACCAAAAACCGCCCTCCACCACCGTAACTTCAACAACAACCCCAGACGTGAAAGCAAACGGAGGGCGAGAACGATGAGAGAGGATCGGCGGAAACCGTGCGAGAAAGTCGTGAGAGGCTGAGAGAGCGGTCCGTTTGTTGTTGTCCACGATCAAGAGGAGAGAAAAACCCGCGAAGAGAAGGAGATGAAGATTCGCAAAAAACGAAGGGAACCACATGGGAGAGAGAGGTTCGGTTTCTTCCATTGTTGTTCTTATCCAATTCATTACTTTTTTTTTCTTTGAAAACGTACAGCCGTGTCCTCACTATTTTTAAGTTTTGTGTGACTATGTAATAAACCGGGTTATTCTTGACCCATTTCGTCCGACCCTGTTGGCTGAGCCCGACGCCCTATTGGGCCCAATCATTCAATCCATGGCCTGTGGAATTCTGTGTAGTTTTAGGAATTTAGGTAATTAAGTTACTAAGATTTCTTTTAATGTGATATTTATCTTACTTGTTTTTTTAAACTTTAGATAATTAGTTTTTTTAGTTAAAGAAATTAGTTAAGTAGATTATAATCATATTGTTATTTAGTTTCAATTAGAATTTTAACTAGTTAGTCTAAATTAGGTTTTAACTTATTAGCTTTATTTTTATAACTAATATATTTTTAGTTAGCTAATTTTTAGAGTAAAGTTTAATTAGTAATTAGTATTTAGGCTTAGTTATTTATTCTTAGAATTAGTTAACTAGTTAATTAATTTAGAATTTAGTTAATTAGCTTTAATTAAATTTTATTTATTAGATTTTTAATTCTTAATTTTATATTGTCATTATAGTCGATTCCTGATGTTCATTTTAATTTAATCCTTGTCACATTTACTGTATATATATTGCCATTCATCTCACACTTGACACCCGAGGTTTTTCCTCCTTGTCACTCTGTGCCTTATGCTTTATTCCGAAGGAAGGTGAAATATGTTGACTCATAAGTCATTGACCCCCCACCTTAACCTAAGTAACCTCTTAGGAGAAAACTTTATTTCTTGGCCTCATCAGAGCCGTAGAAGTCACAACTAGCTTTAGGAAGGAGTTCTTAGACTCTTAGTGATATTCATCATAATGAATCATCACTTTTCCCACTGACTAAAACATAACATAGGTCCATTACAACTAGATTTAGAGAGTTCTTGAACTCTAGAATGAGCTTGTACTCATTCTCCCCTGTGAACTTTGACCATAGTCAAAAGTTCATTACTTAGTAGAACTACGCATACTCTGATTCTATTCCCGAGGATACGTAGGCGCAAGGTGCGATGCCTTGTCGAGTATACTTAGATACTAACCCCTAGGGTTTTCAACCTTTAGCATAGAAGCTTTAGTAAACATAAGATAACTTAAAACAAGAGGCTCCCGTAGAGTACTACGGACGTTTAGGGTGCTAATACCTTCCCTAGGCGTAACCAACCCCCGAACCTTAGATCTCCCCCCTTTAGGTTTTTCTAACGATCTTGAACCTTTCCTTTGGATAAATCAAAGTCGGTAGTAAACGAAATATGATGAAAGTTAATTAATAGCTTGTTATCCGATTTTCACCGCAACAGAAATGGCGACTTCACTGGGGAAGTTAGACCTATTGCTGGTCACTTCCTAAGAGGGTTAGGCCTATCTTGTTTTTATGTTATTCATGTTTGCTTATTTACTTGTATATGCTTATGTATGTCATATTTGCTTATATATTTGTATATCTGTTCTTGCTTGACATTTTTCTGTTTAATTTGGGTTGATGTGATATTTATGAGTGAGATAAGTCCTAACCCGGACTTGAGAGAACACATATGTTTAGGAATCGTGGACATAGTCAAGGGAACTTCGAGGGAGAAATCCCAAAGGAGGGAACTTGAAGTCCACACTCAGTTGAGGCCCGCTTGGAGGTGGTAAATGTTGAACGAGCAATCGTGAATGCGTTACTACTTTCGACCTAGGAGCCAGAGATACTGATGACCTTTAGTTATCCCTTTAACCCAACTTGGCCTATTTAGGATGTAGTACGATGACTGTGAGGGAGCAATCCCAAATGGTTGCTACGCGATACTACACTCAGATGAGACTCTCTTGAGGATTTTATTGATCACCAAGCAATTGGAAAGTCGATAAAATCTGAAAGATGGGTTGTCGACTCTGGGAAATTTTTAGAACCTTGTCTGGCAGGTGAAAACCATAATACATACCTTTGGGATTGGTAGACCTTTGACTCCATGCTCGTGACTCTTAACTTAGGTTTCCCTGTGTGCTTTGTGCTTATCTGTTTATGTATGTTTGTTGCATTCATCCTTGCATCATATGCATTGTGTCTATTCAAGGAATTCAACTTAGTTTTGCAAACTTTATAGGATGGATTTTGAAAAAAGAAAAACGAAGAAGTACACCTTCATTAGTCCAAAATTGGGAGATTTAAAGAATTTGGGTAAGCCAATCAATGAATCATCAACGTTTCAAGACAAGTATGGGAAGATTTTCTCTCTGATGAAGACAAAGATGGTAGATGGGTTGCTTCCCACTCTCATGCAGTTCTATGATCCCATGTACCATTGTTTCACTTTCCCAAATTATCAGTTGATGCCCACGCTCGAGGAGTATGCTATTCTAGTTGGTATTCCCATCACTCCAAACCTTCCTTACTCTGGTTTGGAAAGGACACCTAAGGAGAAGGAAATTGCAGAAGCTGCTCATCTCAAGTTGTCAGAAGTCAAGGCTAACTTGGTTGTCAAGGGAGGACTTTTTGGGTTACCTGCTAAGTTACTAATGGAGAAAGCCAGTTATTATGTTAGCATGAAGAATATGGTGGATTATGAAGCTGTTATGGCTCTTCTCATTTATGGGTTATTTCTGTTTCCCAACATTGAGAACTTTGTTGATATGAAGGCAATCAAGATCTTCATCATTGGAAATCCAGTTCCAACATTACTTGCAGACGCCTACCATTCAGTGCATTTGAGGACTGCTCATAAGGGAGGGATGGTAACATGCTGTGCCACACTATTGTATAGGTGGTTTATTTCACACTTACCCCGCTCTAAGACCTTTTGGGATCTCCAAGATGGACTTCTTTGGTCAGAAAAGATCATGTCTCTCACCAACACCGATCTAGAGTGGTACCACCCATTGCTCAAAGGCAAAGATATGATTGTTAGCTGTAGAGGATTCGCTAATGTACCTCTGCTTGGCACAAAAGGGGGCATAAGCTACAATCCAGCTTTGGCTTGCCGTCAACATGGTTATTCTATGGAAGCTATGCCCAACAACATCTACTTGGAAGGTTTGTTCTTTGAAGAAGATAAGGACCCTGTGCTTAGGGAAAAGATGGCTTACGCTTGGCGTCATGTTCACACAAGAGGTATCTCTGCTTTGGGGAAACCTGAGTGTTTGGCTTCAGAATCCTACACTCAATGGGTGCAAAAGAGAGCTGTTGAGTTGAAGATGCCGTATGATCGTCATGATCCTATTCCACTAGCTCCCAGAGATCCTGTTCTTTACTTCACAAGCAATGAAGACAAATTGAAGATCCGGCTAGCTCAAGCAGAACGAGAAAGGAATGCATGGATAAACAAGTATCAGATTCTTGACTTTGAGATGAATGAACTTCAGAAGAGTCTCGGGAGGAAGGAAGAAGAGTCTATCAGAAAGAGGAAGGCGCAAGGAGATTTATTTTCTCCTAGCACATCATCTCCACCAGAACCTTGGAAGTCACAGTTGGCCAAGCTCGCTGTTGAGAATGAGAGGTTGCAGAAGGAAAACCAGAAGCTCGCCATGAGATTGATGGGAGAAGACTAATTGGATGGCTTAGGACTTAGTTTTCTTTATTTCGCACTCTGTATTTTGGCTTTTGAAGGTGTTTTCGTCTCTCTTTAATCTAAAAACTTTATTATCAATGAAATGAAATGAGATTTTCTTCTAAGAAAAAGGTTCCTTAAAATTTGCAAAATACAATGTTGAGTTCTGATCGTACCTGGATCAGTCAGTTTGAAGATGGCCAACGACGTCTGGAATTGTTGCTACTTTAATGATGATGAAAGATGGCGGGGGGTGTACCAGCAGGGCACTCCGATGCTTAAGTCAGTTAGGGCACAGCAAATACAGAGAAATTGAGTGAGAGTAGGAAGTTAACTATCCTGACCCTCTCAAGTGAGAGGGTATTTATAGGAGACCCCCAGCGCGTGGACAACGGTTACTTGCAACGGGTGGGACCAGCGTGTGACCCGTTCCAAGTAACTGCTAGGGCTTACGTGTAGTAATAATGACCAGCTCGTGTTCAACACCCTAGTGTAACCGTCCCTTTAATGCCATTAGTAGACGGTTACATGAAACGTATCTGTGTAGATAAGACCGTTAGTAGACTCCTCGGGGGAGAGTCTACAATGTCGAGGCAATATGGTGGTCGTGGTCTGGACATGACCTAACGGAGGGGAACCATGCTTGTCGAGGACTTATGAGTCAACGAGATTAGGAGTATTCTCGCGGGGAGAAGTTAATCTGTCGAGGAGGTCTATTTCATCGGGGTGTGATGTCTTCCTTTCCTGTTTGTCCTCAGATGCTCGACATTGTCAAGGTGCCAGGTGCCCGACATACCTTTGGCCTCGCATATGGCAGTCATGTGTCCTTCTCTAGGACTTTATTGGGCTTCTTCAAGTTGTATGGATTGGGCCTGTTTGGTTGTAGGAAAATACGGCCCAGTCCAGGACAGGAGGCCCCCCCCCCAAGTCGTTGCTTTGAGGTATCAGAGTAATGACTTGAGGGTCAATAATTGTGTCGGGGAAATGCCAAGGGATGATCCGAGGAGGATATCAGCATAGTCAAATTTTCCATGATTATCATGACGTCGGGCATTGATATCTTGCGGGCAATTATCATGAGGCGGGCACTGATAGCTTACGGGCAACGAAGAGTTGCATCTGGTTGAAATGTTGGGGAGATGAGAAGTTCCCGTTTTGAAACGATGGGATGATGAAAGGACACGCGTGGATTTTTGACCGGTGCAAGTGTGCCATGTGTCACTTGTCATCATTGCATAAGGTGGCTGCCTAGGGTAGAGTACTAGAGTGTCTCAGGCTTCTCAAGTTCCGTGATTTGTCTATAAATACTCTCTCTTCCCTTCATTTCTCATTTTTCGCTCTTTCGTTCAAGAATCGTTTCCTCTTCCTTCTCCATTTTCTCATCCTCCGTTCGCCACCATCAACCACCGCAAGTCCGCCACGAACCGCCGTGTTACGCCGTGCCGGAACCCTACTTCACTATCTATAAAGTATTTTCTTCAAAACTGTTGTTTTTCTAGCATTTCCTTTAAGTTTAATTTGCTTGAAATCGTTTCTCTGATGAACTGATGAAGTTCTCATGAGAAATGGAAGGATTCCTGGCGAATACGGCAGGGATCTTTGGCTGTTTTTAAGAGAAAGAGTGTATGAATTTTTCTCTGTTTCCGTTTCTGTTTCTGTTGAATAAAACCGAGGAACTGGATGAATATTCTGGGGAAGATGGGTTTTGTACTGTCGAGCATAGGTTGCTCGGTTCTGAGCAATCCTGGAAAGTGTACCACCCCAACGAAGACCATCGTATATGTACACCTTACATGGGAATGCATTTCCCGGTGTATAAGTTTATGTTTTAAGAGGCGGGGTGGAGGCTCCCCTTCACAGACTTTCAAGAGGGGGTCTTTAAATGGTTAAAATTGGCTCCATCGCAAATCCACCCAAACTCATTGGCCTTCCTCAGGGCTTTTGAGCTCGTCTGCAAACACTTGGACATCCGGACAACGGTGTCCCTTTTCTTTCAAATTTTTCATCTGTAACGGTCTACAACCAATGGTCGACACGGCTGGGTGTCGTTCAAACAAAATAAAGCTTTATTTCACACCTACTTGGACTCCGTTCGAGAATTCAAGTGGCGTTACTATTTTGTGAAGCCGGTCACTCCTGAGGCCGTTAATTCACTATATGAAAGGGTGACTCAAGAAGTGGATGGGCTGTCTACAGAAGTGATGGTGCCAAAATTCCCCCTCTTCTGGACAGAAGAGCATTACAAAGAGGGGGTAGACAAATATAAAGTAAGACATAATAAGCTCAATGTCGAGGATCGCGAGGCTTATGACAAGATAGTCGAGTACGTGGAGAGTTTGAATAAAACTCCCAGCGTATCCGAGGACGGAGAGACCTCGATAGATGGTAATGAGCAGGTGACGAAGGCCCGTCGCCTGATTAATACTCGTGTTTTGCTCGAGACTTTCTCCGATGAGGAGGTTGTCGAGCTCTTAGGTGGTGCAAATATCCTCGACTTAGATTTCTCTCATGTTCGTGTATCTTGTTTTACTAATATTTTTCTTTCTTTTTGTAGGGAAAATGGTCATAGCTGCCGAAAGATACTCGAGGCTAAGGGCAAAAAGGGCTAGGGAAGAACAATCTCGTCCAATCGAACAAAGCACCCCTCAGCATATCTCTTCTACGACAGTGCCTGAGAGTACTCCTTTTACTGCAGTGCCCGAGGGTTCCGAGCAATCTCATGTTGTGTTAACTGCAACTGTGACCTCTGAGGATCAGTCCCCGGGGGCCCAAAGGACATCTAAGCGGGCAAGGACTGCTGGGTCACCCATTGTTGATGTGGAAGGTAGTCCCCCTCCTCCTCCTGCAAGCTTCGAGATTCCTCCGTGTTATCTCCAGCGCCGCTATTTCTCCGAGGTTATTTGTCCTCGTGTCGCCCCTGCTGAAGGCCAGGCTTTGTTGGGGAGTGCTTCGGAAGCGAGAAGGAAAACAATTATCGAGGATATGTCTTCCGTCATGCGGCTCTATTCGTCTGCCCTCGTTCTGAATGACAAGAGTTGCTCTGCTGCTGAGCTTTCTCGACTGAAAGAAAGACTTCAGATTTTGGATACTGAATTGCTCGGCGTGCAGAAAGACTTGAAGGAATGCAGGGAGCTGAACAGAGAACAAGGCGAGCGGTAAAAATAGTCGGAGGAGAAGTTGAAGGAGGCTGAGGATGTGGCAAAGGGCTACCTTGCTCGGATCACTGCGTTGGAAGAGGAAGAGCAACGTCTCAAGGACGGGATAGCTGAACTGGAAGAGCCTGTCCGGCCAGCCGAGAATGAAACCAAGGAGGACAAATTATTGACCTCTCGAGCAGCCCTGGTAGCCAAGCTCAGGGAAGTCGAGAAGGATCTTCGGTTGGCTGAAGATGATGCTCTAGAGTTTGCAGATGTCGGGTTCTAGAACGCTGTGGTGCAGCTCAAACTCCTGAATCAGGACCTTGTAACCGATGGAGCTGATTCCAAGTTTGAGGTGGTCGACGGTAAGATTGTGTTGCCCGGACAAACAGTAAATGCTGATGGGGGAAACGGGGAGCAGGAGAATCCCGAGGCAGCTGATGCTGCTGCGGAGTGATAGTGTAGTCAGTTTGGCCTGCGTGCCAATTTTTTGTATTGACTGGCCTGCGTGCCATACTTGCTGATCTGCTCGGCCTAAGAGACAGGGCTTTATGTAATATTTTTACAATGGGCTTGCCCGACTTAGTATTTCCATTTTGCCTCTTTATCTGTTCTGTGTGTGGTATTTTACTTATTTCTATCTAAGTTATTTTGAAATTGCTGGATATTTGGGAGTTTGCTCGACTCTAGTGATCCTCGAATGCGAAGAGAGCTGGTCGAGTGGTCAGGGGTTGTACCCCGACCTTCAGCGAAGCTAAGAGGTCGATCGAGGTCTTAGTTTCATGGCGTGAACTTCCCATCGCGAGCTAGGTGTTTTGCCTACAAGGTACGTCGACGACGAAGCTCGATAGAGTACTCCTCGCTGAGCCAAAAGTTTAACGCACACACAACGAGACTTTTGACCTTCGTTAGCATATAGAGGTGTCGTGCCTGTACCATGGCACGCTCCCCGTAATGGCAACTTTTGTATAGTTACATGGAGTGTTCAACTGTAATATTGTTTAAGCTTCTCAGCAATGACGAGATAATAAGCACCTGTCCCCGTCTTTGCAATGACGCGGTAGGGGCCCTCCCAGTTTGCGGCCAGCTTTCCTTCACGTGAATTTTTCTGATTTCTTCGTAAGACAATACTGTCTACTTGGAAATCTCGTTTGATGACTTTGTCATTATAACGCAAAGTTATTTTTTGTTTTAAAGAGGCTTCTCGGAGGGATGTACCCGTCCTTATTTCTTCGACCAGGTTGAGTTCCTCGCGAAGGGCTTCGTTGTTCGCTTCTTTGTCAAGAGGAGCTTCTGTCCTTCTCGAAGGTTCCCTGATTTCCACGGGAATTACTGCCTCGGTTCCATATGTTAACTGGAACGGGGTCTCCCCGGTCGTGGAATGAGGGGTAGTTCGATATGCCCAGAGAACGTTGTGTAACTCCTCGACCCACCGTTGTTTGGCTTCGCCGAGTCGTCGTTTGAGTCCTCGGAGTATTACTCTGTTCGCTGCTTCAGCTTGCCCGTTGGTTTGTGGGTGTTCGACCGACGTAAAATGTTGTTTCATACCCAGTTTGGCAACGAAGTCTTGGAAGTTTCCGTCGGTGAACTGTGTCCCGTTGTCTGTGACAATGGCCTGAGGCACGCCGAATCGGGCGAGTATATTTCTCTTGTAGAAACATAATATATTGAAAGCAGTGATCTTGGCTAATGCTTCCGCCTCGATCCACTTTGTGAAGTAATCTACCCCGACGATGAGGTACTTATTTTGGTACGATCCTACGACGAAAGGTTCGAGGATATCCATTCCCCACCACGTAAAGGGCCACGGGGATGACAATGATTTAAGCTCGTTTGGAGGATCGAGGTGCATGTCCTCGTGCCTCTGACAGCGGTCGCACTTTTTGACGTGTTCCTTTGCGTCTTGTTGCATAGTGGGCCAGTAATATCCTGCTCGGAGAGCTTTTCGAGCCAAAGATCTTCCGCCTAGATGTTGCGCGTTAATTCCTTCATGTATTTCCTGGAGAATCTCTGAAACTTTACTTTCCTCGACGCACCGGAGTAGAGGGATGGAGAATCCTCGGCGATATAGTTTACCTTCGACTATGGTGTATGCACATGCCCGCCTCTTAACTATCCCAGCTTCTTTAGGATCGTCGGGAAGTATGCCCGTCATCAGGTATTCGTAAATTGGAGTCATCCAACAGTTTACGTCCCCGATAACGTTCACCTCTGTGGTCGAGGTAGGTTTTTTGATGCTCGGATGGGTCAGTATCTCTTGGATCACTGATTTGTTCCCTCCTTTCTTCTTAGTGCTTGCTAGCTTGGAGAGCACGTCTGCTCGAGTGTTATGCTTGCGCGGGATGTGAGCCACCTCCGCGGAGACAAATTTCTTTAACTTTTATTGTACCAAGGTTAGGTATTCAATGAGACTATCATTTTTGGCCTGAAATTCTCCCCGAACTTGTGAGGCTACGAGCTGAGAGTCTGTAAAGATTTTGACTTCTTTTGCGCCAAGGTCTTCTGCAAGTCGAAGTCCTGCGAGGAATGCCTCATACTCGGCTTGGTTATTTGATGTTTTGAAAGATATCTCTAGTGAGACTTCTATTAAGATGCCTTTCTCGTTTTCAAGGATAATGCCTGCCCCGCTGCCCTTTGCACTGGAGGCTCCGTCGACGTATATTGTCCATTTTTGGGAGCCGTTGGTCAAGGATTCGGGGACTGTCATTTCTGCTACGAAGTCGACCAGTACCTGAGCTTTCAAGGCTTTTCTTCCTTCGTATTGAACGTCTAACTCGGATAGCTCGAGAGATCACCGGAGCATTCTCCCCGCCATATCTGGCCGACTAAGGAGCTGTCTGATAGGCTGCTCAGTTCTTACCACAATTGTGTGGGCCAGGAAGTAATGGCGTAGTCTTCTGGCTGCAGTTACGAGGGCCAAGGCGACCTTTTCGATCTGTTGATATCTGATCTCGGGACCTTGAAGAGCTTTGCTCATGAAATAAATCGGTTTCTGTCCGTCGGGGGTCTCCCATATGAGGACAGCACTTACCGCTTCGCCGGTGATGGCCAGGTACAAGAAAAGTGTTTCCCCGTTATCTGGTCGGGACAAGACCGGGGGTTGTGATAAGACTTATTTTAGATGGATGAGGGCTTGTTCGCATTCGTCACTCTATTCAAATGTTGCTTTCTGTCAAAGGAGTTTGAAAAACGGGAGCGCGTATTGGGCAGATTTAGCGACAAAACGAGAGAGGGCAGTTAACATCCCGTTAAGTGACTGTATCGACTTCTTTGACTTCGGAGTAGGAATCTCGGAAAAGGCCTTACATTTGTCGGGATTCGCTTCAATTCCTCTCTCCGTAAGGTAAAAGCCGAGGAATTTCCCTGCTCGAACGCCGAAAGTGCACTTGTCGGGGTTGAATCTCATGCGACATTTCCTCGCCGTGTCAAACACCTTTTTAAGATGAGCAGGGTAGTCAACTTCGTATGCGGATTTGACGATCATGTCGTCCATATAGACTTCGAGCATGTCGCCAATTTCTGCTCAGAAGACCTTGTTCATCATTCGTTGGTAGGTGGCGCCAGCATTCTTCAGACCAAAGGGCATCACATTATAATAGTAATTGCCCGACTCAATCATAAAAGCTGTATGCTTTCTGTTGGCCTCATCCATGGGAATTTGGTTATATCCCGAATAAGCGTCCATGAAAGACAATAGTTTAAATCCTGTAGAGTTGTCGACCAGTCGTTCAATGTTAGGCAATGGGTAAGAGTCTTTCGGGCATGCCCGATTAAGATCCGTGTAGTCAATGCACATCCTCCATTTTCCATTAGATTTTTTAACAAGTACAACATTGGACAACCAAGTGGTGTACTTGGCCTCCAAAATAAAGTTTGCCTCTAGGAGGTCTTTTACAGCTTTTTCAGCAGCCTCCATTTTTTCTAGAGACTGCCTACGCCTACGTTGAGCTATAGCCTTAGCATTTGGATCTATAGTCAGCTGGTGACATGCCACTTGAGGATCTAATCCGGGCATCTCCGAAGCGCTCCAAGCGAACAAATCTGCATTCTCTTGGAGACATGCCTTCAGCTGCCTCCTCGCCAGGTCGGGGAGTCCATGACCGATCTTCACAGTTCGCTCTGGGTAGTCGCCGAGAGGGATCAACTCGAAATCTCCGTCTGGGATGGGGCGTGTTGGGTAGAGAGGCTGCCCGTTGACTTCAACTGGGAGTTCTTTGCGTGCAACTTCTTCCTGTTCCCCGTAGAACCTACTATCAAGGTCGACCGCGCTGACCGGCGGTAGTGGAACCTGTACGACATCTGAAGTTGCTTTTCTGGGGTGGACGTCACCGACAACACTTAGACCTTTGATCGCTGTATCGAAACATCTTCTAGCTGCTTCAATATCCCCGTGGAGGGTTACCACACGTCCTCGTCTCGTATAATACTTCATTTTTAGGTGGACAGTGGATGGTACAGCTGTTATTTCAGCCAAAGTGGTCCTTCCCAAGATGCAGTTGTAGAGGGAAGGACAGTCGACCACTAGGAAACGCGTCTTCGCCTGTCGAGCTGTTTCACCTGCTCCGAATGTGACCAATAATTCTACATAATGTTGAGGTTTAGTAGACGCGCCGTTGAAGCCTTGTAGATCAAATCCCATATATGGGGACAGGTGATGCTTTGTCAGCTGGAGAGTGTCGAAGAGGTGAGTGTACATGATGTCCACCGAGCTTCCCTGATCGACCAAAATCCGATGCACATCAAAGTTGGCCATTTGTGCCTGAATTAGAAGGGGTATATTAGCATTCGGGGATCCACCTGGTAATTCCTCGAGATAGAAACTTATAGGGCATGATTTTCCACGAGATAAGCTGAGAGTTGGGTCTCGAGGAGTGGATGTCCTTAATTCGTTGAACTTCCTCTTTATTGAACCGACGATCACTCGTTCAGGGTCTCCGCCCGATATGACTAGGGCTTGGGGGAAACTTTCCCAGGTATTACAAACACTTACTAGTTCTTCCGCCGGGAAGCTCTTCCATATGTTTCGAACAGCTTCGGCATCGCTAACATTTCCTTGGAAACCGAAGTCTTCAGGTCTTGTGATGCTTAAGGCAACCTGCAGTTTTCCAGTGTCCGGATGGTTTGACTCCTCGGTATTTAGAGCTTCTTGACCGGTGGGAGGAGGAGCCTCATCTTGTTTGGCGTACTTTTTCAGGTAGCCCTCTTTAGTCAACGTTTCGATTGCGTCTTTAAGGTGGATGCAATCCTCAGTAACATGCCCGTGACTGTGATGGAACCGGCAGTACTTGGATTTATCAGTATTTGGTTTGGGAGCTGTTGGTTTTGGGAAGCGGATTCCCCCTTTCACGAACTCCAAATTTGCACATTCACTGAAAATGTGTGCACGAGACACGTTTAGTGGAGTGTAATCTTTGAAAAGACCGGCAGGTCCCCGAGATTCGCGGGACTCTTTATTCTGATTTTCTTTTTTCCTCTCCCCGCCTCGCTTAGGTGGAGGGGAATCTTCCCTGTTCCGGCCGCAAGGGCCTTCTCTGCTTCTTAAATCAAGGACAATCTAGGCTGCTTCTGCTTCCTCGAACTCAATGTGTGATTGAGCTCGTTCGAGAAAACCTTCGAAGCTGCGAGGACGGTGTAATCCGACAGATTCTGCGAACTTGGAGCCAACCCGCAGTCCTTTGATGATGAGATATAATTTTATATGGTCGGTCGTATGGACCTCGACTGCTTCTTTGTTGAATCTCTTTATGTAGCTCCGGAGAGACTCTTTCTTTTCTTGGAAGATGGCCTCCAAGGAGGATATAGTTTTTGGATGTCTTCGAGAAGCTGTAAAATGCTTCCTGAAACGTTCCCTTAGAGCTTTCCACGATGCTATTGATTCAGGTGCCAGGTTTTTATACCAAGCCATGGCCCCTTTCCGAAGAGTCGTAGGGAATAATCGACATTTGATAGCGCCGGAGACATTTCTAAAGTCGAGAAGAGCCTCGAAGCTCTCGACATGGTCGTCCGGATCAGATGTTCCATCGTAAGTCCCCAAGGATGGAGGTCTCTCCAAGCCTTTAGGAATATGAGCTTCCATTATTTGTCTGGATAGAGGAGTCCGGTAGTCGTCATCATCACTGCCTCCCGGGGATACAGAAGGAGAATTATGACCACGAACATAGTGACGTCTCGGGGAGTTTTCCTTATGACGGCCTCTTGGCTCCTCGACATCCAGCTTACTCTTCTTAGTATTCAAGGGACGAGTGGGCCCTTTTGGTGGTGGGGAGCGATGACGCTTCTGTGGATGCTCGGTCTGGTTACGCTCTAAATGTGGCCTGCGACCTCTATTTACTGGGGAGGGGCTGCGAGATTCCACTGGAGATTGTGAATGTCCGGGATAAGGAGGTGGTCGGTGTCTTCGCGGGGAAGTTCGACCACGACCTTTTTCTAGTTTCTCGATCCGTAAGCTTTGGTTGAAGATTATTTGATTGGTCTGATTGACCAATGCAAACAAGGCAGCAGTGTTCGGATCTGCATTTGGTGGTGGATCCACAGGATGGTAGGTGGGCTGGAAGATTGCTTCCTGTCCATTTTGTTAAGCAGTCTCGTATTCTACCTCATCGGAAGATGGGGAGGCGGTGATTCCATCTCTGACATCATTCTCCACAACAGGTTGAAGAGCATTGTTGTCGCCATGGGTGTTACCACCAAGTTGTGTGATGACATTGTCTATAGCTTGATTCACCGACGGGTTGGCCATTGCTGGTAGTTGAATGAGGAAAGTTTGGTTTATCGCGAGGAAAATGGGGAAACTTATGAATTTCCCACAGACGGCGCCACTGATCGTACCTGGATCAGTCAGTTTGAAGATGGCCAATGACGTATGGAATTGTTGCTACTTTAATGATGATGAAAGACGGCGGGGGGGGGGGGGGGGGGGGTGTACCTGCAGGGCACTCCGATGCTTAAGTCAGTGAGGGCACAACAAATATAGAGAAATTGAGTGAGAGTAGGAAGTTAACTATCCTGACCCTCTCAAGTGAGAGGGTATTTATAGGAGACCCCCAGCACTTGGCCAACGGTTACTTGCAACGGGTGGGACGAGCGTGTGACCCATTCCAAGTAACTGCTAGGGCTTACGTGTAGTAATAATGACCAGCTCGTGGTCAATACCCTAGTGTAACCGTCATTTTAATGCCATTAGTAGACGGTTACATGAAACGTATCTGTGTAGATAAGACCGTTAGTAGACTCCTCGGGGGAGAGTCTACAATGTCGAGGAAATATGGTGGTCGTGGTCTGGACATGACCTAACGGAGGGGAACCATGCTTGCCGAGGACTTATGAGTCAACGAGATTAGGAGTATTCTCGCGGGGAGAAGTTAATCTGTCGAGGAGGTCCATTTCATCGGGGTGTGATGTCTTTTTTTCCTGTTTGTCCTTAGATGCTCGACATTGTCAAGGTGCCAGGTGCCCAACATACCTTTGGCCTCGCGTATGGCAGTCATGTGTCCTTCTCTAGGACTTTATTGGGCTTCTTCAAGTTATATGGATTGGGCCTGTTTGGTTTTAGGAAACTACGGCCCAGTTCAGAACAAGTTCCCTTGAATCACGTCCACCATTTAGCTTGCATTGCATATCATTTTGCATCTTTGTATGTGCATGTGCATTCTTCCCTGTCTCATGTCGTCTCGTTCTCTTCAGAGTCCGTCACCCTGATTTTCCAAACGCCAATACCCAAGTCCAAACTCGACAAAAGGATGTCTGAACAATACTGTGAAATGGACAGAGTCAACCATGAATTGAGAGAACTCCGAGGAGGAATGGGGCAGTTTCTAGAAACTATGAAGGTCACGCTAGCAACGATGAAGGAAATTTGGGAGTACCAGGAGAAAATGGGAGAGGAGATCAGAATCCTCAAGTGCCAGATGAATTGGGTTTTGGAAACTCTGTTGAAAAAGGAGAATCGCATTCATCCCGTCAGACCAGCTTTCAAGAGTGCACGACAAAGATCAAGGGAACCAGAGAGGAATTTCACTCCATTGCCAATGGCATACAGTCAACTTTTGCCAGTTCTGATAAAAAATGGATTAATAATACCAAAGGATTTAGAGCCAGAGATCCCTCCATACCCACTAGGTTTTGATGCCAACGTCCGATGCGACTACCACGCTGGGGCACCGGGGCATTCAATTGAGGATTGCAAGGTACTCAGAAGCCAGGTTCAGACGCTGCTTGATTCTGAGAAGTTATCATTTACACTACAAGGCATTCAAATCAACTATCCTTTTCCGTCTCCTAAGGATCTCTCGTGTCCAGAATTTCTTTTTGGAGAAGCCTCATGCCAGCTGAACGTTGGTCCTGTTCCTGCATCCAAACGTGATCTTCGTCAGGTGTTTACGAAGAGGGGTTTTCAATCTCCAACGTATGTTTCTCCTCAAGATAAGAAGAAGTGTGCTGCCAAAAGAGGAAAATTTAACCACCAGCCTATCCCGGTGCCGTTAAGCAAACTTTTCCCACTGTTGATGCAAAACAAGCTGGTAACTCCACGACTTCTCACACCTTTCCAGGGACCTTGGTATGATCCCAACCTAACCTGTGAATTCCATAAGGGAGCTGAAGGGCATGATTTAGAAAATTGCCAAGCTTTAGAATATTTTGTGCAAGAGCTGATCCATGACAAGGACTTAATCTTCGAGGAAGACCGCCCGAAGACTGAATGCAAATTTTGTACTGGGACCATCGGGCATCCCATTGAAGAATGCAAGGAATTCGAAGAGAAGCTGATGAGCTTCCTAAAGAATCTGAAACCTCAGGAAGGTACTTCAGACGTTGGTACCTCAGCTTTAGAAGCAAAAGGTAAAGGACCGGCAAGGCCTCTCAAGGTTCGATACCACAAGGAACAAGTGATTGGTGGTGAAGACTTTTTTCCGTTCGGACCCAGAAACTGAAATCTTTGGTTGGCTGTGTTTTGTATTTCAGTTGTATTCCCTTTAATTGTATTGATATTTACTTATGAGCTTTGTTGTACCTTTAAATTGGCAACATTAATGAAATATTTATGCATCTTTTGGTTAAATCCATTCGTTTCACTCATTTACTTTTATTTTCATAAAACAAAAAATATATATCTTTTTCACTCACTTTTCAAACTTTTATTAAAGCAAAGATTGGGGAGGATGACGAAAACCTCATGTTCATAATTGTTGTGGTATACTTTCAAATTAACCTCGCCGAGGATGTAAGGCATTGTTTCACATTTCCTAAACATTGGAAGTAAGGATGATAATCCCTTGTTAACCCCTTCGAGCCTAGAAGTAGGAGTTTTCTTTCCTTACACAAAAAAAAACCTTAAATCTCAACCTTGGGGGCAGGGTAGTTCTCAGTTTAACTTGGCTATGCAATCAAATGCAGGCGCTTCGTGTCAAATCAAGTGACTTTCTATAGCCTGAGTTAACTGAGTGTAGGATTGGAGTTCACCACGAAGATGGGGTGGGATAAATAAACTTTGGGCCTCTATCTTTTGTTTCATAAAACCTTGAACCAGGCCACGTTACAACCCTTAAAAGACCTAATTGAGGTAAGGTTGTTTTGAAAAGCATACTACAACAAGGTTGAGTAACCTGACTCCTAATAATCTTTGTTACTCGCGTGTGTTAGTCACTTCCTTAATGACTAGACCCACCATTATTTTTGACTATTTAATCATTTCACTGTGCGTTTTTTATCAAAGCTTTGTTTTTAAACTTTGCATTAAACTTTGCATTAAATTTTGCCAATTTTAATGAACAACACTTGTTTGCAATACCATTCGATATCAAGGAATCCCAACAAACGCGGTTAGTCAAGGAATTGAACTTGATAAAGGAAAATTGACTCAGTCAGGGGCAACCAAGTGTGAGGTTTGCCAATCTATTATCCCAAGAGTTGACAAATCAAAGGCATAATTATGCAAATTCAGAATATTGGGCAAATATTCTTGAGATCATCTTATGACAAGTTTTGACTTCAGTAACCCATCAGCAGGGGCAAATCCGTTCCCCAGTAATTTCTACTACAGTTTGAGTATCTCGAGTATAACTGAACAGAAACAGCTACGTCAAGATTCAAAAGTTGGAAGATATTGAATCATCTGGTATTTCATTTCTTCTGTAAAATTCTTTTGATTATTCAAGTTGGAAGATATTGAATCATCTGGTATTTCATTTCTTCTATAAAATTCTTTTGATTATTCAAGTTGGAAGATATTGAAGCATCTGGTATTTCAAGTCCTTCCGTAAAATTCTTTTGATTATTCAAGTTGGAAGATATTGAAGCATCTGGTATTTCAATCCTTCCGTAAGATTCTTTTGATTATTCAAGTTGGAAGATATTGAAGCATCTGGTATTTCAATCCTTCCGTAAAATTCTTTTGATTATTCAAGTTGGAAGATATTGAAGTATCTGGTATTTCAATCCTTCTGTAAAATTCTTTTGATTATTCATCCCCTAATCTGGGGCAGTTATGCCGAGATCTCTCCAAGAGTTTGAAGATATTGAAACACCATGTATGCCAATTCTTTTATAAAATCCTCTTGATTATCGTATAAACCATCTAGCCTGGGGCAGATAAGATTTGAAGATGGTAGTTATGCCAGTGGAATGCATAATTACTTTGTTAGCTCCCCATCAAGTTGCTACATCGGTTGATTCTGACAAATTCCCAATGGATTTATTTCCCCAATAGAGAAGAAGAACTTTCCCAATATATCCAAAAGATTTGTCTAAGCTAGGCTTATGCTTTGGTTTTCACCTTTGAGTACCAGACCCCAGCTCTTTATGCAGGAGTCCCCAGAGAAGTCAGTTGTTAGACGACAGAATTCTTAGTCACTAGAGTTGTTATTGGTCTTTGAATACAATAACTTCGTCATTTTCATCTGATTCTTGGAAACGGAAATGTTGTGATTTCTAAGAAAACACAAAGATGAACTAAGTTTTACTCTGGAATTAAGATGTTTTATGGAATCAAGTTGGTACAGGAAGAGTTAGTAGTACTGTATCTTTGGCTTGGATTTGCCATCTCCAGTGAAAAGAAGATTGCCCCGGTTATCCTTGATGTTTGAGTTTCAGGGTGTTGGCTTGTGTTATCCTTTCTTCTTTCCTGTTTTGCGTCGTTCGCGTCGTTTCTAGCATATAGCTAAGCATATGCATCACACCCTAGCATCTTTGCATCCTTGTGCTTTGTTTTGCTTGTGGTCTTTTGTTGGTGTCTGTCTTTATTTCCCCAGTGAAGTAAAGACATTCCCGGTTTGCTTTGTGTTGTGCTTGTTCGGTCTTAACCTTTGCGCGACAGATTTGAATCTTTAAACCTTTTGCTGTTCCCCAAGAAGTTTAACATTAAAGATGTTTTAAAACTGTTCTTGTTTGAATCGTGTCAAACCTGAACAGAGTCTTTGTTTGAATCGTGTCGGACACTGCCTCTTGTTTTAAAACTGTTATTGTTTGAATCATGTCAAACTTGAACTTGGACTTTGTTTGAATTGTGTCAAGCATTGTCTGCTCGTTTTAAAACTTGTTCTTGTTTGAATCGTGTCAAACTTGAACTTGGACTTTGTTTGAATCGTGTCAAGCATTGTCTTGTGTTTTAAAACTTGTTCTTGTTTGAATCGTGTCAAACTTGAACTTGGACTTTGTTTGAATCGTGTCAAGCACTGTCTTCTTGTGTTTTAAAACTTGTTCTTGTTTGAATTGTGTCAAACCTGAATGGAGTCTTTGTTCGAATTGTGTCGGACACCGCCTCTTCTTTTAAAACTGTTCTTGTTTGAATCGTGTCAAACTTGGACTTGGACTTTGTTTGAATCGTGTCAAACATTGTCTTGTGTTTTAAAACTTGTTCTTGTTTGAATCGTGTCAAACCTGAACAGAGTCTTTGTTCGAATCGTGTCGGACATTGCCTCTTGTTTTAAAACTTGTTCTCGTTTGAATCGTGTCAAACTTGAACTTGGACTTTGTTTGAATCATGTCAAGCATTGTCTTGTGTTTTAAAACTTGTTCTTGTTTGAATCGTGTCAAACTTGAACTTGAACTTTGTTTGAATCGTGTCAAGCACTGTCTTCTTGTTTTAAAACCGTTCTTGTTCGAATCGTGTCGGACATTGAACCCTTACCTTGGATTTTTGAAAACTTGCTTTAAGCTAAGCTTCTTGAAACAAATTTATTCAACCTTATAAGACTCCTAGTTGGTGCGCAGGGTTTGTCTCTGTCTTCCTGGATTTTCTTGAAGATCCCATTTTGAACTCTTCAGTATAAGATCCCAAGGAAGTCTTTGCTTGGTTGTCTGTCCTTTTGACTGATCCCTAGTGACCAGGTTCTTCTTTCTGGTTTCATGCCCAGGAAGAATGTGGGTTTATTTTGTCCCCAATAGTCTATCTCCCCGGATCTTTCCCCAGTGAAGATTATCTGTGGTCTTTTCCCCAATGTTTCTTTGGAGTCTCCCCGGTGGGTCTCTTTTGTTGGTTAGCTTGTATCCTTAGTGAGTTTCTCATGGATACTAACCTTCGTCCTTCCCCAGTGAAGCTCTTTGGTCCTTTTGCTTCCTGTTTACCCCTTGGTGTCTCGTTGTGTCTGCATTTTCTTGCATCTTCTTGGCATCATGTTTGTTGCATTGCATATGTGTGCATCTGAGGGCAAAATTTTCGGTTATCTGTATTTAAATATCTTTCACTTTTGATTCCATGAGGATTTTCATCTCTCATGTCATCCGGTGAAGATATTTAAATAGGGGCAACTGTTGTACCCCAAATTTTACCCTCATTTTTCTGCTAGTTGATGTTTTATTTATTGTTCTCTATTTTAACTCAATATTTATTTTTAATATCTTTATCTGTCTTTATTTTAATTTATATTCAATGTGGCCTATTTTATTTCATTTAATTTTAATAAATAATTAGATTATTTATTCAGTTAGTTTATTTTTCTAACTAATTTTAATTTAGAATATTAATTAGTTTATTATTTTTATTAATCATATTATTAATTCAAAATTAAGAAAAAAGAGAAGCATTATCCATTTAAAAACCCACTTCAAATATCCATTAAGTCCTTTCTCTTTTTTTTAATCCATTTGTCCACATGCCCATTTTATTTTCTTTTATCCAATGTCCATATTTTCCTCCATTATCCTTTTTTATTAACAAAAATCTCTACAAAGTTATAATCCAAAAGGCCCATGGCCCATTCTTTTACTTTTTTTTTACATTTATAATTTACAAAAAAAATAAAAGCTCATGGTGAAAGCTTCCCGAAGACCATTTCAAGCCTATACACTTCAAAAAGCCACGCCCTTTGAAAGTGATGTATCGTCAACTTGCTTCTGCACAACTTTGCCAACGGCTAAAACCATGACCTGTTTGTACGAACACGCAAACCCTCTGCAGCCTGAAAAGGACAATTCAACAACGGTCCAAATTCAAATAAGTTTAAGAAACAATTTCTGTTTTCTGGTATATATATATATATAGCAGAAAGAGGAGAGGATAGGGGGGGCGAACGATAAGCCTTGGAAAACAAACCAACAACATTGTAGTTCCAAGAAGAAGAAGAGAAATCGAAAGCGAAAAAGAGAGGAGAACCAAGTTATTACCTGCGAAATCGTTGAAGGTGAGTCACGACGTTTCGGTTGCGAATCGTCTTCTTCCCGACCTCCTCTTAAACCATCATCCACAAAACACCCTTCAGCAACCTTAAGCCACCGCTCACTCCTTTTTCTCTTCCAGGTGATGCCCTGCTCCAAACAAAACCCACTGTTAAACCACCACAAATATTCTTTGACCACCGAGTCCTGTTTTCCAGACATCACCATTCAACCTTCAGTTTCTCCAACTCTCAAACCTTCCAACTTCTTCATCTTGTTTGAGACTACCTTCAAAATATTTCAATAAACGTACCAGAAACTCCGCCGAAACCAAGCCGTCACAGATCACTCTCTTCAACCTTCCACTTATTCAACCCGCTTCCTTCATATTTTTCTGCCAAAAACCAAAACAACACAGCGCTTCCATTAAACCTTTCCATCTTATTCATCATCATTCAAACCTTATCAACACCACCATTTTCCAACAGCAACGTCATTCACCTTGTCGTTTAAGAAAACATACCATTCACTATAACCACCTTGCTTTTCTCTTTCAACGACAACCTTCATTCTATCGCAGCAACAACTCACAAACATTCAGCCACCAACTGTTTCCTCTCATCTGAACCACCATCACCACTTTTTGCAGACTCTCATCTTTCTCGTTGAATCCAACACACCTCCGCCTTCAAACCTTCTTTTTTTCTCTACAAAGACCAAAAACCGTCCTCCACCACTGTAACTTCAACAACAACCCCAGACGCGAAAGCAAACGGAGGGCGAGAACGACGAGAGAGGATCGGTGGAAACCGTGCGAGAAAGTCGTGAGAGGCTGAGAGAGCAATCCGTTTGTTGTTGTCCACGATCAAGAGGAGAGAAAGACCCGCGAAGAGAAGGAGAGGAAGATTCGCAAAAAATGAAGGGAACTGCATGGGAGAGAGGGGTTCGGTTTCTTCCATTGTTGTTCTTATCCAATTCATTACTTGTTTTTTTTCTTTGAAAACGTACAGCCGTGTCCTCACTAGTTTTAAGTTTTGTGTGACTATGTAATAAACCGGGTTATTCTTGACCCATTTCGTCCGACCCTGTTGGCTGAGCCCGACGCCCTATTGGGCCCAATCATTCAATCCATGGCCTGTGGAATTCTGTGTAGTTTTAGGAATTTAGGTAATTAAGTTACTAAGATTTCTTTTAATGTGATATTTATCTTACTTGTTTTTTTTAAACTTTAGATAATTAGTTTTTTTAGTTAAAGAAATCAGTTAAGTAGATTATAATTCATATTGTTATTTAGTTTCAATTAGAATTTTAACTAGTTAGTCTAAATTAGGTTTTAACTTATTAGCTTTATTTTTATAACTAATATATTTTTAGTTAGCTAATTTTTAGAGTAAAGTTTAATTAGTAATTAGTATTTAGGCTTAGTTATTTATTCTTAGAATTAGTTAACTAGTTAATTAATTTAGAATTTAGTTAATTAGCTTTAATTAAATTTTATTTATTAGATTTTTAATTCTTAATTTTATATTGTCATTATAGTCGATTCCTGATGTTCATTTTAATTTAATCCTTGTCACATTTACTGTATATATATTGCCATTCATCTCACACTTGACACCCGAGGTTTTTCCTCCTTGTCACTCTGTGGCTTATACTTTATTCCGAAGGAAGGTGAAATATATTGACTCATAAGTCATTGACCCCCCACCTTAACCTAAGTAACCTCTTAGGAGAAAACTTTATTTCTTGGCCTCGTCAGAGCCATAGAAATCACAACTAGCTTTAGGAAGGAGTTCTTAGACTCTTAGTGATATTCATCATAATGAATCGTCACTTTTCCCACTGACTAAAACATAACATAGGTCCATTACAACTAAATTTAGAGAGTTCTTGAACTCTAGAATGAGCTTGTACTCATTCTCCCCTGTGAACTTTGACCATAGTCAAAAGTTCATTACTTAGTAGAACTACGCATACTCTGATTCTATTCCCGAGGATACGTAGGCGCAAGGTGCGATGCCTTGTCGAGTATACTTAGATACTAACCCCTAGGGTTTTCAACCTTTAGCATAGAACCTTTAGCAAACATAAGATAACTTAAAACAAGAGGCTTTCGTAGAGTACTACGAACGTTTAGGGTGCTAATACCTTCCCTAGGCGTAACCAACCCCCGAACCTTAGATCTCCCCCTTTAGGTTTTTCTAACGATCTTGAACCTTTCCTTTGGATAAATCAAAGTCGGTTGTAAACAAAATATGATGCAAGTTAATTAATAGCTTGTTATCCGATTTTCACCGCAACAGCGGGGAAACCTTATACTTGTACCTCTCCGCCGCCAGCGAAGCCATTAGTGTTGCCCTCGTCCGCAAAACAACAGACGGGGAGAACCCGTCTATTTCACCAGCAAGGCCTTACAAGGGACAGAAGTCAGGTACGCGCAAATAGAGAAAGTCGCCCTTGATCTCATCACTGCCGCGAGGAGGCTTAGACACTACTTCCTGGCCCACACTATAGTTGTCCGTACGGACCATCCATCAGACAATTGTTATGCCGACCAGATATGGCAGGCAGGATGCTTAAATGGTTCCTGGAGTTATCAGAATTCGACATTCAATTCGAGGGTAGAAAAGACCTCAAGGCGCAAGCGCTGGCCGACTTCGTGGCAGAAATGACCCCGCTACCGTCCCCGTAATATGGAGCACATAAATGGACCGTGTATGTAGATGGGGCATCCAGCCCCTCAGGGAGCGGAGCAGGTATCATCCTCGAAAATGAGGAAGGAATATTGATAGAAGTATCGCTGGTCCTGTCCTTCCTTACGTCCAACAACCAAGCCGAATACGAAGCCTTCCTCGCAGGACTACGCCTGGCCAAGGACGTAGGCGCCAAGGAAGTAAAAATCTACACTGATTCCCAGCTCGTAGCATCACAAGTACGAGGAGAGTTCCAAGCGAAGAACGATCAGCTAGCCGAATACCTGGCGCTAGTAAAGGAAAGAATCGCAAAGTTCGATGCATGGGAAGTCCAGCACATCCCCTACAAACAAAACACGCGAGCAGACATCCTGTCCAAACTAGCCAGCACTGGCAAAAAAGGCAGAAATAAGTCCTTCATACAAGAAGTACTGGCCCGACCTAGTATTGAGAAACCATCTGAGCTGCTCGACGACAACATCATTGAGGACACCCATGGCTGGATGACTCCCATATACGACTACCTCACCAAAGGGGAGCTGCCCGAGGACAGTAAAGAAGCTAGCATAACAAAACGACGAGCCTGTTCGTATGTACTGGTTGAAGGCAAACTCTACCGAAAAGGATTCTCCACCCACCTCTTGAAATGCGTCGAGGAGAGTAAGGTCCCCAAGATTTTACAAGAAATCCATGAGGGCATCAACGCGCAACACTTGGGGGAAGATCCCTGGCACGAAAAGCCTTGCGAGCAGGGTATTACTGGCCAACCATGCAGCACGACGCCAAGGAACATGTCCAAAAGTGAGACCGGTGTCAGCGTCACTGGGACATGCACTTGGTACCCCCAAATTAGTTGAAGACTCTATCCTCGCCATGGCCCTTCGCCTGATGGGGAATGGACATACTCGGCCCCTTTACAATGGGGTCTTATCAAAACAAGTTTCTAATCGTGGTCGTCGACTACTTTACGAAGTGGATCGAATTCGAAGCCCTCGCCAAGATCACAACCTTTAACATACTTCGTTTCTATAAAAGAAACGTCCTCGCACGGTTTGGGGTGCCCCAGGCCCTCGTACCCGACAACGAAACCCAGTTCACGGACCAAAAGTTCCAAGACTTCGTCGCCAAATTAGGGACGAAGCAGCACTTTACTTCCGTCGAGCATCCCCAGACCAACGGGCAAGCAGAAGCCGCAAACAGGGTGATTCTGCGCGGTCTGAAGCGAAGGCGGGGCGAATCCAAGAAGAGATAGGTCGGGGAGCTACATAGCATGCTCTGGGCTTACAGGACAACACCGTAGTCCACCACCGGGGAAACCCATTTCCGACTAGCCTACGGAACCGAGGCGGTGATACCGGTAGAAATTAGAGAGCCTTCCAAACGAACGGAAGCTCCCCTCGACGAGGAGTTGAATGACGAAGCCTTAAGAGAAGAACTTGATCTGGTCAAAGAAATACGATCAGGAGCAGCTCTCCGCGAGGGCTCGCTGAAACAACAAATAACCTTGCGCCACGACGCTAAGGTCAAAAAGCGCGACTTCCCCGTTGGCAGCTTGGTCCTGCATAGAAACCAGAAAGATTCGCGCGAAGGGAAGCTGGCCGCAAACTGGGAAGGACCCTACAGGGTCAAGTCCAAAACGGGCACCGAAGCCTACTACTTAGAAGCTCTGGACGAAGAACCATTTACTCGACCATGGAATGCTGAAAAGCTCAAACAATACTACAGTTAAGCCCAACCACAAGGTCGGACTAACTGCCGATGAGATCTCCCCGAACGGGGAGACGGCGCGGCCACAGGATCATGCCATGGTGAAGCATGACCCTCCTTTACAACGCCGGCCAGCCTCTGCTCATGAGATGAGCGGACCCTGCGCCCAACGGGGATACCTCAATCGAGCTCCGCAGTTCCCTCACCAAGAAGGCAGGACACCCAGCTCGCGATGGGAACAGTCTAAGCCTATGGGATTAGTACCTCAACCGAGATCCTAGTCTCATCCCTGGCAAAATCCCTTTGCCCTCCCCAACAAGTTCCAAACTGTCGGGCATAATAAAAACAAGTCAAGCAAACATCAATTCAAATAAGCATGCTTAAATAAATGCGACAAGAACCTATAACAAAAAGTTAATAACATTGGCTACAAAGCCAGAATAAATCAGGTATACATTAGAGGGGTTGTGCCCGACAAACATTACATCAAAAAGGCACGCAGGCCCATAAAATACATGTACATTCAAAAAATGTCTTAGTCAAACTAAACGACCTCACTGACACCCTCCCGGGGGACCACCTCGCCATTGACGACCACGTTAAGTAGACCCATTCCCTCGGTCAGCAGCTGAACGTCAGATTTGAGGGCCTTCACCTGCTCCAAAGTAGCATTGAAGCCAAACTCAGCTGCCCCTAGGTTGTCCTCCCCGAGGACACATATCCTCTCAATCAGGTCCTTCCTCGTCTTCAAGGCCCTCTCGTCGTCGGTCTCGTCCTCACCCGCTGCCGACGACCCCTCCAGCTCCGCAATCCTCGCCTTCAGGCGGGCATTCTCGTCAGTAACATTCTTCACCTCCTCCTTCATTTGGGTCACCTCCTTTTGAAACAGTATCTTGGCCTCCTGGTGACCCTGCAACTTCTTCAGCTCATTGTATATCCCCACGTTCTCGCACTCCAAGTCATTGATCCTAGTCTTGGCTTCTTTAAGGTCGGAGCGATAAGCCACCTCTGCATCTCCAAGGGCCAGAGTTGCTTCCAATATTCTGATCATTTTGGCTGCATCCTGGCAGAGGAGCTTCCCCCGCACCTGTGGATCGGCAGACAGAATCGTCGAGACATCCAGATCTGGGATGACGATGGAGCTCCCCTCGTCAAACATCTGCCCCTGTTGATAGCAGGCGGGCAATACGAACTTCTCTCCAGGAGAGCCACCCGAGCAACCCATAGGAGAGGCCCCAATATCATCCTGTTTCCTCTTGTGGGATGAGTCAGGAGTTGGCGGTACAGAGGTCATCCCCGGGGTAGGACCAGCACTGGATACAAACTTCTTTATCATCACTTGCTGCTTGGCCGCTCCGGCTTTGGGCACCAAAGGCACTTTCTTCTGGACCTTGGCTGCCTGCGACTTCATTAAGCGCTCCCTCATGTCAGCCATTTTCTCTGCGAACACAAAAAGACAAAAGTTAGCAGACAGAAAAAGCTTAACAAGCGCGAACACAAGAACAAGTTATACCAAGAAACTGGAAGGCCACGTCGTCGTTTTCGCACTCGAGGAGGGCCTTAATGTTAATATAACGGCCTACTCTGACGGGCACCCCATCATCCCCGATCAGTTCCTTACCATCCCTGTCCACCACGAAGGCCGGCGTAAAGCTCTCCACATAGGCATGGAGCACACGATAGGATTCCTTGTCGGCCTCACAAAGTTGATCGTGCTTTACCAGGAACTGGTCAGTCCTGTATCTGAAGTGGGCGAACACCCATTCCAAAGGGAACTTAGACACGAGCTTTTTAACCTGCCGACCATCGACGGTCACCGTTTCAATCGTCGAGATGGATCTCTTGGCCGCCTCAGAAACAGGCTTCACGACTAGGAATCTATCCTTAAAATGACGAACAGACTCGGAGCACGGCCAGAAGAGCCTGCTCTACTATTTGAATGACACCCAGCTTTGCTTCGTGCCCGTAGTACTTCGCTGGAGCTGGAAGATGCAGAAGAAAAGGTCCACCGTCGCCCCGATACGGAGAAAGCGACACACCAGCTCGAAGGCACGTACGAAGGCCAACGCGTTCGGATGAAGATGGGTCGGGCACAATTCTAGGTGACGAAAAAGGGCCTCCTGGAAGTCGGTGAAAGGCAGCCGAAACCTAGCCTCCACAAAGGCAAACTCATATATGGGGAACCGCATCCCCGGGGTAAATCGAATAGATCCTATCATTTTCGGTCGGACGAATGGCCCTCCACTGCGCCGACGCATCCTCGGCCCGATCCTCCAGATAGGGGAACTCCTGAACCTCCTCCTCGGTAAACGTCAACGTGGTCGACAGCGGCTCGTGCGCAATCCATTGAAGGTCCCCCCTCGCGACCTGAACTTTAGCATACTCGATGGCCTGCTCCGCCTCCTCTTGCGCGGCCTGGGCGTCGGGTACGACTTCATCGCGAGGATCAACCATTTTCACCTGAGAAGCAGAGGAAGAAAAAGTGAATTCGACGACTAAGTTCAAATCCACCCTTCCACCACTAGTCAAGTGAAAGGGCAAGGAAGAAGTCGAGGACAACCCCGAGCCCACTTTGACCGCGACCTAATACGACGAAGACATTGCCCCCTGGGACGGGGACGAGTCTCCATGACCTAACTACATTACTTGGAGCTCAAAACAAGGCAAGCTCATCGCAAAAAGCCAGAGCTTTGTGTCGAACAGACCTAGTGCCCGACTACAAACCTAAAACTAATCCTAACCAAAACAAAGGAGAATCTACGCAAAAACACAACATTCATTCCATGTTCATCGTGTTCTTCATGAAAATCCCAGAAATTCATGTGTTCATCAAAGAACACATGAATCTTCAACCAGAAAACTCATAAGTCGCCGTAAAACTCATGAAGAGCGCCCAGAAAATGAAGAACACAAGAAAAATGCAGAAAAGATGAACAACTTACTTGAATATGGAGAGTTGGAAATGAAGGTGTGAACGGAGACGATGAAGATCTACGGCGGCTCCGACGAGGGGACAAAGTGCAGAGCAAAAAAGAAGAGAGGAAATTTGTGGGAAGTGAGCAAATGAGTCCCTCCTCCCTCCTTTTATAAACATTTGCTCGTGGGGAATCGCAAAGGCCATCATTGCCTAGACGGCTCTAGGTCTGACAAAGGAGCTGCATGTTTAACACGTGTCAAAAGGTTCCTGCGTCTGACATTCCCAAGTATGCTTCAAAATACATCTTTTATAAGAGTGTGCTCGATAGAAAATACATCTTCAAAATATGTCCTCCGGGCAACAACACCTGCTCGCGTAGACGGGGAAGAGATTCTCCCCCGAGTACCATCCAAAGATGATTGTTTACACGGCTACCTTAAGTCCTCACTCTCCTCCAGAGCAAGGACTTGGGGGGCTCCTGTTCTGGACTGGGCAGGCGCTGTGCCCCCAGAGGGGCAAGGCCCAATCCAACCCAGCCTTTGGACAGACCCAATAGCCAGAAACTAGCCGTTGGGCAGAAACTAGCCGTTAGGCAGAAACTAGCCGTTGGGCATGTCCCCTTCACGCGCAAAGTAGCTCACGCGACCAACTGCCTCCCCGGATATCACGGAAACAGTTGATCCGAGTCAAAAGGCCACGCGCCCTGCCCTCCACTTGGCAATCCCTCATTGGCAGACCAGGCGCTTTGCTCACTAGGGATCCACCTATAAATACCTCCTCACTTGAGAGGGGCAGGTATCAAATATCCAATACTTGAAATCTCTTACTTGCTTTCTCTCTTTTGACCAAACACTTACTTTGGCATCGGAGTACCTTGCAGGTACCTCCACCCCTTTTTCCTTCCCTACAAACATCATCACATGTCCTACGTGAAGGCCACGACGATCCAGTATGATCCGCTCCGATCAATATATATATATATATATATATATATATATATATATATATACTTTTAACTTAGAGAGTCTAATTATAGATTAAATCACGTTAGATTTAAAAAAATTGATTCAAACACTCTAAATTAATACACCTTCCGTCCCATATTATAAGCAAAAATTATTTTTTAGATACATTGCAAAATTAATGTATCTGACCTATATATAGATCAGATACATTAATTATTTAATGTATCTAAAAAGTAATTTTTACTTATAATATAAGACGGAGTAGTATATAAGTATTATTTAGAATATTTAAATCAAATATTGTATATTGATGTCAAGATTTAGATACAAAATCTTTAGCCTTTAAAAAAAAAAATAAGATACAAAATCTCGTTTAATATATAAAATCTCATTTAAAGTATCTAAATCAAATTATAACATTTTTATAATAATATTAATATGTATGTCTATAAATGATATTTTATATATTTATTTAGAGTATCCAATCAAAATTTTTTATATTTATGTCATGATTTTTTCTTGGACCTATAAATTAAAATTACTTAGAACATTGACTCGGAAGAAATTTTAAGCTCTCTACTCTCTCAATCTTTCATTGTCTCTCTGGTTGGTGTTGGTGAATTACTTCTCAATTTTTAATGTAGGCTAATTAACATTGTTGATTTTTTTCTATGGTTTTAGAATTTTACTCTGTTTAGTCCCAATTTATTTATTATATTTATATCTTTCACTTTCTCATTCAATTAAAATTTTTAGGTCCTTAATAATTATTTGTGAACATGATAATGGCTCATATTTTAAAGCGCTTATCATAAATTTGATATATATATATATATATATATATATATATATATATATATATATATGTTATGGCATCACTACTAAAATCTCCTAATGTTATCTCAATTTCTCACGCAAATAATCAAAATTATTTTTACATTTAATGGCGTATTAAGTTTAATTGCTATTTTAGTTTATGAATTTTAATTTCACATTCTTTTAGTTTGCAATTCTAGTTGTTTTATTATAACTGTTTTTAACCTCAAACAATAATTAAAATTTTGATTACAAGGCATATAAAATAATTTTCAAGTAGAGTTTTAACATAAATTTTCTTTATAAGAAGTATGTGAGATCAAAATTCATAAATTAAAATATCAAATTAATCTAATACACACACAAAAAATGTAAAATTAATCTTGATATTGGTGTGAGAAATTGAGACAAAAAATTGGGAGATTTTAGTTGTAATGACCATAACATAGGTATCAAATTTATGATAAGTCCTTTGAAGTGTTAGCCATTATGATCATTTTCACAAATAATTATTAAAGACATAAAAAAAATTTAATTTAGTACGAAAGTGAAAGAAACAACTATGACAAATAAAGTTGAGAAAGACACTTACATAATAGTTCAATGATTATATCTCAAAGACGCCGAGTTATTTTCAAAAGTCTTTTTTAGATTTAAAATAGAAATTAAATATTAAATTTCTTCATTGTTTACTAAAATTTTGACCGTAAATTTATGCACTTTTGAAATCTTTTCTTTTAGTGGAAATGCAAGGTAGATTTTTTGTTATGGCCAAAAGTCAACTCATCTTCATATAATAGAAAAAGAGAAAAGAATTATAAATTGATTGTGTAAATTATTTTTAAATTGTAAATAATATAAATTATGTATTCCGTCAATTCAATATGTAAATTTTAAATTATGTATATGATTTGTTATTTTAAAATATTTTGATTGAATGTATACATAAATATTTTTTATACCAGTAATACACTACTATTAAACTCATAGAAAAATACTACTATAAAAAACATTACATTTATAATACTAGTATGATACCCGTGCGTTCGCACGGGTACATGTCGGTGACGCCATTTGTTCTCAGAATGTATTTGTTCTTAGAATGTATTTATTTATATTTAAAATTAAGGAAAACAAAATATAATAAATATGAGTAAATTTCTTATTTAGTAAAAATTAATATGATATCCATTTTGAAAAAAAAAATACAATTAATAAATATGAGTAAATATAAAAAAATATATTTATATTAAAAAATAGTAGAATCAATACTCATAGACATCGGATACAAAATAATAACATAGTATTTGTAAATATTATTTTAAATTAGAATTAATGATAATCATATAGTAAATTACTATTATTTAATATGATATTAAAACAATAATTTGTTGTAACTTTAAATAATAAATTACTATTATAATAGATATTTTTCTTATTTGCATCAATGGAAAATATTTTTGAAAAAAAATAAAAATTGTATGGGAATTTTATATGAATATGTTTAAAAATAAATTGAGAAATATTAATTGACATTTTATAATAATATTTGATATGAGAATTTATTGAGATTTTCTAATAATATTTAAAAAAGGAATTAATTGAATATGTTTTAAAACGTTTTTGTCTACAATAGTAACAGGAAGCAGGGGAAATAATTTGGGGAAAGAAGGGAAAGTAAAACTTTGAAGCATTCTTGTGCGGCCGGAGAAGGCGAGGAGAACACCAAATGGATCGGAAAAGCAGTGATGGGGGAGAGGTGGGGAGAGGTTCGATGGAGGACGAATTGTTGAGAAGTGGTGGTTTGCAGATAGAGGCGAAAAGGTAAAGCATACGTTTTATGTTGTGTATTAAGGTTTTAGAGGTTGCATGTTTGTTAAACAGTGTTGCTTTGGTTGTAATGGTTAGGTTTGTTGTATGGTATAAGGATATACGGTGTGGGACGACTGCAAAAAGGAATGTGCTGGTAAGTATATAATGAAGACATATTATTTTATAAAGTTCATATAGGAATATATATGGGATTATAGGGTTTTTTGGTTGTGATTGTGCAGCAGATTCCGCAACACGTGATTAAGGAGTGTGTGGGGCTAGAATCCGATCGAGTTTTGATGTATGCCTGTGATATGAAAAAGATTTACAATTGTGAGCTCCATATTCGTGATAGAGGGAACCATGTGGAGAAGTTTGTTGGCCATGGTTGGTATGAGTATGCAAAGGAAAGAGATTTGAAGGATGGGGATAGAATTGGGTTGTGCATTCGCAAGCCTGCTGGGGACCGAATGATGGTTAAGTTATTAAATCGTAAATAAGATAAAAGTATTTATAGTTTTAGGTTTAAGTATGTATGATGGTGTATTAATTTTGCGCAGAATTATGTTAAATATGTATTGGAAATGTTTAAATATAAATTTAGTATGTTGTTCATTTATATCAGTTGAAGTTGAGGTTAACAGATTTATCTAAGTTTTTTATTTGGATGTTTGAATGTGGGGGTAAAAAAATGATATTTAGTGTAAAGTTTGAGAAACATTGATAGTTGTGGAAAATCAAAAGAGTTAGTTGTTGAAATTAAGATTAATGGCAGTTTCTGTTAATTTTCTGTTAAGTTTCTGTTAATGTTAATTATGTTTGTTGTGTAATGAAACAGGCTCTATGATAGCAATG
Organism: Lathyrus tuberosus; assembly: GCA_022829125.1. Taxonomy (NCBI): domain Eukaryota; kingdom Viridiplantae; phylum Streptophyta; class Magnoliopsida; order Fabales; family Fabaceae; genus Lathyrus; species Lathyrus tuberosus. The sequence continues at coordinate 6,683,974 of JALAZF010000042.1, read as the reverse complement.
GTTGCTGATAGACATGTTATTGTTGGTTTGATTTGAGGTGATGTTTTTTGACAAATTTACATGCAAAATGTGGAGATTTAATGTGTTTAGTGTTGTTAGTTTGGCAGCTTTGTGATTGAAATGGAAATGTCATTATATTACTTCAAAATATATAAGTTACATATTTCTTTTAAAGCTGTGGTCATTGAAGTGCTCCATGTATGAGGTTTTAACATGGGCGGCTAGATTCAAAATGTGACTGTGGTTAACTGGTTTATTGTTTGGAAACCACAAATGTTTGTATTTTTATTTTCTTGTTCTGGTAGTTCTGGTTGCTGGTATTTTGCTGTTTGGTGTTTGAATTTGCAGGGCTGTGCTGTTCAGGAGTTAATGTGCTCATTTTGTTTTGGTGAGAATATGTTTCTTCCAATATTTTGTTTGGTGAGAATATATGTTATGGTGTTTGATATGAAATATACTGGTTTTGGCGGATGGAAACTATAATTACACGTTATGGAAAGAAGTAGTTGATGGTTAAAGAGAACCGGTGACAACAATGGAACCATCGAATATGATTGCTCAGGTTGAATTTTGTTAATTTTTAAAGTATGGTTAAAGTGGTTATGTTCTTTTTGTGGCAGTGGTTTGTCACCACTATTGTCGGTGATAATTGAGTTTGCTTAATTTGTCAAAAATGTTTAATTTTATTAGAAAATTTGTGTAAAGTAAGATAGAATACTAATATAAATATGAGCCGGTAGATTCATGTATAGAATTGGAATAAGTGGGTTTTAATGCCAAATTATAACCCACTTCTCATTAATCTTCCTCATGGGTAGTAATTAGTTTGGCTCTGTATCTTCCAATAATACATTTTCCAAACTAATTAATGGTTTTGGATTATCAATGCTGGGAGAAGATTAAGAGTGTTTGGGTAAAGTTTATATATAACCTTCCTTCTGTTATCCATAGATACTACAATTTCGAAAGTTAGTACTGCTTATATGGCCAGCAATCATGGAAAGGAGGTTTCACAGGCTACACCAGTGTATAGTGCGAGGGTAATGCAGCCATTGACAGGATTACCGCAGGGAATTGATGTGCATGAAGCAAAGAAGGTTTAATTTCGTGGATGGATGGGTTTCTTTTATTCAAATACTATATACCATTCTACATTTGTTTTCTTCTGCTGTTGACATTGTTTTTTGTGATTTAATGAATAGGTGCAACAGCAACTTGATGTGGTTGTTCGGGTAACAACAGATATTGTCATGGAACGACTTCCAGTGAATGAATCACATGCTGACAACACCCGAGTTCTGCCCCACCGAGATCATCCTGTTGTTGTTCATCAAGCAGTGGAGGTTAAATTTCGTAAATGCATGGGTTTTTTTGTTGAAATCCATATACAATTTTGCAGTTGTTTTTCTTACCCTTTTGACATTCTTTTTTTTTGTTATTTAATTAATAGGTGCAACAACAACTTGATGTGGTTGTGCCGTTAACAGCAGAGTCTGACATTGAACGACTTTCATAGAATGTACAACATGCTAACAATAGCCGGCCCTTGCACTATCGACATCATTCTGATGTTGAACATTGTCATGAGTTGCAACTGGTATGACTGCGTTGAATACTGTGTGGTTTCCAAAGAATAAATCTGTTCACCAGATGTCAATCTTTGTGATTTATTGTGACATAAAATATTTTGTTGTTCTTCTTCTCAATAATTATTTATTGGTTTTTTCCATCAGGCACGCCGTTCTGTTGTTGCTCGACAAAGGCAGAAGAGGAAAAGATTAAGTCAATCAGGAACACCGGGTAGGAGGTTTAACAAATTTCATGTAGCGGATGATGATGAACTGGAGATTGATATGTATGATTCTGATGATGATGATGAGCATGACTATGACTGGGAGAACTTTATGACATCAAATAGTTTTCGAGTTCGTGACTAAGTTTTCAAATTATGATTATGTGTATCATGTACTGGTCTACTAAAGTATTTTAATTTGAATTTGTTGTTTGTTGATCCCTTATTTTAAGTTTGTCTTTTGTTTTTAAAATATGAGGAGTTTGTTTTATTTGATTGTTGATGAATATATTGGAATTGATTGTTTGATCTTTAGTAGTTTTTGTTCTACTTTAATGATTTGTACAAAACTTGAATTATGGTTATTAAAAAGAGGTGCAATTCAAAGATTGGTAAAAATTTGTAAATAATTTGATTAAATAACTAAATATGTATAAATAATATAATTTTCACTACAAGAAAATTGGCAAATTGCGACAGTTCATTTTGGTAGATTGCGACGGTTAGAACCGGCGCAATTTGTAAGTTACGACGGTTTCAATACTGTCGTGGAAACGTACGTCGCGAGGCCGTATTGCGACGGTTGTAAAAACTGTCGTACAAACCGTCATTATTTTCACGACGGGTAGCTAACTGACGTAATCTCCATATTGTGACGGTTTTCAACCGTCTTAACTTGCTTAACTATTTTTGTTTGATTGCGAAGGTATATTGTGGTGGTTTGAACCGCCGCAATTTGCGAATATTTAAAACAAAAAAAATCTGCACTCAATTTTTTAGTATTATTATAAAAAAAATGATACAGAAATATATTTTAAAAAAACCAATTAAAAACAAAACACATATATCTGTCAAGTAACAATAAAATGATAATGCTCAGCAAGCATTCAACACAACATCAACATCAAATCTCAATGTTCCATGTGAATATATAACAACACCAAGTACACTAATGGAAACAATCCTATTTTTCTACACAAATTTTTATTGGTTGTGGCAAATAATTAGTTTGATTCTTCTAACCATCAAGAACTTGGGAACAAAACTTGAAAATGATTCCACAAGAAAAAAACCAACACTTGATAACAACATGCCAACAGCTAGTATATCAACTGTTTTTGGTGAAGACAATCTTTATCAGGAATCACATCTTGCTCCCAGTACTCCATTTTTCTAAGTCCTACATCAAAGGACACAAGAATAAAGAGAATTCATATTAGTAACATGCACTAACAGTAAAATCTTTAAGCAATTCCAATATGCTTATGCTTGCATTTCTTTATATGTAAATATCATAGTATTTCTTAACAATGTGTGGTCTGCCACTTAGGAATTAGATCCTTGATATAGGCACTATGCATGAGTATGAGTGGCAAACAAAGGGTCACTCTAACACTATAGTATGACTATGTTTACTATTCTTCAGATTATTTTATTACAAACTACCTATTTTTCTTGATCAAATATTCAAAGTACATGGTTGTTAAATAAAAGTCCAGATCTCACATCTGTTAACCATCAAGCAATTTATTTTTTTAAGTTAGGCATTTATGAGATGCAATAAAGACACATAAATTGGTGATAATGACTTTATTTTAATGTGACTATGGTTATAACTTTATTTTAATGCACCAAAACAACAACTAATGCCATTTTATGTGCAGAAGTGTTGCAACCATTGTTTTATCCATCAGAATAGTCTATATGTGCATGTAAATGACTTACATTATTGATGTTCATTGGAGAAAGTCTTCAACAAGAAACAAAAGCCACAAAATCAGTGGAGAAAGTCTTCAACAAGAAACAGAAGCCACAAAATCATTGGAGAAAGTCTTCAACAAGCCAGATAGATGTTCATTTTGATGTGCTGAACCAAAATACACATTACAATTACTTTTTCGATAATTCAATTAGATTCTTCAAAACAATATGCATATAAATGATATAATCAATAAAAACCCAATGCCAAAACATTTCGAAACTAAATAGAGAGTATGACATTTTCTATATTTACATATTCATGATTTGGGTGCTGTGAGAAAAGTTGAAGATCCTTAGCTAACCAGTCTGCTCACATAACAGTTACTTTAGTCTCAATATTTAACTCAACATTTAGAACTCAATTACTCAATAATCAACATATAAACATACACTATACCTAATTAATCCTCAACGTATAAATATAACCATTATAAGAGAAATCATTTCACACACTTTGTAATCACAGGGACTTTAATTCGAAGAACATGAAGAAAAACAACAACGGTGTATTACTGGTGTATGTGAAGGCCAAATCAACAACGCAAGCGACTGCAACTTTTGATACTTCTAGGCCTTTTTTGTTTGCTGTGAATCGTAAACGAGAATTATGAACTTGAATCGTAAACGAGAAGTGAGTGTGAGAAGAATTGAACCTTGAGATTTGGTGATTGAAATTGCGAAGAGTCTGAATCTGTCTCGTAAGAGCTTCATTTCCAAGTTGTTTTCCACTTTGCTGCTACTACCGCTTCCACCTAATGCTTCCATTGCCATTCCCTCTGTTATCAGATTCAATTCAAAGGAGGGAAAATCAAATCTGGCTAAAAAAGTGTTAACGACATAGGCTTAATTTCTTAAGTGCATGAAAAAGAAATAATCTTTTCAAGAACTGAAATTGTCCCATAGCAAAATCTGATGCCATCACTGCTTGACGTCCTTCCTGCCCACATATTCCAACACCAACATCTGCTATTTGAATCATTGACACATCATTGGCCCCATCACATATGGCCAGTGTCATATCATCTGTGCGGCTCTTAATCAGATCAACAATTCCAGCCTTCTGCAAGGGTGCAACACGGCAACAAAGTACAACCTTACAGGAAATTTAAGGTCAAAAAGCTCTGACTCAGTTTTGGAATAACAGTTGTTGCTGCTGAACTATTATCAGTAGTAACCAAAGAGCTCCCATAACTCTTCCCATGTAACTAGCCCTCCGAAATTCCATCTTGTTTTCTGTTTGTGTTCCTGTCTTAACTAAAAATACATAAAGTATTTGACCCAAATCTTCATTTATATTTAATGATCTACACTGAAACCTTGATCCAGAGCTAGGGTCATACATATCCATGTCTTTAATCATGAAGTATGACTGACCTAACCTAACCAACTCCATTGTGACGTAAAGAGATATGGGTATCATTATCTGAAACACTATAACAGAACTCAAAAAGCAGAAAAATGTTTCCATTGGTATCCCATAATACTTATATTTCTTTCCTTTATCCGAGCCATTGTTGAGGTATGTTTTTCTGTAGTAAGGCAAGGTATCAAGCTGGTTCTTGTGACGTGCCAGCCAAAGACACATCCCAATGGCCATAACCATACACATGATGAAAAGAAAAATCGACAACCAAAGGGTTTCTCTATTCATATAACCTTCCAGTCTGCTTCTCTTAGAAGGAGAAGCCGCACTGTTCAGCATGGCTTTTGTTTCCTGACCAGCATAAACCACAACACCAATTATCCAATTTGTGTTCTTCCCTTGGCAACCTCACAGGACAATGTTTGACTGGATGAGGGAAAACTTAATTCCATTGAACTCCATATTAGCTGTGAACTCACAAATATTCCGGTTCGGCTGCTCGCATATAATAATCCCAGAAACATCACAAACCTCTAATGATACCATAGAAGTCGTTTCCTGCTTGGCATAAGTAGATTTAGCCAAGGTTCTATTAAGTAGATTTAGCCAAGGTTCTATAGGCCCTGGCTTATTTGCAATCAATATTCTTAGTAATCTCAAACATAATACATGGCCTTGAACAGATACAATAAAAGGACCAAATATTTATATTTAGCTATTATGAAAAGGTTGGGCTACTGATGTGTGTTGTGTTTGTGCTAACTAACTAAATAAACAAACATGAACTCAAACCAATTACATAAGTGAGTTATACTAATAGATATCAAATACAGTGTGAGGTTAGAGAAAAAAAAAACAGCATTGGGCCATAAATTATATATCAGTACAACAAGTATAATTTCTCTATATCAACACAATCACTAGAAGAAATCATGAAACCAAATAACTTTAGAAGCATAATTTCTTATTCCTCTTTAAGAAAAAGTCAAAGGAAGAGAATCCCCTTTAATTGTAATCAAGCCTTAACAGTAGCATATTTACCACCAATATTTTGTTGAGAAAACAGTTAGGCAAAGCATAAAAACTTCTCATCGCATATCTTTTAAATACTAAACTATCATCTAGGAAACAAATTAAAATAACTATTTTGTAACAAGACCTTTTAAAGCAAACATGATACTAATTCAGAATCAAAACCTTTTTATGAATTAGCAAAATTAATATAAAAGCCATTAAATCCGAGAACAACACATACCAACAAACTACATGAAAAAAACAGAAAGATTACCTCCATAAATCATAAAAATTAATTGAAATCTATGAATTCTCAAGAAGCCAATTAACCGGAGAATGTAATAACATTGCAAAATCTGCTAAAAGACACGACAAAAACACAACAGGGCATCAGAAAAAAAACACACAAGCTAGACTTTACCAGACCAAAGACGAAATACATTCCCCTGTTCCTAGTCTGAACATCAAACTCGGGCAAAAGACAAGAAAACACAGCAGCCAGCAGATGGGACAACATCTTAACAGCGAATAAATGAGTTAAATTGTTCCAGCAGCATCAAAAAACTCAATACAAAAGTGGATTTGAATAATATAGTCTTATATTGTTATATTCAAATTGAGACCTAGTAAGCAAACAAAATATTAAGATCTTCTAGATAGATATTAGGTGTTTGACCTTTTAGAAGATGGACAATTCAAAAATCACTCACATAAAAGTATAAGAAAATAATGATTTATGAACATGTAGTCATACTATGTACCTGTAGTCCAAACTTACAATCCAAAGGTAGAACTGAAGTCTCTCTTTAAAACCTGCAGCAAATATTTCTTATGAAATGTATCTTGAAAATCCGCTGCAATGCAAGACAAAACATTAGCATGTTAGAATGAACAAGTAGAACACCAATGTACTCACAAAAGAAAGAGGTCAATTTGCTTGGGGATGACTATCATGCTATAATGAATATACTGAATCAATTGATGAATCAAACAATAAGGATTTACTTGTTAGAGAGAAAAAAACCCTAAATTCCAATGAAACTAAATGTGAAGAAACCATTGAAATAATAATACTAGAGAAAAATCTATAGTCTATATATACAGATTGATTTAGCGTAACAGAGATTATTTGTGAAGGTTGCGATTTGCAATTTGAGAAGATTCTTGATTGTATGTGAAACCGATTGATAACTTGGGATTGTTAAATCGATGAGATATAAAGAATAGGTTTCTGATTTGCTACTCTTATATAGAGGATGATTGCAAATGGAGGTTATTTACGGTGGATTGAGGCAAACAAACATTGTGAATCCATGCACTGGGAACAAACACCGTGAATCCACACACTCGGCAATCATAGCGTCAAACACTGTGAAACCGTACACGGAGAACCGATGAAGAAGAAACTTAAGGTTGATTGTAGAGTTAGAACAAATCAGATTGATGAACCCTAGGTTTCTTATGTCACTCTCAAAAATATCATTTTGGGTTTTTATTTATTTATTAATAACGATATGTATTGAGTTGGAGGGAGTTCTTAGTGTTTCAAGGGGGAGACTCGAGGATTCCTGAAGTTTGGGTTAGAGGGATTCTAAAAATATGTGGGGGGAAATGTTTTGGATTTGGATGGATTTTAAAATTTGATAAAAGTGGACTATAATTTTAGATAAGTCCGTAAGAGGAGAACATTAATTATTTTGTAAAATAAACAATTTTTAAAAGTAATATAAATAATTTTTTAAAACATGTCTCACTTGCTCAAATATATCATTTTATTTTAAAATTTAAATTATTTTATATGTTTAACCTTTACAATTTATTTTATTTTATTTTTTAAATATCGAAAATGTTATTTATAATTTATCTATGTAATATGTAAAATATGTGATTTTGATCAACTTTAGTATCAATTACATAAACAATAAAATCAAATATTGATATTTTTCCTATTACAAAGAACTATTTTAAATTTTAAAAACTCAATAAACAACATTAAAAATAGAAATTCAAATGCTAAAATTAAATTTAAGCCTTCATATGCATGTAGCAATGCCTATGAAGAGCAAAATATTAGAGGGTTTTCGCGTTTTTTTTAGAGCGAAAAAATTGAGAGCGAAATATTAGAGGGTTTTCGCGTTTTTTTGAGAGCGAAAAGGTTGAAAAATAAAAATGAAAGAAAAAAGTGGGAAATTAAAGGAATAAAAAATAGTGATTATGATTGGCTAAAGTAATTGCGACAGTTCGCCCTAACTGTCGCGAGTGTGGAAAGAGAGCGGTTCTTTGATAACTGTCGCAATTATTTTACACAACATGCCTAAAAAATTTGCGACGGTTGGCCCAAATCGTCGTGACAACTGTCGTAGTCCAGGAATAAGGACGGTTTTGTGATAACTGTCGCAAAAAATTTGCGACTGTTGACCCTAACTGTCATGACAACCGTCGCAATCCAGGAATAAGGACGATTTTGTGATAACTGTCGCAACTCATGTATCGTAAATCTCCTTTTTTCTTGTAGTGTTTATGAAAGCAGTATTTTTCAAGTTATTTAATATTACGGACTAAAATCAAAATTCGGAATGAAAAAAATATAACTAATAATAATAATATTATAATAATAATAATAATAGTGATAATAATAAAATATAATCGTTTTTGAAAATTTTATAGTCAATAAATAGTTTATTAAAAATTGTGTTTTTTCCTGAAATCAATAATTACTTTTTGAAGTATATATTAAAAATGTAATTGTATTTATAAATATGAAATAATATAATAATCATTGTAAATATTTTATTTAGTTAAGAAATAAATATTATTAGCATGAATAAATACATTTGAAGTATATATTATTAGAGAGAAGAAATTAGAAAGAAGAAATTAGATTTGATTAAAAGTAAAAATAATTTAATAGGGAGGCAAGAAATAATATTTAGAACAGATTTGTAATAAGAAATGAATTGTTTTTGGTTACTATTTGATATTCATTAATTTTTATATTAACATGATTAAATTTCTGAATTGATTTTGTATTATATGATTTAATTGATTGATATTGTGGAATTTTTATGAATAAAAAATGTTTGATGGCTTAAAGAAAAAGTATAATATGTTATGCATACTTTGATTTTATTTTTATTACATATTTGATTATGACAACTTTATTAAATTTAATTATGATTAGAAATATGTATAATATTTAAATTAAAGTGGTTTAATTAGGTGATTTTCTTGCAATTATGACAATTTAGAAAAGTACTTTAATTTTATTCAAAATTTATTGGAAGAATATTTAAACCATTTATGCAAACAGACTGCAACTTTTACTCCATTCAAAGTTTTTCCTTCGATGTCAAGCTTTCCTCCATTCTAATGTTTATCAATTAAGTGTGAGAATTGTAGTGTTAAAATAGCAGTCCTCTTTATAGAATGTGACAGTGGTTACTCATAGAAGAAAAAAAAAACCATGCAGTATTTCAAAAAACGATTATCATCAAACGAAAGATGATATTCAAATGCTGGTTCTTTGGACAGTGCTGAAACAATATATGTAACAAAATAACATGTGTTTTTGAAAGGCGGGAAATTACAAAGTTAAGGCAATAGTGATTAACCAAACATAGAATTGTTCGATGATACAAAGTTCCAACATGTTGTTCGCAATCTAAGGGTGTTCATGTCTTCTAACAACGTTGACATACAGCCTTTGGGGAGGAATTGTTATTGTGAATTGAAGCATATCACCTTTACCAAGTCTGTTATTCACAGCAAACTGGTACCAGCCCTTTGTCATAAACTTCTCCATCTTGTTGATTTTGCCATTACGGCGTGCAGAACGCACATCAGCTTGATAAATCCTGCCGTCATCTACATCGATCAACTCAAGACTTGTATGATTGATGTGCAAAATTTCACGTGTAACCTTGTTTGGGAAATGCTGCAGAAATGGTACCATAAGGCTGAGTTATAGAATTTGTCTGCAGTAACCCTATTATGTTGAAGGACTATGTAATTTGGAACTTACCATGACATTTTTTGTAGCCTTGTATCCAAAAGTGATTCTCTTTTCCCAGTGGAATTCGTTGTTGCATTGTTGATCATCCAACATCTGCCCATCAGATTGTTGGTTATCAGATGTTTGCATGGTAGCCTGTTTGTGTGTTGAAGACCTGTAATGAATGTTGAAGAGATAATGATTACTATAAAGGTGAAATGACGATGACATATTGACAGTGTTGAAGATATAGAGATTACCTGAGGTTGGTTGGAATGTCAGGCTCATTCTGGATTTTCTCAGCGGTGTTGTTCCCTTGTGTTATGTGTATAGGATGTTGAGTAAGGTTGATGTTCTCAGACAGCAAATCGTCATCCTTTTGAAACTGGACCTGCGATGTGTCTGTATTCAGTTGTCGTAATTGGTCGTCAATTTCCTTTCTCTGTCTCAACCATAATTCGAGATTTCTAGCATGACATGAAAACCATAGACGGAGTAGTAATAAGTAATGAATGCAGGATGAAGTTAGTTTTGGCAATACATAAAAGTGCCATATGTGAGGTATACCTTGCTCTATGGGCCCTTAGTGTATCTGGTTCATTAAAAGTAGAGCTAGAATTTAGGTGACCTGTGGGAGGGGCTTCCTGTGAGCTATAGACATGGAATATATGTTTTTAGTAAAATATGATAAGAACATATTAAATTGCAGCTGTTACAGTAAAATAAAAGATTAGAAATGAAACAGAAAAAGTTTAAATATGGAACCAGGAAAAAGTGTTTCAGAAATTCAAATGTACTCAACAGCAATGAAATTTAGTCATTTTTGCAAAACGACTTAATTCTTGCAAAGAGTTATCAAATTCGTCAAAATGAGAAATGACAGTAATATTGTTTTCGGAATGTCGACATGGAAATGTTGCATTCCTTATTTCATATTCTGAAAACTAATTATAGAATTTAAACAATATGGACAGTGAGTTAAATTATTTTTAGATTGAAGTAATCTAATGAACACAATCGAATTTCATTCAGTAGAGTTGCTCAATCATATGTCAGAATGGAATTAAGTTACTGTAAATAGAATAAAATAGGATGAAATTTCACATAACAGTCCATTCTTATAACTAATATGACATAGTTGAAGCATAGTATAAGTCCTTAGTTGAGTTCTGGGAGATTATACCTAGGACCCATTGGGAGTGCAGGTGTTTGTGGTTGCTTGATTACAACTTGGGGAGGTGAAGAAACCTGTATAGGATCTTTAGCAAATGAGACCCTTTTTTGGGGAGGGGTTGGTCCGTATTTGGGCGGAGGCGATCCAAGTCTGTACCAATGTTACTATAATGAAAGGATAGGGGAATTAGTTAGGTTTTGATAAGGCATTGGGTAAACATGCATGCAAAGGAAATAGAGGAAGCGTATCGGGGTATCAAGGTTCCATCTTGCAGCCTACTGTTTGTTTCTTTTGAATCTGTTCCCAGACATATATTGAGATGGTCTTGCTTAGTAAGGACGCCCTTAAGGCGGTGGCGGTCCTCAGAAGTTGTTGCAACTTCGACAAGCATTTTTTTGATCGTGGCGTCAACATCTTGCATGTCGGTGTTGCTGGAAATAGGAATACGGATGAGCATGAAACTGATAAAGAAAACGTATAACAATTAAAGGAAAATGATAAGAAAGATTAAAGTGGTTTACGTACCTTTGAGGGGGTCGGCGCGGGTGATCTGCAGACATGCCTGTGTTGTTTTAGGAAGTGTGGGTGGCAACAGTGGTTTCAGTGTTCGTAACATATATAATACACTATGGTAATGTTGTAACTTATTATTGATGAAATGTATTTGTATAGGTTATTATGGGTACCGCATTTTGGGCCGTTGGATGAATAAAGATGGTAGTCGAAAGGACTGAGATATTTATTTATAGATTGTATTTTAAAAATACTGGGAATAAAATAAAGGAAATTATTTATGAGTAGAATAAATAGAAATATGTTATGTTGGAAACTGGGATTGTTTATCCAAAGTAATAAGCTATCAGCATGAAAAAGCTTAGGCAATCATTAGTTTGAAAATTGAGTGAATTTTTTGTATAAAAAATATTAATAAATAAAGTAACGGAATTAAATAATTTTAAAAAGGCAACAGTTGAATGTGAAGGGGTGGGTATGGACCGACATGCCTTTGGTGAAAGGTGTGGGGTGTGACTACTATTTGTATCGCAGTGAGGGGCTAAAAATTTAACGTTATTGTTTTTACAAGCAGAGGGGCGATCGTGTAACAGTTCATTCAGGTGGCGCTGACGATAGACCAAGAGTGTGGCATGGGGTCGAGAAGGCAATGGGATAAGCTTGGTAGGGAGATGTTTTTTCGCCAGGGTATGGAAGAACGCCAGGTTGTTAGGAAATGGAGGGAGAAGTTCGTCATGGAACTAGAACACGAGGTAGTTGCTGGAAGGTTTGGACGTAATAAATGCATCTGTAGCAGTTGCATGCAAGTTATTATGTCTGGTTTTTTTGAAGATATAATTTGCATGATAGTATTTTTCATAACATATGTATTTTGTGATGTGTATGTTTAGTGTCAGATTGATAACGGAATAGTTATTTGCATTGTGTATTCTGGAAAAACTGAAGCAAAAACATATTTGGTATTCAATGGGTCAATCTAAGTAACTAACAAAGTTATGTGTGTGTGCAGTTTTGAAGATAAGGGAAAAAAAAAGAATGTGGCGTCTGTTAAAGAAACAGAGAATTTGTTTAAAAAAAGGAAAAGGTATTTTTAAGAATCTTATAATGTAAAGAAGTTATATTTCATGTTTGTTTTGTTGGTTGGGTGGTGAATGGGAATTGTAATAATCTGTATACTTTGTTGTATCTTCAGTGATGATGTAAAGATCAAACAAAAGGGTTCAATGTCTGGCATAGGAGCAGGATATTGTCTTGGGAAAACGGGCAGGTAATTGCAATTTATGATATACATATATAAACAATTGTATATTGGAGGGTATGTAAGATTACGTATTATTGAAAATGAACTAATTTTATTCCGGTGATATATTGCAGGGGAACTCCTGTTATGTTTGAGCATGAAGCCAATTGGACAATGGTGGTAAAGAATGCGAAGAAGTTGAAGAAAAATGTGCTTGTAAGTAAATGCAGAATTTGATTAATAAGTTTAGGTTTATAATATTAGGAGATAAATGCATTGCTAATTTTTGTGTATATCTGTAGAAAATTCCTAATGATGTTATCAGGAAATGTCTCCGTGGACCCATTGACTATGTTCGTCTTTGGGATTCGGGCGAATCTATTGCATATTATTGTGATGTGAAGAAGACACCGAAGAAATTAGAGAAATATCTATTAGGGAACTGGTATCGTTTTCCAAAAGATCGGGACATAAAAGATGGAGATCGTCTGCATTTTTCAATTCGGTATCCGCCTATAGAAGAAATTGTCATTTCAGTTGAGCGTGGTGATGGAAGCTGAAGCCCGGTATGGTTGTATGCTGGTGTTGAATCTCCTGGAAGTTAAAGAATCATTTTGTTTATAGTTGGTTTTCATTATGGCTGTTGTTTTGAATGTTTTGAATGTTATAGTTTGTTATCAGTTTAGGTTTGCAAGTATTTTGGTTGTAATGGTTGTTTTGGAATATCTGCTTTATGATATTCTATTTTGGTTTCTATCACTTTTTTAGTTGTTATCAATTTTTGTAGATGTAATGACTATTATCCTTGAATACATAATTGGTTTCAACTTGATTATGACAGTATTTGGCAAGTTTATTATGACAACTGTTAAACAGAACATGTCAACTTTATTGTGGTTGTGATGCTGAGTTTTCTGAAAACCATGTCTCATGTTTCATCTAAATCAGAAATGAAAACTGATAAAATTTGGTTACCATAAACTACTGATAGCATACAAAATTTGCTTTGAGAACAACATAATGCGAATTTATTTATGTGACCTGCTGGTAAATTTTTGTACCAACTCTGCATCAAGTAAATCAGTATTTTAGTATCTGCAATGATTATTGTGAAGAAGAACAACAGATCACAAGATGACCCAAAACCACACAGTATTCAACAGAATAAATGTTAAAAAGGGAAGAAAAAGAAATGCAGAAGTGTATATAGTATTTCAACAAAAAAGGAGCATCGGTTTATGAAATTGAACCTCCCCTGGTTGATGGACAACACCAGGATGAGGTCGGTGGTGCAGAACTCGGGTGTTGTCAGGATGTGGTTCACAATATATAATTTGAGGTCACAATATATAGACATGTATAAGTTTTAAATGCAACATTTCCCATTACCTTTTTAAAATGATCAGAGCAGGATCAGCATAACTGGGGTAACAGGAAGTTACGAAAATCTCTGAACATATTAAATGGATGGTAATGAACAATATGTGGAAAATGCTTATATTGAAGCAGATGAAACAGCTGTGAAAAGTAGACTCAGTTCTATACCATTCATGTGGAATGTGATTGGCGTAAATGTCGTAGCATTGGTGTGAATGTGTTGGAAAATTCAGATATTGATTATATTCATATAGAAAACGAAAGATGTAAGTAATAAATATGATATAGTTCAATCTAGATATTATTGAAAATTTCTTTATATACAACATTTGTTGTTGAGAATTTGGGTTTATCATCTTCACCATGTATCAATATTTTGATTGCGTTTTTGTTGGTGGCTCTGGATAGTGCAACATAGATTTTCCCATGTGTAAAAACATCCTTTGGTAAGTAAAGTCCAACATGATCTAGAGATTGGCCTTGTGATTTATTTATTGTCATCGCAAAGGAAACAACAATTGGGAATTGGCGTCTATTTAGTTTAAAAGGCCAAGGAGATTGTGATGGGGACATATCCATTCTTGGTATATAAACCAAGTTGCCAAAATTTATTCCATCCATTATAGATGCTTCGAGAACATAATTTGCCATCCTTGTTATGATGAGTCTTGTCCCGTTACATAACCCGGCTGCCTGATCAATATTGCGCATAAGCATGATAGGCGTTCCAATCTTCAATTTAATGTGATGGTTAGGCAATCCTGAGGTAGCAAGGGAACTAAGGAATTCTGGGGTTAGAATATCAACAACGCCACTGTCATGAATTTCAGATCTATCGACAGAATTTGAACTGTAATAGTTATGTATGTTACCTGTAGACAAAATGAAATTGTGAGGTGGGAAAAAGAAGATATGGTTTTAGATAATGAAATAGATATGGTATAAAATTGGAACCTGGCATTAATGTGAAAACTCGATCATTAATTTGATCAACCACTTCCAAAGTTGAAGCCAGTATGGCTCTACCCTTAAAGTAGTCATTCGATTAAAAGTTAGAGAGGAACTGTGGGTATGTGCTTTCAATTATGGCGTCGATATGATCGGTGTAATCAGTAATCAATAGTTCATTTGGAATTTGAATGTTGGCATATCCGTCATTTGGTTCAGAAATTCTGCCCTCACCTATTTTAAAGAGCCAATTTGAGAATTCAAGCATTTCGTTTGTTTCATGTTGATTATGGCCGCAGTGTACCTTTACAGAATGCCATATATACGATGCATTTATTGCAGAATGGACTATATCAGAACGACTTACCCTAGGAACAACTGGTAAAATTTGTCTAAAATCCCCACCGAAGACAACAACTTTTCCCCCAAAGGCACTATCAGAATTGCTATAACTGTTCATTACATCTTGCAATGTCCGGTCAAGCGCCTCAATAGCATGTTTGTGTGCCATTGGTGCTTCATCCCAAATAATTAATTTTGTTTGCCTTAGTAATTCAGCAACTTCATCGCCATAATTAATCTTACAAGTTGAATTTTCTAACATGGGGACTGGTATTTTAAATTTTGAATGTGCAGTTCGGCCACCGGGTAATAATAGAGCAGCTATACCACTTGTTGCAACTGTTAAACAGATATTATGCTTTGACCTCAAGGCAGCTGCTAATGTTCTCCATATGTATGTTTTGCCCGTACCACCATACCCATGCAAAAGAAAACCTGACCTTTTTGTTCCGAAACAACACTCATAATTTGTTCATAGATCAGCTTCTGTTCATCTAAGAAGATAAAATCAGATATGTAAGAAGTACACATGTAATACACAGAGTGTAATTATAAACATTTGCACACACCTGTCATTGCCGCAAACAGATTCGCAAATTCAGATTTCATTGTAGGGATATCATAATTTCTTTCATCATATATAAACCTATTTCCTAGCTGTCGCAGGACATAATCATCTGGATATGGAATAGGTTTAAAATCTTTGAGAGTGCTCCGATTTGCTTGTAGTATTTTTTTGATTTCAGTTAATGTCAAATTCTGCAATTGATATTCTGATAACACCAAATCTGCAATACAGAAGAGTAATGTTGTTAAATATAAAAATCAATTACCGATACTGTGATGCACAAAAGCTGAAAACAATGAGATTAAATATGATGTCACCTGAATTATTAGCCAAAATCCTATGTTTATATAAGATTTCATCAGATAATAATTGAAAGGATTCTTTCCAAACATGAACTGGCCTATTTACAGCTCCGGACAGGAGCATAACGACAAAAAGTCTCCTCAGAAAATCTCCTGAACCCCATTGACTTGCCTCTCTAATGGCACTAATATACTCTCTATCGTCTTGAAGGAATCCCATTGCAAAACAGGCATCCCGAAAAGAATAGAATTGAGTGTCTCCGATCTTGCGTATTTCCTCATATGAGGTTGGTCCCGTGACTATTGTCAACATCATCCGCAAGTAATACAGTTCTCCAGTAGTTGGCGGAACCCATATCAAACGTCCAATAGTGAAACCTTTTTTTCGAGGCTTCCATAAACGTTTTGTCCTGACATAAACAAATTTGGAGACAAATTGTGCATATGTTAATAATTTGGCTTCTTCATATTTGGCATTAGCGACTAACCATGCAGTAAACATTGATTCGGTGACACTTGCTTTTTCTAAAATATCCTCCATGCGAGCAAAATCAGTGTAGTAAATTGGTTTCTCGCTTATCAAATGATAAAACATCCGTTCCACAGATGGTTTCCGACCATGGATATTATATGAAAAAATTCCCCAGCACGCCTCACTTGGTGAAACATACCTGCAATCCAAATATTGTTTTATCTCATCAACTGGTTTCGTTCCAGTTTGGGAATCTGACTGGGAATTCACTATTGTAGCTATTATTCTATCATATCCTTTATATATGTATTTGAAAAGATATTTGATGGAAGTGCTCTGGTTGCACCATTCCATATTAATATGTGCACAATATTTTAAAAGTAGCCCAGCATTGTATGGCATAACATAGCGGTTGTCCAATGATATTCCGTATTTGAGAATTGTGTGTGTTTTTAATCTCCTTCTATATAGTGGATAGCCCTCTGAATCAATTATGGTAACTTCATTGAATTTCTTTGGGAAAAATTTTGAACATCTTCGATTCTTCATACACGGTGAAGTGATCCGGGCAAGACCGCATGGACCATGCATCATGTTCTGTTTGACCAGACAATATAAATCAGGATAGCAAATTGGGTCTGGAATTTCAGTACATATGATAGCATCAATATCAGATGGGGTGGGATATTTGCTTTGAGGATGCAAGAACAACAGAATATGTGCGTGTGGCAGTCCTCACTTCTGAAATTCAATTGTGTACAGAACTGAAATAATCGAAAAACTGCATAGCTCAGAAACAAAATTTCAATGTAGGCAACAGATAAAAATAGAAGACATAATTGCATAAGAGACGTACATGCTATTACACTGCCCAGGACATGTTTTTTGGTTAAATCTATCATCAATTCGTTGAATTTGATTTTGAAGATCCTGGAAATTATATCGGGCCTGTCATGTGGCTTCAAACCAGTCCCCGCCAAAATTTGCAAAATTTCAGGCCAAGTCGGATTGCATGTGAACGTCACAAATAAGTCTGGAAATCCTAGTTTGCTGGAAATTGCCATGCCATCGAAATAGAGTTGGTCCATATATCTCTTGCTTCCGACATAAGATGACGGGAGCACAACTCTTTTTCCTTTTTTACCTGTTACGTCCTGGGAAGTACTGCCATACTGGTCATTTAATTGCTTGTATTTTCCAACTCGCAATTTTGACTGATTCTTGCGCAACCAATTCAGTCTCTCCGATTCCATCATTGCATATCCATCGACCAAAAATTGCTGGAAAAGTCTGCGTGAGTGGAGCAGAGTCTTAGCCTCGGTATCACGTTGTTGCAATCTAAAACACAACCAATCTTTAATGGTTTGTCGATTTTGCTTCGTAACTAAATGCTCATGTTGGTACTTGTGGAGTATATTATTTCGATAACCATCCTCACCGTACACAAAAATAAGAGGATACTGGTATGCAAGGTATGCTGGGTGGAACTCATCTATCCTCTGTAATTCTCCATCCCTTGCATGGACAATAATGTCCCTTTTAGAGGCCGAATCAACATCACCGACAATTAGTGCTGCTACTTCGGAAACAGTAGGAGTGTTGTAGAGTCTACCATTATGTTGACGATCATAAATAAGCTTTAATTTCAAGTCTAAGAATGAATTACCTTCCAACAGATCCCTTGCCATTCTAAAAACCTTGGCATGAACATTACAGTCATCTAACATAATTTTTAATTTGGCAACAATATCTCTCATAATCCCTTTGTTATCCCTGTTTGAAGTGAGATAGTAGTTTTTAATGAGATAGAACTGAATGCAAAATAATAATACAAATTTGAAAACAGTACAATTACCTAAAACAGTCTATCCTGTTTTCAATTTCATTATTGGTGTCATAGATATAGAGTTGGGCATATTGTGGTGGATGACCGACCGCTGGTAGCAAACCACCAATTCTGTGACATGTTTGCCCGTGAAGCCTCAAAGTTGGTGGCCCTATTCCATTAGAGTGTGTTCTGTCAAATTTCATACCTGGTGATGTGAAAGAAAACATTGCATTATAGGTTCTGATATTGGTTTGGTAGTTGTTACTTTCAGGTGAACTTTGTTTGCCGTACATGAGGTTCTGTATAAGGGGTGGTGGTTCTTTGAGAATAGGCAGTACAATTTTCCCTCCCTTGCAACAGATGTTGAACTTAGGATTTGAAGTGTCGCGTGATTTCCGCTTGTGTTCTTGGTAACACATTGCTGCCCCACAGAACTGGCATTTATACATAGGGTTGCCAATATCAAAATATCCTGCATTCAAATCAATGGCTAATCTATTGGTGGAGTCACCATCTGAGTTCGAATTGTCCATCGTAGTCTGATGATCATCAGAATCAGAGAGACCTTCATCAGATGAATAAGCAGCGCTATTCATATGGTGATTTATATTCTCCGTATTGACAGCATTTGATGACTGAGGATCATGATTTATGGCATTGTGGATTGGAGCAGCAAGACCAGTTGACGATTAAGGATCATTCGTCAGATGAGTGGGAATTTTGTGTATATCAGGTACATCTTGTGTTGGAGTGACGATTGGTATGTTATGATCCGAATTGTGCAATGTATCATGTTGCATCGGCGTAGGTCGAGTGGAGTTATTTGTATTCTTGTAAAGCCACATAACAGAATGGTGCAATAGATTTTTATTGATTCCAACATTATTCTGGTGCGATGTTGGGATAGTTTTCAAGTAGTGATGGATATGCGAATTTAGCCTGGTATTTAAAATCAACCTCCTCCTCTTTCTTGCAATGAAAGCAGCAGCAGACTTTGAACCAGAAACAGATGGATAGACATCAGTTGACTGAAAAACTTCAGGGACAACATTGATAGACCTTGGCAGGTTTGCTGCTTCTATATCAGCTAGATTAAACAAATCAGTGGTACCATAGTCATGTGCATGTTTGTTTTTCTTAAAATTCAGTATGAGCTTTCATCTTTTCCTTGCATCAGCAGATTTCGTGTTACCAATCCGTAATCCTGGAAGGTTTGGTGCCTGCATATCAGGTACATTAAAGAAATCAGTGGCACCATAACCATGTGCATGTGAGTTTTTCTTAAAGTTCATTATCAGCTTTCGTTTTTTCCTTGCATCAGAACATTTACTGTTACCAACTGGTAATTCAATAGCATCCATAGAATGAATCAGTTTTATCAACGTTCTAAGAAAATACAGTTCAAATTCAATTAGAAAATGTAGTTCAAATTCAGTTTTATGTTGTATGAGTAAGGAGAACTCAAGGGAACAGGGAAATATCCATATAAAGGCATGGGAAAATATCCACACCAGATTTGTGTGCCATGTGGAATCAGCAAGGGCCCCAGAGAAAACTCGAGTTGCTTTATATAGATGAATCATAGTTTTTCCATTTTTTTGAATATATATATTACATGATGTGATTAATATGTTGCATAGCACACAATTGGGACTGTTGGCACGTGAAACAAAACCTGTCAAGTGCTATATTTGTAGTCCACAATGATGGCTTGCTTTATATAGATGAATGATAGTTTTCCAATAGTTTTGAATATATATTATATGATGTGATTATGCTTTTGGATAGCACACAATGGGGACTGTTGGCACGTGAAATTAAAGGTCAAGTTAAATAAGCTGGACCCATCTTTTTGGTAGTAAAATGGTATAATACAATAAAGACAAAATGCATGTGATGCTGAATATATTGGAATAAATAGAAAGGTTTGGCATACCAAATAAGGAATTAGATCTGGTGTGAAGAACCATAACTCTTGTTACTACTTGCTAAACTGGGATATTTGGTTCCGTGTTCAAAATCAATGGCAACAGGGGCAGGGATGGGAGCTGCAGATCTGGTGGATACTTTTGAAATTGTAAAGTTGAGCATTCAAGTAAGTTTGCTAGTAATTAAATTAATTCATATTTGTTTTCCAATTTTATTTTCAAGACACTATTTCTCGTTGGTACAAATCGCAAAAAACAGTAGACAAATTCATGATGGGAATATATGTGGTGTAGCCGTTTCTGGAAATTGATCCAACATTTGTTAGAAGCCACATAACAGATCTAGGAAAGACATGGACGATAATAAAGAATGATGGAAATGTTTCTGAAATTGGATTTAATGGAAATGAGGATGTTCCCCTGGTTGTCGCTGGTTGGACGGAGCTGCAACAACTGTATGAACTTCCAAATGATGTGGTTGTAGTTGTTGCTTTTTATGGGAACAACAAATTTGAAGTCGCTGCGTTCAAAGAGGTAACTGGGTTGGAGGATCTACCAATATTTCACAGTAGGTGCATAAACCAGAAAGGGATATATGCATTTGATGTTGAGCTTTCAGAGGAAATCGTGTCCAGACCAAAATTAGTTGAGTTAGAACTTTCAATGTTACAAATCTTTATTATACATTCATTTGTTTACTTTGAACTGATTTACCATTTTAAACCATTATATATGATAGAAATTGCAGCCA
The DNA here is from genome assembly GCA_022829125.1 of Lathyrus tuberosus. Taxonomy (NCBI): domain Eukaryota; kingdom Viridiplantae; phylum Streptophyta; class Magnoliopsida; order Fabales; family Fabaceae; genus Lathyrus; species Lathyrus tuberosus. The sequence goes on along the minus strand of JALAZF010000042.1, from coordinate 6,662,610 downwards.
GAATTCGGAACTGTTCTGAAAGATCATGAATATGAGGTTGTGACATTGTGCGGCGACAATGGCTGGAGTCAAATGCTACTGATTTTGAACATAGATGATCCACAGCGCACAAAGATAGGATATGAATGGAATTTATTCTGTGACTCAAATCAGCTAAGGGCATGAGACAGAATCAGATTCAGATTGGATGTAAACGATGTAAACAAAAGATGCAACGTATTTAAGGTTTCTAAGTTCTAAGTTTCATGCAAAATATGTATTTTATAGTCAATGTTTGTAATTAGTACTTAAGTGTTTAATACACTGCTATCTTTTATGTGAATGGTTAAGATGTATTAATTTTTAAGGAATGTCTGCTTGTCACTGGCTGTTAGTGAAATTGGGATTTCAAAACTAAATTATCAACCTTTGAATTATAAAGTTGGCAACAACCTGGCTATCATAGGTGATGATGGAAAACAAAGAGTTATATGACATACAATATGATACATTACATGTTGCAGGCAGAGAGAAATACATTTTCTGTAATTTACATGTAGCATCCAAGATAACTATGAAAATCAAAAGGTAATAAGATTGTATATAATTTAGATGTAGCATCCTAGATAACTACCAAAATCAAAAGAGAAACCAATTCCAAAATAGAGCATTACAATAGGGAAACGAAAACAAACATCTAGTCCAGCTTCTCCAACTTAATAATCTTCTTGAGTTTCTTGTGGGTCTTAGTAAAATCACACGCAGGCTGCCTCTTTGAAGTTTGTACGACAGATTCAGGTTCACAAATGGATGTAATTTCCATGTCCTGGAACCAGAGAAAAAGTGTTAACACAAAAGAAACCATCGTGGGCTTAAGTATTTTTGTAATTTAGTTGCACACTATATATACATACCATATCTATGCTTGGGTCCTCTAAGGAATCAGAGTCACCATCATCCACAGGATCTGCATCATCACTCTGAAATTGGCAGTACAGATTAACGGTTAAAGTATATAAATAAAAACAAGAATAGACCAGATTAGACTTTGTAATATATTTGTACACAACAGTTGATATGCATACCAGTGACATCGTAGAATCGTTCAATGAATCAGATCCGACCTCATCAAGAGGAACAGCATTTTGCATTTTTGAAATTGCGATTTCCGGTCCAGCAACACAGACAGGTTGGACCTCAACAATCTTGCAGGATAAAAAAATTGAGATCAAATTAAAATGTAGCTGACAATAAGTTTATAATCAAATTGAGTGGTCTCATTGTCATGTATACCACAGCTACATTAGGGGTATCCAGTGAACTGAAGTTTATGTCATCAATACAATCCGCGATCCCCCTCTTTGAAGTTGGTGTAACAGGCTCATCGTCACAGGCAGATGTAACCTGTATTTCCTGTGACCCTAAAAAATGGTTAAAACAATAGAAAGGTGAGTGGAAATAAGTTTGCAACAAATCGGCGGAAGCGAATCATTTAAAAAATTGCATCAGACCTCATTAACAGACTCAACATTCTTCATCTTTGGAATCGAGAATTTAGGTTCAGTGTGATAAACAGATTGGATATCCACATCCTGACGCGGGGGGGGGGGGGGGGGGGGGGGGGGTAGGGGGGAGGGGGGAATTAGAGAAGCAATGGAAATATGTGCATGCTGAATTATGTGTGCTAATTGGCATACATACCGAATCTAGCGAACCAAACTTAACGTTATCAACGAAATCTCCATTCTTTCTCTTTGAAGTTTGTGTAACAGGTTCAGCATCACATATCGGTGGAATAACCATTTCCTGGTTTGTTGATATACATACCACAGAAACACCCGAGGTGTCGACACCTGAGGCGTTGGCCTTTTCCAACCTGTCTGGCCTCTACACAGTTGATCCAATATAAGTGGGGAAAACATAAAGAAACTGTAAAGGCCACAATAAAAAACATCTAATGACATAGATAGAAAGACAGCAAACCTATGACAGATGCAATGTAGATGCTGGGGAAGAATTTGTAGATAGCTGCGACACAGCATGCGGATGAGGTGTTGTGGTTTGGTCAGATGTTGTTGTCTTGCACACAATAAAGAGAAAAATAATAAATTGTTTAATAAAGGCAAAAAGAACATTTAGACTCAACTACAATAAGATATACTTGAGTTATCTCCCACGGAGCCTTCAGCTATTTGACAGCAACTTCATCTCTAAGAAGCATGACAGCAGAGCAATTTTCCCATTCAGGCTGTCACTTAACTCTAAAAACCATCTCCAATTCCAACATTGCATCGAGTCCTAATGGGAACTCCAGAGGATTTGTGATTCCTTTCTGCATTTTTTCCTCTGAATTAGGACCCACAAAAGCACCCAAGACATGTTTTTCAGAATGAAATATAAATATAAATAGGAAATTACACCTTCGCAAGCGAATCACGCATTTGAATAGCTGAGACCCCTAACAGTTGATTACATTCTCTATCCCAGAAAACAAATTTACAACCCCTCTTAGAATAAATGACCTCTATCTCAATCTTGAACCTGCCAAAACACAATAAAGAGCATAAAAATTGAATTATAAATTTAACGATTGAAACATGACGTAATCCAATAAACTTTAACCTAACAGCACCTTAAAATCTCAGTCTCTGTAATATGTCCAGCCTCACATATAAAAGGCGGGCCATCTCCACGAGAAACTTTTGGACATTCATGGCATGCATGATAATACCAGCCATGTTGTGAGGCAAGAATTTTTGTTGTTGTCGCAACAGTGGCACAGAAGGTAACCTATGTAAAAAAAGCAAAACCATAACCAAACTATCAAGATAATTTTTATTTAGAAGCAGAGACACAACATACCTTTGAAAGTTTACAGATTTCATCAAGAGGGAGCACAATTGCCTTTGAAATGATTTTTTCAAAAACTCTCATTAAATTCTAAATGGAAATTTTTTTCTAATGAATATAATTCTATTTTAGAAATTATAAATATTATTATATAATAAATAAATAAATATCATGTAAAATATTATTACAAAATAGTATTATACCTCAAGATTATGTCAAATATTTCATTTTCATTGTTTTCATAGGGTTTCAAGATACAAGTTGTTCTCCCCCTCATAAATCAAGAGCCTTGAAATTCTCACGTGACTTTGTCATTAATTGCTTCAGATAAATCTTTCATATACGGTGCATATCGAGTGATCAGCCACAAAACTTAACTCTTCCATCACTACTTTTCACCATGCTTAACATAAGAGTTTTACTATTTTTTTCTATTAATACATATTGATGCATCTTTTAAGAAACTTCATGTCCCTCACATCTTTTAAGAAACTTCATTATTACACTTATACAAGATCAGCCATCCAAATGTATAAGTCTGATCGTGAAGGCTGGATCAGATCCTGTAGAATTAAGCCGCCAAGTGCGTCAGGGATGCTGGTCGTATAGAGAGGAGGGGGTGTACCTGCAAGGCACTCCGACGCTCAAGTGAGAAAGAGTCAGAGAAAAGGAGCAAGTACAAAGTATGAATTCTTAGGGTGAATATTGGATACCTAACCCTCTCAAGCGAGAGGGTTTATATAGAGCCCCCAGCGTGTGGCCAACGGTCCTATTTTCGGGGAGAAATAACTGTTTTCCCCAAAGAATAGGTAACTACCCAAACTAGCCATTATGTCGGGCAGGGTGCCTAAAACTAGCCGTTATGTCAGGCATAAGCGTGGTTTCGGGCACCTGCCCTTAGCTGTTCGGGGAGCAATGAGGCCGTGCGTAACGGGCAGTGATTCCGGGGAGGAACGTTGCATTCCTTGCCCGGTTGGAGGGGCAGAAAGGTAACTTTTGCCCCTCTGTGGATCGGATTTAGGCACTTTGGGCCGCTCTGGAGCGGAGGCAGATTGGGCCATGCCTAGCCATTCGGCGAATAATGGAAAGATGTGCCTTCGGAGAGTGTAACAACCGACGCAGCAGGAATGCTGAGTTGCAACACTTTTTTTTTGTTTAAAACTTAACATAAACAGAAAACCATCAAATTTAAAGATGCAACATACATACAACCTTTTAACAAAGTCGTTGATTGGTGAAACATCAGCATTAATCAATAATGCAGTGACATTAAATGTATTGGAAACAGATAGAGGATATTTCCCTACATCAGATGCATTCAAACAAATAAGATCCAAGTTAAGAAAACAATTTAAAATAAATATGCCAAGACGAAAATAACATTAATAACCTTCTTCCTTGACATTAGCATATTGCAGGAGAAGAACAGTTGGTCCAGATTGACCAACATGTTCCCTGTGGAATTTCATAAACTGATCCGCATATGCCTCCCATAAAGTACAGTTAATGACATTGTTCCTGCAAATCCAGGGGAAATTTAACAGGAGCGACAAATACAGCAAAGAACCAGGGTATAAATAATATACAACCAAACCCACGCATTATCCCTAAGCATCAAATTAATCTGCTGTTTCCTTCCTCCACTATGGTTTTGGGTGAAACCTATACTTTCCACCATACCAACAATATCTGCGACCAAAACAAACAATAAACAGGGATATAACAAACAGGACAGTAGATGAATAATGACGTGAGTCAAAAGAAACATTATACCTTATGAGCATATCCTTTTTGAAGTTGCCAGTAATGATATCACCAAAACTGGTAAGGGAAAGCGGCACCGCCGGTATATTATGCTTCCCAACATCGGCAACAGAGGTTCCACCAGTAAATTTGGCCATAAATCGGTGCGACGAAGGCTTGAATACCAAATTATTTTGCACAACCTGGAAATTTGATATACTGTATGTAGTGTCAACCTCCATGATGGGACCAAAAGCCTTTTCCAGCACCGCTGGCACAACCATATGCATGTCATCACCCTTACAAATGCAAAAACACGAAATAACATCAAAAGACGGCTTAACAACATAATCAAAAACAACATAGACCACCCAAACAACATACATGGCTGTAAAAGTGAAGCTACAAACTATAATATAAAAACAGGAAATAACAACATAACACTAAAAGAAACAAACTCACGGCATCATCAACCACAAGCATTTCACACCCAAACAACAAACATGGTTGTAAAACTCAACCTACAAACTATAATATAAAACAGGAAATTACACCATAACACTAAAAGAAACAAACTCACAGTATCATCAACCACAACCATTTCAAAGTGGCGTTTGGTATTCATCACGACTGGCCACAAATGCTGGACGCGGACCGCGACCTTCCAAAGGTCCTTTGTATCGTTAACGTCACCCAAACATGTAAACGGACGCGCCATTGGAGCCGGTGAACGCGGGAGCGTAGAAAGCAGAGAACGCAATATGTTGTATTAGAATGAAGAAGAAGAAGAAGAACGATAAAACCAAAATGCAACGGATAAGGAAGCAGAAGTTGGGAAATGGGCTATGAGCAGTGGTGCATTAAATGCAGCATGGGATGGTAAGATATTATCAGCCAAAACATTTTAAATGCAACGGATGAAGAATAAATAAATTGAAACAAAACATTTCCAAAAGACCAATGCTCAGCATCAGCCACGTCCACAAACGTCAGATGGAGGAGAAGCAAAAGTCCAGCTGGAAGCTTAAGAAGGCAGAGGGGCAGTGTGGTCTTTTCCCTAGGCATCTAATTTCTTATATGTAAGATATATTGAAGCATCCAACAGATATCAACTTATCACAAATATTTTACAAGAAATTCCCATTCACTTTGATCTTATTTTTACTATCATTACTTTCTAATTGCAATGTGATAGTTTTTTCTAGTAAAGTCTTGATAAAAAATTCGATGTCAATGTATTTTCCTTCTTGCCTTTGTTGTTATTTTTGTTTATATGTAATCTCAATTTATACACTCGAGAAAAGATCTTGACATCAATTTACAAAATTTTATTTAGACACTCTAAATTTTATTTAGATACACACTTACTAATATTATAATTAAAAGTATTATAATTTGATTTATATACTATGAATGAGATTTTGTATCTAAATTTTGACATCAATATACAAAATTTGATTTATATACTTTAAATGAGTTTTATATATTAATTTAGAGTATTTAAATCAATTTTTTAAATATAAATGAGATTTTATGTATAATTAATTATTCATAGTTAAAAACTAAAAATTAACATTAAAAGAATTCAATTTTAAAAGGAATGATTTATATTAATTTTTACAAAATAATGTGTTGTAAATTCTATTATTTTAAAGCATAACAAATAGGCTAAGGAAATAAATAATAATAATAATAATAATAATAATAATAATAATAATAATAATAACAAACTAAATTCATATCACCTTATAACAATATACCACACTTTTAATTTTTTGGTAGAGAGCATCCACCTTCGCGTTCATATGGTGAAACACATTTATTTCATAAAATTCACCAGTCGTAGAGGCGGATTTAGCGGCGACTTGTCACACACTTCCCCAAGAGTGGTGATTTTTGGCAATCTCTTCTATTAAATTATAAGTTATATCCTGGAGACTATTCATGAGGGCTCCGCCAGAAACCGCGTCTTAGGTCATCCATGTGGAGTAAAGGAGATCATTATAAAAAGTATGAATAATCATCCATTTTTCAAGCCCGTGAAATGGGCACAGTGTCAACAAGTCCTTATAATGCTCTCATGCGTCAAACAAAGATCCCCTTCTTCCTGTCTAAAATTATTAATCTCATTTCTTACTTGGGTCGTTTTGCTTGGCGGAAAATACAATGCAAGAAAGATCGCTTTATATTGAGTCTATGAAGTTATCGAATTGGTGGGCAAGGATTGAAGCCAAGCTCTCACACGATCTCTCAATGGGAAAGGGAATAGCCGGAGGTGGATGGCGATTTGCTCAATGGCATTAGAGTCTTTACAGTACCACAATTATAAACAAAGATAAATAAGTGATCGGGTTCTCAAAGGGCAACCTAGAAAATTGATTTTGTTGGACCATATCTATCAAAGATGGTTTGAGTTCAAAATTATTTGTCGTAATCAGCGGGTGCATAATACTAAGTGCAGTTCCTCTTCAGTAGGAATCGCATAATCCTTAAGAGGCTTAATGTTAAATACTAGATCACTCATCTCTTGTTGTCTTACATTTTGGCGTCTCTCACGTAAGAAAGGCTCGATTTGGTTCACATGTGCGAGTAAATTCTCAGCAGAGTGAGTTCTTCGCATACAAGAGCAGCGAGAGAACTATAGTAAAATAAAAATAAAAATAAAACTCTATTCTATACAGTGACTAAACAAAAAATCAATATCAACACAGTTGGTCCCTGGCAACGGCGCCAAAAACTTGACAAGTCACGAGTGTACGACTGTGCGAAGTAGTAAAAAGTTATCGAACCACAAAGACCAAAAGTGGATTATCGAATTTCGTTCTATCAGTGTATATCTAGAGTGACCGAAAATTGGAGTTTTGTATAATAGCTTAAACAGAAAAACACTTTTGTAAAAATAACTCACTTAAAAATCACTTAAAATACTCTGAGACAAACATGACTTAGGGTTCACTATCCCCACTATGACACATTCATATAATCCTTCATTTTTATTATGAGAATTTTGACACGGTTATAAAAAAAAAATATGGATAACGCCTACTTTCGTCAGCGCATTATCTTGTCTGGGGCGAATAATTTGTCTGCTTTCACACGGCCAAATTATTCATCAGATACTTTTTTCTTAGCGTAGCTATAAAAGATGGAACCTTTCTCAATCTCGTTTGAGCAATTTCGTTGTATCAGACTTAAGTGTTTAAAACCCCACTCTTGGGTACTGATTCATATCCTTTCAGATTATGATTGATACCTGAAAACTCTTTACATTTGTACACACGTTGGAATGAAAAACTCAAGTTTTAAAATAACTTGTAATTAGAATTCTCGTAATTTATTAGTGAAGAATCATACAAATAGTCATGAGTTAGGTTTCATGACCCTTAGTCCCTAGAGGACTACTCACTCATGGTGAAGAATGATACAATCAGAGAAATTATCGCAGTTGAAAACATTATTAACGGTAAAATCATAAATTAACAATTGCAAATAAAATTGAAAATAACTTGACTGACGAGAAAGTCACTTGAATTGAGATAAATCCAATGCTCCAATGGAGACTTGAGTATTGAGCAATACAGTGAAAACTTGGAAAATAAAATACGTGAAACTGAAAATAAAAGTTGGATCCCTGAACTCAAGACAAACTATGAGTTTTAAGGAAAAATCTAAAGGTGCAATAAATCTCAGGGTTAAATGCTCATAACAATTAGAAATTTGACAAATTCAGAAGTTGTAAAGATCCCAAAATAGCCTAGAAAAGCTGAAAAATGAAAGAAATCGGGAAATCTCTCACCTGTCTGCTACATCCTCTAGCAGCTGTTGTGGGTTCCCATATTAGGCCCCTGATTTTTATATGAGCGTTGCCAGAAGGAGGAGGAGCTAGGGTTTGGCTGCTACGGCTCATAGTAGGTGTTAGGACCGCCCGTAACAACCCTCTGGTATTTGTACCAAGAATTCTCGATTCTTTGATATTTCTCCTTTTTTTTGCTTCACTTTGGTTCCTCTATTGCCCAGGATACTTCTTAAAGCTTGAAATTACCAAAAACACGATACCAAAGCATGTATGCAATAAAAGAAGGTAAATCGAACGAAAATGGGAAAATAATAAAGTAAAATAACTTATTAAAGTGATGTGAAAACCACTTATCAAACTCCCTTAAACTTAGATCGTTGCTTGTCCTCAAGCAACAAAGCTTGCTTATGCAAATTTTTGGATAAGTGGTTTAGTGATGGAAAAGCTTACGAAAATGAAGCTATCGGTACTCATACATGAATTTTCATTCATATTGGCTAAGATCTAGTTCTCTCGTAATCATTTGACACCAAAGGTATTTACAAGAAGAATAACCATAGTTAGACTACGGACCTAACTCTCCCTTTCAGGCACCGTTTCAACTATGCTTTATACTTAAGTCTCTTTTTCCGATTTTTCCTTCCCTTTTCATTCAGACAGTCAAATTAAGGCATTTGGATTTATTATGATCATTGTAAGTTCTGTGACTTTTGGATTGGCTACATTTTGGTAAAATAACATGTTGTTAGCAAGATGTTACACCAGATGTTCTGCCATGACAGTCAGACATCATGCCCAGCATGATGCTAGGACATGTTATACCAAAAAGTTAGGGCAGACTATTTTGGTATTTTTAGTGTAATTTTTTAGTGTATTTTAATTCACACGTTTGCGTTATCCAAGGGAGGATATTGTGGGAACTTCTGTTTTAATATATTTTGTTAGTTTTCATGAAAAAGACTCAAGGAGCCTTTTTAGGAAACTTTGTATTTTGTTCCTATTATTGTGCAGGATGTTTTGTAGTGAGTTAAAACTGATTGCTGTTGTTTTTGCGCATAAAAGAAGCCCAGGTCCATTAGGTCTGAAGGCTATTTAAAGAAAGGAGCTAAACCTAAAGAAGACGGATTTTGAAGATTGTAGATTTTGGAGAATTAGGATTAGTCGTGTTTTGATTGGTGTTTAGGGTTTAGTGTTTGTTAATTATATGTCACTCTTGTATCTTCTGATGCATTAAGGTAGACTAATTGTTCTTTGTTAATTGTCCACTTTAAAGCTTTTAAGCAAAAGTGTATTATTCTTGGTTGAAACTTTTAAGAAAAATCAAGTATTGTCTTGGAAGTGTGCTACTTCTATTGTTGGTTGTTATTGAATTTACACTGGGACTGTGACTGATTAGGAAGTGAGAGGGGCATCTCATATCTAGAGGGTTTCTAGGTAGAAGTTGCACAAGGTAGGGATTAGGTGAGAAGTTGTAAATAATGGAGTTTAGCTTTGAACTAATACTATCATAGTGAATTTACTTCCTAGTTTGGTAGCCCCCAAATGTAGGTGAGTTGCATCGAACTGGGTTAACAATTACTGGGGTTAATTTTACTTTTCTGTCATTTAAATCTCTGTATTATATTTGTGTGATCAAATTGTTTTGATCTTAGTGTTGTGACATCTATCTCGACATCTGGTATTTGCGTGTCAGAATTTCAATTGGCATCGGAGCAGGTCACCCTGTTTTATTTTAGGGTGAGCTCTAAAGAGTTTGTATTATGGAACTATGGACAAGGAAGGAAGAGGAAATGTGAATAGTCCACCTATCTTAGATGGCGTTAACTATGACTATTGGAAGGCACGTATGGTGGCTTTCTTAAAATATATGGATAGAAGAACTTGGAAAGCTATCATCAAGGTTTGGGAGCACCCTGTGGTTAAAGATAAAGGTGGAAAGGAGACTTTAAAGCAAAAAGAGGATTGGACCAAGGAGGAAGATGAGTCTGCTCTTGGAAACTCCAAATCCTTGAATGCTCTATTCAATGGAGTTGACAAGAACATGTTTATGTTGATTAACACTTGTACTGTGGCTAAGGATGATTGGGAAATTCTCAAGACAACTCATGAAGGAACATCCAAGGTAAAGATGTCTAGACTTCAGCTTCTCACTACCAAATTTAAAAACCTAAAGATGAGGGAAGATGAAAGTATTCATGACTTTCACATGAATGTTCTTGAAATAACTAATGCCTTTAGTGTCTTGGGAGAAAAAATATCTGAAGAAAAGCTGGTCAGGAAGATTCCTAGGTGTCTTCCCAAGAGATTTGACATGAAGGTCATAACAGTTGAAGAAGCCCAGGACATAAGTAAACTAAGGGTTGGTGAACTCATTGGGTATCTTCAAACTTTTGAATTAGCTATGAGTAACAAATTTGGACAAAAGAACAAGAATATAGCTCTAACTTCTAAAACTACTGATGAAGAGATTTCTAAAGCCATTGTGTTACTTGGAAATAAATTCAATAAGATTCTGGAAAATATGGATAAGAAAATTGAAACAGAAGTCAAGGACATTGCATCTAACATCAATAGTGGTCTTCAGAAAAAAATTGAAACAAAAGAGGAACAAAATCCAAACAAAGTTATCCATTGTTATAACTGTGAGGGTCTTGGTCACAGTAAATCTGAATGTCCAACAACTACCATAAATAGAAGTTTAAACCCTTCACGCTGGACTGATGGGTCTGAAAATAGTAATGATAGAATTGGCAAAAATATTACTGCTTTCTCTGGTAGATGCAGCTCAGATAAAGACTCGTGTAATGAAGAAATCACCTATGAAGAACTAGCTGCCTCATACAAGGATCTATGTGTAAGAAGTGAAGAAGTGTGCAAGTTAAGAGAAAAGCATAACGATTTTATAGCACACCTTTAGAAAGAAAAAGAGAGCCTTCTAAATAGCATATCCAGCCTTCTAAATGAGGTAAACCTACTGACTCATAAGGTAGAAATTATGACAAAATCATAATGCTGAACAATGAATCTGGTGTATTGAATGAAACTCTTCAAGTTGGAAAAGAAGGTAAGGTTTTCCCTAATATAGGGTTTAACTATCAGACTGTAAAAAATCAAAGAAAAACCAGTGCTGCTAAAGAAAAGGATGAGGTGTCTGACCAAATGTTACAACATCCTGCCAGACCTCAGAAAACTTACACCAGAGGTAAGCTCCAGCCATGGAAATGTCATTACCGTGGAAGATATGGTCACATAAAACAATTTTTCTACAAATTGTATGGATACCCTAAACATTGGTCTAAGACTGAATATAATCATGTATGGATTAAAGGAAAAGGGGAGGCTAGTGTTGTGGGCATATTTCTTAGTCTATTAGCTCATATGTCTCCAAAAGACTCTTCTCAAGTCAACTGGTATGCTGATACTAAGTGGGCTAGACATATGACAGGTGTTAAGAACTATTTGGTTGACAACAAGCTCTGTCTCACCAAATCTGCCACATTTTGCGATAGTACAAATGAACAGAATGAGGCTATATCCAAGGATGATTACTGCATTCTCAAACTAGAAAGTATGACTGAAGATGACTATAGAGATACTCTTAGACTGAGAACTGAGAAGAAAAACATGATGTCTAACCTGGTGTTGCGACATCTCGATAAAACCAAAAACATCACGGTCAAACTGGAAGTTTAGTTTTATGAGTAATTAAGGAAATTATTAGTGTGTACGCATAAAAAGGATTTTTTCTCTCTCCAATTAATACGACACGATTCTCGTTGTAAATCATTGCTTCCTTGCCATACTTCTCAAAATCACGTAAAATCTTTTTACAACTACTTCAGTATTCATCTCTCTTGCCTAAACAAATTGTTCATCTCCCATTACCTCAACGTGAAATCTGATTCCATGATGCCAAACATTTCTGTCTCTATTCCAAGTAAGAGTTCGGAGGAAAAGAATATGGAAACCCCAACAAAATCTAGGGTTTCACCTTCAATAACTGAGGCCTTCTCACCAGACGTCATTACTAATGTTATTCCTCTCTATCTATTATTCATCCTCAAGAAGATGTCAAACCCTCTGGAAGCAAGAAGGCTAAGACCTTTAAGGTTAGTAAAGACTCTTCTCTTTTAAAAAGTGGTCAAAAACTCCGTAGCTCTAGGAAATCTACAGTCTCTGGTACAAAGAAATCTTTATCTATGAAGAGTTTGTACCTTGATCCTCTCCCTACTAGTCAAGGCCCTCTAGAGTCTAACCCTAAGATAACCACTGATGAGGCTGAAACTGAACTCACCATCCTTTAAGCCAGTAACATATTATTGAGGCTGCTAGTGATGAAGAGATCAGGAACAAAGTTGATCTGGACAAATTGGAATTGAGTAATATTGCTCAAGAAGTCAGTGAAAAGAATGTTTCCAAGTCTGTGACTGTTGACTCCGGATCCAATGTTAAGCCAGATGTTGAGACATCCTTGGCCCAGACTGAACATGGAAACCCTAACATAAGTGAGGCTGAAAAGATAGACACTGATAGGAAGCTACACAAGTTTGTGGCTAGTGTTCTAAAAGAAGCTCGATGCGAGACTAAACAAAGTAGCTCAACTGTCTTGACTAAAATTGATTAACATGAAGGCAATTATACGAGTCGTCATCAAAGTGAGATGGCTACAAAAGCTGTGTCCTTTAATGTTCCTGAGCAACATGATCAAGAAGTTGTGATTACCAAAAGTCAAAGTGAGACGAGCAAAGAAATAGCTATGTTTGATGATAAGGAAGGACTATCTGACAAGGAAAATAACTCTGAACCAAAGACTCCTACAACTGTTAATCTGAGTTTAGATGATGAGACGTTGGAAGCAAGTATTGCTAAGAAGATAAAAAGGAGGAAAAGAGAGACTGGTGTGTCAACAAGCAAATAATGTAGTCACTCTAAAAGAAAACCTAGTGTAGAACCTGAGAAAAGTTGGAGCAAGGTGGTGTCCCCTATCCCAAAGAAGAAATCACTGAAAAGGAAGAAAACTCCTTCAAGTGACTTTGAGGTTGAAATACATGTTGAACCAGATATCCAGGACATCGTGTCTTCTAGCAGAAAGGTTGTTGCAGGAAAGAAGATACCTACAAACGTTCCTGAAGTGGCCATTGATAACATTTCCTTTCATTTTATGGAGAGTGTTGAAAAATGAAGATTTGTATGTCAGAGGAGGATAACACTTGAAAGAGAACTTGGTAAGGATGCTCTTGAGCTCAGGGAGGTAATGAGTCTCATTGAACATGCTGGATTGATGAGAAGTATATTTGGGATGAGAAAGTGCTATGAGATGCTGGTAAAGGAATATATAGTAAACATACCTACTGACTGTGACGACAAGAGAAGTAACGAATACAGAAAAGTATATGTGAGGAGCAGGTGCGTTGAGTTCTCTCCAGAAATCATCAATAGATTCAAGGGAACAAGTGAGGAAGAACAAGCTGAAGTGGAAGTCAGTGATAATATTGTCTGTAGGGAAATCACTGCCAATCAAGTGAAGAACTGGCCTAGAAAAGGAAAATTGTCTGTAGGAAATCTAAGTGTCAAGTATGTTGTACTGCACAAAATTGGAGCTGCAAATTGGGTGCTTACAAATCACTCATCTACCATTGCTACTGGCTTGCGTAGATTTATCTATATCATTGGTACATAAACACCATTTAATTTTAGTTCTTATGTGTTTGATCAAATAATGAAGCATGTAGGCAATTTTGCTGTTAAACTGTCAATTGCCTTTCCTTCTCTGATCTATGGAATCATCTTAAGTCAGCATCCTGGTATTTTGACAAATGTTGATGCAACATGTAAAAGGGAAATGCCATTGTCCTTACATTACAAATTATTTGAAGGGACACATGTCCCAGACATTGTCAGGATATTTGACAAGAGAGTTGCTACTGTAACGTCCAGAACAGGTGTACTGGATGAGTTAAAGGCAACCTGCAAAGAATTGGAAGCAACTATAAAGAGCTGCACTGCTAGAAAAATCAAACTGAAAGGACTCATTAAAGTTATGTCTGAGGAAGGCTCAGACGACAACTTGGTTGATGCGGAGAAAAAGGAGGGAAACAACGATGACCAAGATCATAGCATTGGAGATGAGAGCTTTGAAGATTAGAGATAGTTGAAATTGTTGACTGTTTTTCTGTTGTATTGTTTAGGTAATGTGCCCCTTTGTTTTTGCTACTGTATTTCACTTTGTGCTGTTTGGATGTTTGTTTTGTTAGAGATTGTGTGCTTCCATTTTCAAATATGTGTGCTTCCATATATTACTGTTTGTTTCCATTTGTGTGTTTGCTATATGCATGTGTGGTTCCATTTATGATTGTTTACATTTACTCTGCTTTCTTTTTGTCAATTTTTTGCTAAAAAGAGGGAGTAAAGTGTTAGTATGTTTGTTTGTTTTTTATGTTGGATCAGATGTCATGACTTCATGTCATGTGTTTTACTAATGCTTAGGAAAAGTAGTTTTCATTACTGTTGTTGGGTTGTATGCAACTATTTAGGGGGAGCAAGATAATTTGTTGTGTGTCTGTGCTGAAAAGTAAGACCCACTGCTGTTGGTGTGCAAGAACTAGATGTCAGACTCTGAGGTGTTGTTGTTGGTGTGCAAGAACAAGATGTCAGACTCTGAGGTGTTTGTAAGATGGAGTTATGGTGTTGCTGTGTTTGGGAGAATGCATTATTCTCTGTAGTAGATTGTGATGTTCAGAGGGCGTGTGTATGTGTTATGTGTTTTTGGTGTTTGGTTCTATTGCAAGAACATGCAAGAGTTTATGTGTATTTTTTTTTTGTGATTTTGGTTTTCCCCTTCAGGGGGAGTACTGGTTATGTATGACAGGGGGAGTTATGTACCTGTCTGATCTGTAGTTGTCAGGTTGCAGTTTGTACAAAGCTCACATATTTTCAAGTAGCTTGTGTTGTTATGTTTGTGATGTCAGACTAGATGTCTTGAAATTGTGTTGTCAGGTGTGCTTTTTGACAGCATTATGTTTGGGTTTGTGGCTTTTGCTGTCTATGTTTTGATTCCGCTGTGTTTGCCTCTGATGTGTGCTAAGGTTGTTTTAGCCAAAATTTGCCAAAGGGGAAGATTGTAAGTTTTGTGACTTTTGGATTGGCTACATTTTGGTAAAATAACAAGATGTTACACCAGATGTTCTGCCATGACAGTCAGACATCATGTCCAGCATGATGTTGTGACATGTGTTAGGACATGTTATACTAGAAAGTTAGGGCATGACTATTTTGGTATTTTTAGTGTGATTTTTGAGTGTGTTTTAATTCACACGTTTACATTATCCAAGGGAGGATATCGTGGGAACTTCTGTTTTAACAAATTTTGATAGTTTTCATAAAAGGGTCTTTGAGCCTTTTTAGGAAACTTTGTATTTTGTTTCTATTATTGTGCAGGATGCTTTGTAGTGAGTTAAAACTGATTGTTGTTGTTTTTGCACGTAAAAGAAGCCCATGTCCATTAGGTCTGGAGGCTATTTAAAGAAAGGACCTAAACCTAAAAAAGACGGATTTTGAAGAATGTAGATTTTGGAGAATTAGGATTAGTCGTGTTTTGATTGGTGTTTAGGGTTTAGTGCTTGTTAATTGCATGTCACTCATGTATCTTCTAATGCATTGAGGTAGACTGATTGTTCATTGTTAATTGTCCACTCTAAAGCTTTTAAGCAAGAATGTATTGTTCTTGGTTGAAGCTTTTAAGCAAAATCAAGTATTATCTTAGAAGTGTGATACTTCTATCGTTGAGAGGGGGATCTCATATCTAGAGGGTGTCTAGTTAGAAGTTGCACAAGGTATGGATTAGGCGAGAAGTTGTAAACGAGGGAGTTTAGCTTTGAACTAATATTATCATAGTGAATTTCCTTCCTGACTTGGTAGCCCCCAGATGTAGGTGAGTTGCACCGAACTGAGTTAACAGTTACTGGTGTTAATTTTACTTTTCTGTCATTTAAATCTCAGCATTAGTATTTGTGTGATCAAGCTGTTTTGATCCCAGTGTTGTGACATCTGTCTCGACATCTGATATCTACGTGCCAGAATTTCAATCATCACATGCACAAGATTGGTCGATAATTTTTGTTTAAACACCATTTATTTATTTTCTTTTACCGATAAATTTACACACTCTGTTTGCTTATTTGTCCACTTTGGGACGACGTTTGGGGTTCAACCACCGTTAGGCTGAATAATTGAGTGAGGGTTACCCAACTTAGAATGTGTAGTTGCCTTTTACCATCTTTTCATCATTTTAGTGCTAAAATTGTTTATTTTTCAACCAATCATACATTCTATGTGAATCTAAATTATATCGAACTATCATTATAAACTAATTAAGGAGTACTTCTTAGAATCCGAGTACTATGGTACAAATGAACACGTTAGACTCGCATCTTACTTTGGGAAACCTGGGGTGTTCGAGTAAAACCTATGTTTCCTAACTATCAAAGTTTTTTCAAGAAATTTTTTGAACGGTTCTAATTCGATTTTTTTTGGAAAAGTCGTCTTTTTAAAATAAAAATTAACGGAAACAACTAAAAGAACAAAAAGCATAAACACACAAGATAGAAAAAGATAAGAAAAGTAAAGAAATTCCCCACAAAAAAAACTTCAACCAAACATTCTCCGTAAAGTTTTAGCGCAAGCAAGAGGGAGTGAACTCACAAAGACCTCACTCGGGAGGTGGAAAGCACAATATAAGCTACTACAACACCCGTGTAACACCCTAAACCCTGAAAAACTATTATGTAACTAAATCATGCAAAAATACTTTTTATTCAACAAAAGGTGTCACATCTCTCTCATAAAACATCATTCTAAAAAAATTTAGAAATAAACAGCGAAAACTCAAAAACATGTTTAACTTAGATATATAATTAACACAACTCAATTTCAACCATAGGGAAATGAATCCAACCAATTCTCAAGAAAATATCAAACAACTGAAAAAACCCGTCATGATGTTACACTATAAGAGCAAAATACAGAGATACTAAGTAAACGCAAAAATGATAAGTAAAACAAAGTAGACATCTATGTCTATACTTCCACACAACAGCAATTAATGCTCATCTACCTGGGTATTTGTACCATTGGCACAGCGAACTACATACACAAACAAATAAGAGGTGAGAATACATTCACAAATGTTATAGGTGTATAAACAGCGATGATAGTTTCGATAAAATTATTTATTTATCACATATTTTAGATTCACAACGACAAACAATCACAATGCAAGTATGTAATTCAATGTAATTCTCCTCCAAATTCAAGTTATACCAAAGTTTTATATTCCAGAGTTATGCTAATGATTGATCAAACGTCTCCGGTTTCTCTCTAAACCAACGATTCCTCTATGAGTCTGAGATCTGTCTCTAGTTCCTCTCTGAACCAATAATTTCCTCTGTGAATCTAAGACCCTCATTGGACCGAAGTCCTACCTATCTTTGATATACATGAATGCATGAAATGCCACAAACAATAACATTTATCATGAGTTCCTCTCTGAACCCACAACATTGTCAATATAAAGTCACCACAATAGCTCCTCTTTGAACTACACATCTCAACATAAATATCGCCAATATAAAACGACCACTTTAGTTCCTCTTTGAACTACTCAACTCAGCATATATATAATTATAGTTCGACTCAATACATATAATTATATAATTATTTACAAATCATCATCAACAGGGTAAACATATTATTATACAAACTCAACAAACCTCACAAGCGTACTCTAGCCTTATCTCACTACTCACAAACACGACTCTAAACATGTCAAACTACTTAAATTCAACCCTTTTAATTCACATAACACTCCCAACACCTCAATGTAACTCAAAAACTTACTCACACTCTAAGCATGTCAAATGAATCATAACTCAACCCTCTTGATTCAACTTAATCAATCACACGATTAAAATTTTTTTATCATTAATAATTATTAAACCATTCAGAAGTTATCCCTTAGTTACCTTCGTTACTATTCATTTATAAATACCACGAGTAACAAATTGAATTCACATCTTCATGTGCACATTTAACCACTCAATACATTACCATGAGGTAGTATTACACGTCAGTTCCCCCAACCCTTCAAACCGCACCTAAAATGGAGTCACGAGCGAGACTCAAGTTATGATGAAAACAATATCTAAATAAAATTAGCCTCATCTGAGCCATCGAGTTGCCACCAAGTTGCGGAACGAGGTACTACCGAGTCGCAGACCGAGCCGTCGAGCCGCGTAGAAATCCCCTTAGTCGTTTCCAAGCCACCATTAAGCTACAACCGAGCCGTTTTTGAGTCGTTTGCGAGCCGCCATTTTTATGATTTTTGACTCGACTTCGTACCGTACCCGATTTTTGGATTTTCTCGACTTTTCGAAATTTTCTGACTTTTTGACTTATTCCGACTTTTTTATTTTTTGACCTATTGAACAAATTTAAACTCGCCTCTCATATTTGACCACTATTCATCTCAGTACATGTTAACCTAGGTGTTCTGGACTGGACCAATGGCTAGACATGGCCCAATCCGCTTCTGCTCCAGAGTGTCCCAAATTGCCTAAGTCCAATCCACAAAGGGGCAAAAGTTACCTTTCTGCCCCTCCAACCGGGCAGAGACTGCATCGCTCCTCCCCGGAAACAATGCCTGTTACGCACGGCTCGTCCACTCCCCGAACAATTATGGGCAGGTGCCTGAAACTGTGCCTATGCCCGACATAACAGCTAGTTTTAGGCACCCTGCCCGACATAACGGCTAATTTGGGTAGTTACCAATTCTTCGGGAAAACGGTTATTTTGCCCCAAAAATAGGACTGTTGGCCATGCGCTGGGGGCTTTATATAACCCTCTCGCCTGAGAGGGTCAGGTATCCAATATTCACCCTACGAACTCATACTTTGTACTTGCCCCTTTTCTCTGACCCTTTCTTACTTGAGCGTCGGAGTACCTTGCATGTACACCCCCTCATCCTCCTCATACGACCAGCACCTCAGACGTACTTGGTGGCCCACTTCTACAGGATCTGATCCAGCCTTCACGATCAGTGGCGCCGTCTATGGGAAACATTGTTTTCCCCATCTTTCTTTCCCCAGAAATCGAAGATCAAAGCAACTTTCAAGATCATCATCATGGCCTCTCAAGATCGCGCCAAAGGCGCTCTCCAAACCGCTGTCCTCCCCATCAACAAGACTGACATTGACGGCCCATCATCTCTTCTTCGAGATGCTCGTTTTCTAAGGGATGGAGCCACAACTTATCCTTCCCTTACCCCTGCTGACCGCAACAACAATCAGCTCTCGCTGGACGTCCAGCTCATTCCTGTTCCGCCTAACACCGACCCGGTCGTGGCGGCCCTCCTGGAGGCGATCAACAAAACCAACACCCTGATCCTGTAGCAGAATGAAAGAATCGGGGCATTAGAAGAATCAAGCCGTCCAAGATCCCTTCCTCCGAGGAGGAACCAACGACGATCTAGGAGCCCACAGCCCCGGAGAGATATTGACCGAAGACTGCGCTAAGAGTCTGACCCTCGCGCCACACGAAAGTGTGACCAGGTTTCCCCACGTGACCAGCACTCTCCCGGCCACAAGAGAACTCGAAGGAATGAGCAGTCTCCCCTGGTCAAGTCTAAAGGCCGGGCCCATTCACCTTCTCCCCAAAGGAACCGCTCACCTTCTCCTCGAAGGAACCGCTCACCTTCTCCTCGAAGGAACCGCTCACCTTCTCCCCGAAGGAACCGCCGCCGCGAGCGTACCCTTCGCTCCCCGTCATTCAAAAGTTCTAGCAGCGACGATGAGCCTCGCGGCCCATTGTCCCAGGAAATCTTGGCTACCCGACTCCCTAAGGGCCTGGAGAAGCCCCCGTCACTAGGCACGTACGACGGGACTACTGACCCCGACGAACACATCGAGAACATCGATGCGCTATTGGACTACCGTGGCGTACGGGGCGCCATCAAGTGCCGGCTATTTCTGACCACGCTCCAGAAAGGGGCAATGACATGGTACAAGCAGCTGCCCGAAGAGTTCATTACCTCCTGGAGGCAACTGGGCAGAATGTTCTCGCGGCATTTCACAGCTTCTCGCCGTCACCCCAAGACTGAGGCCTCCCTTGGAGCCATAATCTAAGGGAAAGACGAACCTCTCCACGCATATATTGAGAGGTTCAACAAAGAAGCAGTACAGGTTCCTACAACAGACGAGATGAAAAAGTTTCTGCTCGAGCAAGGACTCCGCCTGGGCTCCGAGTTCTCTAAATCCGTCGGTCTCACACCGTCGAGGAACCTAGATGCCCTCCTCCTCAAAGCCCAATTGCACATTCACTACGAAGAGAATGTTGCAGCCAGCAACATCCGAGCATCACGCCATCAGGAGAACGCTTAGGCCTACAGAGGCGAGGAAGCCTCAACAACTCGTCGAGGCGAACAGAGGCGCGAGGACCGTCCTCGGGAATCCCGCGACAACAAGGGACCCTTCGGGCGATTCCACGACTATACGCCCCTGACCGTCTCCAGGGAGAAGATACTGTCCGAGTGTACGAACTCAGAATTCAAGCAGGCAGGGGTCTGCTTCCCCAAACAACTGTCGGCCAGACCCAACGCGGACAAATCAAAGTATTGCCGTTTCCACAAGAGTCACGGCCACACTACTGAAGATTGCATCCATCTGAAGGATGCTATTGAGATATTGATCAGGGACGGCCACCTAAAACAGTTTGCAAAGACGAAGAACACTCCTCGGCAGGATGCCCAGGAGTCCAAGAAGATAGAGGAAGAAGTACCCTCCTCGAAAGAAGCCAACATCCAGGTTGCTATGTCCATATCACGACCAGAAGACTTCCACGTCCCTGACGGGCTCTGCGCCCCTGCTTATTTCGCGGCCCACAACCCGTGGGAGACGTTTCCCTCCACCATGGTTATCTCCGGCGGGGGCTTCAACAAAGTCACGGTGGGCTCTGTGAAATGAAAATTCGAGCATCTGATCAACACAAGCTCTAATAAGGTGACCACGCTTGATCAGACCCAGAGGGGCTCTATCCCCATCTCCTTCTACCGGGAAGAGCTCCTCGGGGGGTCTCCAAACTCGAGCATACCTTTGCTCGTTAGAGCCCGAATGGAGAACTTCGACTTTCGCAGAATCCTCGCCGACCAGGGCAGCTCGGTCGACATCATGTACTCCCAGTTGTTTTCAACACTTCAGCTGGACGAATCACACCTTACCCCCTACGTGGGGTCTGATTTGCAGGGATTCAACGGATCAGTGACCAAACCATGGGGATACGTCAAACTGATTGTGACCTTCGGATCAGCTGAGACGGCCAGATCCGTCAAGGTATAATTTTTGGTAATCGACTGCGCGTCGCTTTACCAGTGCATATTCGGGATACCAACTTTGGCCGAGTTGGTAGCAGTGCCTTCAATAGTCCACCTCAAGATGAAGTATTACACTTCAAAAGGGATGGTAGCCACCCTCCACGGCGATATCGAGGTTGCGCGACGGTGTTTCGAAGCAGCCGCAAAGGGGCTCAACGCCATTACGTCAAAACCAAAAGCGTCGAGCAAGCCAACGTTGCCAAGCAGCTCTAAGGAAGCCAAGCCTCTGCCCCAGGTCGACTCCATCGACCTTGACAGCCGCTTCCCCGAAGAAGACCAACAGGAGGAACGAGCAGCTTCTGCTAACTCGCCTGCATCGTCTAGCAGTAACTCCCATCTGATGCGCCCAATCCCGGATGGCAACTTCGAGATCGTTCTGTTCGGCGACGACCCTCAACGGGGAGTGAAGATTGGAGCAGACCTACCCGACATTGCAAGGAAGCAGCTCAAAGCCTGCCTCCGTGAGAACACCGACCTCTTCGCCTGGAGCGCCGCCGAGATGCCCGGCTTGGACCCGTCCGTCGCCTGCCATCAACTGACAATTGACCCGGCCATCAAGGTCATAGCACAACGTAGGAGAAAGCAGTCTCCGGAGAAAACGGAGGCTGCAGAAAAAGCTGTAAAGGACCTCCTCGAGGCCAAATTTATTTCGGAGGCCAAGTACACCACTTGGCTGTCCAACATTGTACTCGTGAAAAAAATCCAATGGAAAATGGCTAATATGCATTGATTACACCGATCTTAACAAGGCATGCCCGAAGGATGCCTATCCCCTCCCCAATATTGATAAACTTGTTGATAATTCTTCCGGTTTTAAACTTTTATCGTTCATGTATGCCTACTCAGGCTATAATCAAATTCCAATGGCGATGGCCGACAAAAACTACACGGCCTTCATTACCAAATCGAGTAACTATTACTATAACATAATGCCCTTCGGTTTGAAGAATGCCGAAGTGACCTATCAAAGAATGATGAACAAGGTCTTCCGGGGAGAGATAGGCGACATGCTCGAAGTCTACATGGACGACATGATAGTAAAATCCCACGAGGAAACCGATCACACTGCCCATTTAAGGGAGGTCTTCGAACAGGCCAGAAAATACAAAATGCGTTTCAACCCGGAGAAGTGCACGTTCGGTGTTCGGGCAGGGAAGTTCCTCGGCTTCTATCTAACAGAACGGGGAATCAAGGCCAATCCCGATAAATGCCGAGCATTCTCCGAGTTTCTAACGCCCAAGTCAAAGAAATCCATCCAGTCCCTCAACAGGATGCTCGCGTCACTATCTCGTTTCGTGGCCAAATCTGCCCAGCACGCCCTACCATTCTTCAAACTCCTCCGCAGGGAGGCAACGTTCGAATAGACTGAGGAATATGACAAGGTTCTTCTCCATCTGAAACGGGCACTCTCATAGCCACCAGTCCTCTCTCGCCCGGATAATGGCGAAACTTTGAACCTATACCTCGCTGTAGCAACTAAAGCAGTGAGCGCCGCTCTCATCCGCGAGACTCCTGACGCATAGAAGCCCATATATTTCACGAGCAAAGCACTACAAGGACCAGAGTTAAGATACCAACAGATAGAGAAAGTGGCTCTGGCCCTCATCAATGCAGCCAGAAGATTAAGACACTACTTCTTAACCCACACGATCATGGTTCGAACAGATCAACCCATAAAACAGCTACTGGGACGACCAGACATGGCCGGTAGAATGCTCAAATGGTCGCTCGAACTATTCGAATTTAACATCCGGTATGAAGGCAGGAAAGCTCTCAAAGCCCAGGCTCTGGCCGACATCGTCGCAGAAATGACATTCGCAGACTCCCCTGCGAGCGAAGCGCGCAAATGGACCATTTTTGTGGACGGTGTCTCAAGCTCGGCAGGGAGCGGCGCGGGCATCATACTGGAAAGCAACGAAGAAATCATCGTTGAAGTATCACTCACCCTGTCCTTCCCAACCTCCAACAACTAGGCTGAATACGAGGCCTTCCTCGTTGGGTTACGCCTAACCGAGGACCTGGGCGCAGAAGAAGTCGTCATTTGCACAGATTCACAACTCGTGGCCCTTCAGGTCTGAGGAGAATATCAAGCCAAAAATGAAAACCTGACTGAATACTTAGCCCTGTTCAAAAAGGAAATGGCGAAGTTCGCAACAGTAGAAGTGAAACATGTTCCCCGCGAACATAACGTGCGAGCAGACGTTCTATCCAAACTAGCCAGCACAAAGAAGAAAGGCGGAAACAAATCCGTCATACAGGAAGTACTTCCTCGACCCAGTATCGAGAAGGACTACCCGACCCTCGACGTACAGGTGATCGGCGACAACAACTGCTGGATGACCCCTGTTTATAACTATCTCGCTAAAGACGAACTTTCATCCGACCCAAAAGGGGCCAGCGTAGTTGGCCGAAGAGCTTGCTCCTACGTCCTGATCGAGGATAAACTCTACAGGCGAGGATTCTCTATTCCGCTGCTCAAGTGTGTCGAGGAAGAAATGGTCGCACACATCTTGCGCGAAATCCACGAGGGGATCAATGCCCAACATCTCGGTGGAAGGTCCCTTGCCCGAAAGGCCCTCCGAGCAGGGTATTACTGGCCGACCATGCAACACGATGCGAAAGAACACGTGAAGAAATGCGATAAATGCCAACGGCACGGGGACATGCACCTGGCTCCACCTAACGAGCTCAAGGCAATGTCCTCCCCGTGGCCATTTGCCTGGTGGGGCCTAGACATCCTTTGACCCTTCGTAGTAGGATCAAATCAGAACAAATACCTAATAGTGGGCGTAGACTACTTCATAAAATGGATAGAAGCAGAGGCTCTGGCCAAAATAACTGCCCTCAACATACTGTGTTTCTATAAACGAAACATCCTTGCGCGTTTTGGCGTCCCCCAGGCGATAGTCATGGACAATAAGACACAATTCACGGACAGGAAGTTCCAGGACTTCGTTGCTCAGCTAGGTACGAAGCAACACTTCGCATCCGTCGAACATCCCCAAACAAACGGGCAAGCCGAAGCGGCGAACCGGGTTATCCTTCGAGGCCTCAAATGAAGGCTAGACGAAACGAAGAAGGCATGGGTCGAGGAGCTGCACAGTGTGCTATGGGCATACCGCACAACGCCACACTCTACAACCGGGGAAACACCTTTCCGTCTAGCGTACAGGACCGAGCCTGTAATCCCCGTCGAAGTTCACGTACCCTCCAGGCGAACAGAGTCTCCCCTAGACGAGGAGATGAACGACGAATCATTAAGGGAAGAATGCGACCTCGTCGAGGAAATCCGAACTGGGGAGGCCCTCCGCGAATCCTCGCTAAAACAAAAAATTACCGTTAGGCACAACGCCAAGGTGATACGACAAGAGTTCGACGTGGGGAGCCTTGTTCTAAGGAGAAACCACAAAGACTCTCGCGAAGGCAAACTAGTAGCCAACTGGGAAGGACCCTATCGCATCCGAGCAAAAACGGAGAATGGGGCATACTACCTAGAACATCTCAACGGGGAAGAACTTGCTCGACCATGGAACGCCGAAAAGCTAAAACAATACTATAGCTAAGGCCCTAATTCTCGGTTCGACCCATCACGACGACGAACGTCAGCTACCGACCACTATGCACGCCTAGGTACAAGCGTCGAATACCGACAAAGCAGAACCCCGCTCAGTAACGAGCCGAGTAACTGCTCGACGGTGGTCCTCGATTGAGCATCTCCGTCGTCAAAGTACCATGACTGGAAGAACCCCAACTCGCGATGGGACATTCACACCGCGAACTCAGACCTCAAACCCGACCTGAGCTCCGCATCCCCGCCAGGACATTCCCCGGCCGTTCGACCAGTACCCCTCACTGCCGAACACATCTACAACGAGCAATCCCCTAAAACTTCACATGAGTCAAATACTCCCTATCACGGGCAGACATACATTCACAATAAGCATGAGTACAACACTTAGCATAAAATAAAAGCAAGTAAAACCATGCAAATAACAGAGTCGGCCACCAAGACCGGGCATATAAGTTAATATAATAAGTGGCCACTAGGACCATGATTGTGCTAGATTACATAAAACGGGGGTCATGCCCCCAAAATAAGTTACAACAATTACGCGGCACACAGGCCTGACAAATTACAACAACATAAAGAAAACCCCTCACTCGTCCATCTGCGCGGCGGGATCTGGCTGAGAATCCTGATTCTCTGCGGGTTGGTCCTCAGCATTCTCTTCAAGGAGGGCAGCAGGCATGACGATCCGGTCATCCTCAACATGCGCCAGATAATGGGTACCCTCGACAGAGAAGTCAAGCTCGGGGTTCACCACCCGCAGTTGAGACACGGCGTTTCTGAAGGATTCATCTGCGACGGTAATACTGTCATCCTCGGCCATCAGTATACGGGCGACCAGCTCGGACCTTGTCTTTAATTCCTTCACATCTTCAGGCTCATCTTCACCCGGAGCGTTGACCGCCCTCAGCTGCTGGACCAGCTCCTCGGTCGCCTTCTTCTCCGCAACTAGCGTAGAACTCTCTTTCTTCAACTTGGAAACCTCCTCTTCAGCCTTCTTCCGAGCATCATTTGCACCCTTGACCTCTTCTTTAAGGGACGCCATGGTAGCCCGGGCAGCGTTAAGTTCAGACTCAATTGCAGAGTCCCCTTCAGCATAAACGGCTGTCATCTCCAGCATCCTAACTAAAGCTGAAGCATCTTGAGCCACCAAAGCCCTCTTGCACGGGCGGTCCATGCTTTCCAAATGAAGAGATTCCTCCCAAGGCACGACCAAAGAGTTCCCCTCAAAGAATCTCCTATCAAGGATACAATGAGGAAGCTCGAACTTCCCTTTCTCCGGTACCCGGGTGAGATCCACGGCGTCAGTAATCCTTGGCCGCTTAGATCGTCCGGTCAAAGGCAGGGGAGATCCCCGGGGAGCGGGAGTGGGAGAAGAGGGCCCTGCAGCAGACTGAACTGGAGTGGGAGCACGCGCACCAGCGAATCGAGAATTCAGAGGAACCGCTCCGGCCTTGTTCCTCATAAGAGCATTCTTCACAACCCTCTTATGGGCCTGAGGCATCTCACCTGCACGAACAAAAGTCAAACACATTAATTACGAGGAAAAGAAATAATGCGAGCAAATCTAAAATAACTAATACTACCAAGCAGCTTCTCGACTTCCGCATGAGTCTTGCACTCCAAGAGTGCCTTGGTGTTAATAAATCGGTACTCAACCCTCTGACTACCGTCCTCCTCGAATACCGGGTTACCCTTATTCGTCCAGCATTCCGCAAGCCGGAAGGAGTTAACGTACTTCGCCAACTCCTCGTACGCCACGGCATCCTGCCCGTGTTGGTCGTGCGATTGGAGAACATAGTCACCGGGCCTCTTGGCGAAATGGTCAAGTGCCCAATGGATTGGGAACTTGTAGATTCTCTGCCCAATAAATTTCCCCGTCTCGTCGTGCAGGTCATTTCCATCCTCATCAACCTCGATCTCCCAGACATATGTACTATCCTGGGCAGCTTCGGACACGGGCTCGATAACATAGTACCGCTCCTTAAATGTCCGTATCGACTCCGAAAATGGTTTAAACAATTTGCGAGGCTGCTTCAAAGAGACCCAACCATACTGCCTCCCCGACAACTGCCTTTGAAGATGGAAGACGGTGAAAAACAGAGGAAGAGTAGCCCCTATGGCGAGGTACTCGCACACCAGCTCGAACGCTAGTATGAAGGCCAACGAGTTAGGGTGCAGTTGCGTGAGGGCCAACTTTAAGTGAACGAACACCGACTGCTGAAAATCGGTGAACGACAACCTCATACCCATCTCCTTGAAGGCATACTCATACATCGCAAAGCGGTCCCCATAATTCGTGCAAACCCGGTCATCCTCAGAGGGAAAGTTCACCTTCCACTCCCCCTTTGGCCCGACCTCCGTAAAGACGTCCCCCAAGTACTTTGCAAAAGTAGACACATGTTCAGCAGGTTCGGCCACCTCCCATTCCTCCACGGAACCCCCGACGACGTCCTCATCCATATCCTCCAACTCCTCTTCCTCCCCGACCTCACTGGGGGTACTCGAAGCCGTAGAACTACTACTATATGAAGAACTTGTTTCTTCCTCGGATGAATCTAAGATAATCTCTCCGTCTGGCCCTGTCGCCATATCGATCACCTGAAAAGCAGAGAAAAAAGTGAATTCGGCAATAAATCAAATCCACCCTTCCACCGCTAGTCAAGTGAAAGGGCGCGCAGAGGGCTGAGGACAACGTCCCCGGCCTATGCCCTAACATCAGAATAAAAACTGAAACCTTCCCGTGAGGAGACGCTCGAAACAAATCATCCCCAAGCGAGGAGCTTCCCCGCACTCATACCCAGATTCCGTTTAAAGCTTTGACGGAAACCGCAAAGCTTCACCGGAATCTGGGAATATTCGACCGGAAAATTCATCACCCACTCAAAAGATGAACAATCATGACGGTTACACATGCATCGTCGTCGCAATGACACCGTGAACCGCCCTCCTTACCATAACATACTAACACATCCGGCGACATGTCAGAAGTGGAAAAATGGCACGACCACCGTCCACCACCAACAATCACCGGAGACTAATCTATTTCATCCTCTAAACCTAGCCTTAACCGCATGCAATCTACCATTGACCACCCAAAAAGAGTTAAAAACAAGCACATAATCGGAAACTTACTTGATTTAAGAAGACAAAAAGTGGTTGCTCGAAGCTTGGTGCGGTGGTCGGAGTAGCAGACGACGGTGACGGGCAAACGCTCTGAAGAAGATGAAGGAAAGCGAGAGTAAAAAGTCCAAAATGAGATGGACTTTCCCCTTTTATACAGAGGGGCACGTGCAGTGGACGCGCTCGTAGGTCATGATGGCTATTAACTAGCCATCATTGCCTAGTAACTGCTACACGGAGCTTCAGGCACACGTGACGCCCTAGCGTTTCTAATTCTGACTAACCGTTAGTCTCCTCGGACGATGGGCAACACGGTCACGGTCATGAATGCCACGGACACTAGGGGTCACGAACACCACCATTCGCGGGCGCCCCGATGCGGCCTTCCTCGTCACCGAACGACGACTTTAGGCTAGCTCCCCGAAGCAACGAGTTGTCCTTAAGTCATCACTCTCATGCTCGGGAGCAACGGCTTGGGGGGCTCCTGTTCTGGACTGGACCAATGGCTAGACATGGCCCAATCCGCTTCTGCTCCAGAGCGGCCCAAATTGCCTAAGTCCAATCCACAAAGGGGCAAAAGTTACCTTTCTGCCCCTCCAACCGGGCAGGGACTGCATCGCTCCTCCCCGGAAACAATGCTCGTTACGCACGGCTCGTCCACTCCCCGAACAGCTATGGGCAGGTGCCCGAAACTGTGCCTATGCCTGACATAACAGCTAGTTTTAGGCACCCTGCCCGACATAACGGCTAATTTGGGTAGTTACCTATTATTCGGGAAAACGGTTATTTCGCCCCGAAAATAGGATCGTTGGCCATGCGCTGGGGGCTCTATATAACCCTCTCGCTTGAGAGGGTCAGGTATCCAATATTCACCCTACGAACTCATACTTTGTACTTGCCCCTTTTCTCTGACCCTTTCTTACTTGAGCGTCGGAGTACCTTGCAGATACACCCCCTCCTCCTCCTCATATGACTAGCACCTCAGACGTACTTGGTGGCCCACTTCTACAGGATCTGATCCAACCTTCACGATCACTAGGTTAATAGGAACTCAAAAGAAAAACATACAGATTCATATATGATCGCCTTATTATAAGGCACAACCATTATTCATTCAATCAATTCCGCCTTATCAAAAGGCATAAAAAATGTTATCAAAACAAGATCAGTAATGATTAAATTCAAACTGGTTATAATATTATCATTACAATCGCCTTAAAAGGTTTTGGCCAAACCTCCTTTGGCCACAAACATAAACACAGAATCAAGAAGAAAAAGATATGAGGATAAGGAACCCTCCTTATACGACTGCTTAAAACTCACACATGAACAGCTCCCATACCTTAAATTTGCTGAAATCGTTGAAGTTTTGACTTTTGGGATTTTTCTATGTTTCTTTCAACGCTCTTCCTAGGTTTTTATTCTTTTATACTTTTCTCCAATTCACGATCTAACTAAGTCTATTCCAAATCCTTTTTTTAAGAAAAACCTTATTCTTATTTTTAATATTTCTCTTAATTCAACTTATTTTCACTATTATCCCCTTTTTCCTCTGTTTTTATAAAATTCTAATTCTTGCCCTAAAATAAGTAATCATATTTCTATGATTTCTAATATTATTTAAAATAATTAAATTAATAAAATTCTAAATAAACTCTCTCCTCCTCAATAAGTCAATTAAATTAAGTAAAATACTCAATTAATAATAAAAACAATTTAAATTCAATTAAAAACAAAAATAAAATAAATAATCAGAAATTGGGGTGTTACAACTCTCCTACTTAAAAGAATTTTCACCGTCGAAAATTACCTGAAAGAAACATCTTTGAATAAGACTTTTTCATCCGACTCTCCAGTTCCCACGATGCTTCCTCCATGAGGTCCTCCCAGGGCCGGCCCAATTCGTTTAGAGGCCAAAATAAATTTTTAAAATGAGGCCTTCAAAATAAATAAATAAAATCAAATTTTACATTTGACAAGAGTTCAACTAAAGACCTAAAAGATAGGTGGTTCTCTTCTACCAACTCAATAATGAGATTTTATATAAGAAATATGTCATTTAAAATATTTATGACCAAATTAAAAAAATTTGAGGTTTTTTTATAGCTCAAAATTTTGAGGCCTAAAGCCCTTACTTTAGTGGCCTTACCCTTTGGTCGGCCCTGGGTCCTCCCCACGACACCTTCACTGAAGCAATCTTTTTACTTGCACACTTCTTACGGTAATTTCTTGTTACTAATATTTTTATAATTCATTTGTTACACTTGTTATTAATATTGTATCTGAACCCTTTTCAGGGATGAATCATCTCCCCCTTCTCTCGCATCTCCGGGTTTGAAGTTGCGCCTAACTACACAGAGAACTGGCCTCATGCATCCGCTTTTGTTCCGTTCAGGGGGGATGGTGCAGTCGAGCCATTCAGAGCCTCTCTTGATCATATGGTACCAGATGATGTTTTCTTCTGCCCATACGAGGGTCACCGCCAGACACGTCGGTTTGACGTCATTTCCATATACTCTGGCTGGGATGTAGGGCATCTCTTATGTATCTCTATCTGCTTGAGTGAGTGATAAGCCAATTTGACTACTTACAAATTATCCAGAGACCTCCCCATCAATTTGTTATTCCCACCATCCCCGCAGAGATTTATAAGCGTGTCTGGATGATTTCGAGAGTCACATGGTACTATAGAAGTATCATCAGGAGCCAGTTCGTGTACACTGGGCATCTGCTGAAGGCTACTTGACGTGGTTCTATAGAGTGTCATGACGATAACATTTCTAGAAAACCACTTAAGCCAACTAACCCGGAGGCACTTAAGGTTCGGGATGAGCACGCTACAAAGATGGATAAAGCAAGATGATAGTCCTCATTTATCTCTAATGTAACATTATTTCTGAGTTATGGAATGTCATACAGCGCTTAACTTTCTAGTACATTGATCCACATATTAGTATTTATTAAATTTATAAACAAAACCAATATAAAATTTTATATTTCTGAGTATTCTCTTATTTTTAATATTAAAATTAATTTTAAACATACTCATATTGATACACGTTAAAACATTTCAATCACAAAACAATATTACAAAGAGTTAAGGACCTGATATGTGCCTAACCATCATCCCTGGACAAGAGTAATCACAACTATAAAATAATGTGTCCAATTTTTTCCCAACTAAGATTTTTAGAACACTCAAACTATCATACAACAATATTAATATGTTCCAGCAGAAGAAGTCAATTATAGAGCAATTAGTAACCAGAGAACAGGTTCTAGAATAATTGGAAAACAATACATGCAGAATCTATTTTAGACATTTTTTTCTTCCATTCGGTAGTGTTTGGAAAACCATCAAACTGTGATTAATAAAAACAATCAGATTTAGTCAACTAATCCACCCCCATATCTTTTACTCTTTGGCACAGATAATCTGTCTGTGGACCATTCTTCGAGTGCCTTGCGATGGAGGGCATTCATGCGAATGTAAGGCCGTTTTTGCTTTATCAACTTTTCAGCAGTCTTCCAATCCTCTGTGATACCTAGTGCTACTAACAGTGCACACATAACAGCAACACTTCTTCCATGACCTTTACACATAACAAAACAAAATGATGTTAGTTCTACCGTATTTTTACAGGCATGCATAATAATCTAGTTTGACAGCTATGTTGTTAATCTCAGATAGCATTGCATTGCACCGGCCCCTTCAATTGATGCGACTAAAATTCAGTATACAAAGTAAACAAAAATAGATCAAATACACAAAATTAAAGAGACCATCCATCATGTAATAGTTGTAGAGCTTAAAATATAGAGTAATAAAACTTAAGTAGAGAAGAAGAATATAACGTAATCGCACTAAAAGTATAGGAAGAAAAACATAACGGTTTATGAACAAGAACATAACAAAATAAAGAATAGTTACCGATTTGAACTGAAATTACCCTAAATAAAAAATACAACCATTTGAACAAATAAATTGAGAAATTTATCCACGAAACCCTAATAGTGCATATAATAATGGACACAATAGCGGTTAGGGGCCGCAGTTAGTGGCCACGAGACCTAAGAATATGTCAGTGCATGTGTTTGATGCAGTGACCTAAGAATATTAATAGTTCACTTTTCTGCGTACTTCGTCATCTCTTGAATGTTTGCTTTGAATGTTTTCATTAATTAGTGCAACAACAATCAGTCTTTTTTCACGAGGCGGGGTTGATAAATGTAGTTATTATACTGCAAATTGAGCAATACAAATCAGTGTATCATGCTATCATATGATATGAGCAGACTGGGGCGTAAATGTAAATGAGTAGTAAGGTAAACATTTTAAATGTCATATATCCTACACCTCGATGATAAAACTAGGGGTTTCCAGAATCCTGCATTAACAGATTTTTTTGTTCTACATGTGTTAAGTAACATTAATAAACTAGGATTTGCAGCTATATACGGATAATAATGATGAAAGAGCAATCACAAAATGATAAGAAACTAGTAATCAGGATGGGGAGTCTATAAAACTCGACACAGTGAAGAACATGAGTTAATAATATACGAAGGACAATAAGTGATCTTAATATGGATAAATTGTGATCTTTAATAACTTTCCCCAGCTTCCAAAATTCAAACATGGCAACGGTCAGATACTAAGTGCTGGAAAATAAGTAATAACTTTTCCCTCCATTCATAATTTGCATTTTCCTTTTATTAGGTTTTTATATTGAGTCTAATCTATCCGTACAAAACCGGTTTGTAAGATGGTGAGAGGTATCACTCTTTATCAACTCATTTCAGGCCTCATTTTTATTCTACGTGGGTTTTGCATTTTTTCCCAATACCTTTATATTTTATTTTCTTTTGATAGAAGGGAATACAAAATTCACTAATCCACACAATATAAAAAAGCTAATGGGTCATATTTTGTTGGGTTTCTTATAATAGACGGATAGCAGCATAAACCAGTGTAACAGTTCATGTTTAAGGCTCAAAAAGCCGAACCACACAAAAAAAGCTTGTGAAGGAACTTATCACAACGAAAAACAAAGTATAATAAGCATGAGGAAAATCTCAACTACTTGAAAAAAGTTACTACACTATAAGACATATTAAGGCCTAGGGTAGGGGCTGAATAGGTCTCAATGTCAATGACACTTTAAGGCTCAAAAAGCCACTCACTTCGAATCCAATTGATAAAATATATTAGTGATTACCAATTAAACTAGCATGCCCTTGTACAAACATGATAAAATAACCCTATTCAGAAGAAACAAACCAACAAACAACCCCATTTATCTTCTATCTATTCTAAGAAAATTCTTCCACTAATAATATTTAGTGAAATTTCACACATCTGTTTCCTGCTATTTCTTTCCACATCAGTACAATCTTGCACATGAACTTTACTAGCATATACAACAACAGTCAAAACTAAGGGACAGTCATACAGGGAGTTTTAAGAAAGAGGTATCTACTGGGATAATTTTAGTAAAAGAAGAGGGTACATGAAGGAGTAAGACCAGTCATATGCACTAAAGTTGGGCGAGCATCCCAGAAGCGTCACAGGCCGCCCAAATGGGCCGCCCAGAAGCAATGTCGTCGGTCGCCCAGATTACTTAGCAAATCGCCCAGGTTGGGCTTGGGCCACCTGAATTGGCTTCATCATCCATCTGTTTATTAAACGTGAATGATGACGTGTCCTTGCAGTAACTGACTGAAGAGTCCAGTCAATGAGGAAAAAACCATCTCCCCATAATCCAAGGAATTCCTATATATATCCCATTCTTAGAATAGAGAGGCGATCTCCAATCTATCTCCCAGAAAGTCATACACAGCAGCTTCTCACAACCCTGCATGAGCTAGCCCTAAACACACTAAAAATACCTTAAACACTGCATACAGCACTACATTGTAAGGGGTTGTCCTAATTGTACATTTTTAGCAAGTACAAGGCCGATGATTCAAAACCCGGAAAACTAACATAGCCACCACTTATTTACTATAATCGGCATCTATGGCAAGTGCCTGTTTGAGTTTGATTATGTGTGAGTGTTATAAATCACAGGGCATCAACTTCAATTCACACTCATCACAAAAACATAACTACTAATTTACCAACATTTGTCTATCCACCAAAAAAAAAGTCAAAAACTAAAGAGCATTCATTGAATGAAAAACAAGATACTAAAAGTGAAGTTAAAGAGAAATTACCATAGGCACAATGAACAAAAATAGGTCTATTAAGATCCCTTTTCCGACAAGCCCATTTAACCGCCAATTCAATATCAGCCGGCTGAGGAGACCTAGTATCCCAAGTAGGAACACACCTATAAGGCAACCCACCGCTAAAACCCTTCAACCTCGGAAACTCACAGGTACAATCAACAATAGCCGGATCCCCCGGCGGCAACTTATCCGGCGAAGACGGCCAACCCCCAACATAAAGTCCGTCATGAACCTCCGTAAAAGCCGGTTCACCGCTCCGCCGTCTCCGAATCGCAGAGAACACTCTAACGAAGTATAGATAAGGACTGAATATAATTAGGGATGAAATTGGGAATGTTCCGTCGGAGCTTTTGCCGAGGAGTAGTGGAAGATCGATGGATGGATGTGAAGCGATTGAAACGAGGAAAGAGACTAGCGAAGCGTAGAGAAAAGGGAGGGATAGAATGAAGAAGCCTAGGTTTTTTAGGTATGCGAAGAAGAGTAAGAGTGTTGTTGCTTTTAGGGCTATTAATACTGAAATGCCTACACCCATTTTTTTGTGAATGGATTTAGATATGGATAAGTTTGGTTTACGTAGAATGCTGATATAGATAGTGGAATATCAATGATTTTGAAATCAATGATGATGATGATGAAAGTGAATAAGTGCAGGAGAAGAAGAAAAGTAGATCGGGGAAATGTTCTTCGCTATTTCGTCGACGCGGTTACGTACGATGAAACCATTTTGATAATCGTTGGACTTTTTTTAAATTTGGGACTCTATTTTAGGTCTAGTTGTTACATTTTTTTATTGAGTTTTTTAAGTTATGATAACGTGAGAGTACGATTTTTTTTAAATAACCACAATTTTCAAGTAATTTTTCAAAATAACATATATTTTAAAAAATTTATCAAAATAACCAACAAGAGGAGCATATAGCGCATGCACTCCAAATTTGCTTATAGGCGCCACCAAACATAGAACATGCATAGACATGATGTCACTATATTTATGCATTTTATAGGAACATGCATCACTTATAGTGGCTACTGTATTGTTTGGATTTTTTATTCTCAATTATTTTAACTTAAAAAATTTGAAATAAAATAGAAATTAAAAATAATTTATAATATTATTTCATAAATTTGAATTACAAAATGATTGAATAGAAAATCAATGATTCGTTCGATCGTAACGTCTCGCGGTTCTACATTCCGACGCTTTTGCTTGCCTTTGAGGTCTCTCACGGTTTTCCTGAAGTGTTTAGGGTCTTTGAGTATTGGTATGAGAAAAAGGTGGTTGGTTTGAGGCTTCTGGCATATTTAAAAAAATTTCAATCATTTCTCCCTAGCTGTCGTATTCGAGTTCGGTGCTCATGTTCTCGTAGTTGGGTCGTTGTGGTTGGGTTGCATGTGAATGGGCTAGTTGGTTGAATTGGGAGATTGAATCATTTTGGAAACGAAGCAATGGTTCTTGTGGTGTAAGAAAGTCATATGGTGGTTGGGCGATTTGGCAATGTGATGTTTTGGTGTACATTGGTGGGGGCTATGGTAGGATGGGACGGAATTGTATGAATCATCGGGACTATAGTAAGATGCGGTGGCGACATATGGTTGTTAGTGATATGGGTCATGCTCTAGGTTTTGTGTTTGAGTGTGAGGCACGAATTGGTTGCATGGGTTGCTTTTTGGTAATTCCATATGACCCCTATTTAAGTACATGTTCCTTCGATTCATAACCAACTCACATTGTATTATCACAACCAGTACACTAAAATACATTGCATTTCACATAAATGTCTGTATCACCACAATACATGATCAATGTTCACATCAATGGTGAGATATTTGAATGTGATTTATCTAGTATTAATTTTCGTAATACCGAAGTTACTCTGTTTACAATAAATAGACAATCAAATTTTTCACATTTGAATGAGAAAATAGAAAAGAAGTTGCAACGTAGTTTAGTGGCACAAATCATCAACAAAAATCTAGTTTATTTTGCCGACAATGAAGTCAAGTTTTATCAGCTAAAGATCTGAGATGATGAAGAGGTTCACAATATGTTTCTCTGTCATGAACATTTCAGGTTCAACGATATTGAGTTATATATTTTACAACAACAAAATCAGTTGTCTCAGATTGTTGATCCGTCACAAGTTTTTTGCAAAATTGACGATGACGAACAAGCCGAAATTGATGTTGTTGACGAGGAAGAAGAAGAAGATGATGAGATATTGGTTGATCAAATGGTGAACGATGACACTGCGACCACGAGCAAGAGCTATTACCTTCCGGTCATGTGCATTGTTTGCCTCAACACATGACAAACTTGAACTTGGGTACAAATGAAACATCGTCAAATATATTTTACAATTTGTATATGCAAACAGAAGGATCATTAAAAGTGGGAGACAGATTTCACACAAAAAAAGATCGTGTCAGAGCTATTAAAAAGTACCACGTGGAAATATCAGATGATTATAGGGTCGATTGAACTAATGTGACGAGGTACAAGATCTTGTGTCGTAATGCGTTCTGCATGTTCCGACTTACATCATCTTACAGGAAGAGGGATGCTTATTGGGATATAGGTTATGTGGGTCCAGCTCACACTTGCATGATCATCAATCCGATGCAGGATCATCGCAAACTCGACTCTCATTTAATATGCGATGAAATTTTGTTCGCCATTAGCAACAATTCGTTGTTGAATGTGAGTACAATAATCTCGCATATCGTTACACGATACAATTATATTCCCTTGTGCAAAACGGCATGGATAGCTAGGATTAAGGCAGTTGAGCAAGTATTTGGAAATTGGGAGGATTCTTACAAAGAACTTCCACAATACTTTGTGGCGCTTAAGAATTATGCTTTGGGGACTGTTGCCATTTTGGAGACCTTGCCAACATATACCTCAAACGGGACTTGTGTTAGTGGCAATGGCATATTCCACCAACTCTTCTGGGCGTATGAACCATACAT
Organism: Lathyrus tuberosus; assembly: GCA_022829125.1. Classification (NCBI taxonomy): domain Eukaryota; kingdom Viridiplantae; phylum Streptophyta; class Magnoliopsida; order Fabales; family Fabaceae; genus Lathyrus; species Lathyrus tuberosus. The sequence goes on along the minus strand of JALAZF010000042.1, from coordinate 6,624,930 downwards.
CAAAGGTTTTGCTTTCTGTAAACCTATTTTACAAATTGATGGAACATGGTTGTACGGTAAATACAAAGGAACACTACTCATGGCAATGGCACAAGATGGCAACAACAACATTTTTCCAATCTTCTTCGCTCTAGTTGAAGGGGAGATTGCTGATAGTTGGAGTTTTTTCTTAAGAATCTTCGTTTAAATGTTTCTTCTTAACCTAACTTATGTTTGATTTCATACAGATATCCATCAATTGAGAGTGCATATAAAAACGTTGATAACGGTTGGCAGGATCCTCCTTCAACGCATGACTACTGCATTAGACAGATCACTCAAAATTTCATGCAGGAGATCAAAGACAAGACGCTATGGAAGAAGGTTGTGAATGCAGGGTATGCATTAACAAATGCTTCCTTCAAACACTACCGTGAAGACATCAAATTGACAAATGTATATGCAGTAAGGTGGATCGACAATATTCCATTGGAGAGGTGAAAGTGAAAGTGAAAGATTAATTACCGTAAACACAGTGAACAAAAACAGGTCTATTAAGATCTCTTTTTCTACAAGCCAATTTAACAACCAATTCAATATCAGACGACTGAGAAGACCTAGTATCCCAAGTAGGAACACACCTATAAGGCAACCCACCGCTAAAACCCTTCAACCTCGAAAACTCACAGGTACAATCAACAATAGCAGGATCCCCCGACGGCAACTTATCTGGCGAAGACGGCCAACCCCCAACATAAAGTCCGTCATGAACCTCCATATAAGTCGGCTCACTGCTTCGTCGTCTCTGAATCGCAGAGAACACTCTAACGAAGTATAGATAAGGACTGGGGATAATTGGGGATGAAATTGGGAATGTTTTGTCGGAGGTTTTGCCAAGGAGTAATGGAAGATCGATTGACGGATGTGAAGCGATTGAAACGAGGAAAGAGACTAGGGAAGCGTAGAGAAAAGGGAGGGATAGAATGAAGAGGCCTAGGTTTTTTAGGTATGCAAAGAAGAGTAAGAGTGTTGTTGCTTTTAGGGCTATTAATACTGAAATTCCTACATCCATTTTGTTGTGAATGGATTTGGATTTGGATTCAGATTAGTGGGTGAGTTTTGTTTATGTAGAATAATGATATAGATAGTGGAATATCAATGATTTTGAAATCGATGATGATGAAAGTGAATAAGTGCAGGGAGGAGAAGAAGAAAAGTAGATCAGGGAAATGTTCTTTGTTATTTCGTCGACGCGGTTACGTACGATGGAACCATTTTGATGGCGTTTGACTTATTTTTAAATAAAGTTTTAGGCTTTTATTTAGGTCATAAAAAAATTTGAGAACGCATAAGTAATTGGTGACGCTATTAAAAAAAGGGAAAATTTTAGGCTTTTATTTTAGGTCAGATGAATTGGTGACGTTATTAAAAAAACTCGCGTCAATTTTAGGTCTAGTCAGTTTAATTGGTTGCCTCTCTTTAAAGATTAAGAGTTTCACTAATTCATCTTATGTTTATGTTTCACTAATTCATCTTATGTGTATGTAGAAGAATTATGTGCATATGCCAAATTATCAGCCGTGTTAGATTTTTTTTTAGAATAAATAGAGATGTTTTTAACTATTTATTTTACTTTTTTTTTGGTTTTTTTTTCACTAGTTCTATATTGATTGTTAAAAGAAATGGATATATTTGCTTTTTGGGAACCAAGCCTCCGATAAAGATGTGTTTTGGAAACATTTGGTGTTTCGAGCAACTTGAGAGAAACTTGAAGCTTTGGTTAAACGGGGAGATGTATGATGGTGAAAAAATAAGAAGTATCGAGAGACTTATTTTGTACATCTCTATTGTGGATGAAAATAATAATGTCTAGTGTATGTGGGTGCGAGTTAAAGATGACAATGATGTTAGAGCTATAATGTCTGGACTAGATGATATTGTTCTGATTGTTGTAATCTCTTAGACGTGTTGTGGTGTTAAATCTTTTTATTTGTTGTTTGTGTTAAATCTCCATAATTTCAATAGTTCCTGAAGCATATGTATTAAGTGCTACCAAATATTGTGGAAGTTCTTTGTACGAATCCTACCAATTTTCGTATACTCATTCAACAACCTTTGTCATTGCAATCCACGCTTTCTTGTACAAGGGAGTATAATTGTATCGTGTAACGATGTGCGAGATTATCATACTTACCTTCACTGACGAACCCTTGCTAATAAGAGGCAAATTGTATTGACATCTTATTTCAGAGTTTAATTTGAGTGATCATGTACAAGATTGGTTGTGGTGTAACTGTGAGGTGGTACCATAGAACTTATCTCCCATGAATCGCTTCTCTTCCTATAAGTCGCTGACAACTGAAACATTCAAGGCTTAATATGACAAAGAATGACATACATTCTCATATCAGTGCGATCTACGGTATAATCAGTAGAGTTTTTTGTCGCTACCACGAAAAACCACCGGTGAAGACACAAAGTCGCCATCGAACTTTATTTCTCCCAACGAGGAAAGAAAAACATTGAGAAAACCTCAGAAGAGAAAGAACACGGTCTCACAACCAAATTCGGGGTTCGGGAGTCGATTACACAAGAGGAAGGTATAAGCACCCCTTGCATCTGTTGTACTCAACGAGATCCACTATTGTTGTTCTAATCAAAGGGTGTGTATATCTATAGACCTACTTGCTAAGGGAATGTGGAAAGGAAAAGGGAGAAAGAACAAAAAGAGGCTCGACAGGATCTCGCAATCCTATGCCTACGTATTCCCTCGTGCAATGGGAAACTCAAAGTCATCATAGTTCGAAGGACTACGAGTGAAAGGGAATGTTGCTTGCCAAGGATTAGGGCCCTTGTGCCTACGTATCTTCACTCGGACGAGAATGAAGAAATCAGAGCGTCCGTAGTTTGTGGAATTATGGTTTACTTAGTGTTTTTTATGGACAATGCTAACGTTCACGTTGTAGCAATTTAGGTGTTTGTCGCTCGTTGTCGGGAGTCTTACGCGTTACATGTTTGCGGTAGAACGGAAATAACACCCCCTTTCTGAAAATGGCTTTAAGAGAGAATCCTGAAGGAAAAAATGATTTGAATCTGTTGAAGTGTTTTAAAGAAATGAGTTGAATCGGTTTGTGATGCATATCGTGCTAAAGTCTATGACGATAAGTGCAAGCACTTTATACGAACGATCTGAAATGGCTAGTGCATGAAGCTTTCTAGATGAGGCAAGGAGAGACTCCTGCTCATCATTTCCCATTGTGCTTAAGGCTCGTGACGCACTATACACGTCGCATTTATTAAGTGTTTTGAATTGATTGAGAGAGAGAAGAAGAAGGACGCAATGCAAGATCTAAGGGAGACTTGGCCCTAGATGTTATCATGCAAAGTGGTCCTAAGGTTAGGATTAGAAGACGATTTTATCCTAATGTTGTCATGCAAGAATGACCCTAAGGTCGAGGATTAGGGAAAAGTTATCCTAATGTTATCATGCTTGGATTAACAACCTAATGACTATCCTACTTCAATCTTAATAAAAAATTAAGTTGGACTAGAAAGCCTTAAGGTAACATGCAAGAGCAAGCAAAACAAGATAAGAAAAGTACAAACAGTAGCATACAACAGCGCCTTAAACAGAACAGCAATATATTTATAGCAACAGCACAACAACATTTCACAACACATGTTTTCAGGACAGGCATGTATGCAGCAACAACAGAATGACAGCATTTAACAGCATGTATTTACAGAACAGCAGTGTATGCAAAGAAACATTAACATGAGCATGCATCATGTAATTCACAAGGCTAAGCAAGTGTCATGAACACACATCAAGAATTTAAGCAACATGAACATGTCTTGTGCAAGGTCAAGCAAAGTATGTGAACATGTAGCAAATGATCAATTCATCACTATGAACGTGCATCAACAATGAACATACACCATGGAGTTCAACAATCGATAATGCGTATGAACATATATCAACATCAAGCATCATGAATATGCAACATCAACAAGCAAGTGTTAACATGGAAACAAGTATGCCTCATGAACATGCTTCTAGAACGCAAACAATCACATAATCAATAATCATGTACCAAAGATCCGCGTACATACTGCAAACAGAGGCTAAACAACTCAAGAAAAATCCACAAATATCAAATATATCAAGCCATAGAAGTTACATATGGAAATGAATCAAGATAAGCTAAAAAACAAGCCAAAAACACCTTCTGCAGTAGGTGTAATCGATTACACAGTGTTAAAAACAATTTCAGGTGTAAAAACAGGGTGTAATCGATTACACTAGATGTGTTAATCGATTACACTTGTAGAAACAGTAGAAAATCACTTTTCAGAAGCACTTTTCCAGCATTAATTCAATGATCAAAGGCAACATGTAATAACATGCAATTGTACACGAAAATCACATCAATTATGAGCAAATAAACACTTATTGAATCAATCAAACAATCCATAACACCAAGCAATTGAATCAATGGATCAATCCAAACGAAAACCACAAAAATCTACATTGTTAAAATGAGTTTGGATCTAAGAATCACCAACCTACAAAGCTGAGATTTGATTTGGTAATTATTGCAAATAGAATTTGATAGATCAAGCAAACATTGTTGATATTTTAAAACAAGTTAAAAAGTATAAGTATTTAAAAGATTTGATTTTATCGTATACATTTTTAGGTTATGTTTGGATTGATAGAACATAACGGAGCGAAGCCGAATGAAACACAACAAAACGGAATGAAGCGGAGCAGCATGTAACATAAATCTCAGTCAATTGTTTGGCTATATTATTAAAAATATCTCACTCCATTGCATATACTTCAAATTGAATGGAACAAAAAACAAACAACTGGGTGGAATGAGATGAAACGAATTTTATCCGTTCCACTCCATCTATTATTTACAAATTCAAACAATAAAATCTTATTAGTAGCCATTTTATTCCATTATATTTCATCACATATCTTTAAAAAGAAGAGGAAGAAACAGAGGAAATACTACAAAATGAAATAAATTTCACAATCCAACTATATTACATTCATTTTTTCTTATTTAAAAAATCTAAATAATATACCAAATTAGACATAAATTAATATAACATATTTCTCCATAAAATTATGAGTGAGTGAGAGAACAAATGTGTAGGGATGACAATTTGGCCCATCCCCAGTGGGTGCCCACAAAATTACCCACAAGGCCACAACGGATAAGGTAAAAACCCGCAAAAATAGATATGGGTATGAACTCAGGTAATTACCCACTTAAATAAGCGGGGATGAATGCGGGTATGGGCACCTTAGTACCTAACCCGCCCCATATCCGCACAATATATATTTATATATTTTAATTTATATTATTATATAAAAATAAATGTTTATAAAATAAAAAAAAATCAATTTTAAACTACTACAATTTAATATAAGTGATCATTTATTTTATAATTCAACAATAAAAAAATTTAAAATCTTTTTAATATTTTTAAAAACATAAAATATTATGATATTTTATACTTGATATATTTATTTTTATTAGAAATGCGGGTAACGGGTACGAGTACGAGCACTTATATACCCATAGGGTACGGGGACGGGTGCCAATTTTGATACTTAAGAGGGTATGCGGATTCTTTTCAACTGCGGGTATAGGGACGAGTACTATAGTACCCTATCCATACCCTGCCCATTGCCATCCCTATATATGTGAAATCACATATAAAAGAAAGAAATATATTTAAAATTAGTAAAAAAATTCCATGCTCAACCTAGTTTCGTTCGCACATTTATTAACATATTTTAAAAAATATTTAATAAATTTGTATTTTTTAATATTTGGATTAATAGTTCTATTTTTTTCGTTTCATATTATTTTTATTATAGAAGAAATAAAACAATAAATTTTGTTATCTTTATCACATAATCTTTTTCAAATAATTTAAAAAAATATCAATAAATTCTCATTTTTAATATTTGGATTAATAATTTTATTTTCTCAATTTCATATAATTTCAACAATAGACAAAATATAAAATTTATTAAAATGTTATTACTTTTGACCAACTAGAACTATAAAAAAATATTATAAATTTTCATAATTAGATATCAAAACTTCAAGCAAATATCAATTTTTGAATCATTTATAGGGTGAATGGATGAATTTATCCATATTTCTCATTAACATATTACTGGTACAAAATAAAACATATGAATGAAATTAATGCATGTAAATGAATAGTATAATTAAAAATAAAGCTATTTAATGTTGTATTAATTAATTTTTTTTGAATAACACAATTATTTTATAATAGATAATACAATTTTAAACTATTTATAAATTATCTTATTATAACTTCCCCTAATCCTTTTCACACAATTTAAAAAAAATTATCAAAATTTTTTATTTTTTAATATTTGAATCAGCAGTTTCATTATCCCCATTTCATATAATTTACACGAGAGGGAAAAATAAAATTTATTAAAATATTATTATCTCTGACTTACTATAACTATCAAAATTTATTATAATGTTTCATAATTAGATATCAAAAGTAAATATCAAATTTTAAAATTTCAAATTTAAATAAAGATGAATTGATGAATTTATCAATATTTCTTATAAATATAATACATGATAAAATATATTGAATAAAATTTATGCAATGCAAATGAATAATATAGTTAAAAATAAAAGCTATTTAATGTTGTATTAATTAAATTGTTATTTTAATTTTTCTAGACAATCATTTTATAAAAGAGAGTATACTTTTAAAATATCTATGCACTCTCTTATTATAAGTTTCCCTAATCCTTTTTACATATTTTTAAAAAAATGATTGACAAATTTTCATTTTTCAATATTTAGATAAGTCGTTTCATTTTTTCTGTTTCATATAAATTGCATAATAAAATACAAATTTTATTACCTTTAACTTATTACATCTATCAAAATGTATTATAATTATTTTATCAAAACTTGAAGTAAACATTAAATTTTAAAATTTATTTTAAAAATTTAAATATCAATCTTTGAGTGATTTATCTGGTGAATGGATAAACTTATTCATCTTTCTCACAAATATATAATATTTATTAAATTATATTAAATAAAATTTAAGTAATACAAATAAATAGTATAATTAAAAAAAATTATTTAATATCATATAAAATAAATGATCCATTTTAATTTTATTTTCTATAAATTTAGAAATTAAAACAATAAAATTTTATTAGTTAATAAATCATTCCATTTTTTTAGACATAATTCCTTCCATTCTATTCATCAAATACTTTTTCAAAGAAGAGAAAGAAAAAAAATCTGAAATGGAATAAATTTCACATAAATTAGGGCCCGTTTATTTTGTCTTTTTTTAAAAATGATTTTTATAATATAACATAATTTTGTGAAAATTTTTTTTACAAAGAAACTTTTCATAAAAGTTTCAAATGAAAATTTGTTTTGAATAGTTATTTTTAAAATGTTATTTTAGATATTTTATCATTTTATCAAAACTTTTTTTGAATATCAAAATTTTAAAAAATCACTTAATTTTGAAGTTATTTCAAATAGCTTTGTATGAAAATCATTTTTGAAAAACCAACTTTTTAAAAAAATTGTAATTTTGATCTTCAATAATGTATATTAATGTTATAGAATGTCAAAATTAATCTTTTAATTTATAAAAAATAAATTTAAAAAAATTTATAATATTTTAAAAAACATTTTTTTTAAAAATCTATTTTCAAAAAAAAAAAAAAATCTATTTTTTTAAAGCTGAAAGATATTTTCTTCCTGAGTGAGTGAGTGAGGGACCTATAAAAGGAAAAATAAAATTCAAAATCTGATTATTAATAGTATTTTTTAATTTTTAGAAATCAACATTAATCACAGTTTAAGACTGATATGAGGGTTTTAAACCTGAGGCGCGAATCACGATTCTGCTCATTTCCAGTGTTTTTGCATAACAGAACTGTAACTGTGTAAAGAGTTAGCGGTAGCAGAAGATGGAACAACCGAACGAAGAAGAAACAGTTATAGCGACGGCGATGAATCAAGCCGAAAGCGACGAGCACGATTCCAAGGAGAAAGTTCTCAAAAAGTACTTCCTTCAAGAATGGAACCTCGTCAAAGCATTCATCGACGACACCGTTTCCAATGGCCGCGTCTCCGATCTTGCATCCGCTCACAATATCAGATCCATTGTATTCTACTAACCTAAAACTCTTTCTCTCTGTTTATCATCGATTTCGATTTGCGTTCGGTTTTTTGTTCATAAACTTCGATCATGATTTTTGTTTGCAGATGGATAAGTATCAAGAGCAAGGTCAACTTCTAGAGCCTTACCTAGAAAGCATAGTTCCGCCATTGATGAACATTATTCGTTCACGAACAATCGAACTCGGAGTAGTTTTGGAAGAAATTCTGGAAATAATTAATCCAATATGCATAGTTGTGCATTCATTAGTTCATGTTTGTGGATACAAATCAGTGATTAGATTCTTTCCGCATCAAGTTTCCGATCTGGAACTTGCGGTGTCTCTACTTGAAAAGTGTCATCCGAGGAAATCAGTTTCATCGTCGAGAGCGGAAAGCACCGGAGAAAATGAAGCGAAATGCGTGATGTTGTTGTGGCTTTATATACTTGTGCTTGTTCCTTTTGATATATCTAGTGTTGATACTAGCATTTCGAGTAGTGATAATCTAAGTGAGTTTGAGATTGTACCTCTTGTGTTGAGGATAATAGGGTTCTGTAAGGATTATCTCTCAACTGGCGGGCCTACGAGTTCTATGGCTGGACTAGTGCTCTCGAGGCTACTTACTCGTCCAGATATGCCAAAAGCCTTTACTAGGTTTATTTAATTACTTTTATAGCTTATTTAGAAGTTGTTTGGAAGAGTTTATTTGAATTTATCAGTAGTATAAGCACAATTTGTTTCAAAGAGCTTACTAGAGTAACTTAAACATGTTTGGAAGCTGCTCACATCTTATTTTAGTAAGGTCTCTAAGATAGCATATATATATAAAAGTTTACAGGGAGTTCATTTTGAGCTGGTGTCCATCTTCTTTTGATTGTACAAATGGTTTATACATAGGCTTTCAAATGATTCATGCTCAATCGAGTTTTTTAATCTAACACCCTCTTAATGTTAGCTCAAGCTTTATATATCCTTGCCTTAACTGTTTGTGTCACAATGTATGGATAATTTTCATTTCAATTAAAGCTTAGCTCAAATCATTAATTGATTCTTGGCTTTTTCGCTCATCTTTATAAATATAAGAAAATTTTTTATTAAATATCTTAATTAGTCTGTTTTAATTGGTACTAGTTCACAAATCACAGCAGTCATGTGCTATCGCTTTTAGGCATGTTTGGGCTTGTATTCATGCCCGCATTTGTGTTGCATAGAAGCTATTGTTCACTAACCATCATGCTAAAAACTAAAAACTGAATCACCCTACAGTTGCTGGATAAACTGACTTTTCTCTTTGCTTCAGCTTTGTCGAGTGGACACATGAGGTCATGACTTCTGTAACTGCAGATGTACTCCAGCATTTTGAAGTACTCGGTACCATTGAAGCACTGGCTGCTATTTTCAAGGTTTGTTTTAACTTTCATTTGCACCACCAGGTCCAAGTGTTTTTCACCATTGTTTATGTGATAATTTCTACAAAACTCTGTTGAGGGAGCGAATGAAACATATGGATAATTCATGTTATTTAATGATAATTCTTGTTATTTAATGATAATTCTTGATTGCTTTATTATTATGTTACTTTATTTCTGAGATCTTATCTCGTTGGCAACCGTATTCATTGGCCTTAATTTCAACGTCAAATTTCCCGCTTTCCTAAATATTACCACTGTTTGAATTTCTGTTTGGCTTATTATTATTGCAACTGCCTTGTTGAGTTATCATTCTAAAGATACTCACCTGTTTGACTTACTACCATATCCCTAACTATTTTCCAGCCATGTTTAATGGAGTTTGCTTTATATATTTTTATTAGCTTCTTTTTTATTCAAAGTGATCATTTGTAACAAGCTTTAAGCTTTGTAAAATTAACATTGAGGGGGAGTATTAGAATATCAATAAAATATTTATTTTGATGGGTAGTATGATGCATTATAGATGAGGTTAATCATGTTATTTTAAGAAAAGTTTGTTACCTTATGTTTAGGGATCTTATTTGTCAGGAACCTTATCTTAATTTTAGGACTTTTATCTTATCTTTATGAAGTTGTTTGTTCCTTGCTTTAAATTTAACTAGGATTAGGAATCTATTATTAGTATAAATAATACTATTGGGTTAGTATTTTATTTTGCATCTTTAATATCCTATTATTTTGAGTTATTTTTTCTCTTTCTTTCTTTTCTCCTTCCTAACTTAAAACTGATAATGTTACGGATGGATAATTAATACTCCCTCCGTTTCAAAATGGGTGTCGTTTAAGTTTTTTTTTACCTACAAATAAAGTTGTCAAAAAACATCACTTTTACTAAACTAACCCTATTAACCATAGGTGTGTTCTTCCCATCATAAATACCAAGTGAAATGTGATTTGTACATAGTAATATTTAGAGGGTAGAATTGAAAAAATGAAATAATTATACTTTGAAAAGTGAAAGTGACATTCATATTGACACTCATTGTGAAACATAGGGAGTGATACATTTTCATGCAAATAGATAAAAACTAAGAATGAGTCAAACTTTATGGTTCAAATTTATTGAATGTTTCAGGTAGCTCTAGGAGACAAGTCATCACATTTAGATTTGTTAAATATTCACTCAGAGCAATCATATCTAAAAATTGTCTTTGTTGCCTTTAACGATTCTAACTGTTACAACATAAATCTATAAGCAGGCAGGCAGTCGGAATTTCTTGCTTGATGTAATTCCTGTCGTTTGGAATGACACATCATTGTTGTACAAGTCCTCAATTGCGGCTAAAAATCCATTGCTCCGCAAGTATCTGATAAAGTTAACCCAAAGGATTGGGCTTGCTTCCCTTCCTCATCGTTTACCCTCATGGCGTTATACGGTTAGCTTTTCTATAATTCAAGTTCAATGGGATCTTATATCTTGTTTGAAGACACTTTTTGTGTGTGCCTAATTGCAAGTATAATTATCCATGTTTTGTTTATTTCTACTCTGTGCTGGCATTTAAACCACAAGCAATAATTAGCTATAGTTATATGCATTATCCAGAAATGCTTGTTATGGCAACAAAATAATTAGTGCTTCTACTGCAAGTCAACTTGATGTAGAACTTGAAACAAAACTGGGTGTATGATTTTGGAGAGATTTTATCATGTTACTGGCCTGAGTCACTAAGTTGAACTAAGCTTCAGACATAAACTTCTTGAAACTTAGTTGTTTGATTTGAGCCCTTGATAAAAGCCAACGGTCTCAGCGACATAAATTTTTACTCCATTGTTTGGTTCTCATCAGTCATCATCAGTGTTACTTTTTTTATTTGATTGATTCTCTTAGTGTTCTAAATAATGGGTAACTGATGTAATGGCATTATACCTTACTTTTTAGGAGGACCGTTGTACAGTAGTTGGTGATTAATTATAAAAAAATGTAGAAGCTTAATGTTTGCCACCATTTTTTTCCCTTGATAATTCTATGCATACCATGCAGGGACGAACCGCCAAACTGAATATTTCTTTGAATACATCCAGTAAAGCTAATCAGTCCAATTTGGGTGTGAACGACAATTACTCCAACTCAATTGAACTTACAGATGAGGCAGAAGATGAGGATATGGATGTTCCAGAAAATGTTGAAGAGATCATTGAGATTTTGTTATCTGGTTTGAGGGATATGGTATGTCTAAAGGGTGAGATTCTTATTGTGAATTTTGCGTTTCACCTTAGTACTAAGTTGCTCGGGAGTCTAAGTCCATGTCAATGATGATACATCTGAAAGGAAACAGATAGCTTGGCTTCTTTGTAAATGGTTTGTATAAAAAAAATCTCGTAAGATATTGAAAGCTGTAACTACTCTGCTGATGATGTTCATTTGTTATATGAACTGGCATGAGATGTGAAATAATGATGATATGTATGTATGATGTTACTGAACCTACTAACAGGCTTGGTTAAACACTGTTGAATATAAAGGACTTATATATTACTCAAATGTTAGCCAGCTCTGACTCTGACATGTTTGAGTTACCCAAATAGACAAGTCTATCACATAACATGTTTCCTCCTGATTTGGTTCTGTGTTGTAGGGCTTTATATTGTACCATTGCTGGTTTCGTTAGATCATGAACATTCCTTTTGTGTTTGTTTAGTAGATTTTAACGTTGGTTGTTGGGTGAAATAGCACTGCTCTATCAAAATAATCCGAAGGCTCTTAACTACATGATTTATTCAGATGCATGGTTCTCTGACATACTACTAGAGCACTGTTGACATAGTTTGAACCTTATGATTCTGACATACTACTGCCATATGATTATCTTTCAGTTTAATCAATTATTTTGTTTCAGTACAACTTTGGAAGAGTTTTCTGCATGTTCTTTATATATTTCCAAAACCCAATCACATGTTCTTTGTAGCAGTGTTGTCAAATATTGGCCATGACAGATTTTCCTACATCCTTCCCAGCCAATTTCTGAAGGATGGCAGTGCCATGGCATTTTATGATGGATATGACTGGCTTAAAATAAATGATTTTTGGCTTTCTGCCATGATCAACCATCCGCAATCGATAAGATTGAGTTGTAGCAACCACCATTTATCTTCTGCGAGACAGTTGTCTCATTGTTAGTCAATTACTCTATAAATAGACTCCCAACTGAACTAAACACGCAAAATCAATCCCCCTTTATTAAGAATTAATAAATCCTTGATTTGCACCTCATTCCTTACCAGTTTTTCTTTCCTTTAGATTACCTGAATGCCAAGGGGGATTTGTAGGAAATTTGATAAAGTGAACTGTCAAATGTGCTGATGACAGACACACCATTATTTATGATATATAGTTGTTTAAACATCTAGTGAATTCATTCAGAGCTACTTAAGCTGACAATGTTTCCTTCATCTAGTATAGTTTTCTTTCTGTTGCTAAATAAATTTTGGCATTGAATTGTAGGATACTGGTGTACGTTGGTCTGCAGGGAAAGGTATTGGTCGCATAACTTCACATTTGACATCTTCACTTTCTGAGGAGGTTTTATCCTCTGTTTTGGAGCTGTTTTCACCCGGTGAGGTATGAAACTTTTGTTTATACATGTTCCTGACCATCATAATTTACTAATTAAATTCACATTCACCTAGGTTTGTACAAGTATTGCAGTAGTTTTGCTCAAAGTAGTCAATCCGGATAGTGGCACTGAGCGGACGACCCCAAAAATGGGATAGCGGTATAGCTTATAAGAGGACGACAGCTATTTGTTAATTTTTTTGGGGAAATTACATATATTCAATGTAAAATTAAACAAATAACTCAACCCTTAAAATATTTATGAATCAAAGCACAAAACTTAATTAAAAACTCTCAAAAACCAACAAGTTTTAATTGAAAAAATAGAAGAACAAAGCAGAAAAAGAAAATAAGAGGGAAAGAAGCGATGGAGCAGAAAAAGAAAGAAACAGAAGAAAAAACAGAGAAGAAGAAAAAAACCAACCTAAAAAGAATGAAACGATAGAGCAGAGGGAGGAGACAGCGGGTGAGAGGGAGGAACGGTCGAGGCAGGGGGAAGAACTAAGTGCAGAGAGAGACGAGGGAGGAATGTATGATTTTTATTTGGAACAACTGAAGTGCATAAATGATTATGAAGGAAGGTTAAGGTTGAGTCTCAAACCAAATTTGATTGAAAAACCTAAAATTGCCCTAAAAACGTTTTAAATTTAAGGGGTAATTTTGGTTTTTCAGAGGAGAAAAGGATAGCGGGCCAGAAACCGCTCCAGGTCAGGAACCACTCAGCTCCGCAATCTCGCTATAGTGTTCTGCACCGCTTAGGCTCTTCCCATAGCGGTTGGCCTCCGCTCTGCTCCGCTATAGCGAGATAGCGCTGCCATTGACTACTTGGGTTTTGCTATTTTAACTAGTCTGATGGGACTTGAAAAACCAATAACCCTCCTATTGAGAAGGCATATTCCAAAAGAGGGCGTAGGATGTAGAACTCTGCCCATGTGGAAGCTATGTAGGCAGTTCTGTAGTTATTGAGTTACGTAGCAGTTAGGTATTCGTAATATATGATGTAAGTAAGGGTTAGTAGGGAGAAAAGGTATGTGTATTTGGTAGTTTGGTCTTTGGAGAGTATTATCCGTAAGATTAAGCGTCCTTGTTGATTTTGTGTAAAATTCTGTTTGAGTTTGATCACAGTAAGCCCTAATTAAACATCAAATTTTTTTGGTGTTATATCATTGCCCCGTTCCAGACATCCATTTTTATAGCTCAAATTTGATGTTTTTTTTCAGGGCGAAGGTTCATGGCATGGAGGCTGCTTAGCTTTGGCTGAACTTGCTCGTAGAGGCTTGCTCTTACCCGCTAGTCTTCCCAAAGTTGTTCCCTTTGTTCTGAAGGTGGTATTACAAACTATATCCCTGAGGCTTACAAATATAGGATTTGGGGCTTCAAAATGTTTTGTTTTTCTGTTTTTAATTATTTATTTGTTCAAAGTACTTTATTTATTTTGAAACCTATACCTAACACTAGGGAGATCATAGAGATTTTTTTGAGTGACAAATGCTACATGACAATGGAAATAATCAGCATATTTTTTATCAGGCACTGCATTACGATGTTCGAAGAGGTCCGTGCAGTGTAGGATCTAATGTGCGTGATGCTGCTGCATATGTATGCTGGGCATTTGGACGTGCATATTATCACTCAGATATGAGAAACATTTTAGAGGAGCTTGCTCCACACCTCTTAACAGTGGCCTGCTATGATCGTGAGGTCCTTATGTCTTTTATGCCTTTCTCACAACATGCTTTGTTTTAGAATGTTTCGCTCCTTCGTAAATAGAATGTCTGACTGACCTGTGATAATTAGGTTAACTGCAGAAGAGCAGCAGCAGCTGCTTTTCAGGAGAATGTTGGAAGACAAGGGAATTATCCGCATGGCATTGACATCGTGAATACTGCAGATTATTTTTCACTTTCTTCTAGAGCTAACTCTTATCTTCATGTTGCCTTCTCCATTGCTCAATACGAAGGATACCTTATTCCATTTGTGAGCGACCTGCTGGATAGAAAAATTTGTCACTGGGTAAACTCCAATTAAATCTCTCTCCCTCTCTCTTGCCAATTATATTGCTACCATGTTGACCCTAATTGCCCTTGCATTATGGATTTTTGGCACTTTCTGAATGAAGTTCGTATAGCATTCTGGTCGGTTTTATGGGTGCTGAATAGGATAGAAGCTGAATAGGGTTTAGTCCCGTTGATATAAACGTGGAGGAAATGGAATACTTAAAATAATAGACATTTGCATTGATGTGTCGGGTGTTGTTACAAAATAAAAAATACTAATTCTTATTTATGTTAATACCAAGCTTCTAATCCTAATTAAATAAGGAAATAAACCATGATTCATAAGCAAATATTGAAACTAATATGACAGTTTTAATCTAAGATACTGTACAATATTTTATGATAAAATAATGATGTGATCAGATGCATTTCAAATCACCTATATAAATGGCATAAGTATTTCACAGTAGAAAATTTTCTTCGTAGATTTATTGCTTACTATTTTTTAAAAATCTTTCAGGTTTAAATGAATGAATGAACGATTTATTCATTATGTATGTATTTGCTATGTGTTATGTATGGCTTATCAGAGATATGTTGTTTCATTTTACCTCTCTACTTTATGTTTCTGATTTATTCTCTATTAGACTTTTTGTTACCTTTTCTTATTTGGGCCTGCATTGGCCGAAGCCCACTAGCTGCTGCCAGCTTTATATTGTTCTAGTAGATCGAAGTTCATTTTGTTTCAGATCAGTTCAACTGATTACTATAGTTGCCACTTAATCTAACACCATAAATGCTCTCCTCTACCAGTGCATTCAATATAACTAGAATATACAAACTCTTTTACAGATTTACTCTCAAACTTACTCTCACTATCCTCCATTTTCTCACCTTATGAATCTTAACACTGTACTGTGAGCTAATTTTTGATTTCGGGTAAAAGGATCACTTCCTTAACTCCTCTCATATCTGATAGCTCACAGTGCATTTTTCCTAATGTGGCAATCACCTTTTTGCATCTGATCCCATTGAAGTACATCGATACCAAGTTCCTGCGATGGACACAACAGATCAAAGGCATCATTTGAGGTCACAAGCTACAACACTATGCCATTCTTTTCATTAATTTACCATGTTCTCTGTTCGAATATGATGGCCAGGCTGAAAGTCTGAAACTGTTATACAGAGTTGCAACAGCATGCTAAGATCAACGAATCATGCTGTTAAGATCAACGAATCATGCTAAGATCAACGAATCAGTAGGAACAGTCTGATGAAGAAATGTTTCAGAAGCTGAGATCTGATCTGTGTCTGATTACCAAGTCCAAAGGAAATAACAGCATATTGGTGCTCCTCTGAGTTTGCACAGTTGCTTCCCTGCTTCTCCCTATTGGTGCTCCAGTTACTTATCTGGACAATTCGGGATCAATTTTGAACTCTTACTTGCCTGTACTGTGTAATTGTAGTCTCTGCAGTAGTAATCAACAAGTCTGGTCCTTGCTCTTTAGATGAATTTGAGTTGAATCAACAAGCAGAGTTATCAATCCCATGTAGCGCTGCGGCCGACCTCAAAAATGAGATAGCAGATAGCGGGATAACCGCTATTTGACTATTTTTTTAAGACTAATTATATAAATAATCTATAAAATATATATTTAATGTAAAACCAAACAAATAAAAGAGGAGGGATATAGTTATTAAATAACTATTACTTAAAACAGAAAAACAGGACAATATGGATAAAGAATAAGAAAAGAAGAACGGATAAGTAAAAATCAATTTGAGAAGAGGGGATTACACAGGCGGCGACGCTAAGAAACAAAGCAGACGGAGGTGGAGGCGCTGTGAAACAAAGTAAACGGATGTGGTATTGGGAAGAAGATCGTGAAAAGAAAACTCTGAAAACTTAAGCTAATAGATTCAGAAATTTGTATTATGTGAATCTGTTTTTGATTGATTTGGAATGGAGCATGATGCTCTATTTATATAAGAAGAGTTGAACATTCAAGTTCTACATTTAAGGATGACCTTTCTTATTCTATTAAATTAAGGCTGATCTTACTTATTTTAAGATAGTACTGATCTTTCATATCCTAAGATATAATTGAAAATTAAATCTTGGTTATTAATGTGAAATAGGAGTAGGACTCTTCATATTCTTGATTACTCCCCCCACAAACTCAGCGGTGTTTGACACTCTGAGTTTGTCTATAAGGAAACAAAACTGAGGACGAGCCAAAGATTTTGTGAGTATATCTGCAATTTGAAACTGTGCAGGAACATGTTCAACTATCAGCGATTTGTTGAGTACTTTTTCCCTGACAAAGAATATGTCTAACTCCATATGCTTTGTCCTTGAATGCAACACAGGGTTGTGACTAAGAGCAACTGTACTTTGATTATCACAATAGATGACAGGAGTAGGAATAGGCAAACACAATTCTTGAAGCAACGATTGAACCCAAAGAATTTAAGAGGCAGCAAGAGCAAGGCTGTGATATTCTGCTTCAGCAGAAGACTTGGCAACAAGAATTTGCTTTTTAGACCACCAAGAGATGAGGTTAGGTCCCAAAAATACATAAGCACCAGAAGTTGAACGTCTGTCATCCATATCTGATGCCCAATCAGCATCACAGTAGGCCCTGAGATGAATAGGAGCAACAGAACTAGCTGGTTTGAACTCGAATCCATAATCACTTGTACCTTTAAGATACCTTAAAACTCTCTTTACTGCAGACCAATGGGAAACCAGAGGTTGAGACATAAATTGACACACCTTATTCACAGAGTAACCGAGCTCAGGTCTGGTGATTGTAACATGTTACAGCACCTACAATGCTTCTGTAAAGTGCTGGATCCTCAAAGAAATCAGTACCAAATTTAGAGAGTTTAACTGTAGCAGGGAGAGGTGTAGTAATACTTTTGCAACCATCCATCTCTGCTCTCTGTAGGAGATTTCTCACATATTTTCCTTGAGACAGCAGTAAATTACCCTTGAAAGTGCGCTTAACCTCAATCCCAAGAAAATAGTCTAGATCACCCAGTTGTTTGAGAGAGAAAACATTGTCTAGTTTGGTAATGAGTTGCTGAATCATAGTAGGTGAGGAACCAGTGAGTATAATATCATCGACATAGATAAGCATGTAGATGCAACAACCCTTGTTGTTGAATATGAGCAAAGAAGGATCACACTTGCATTGTTGAAAACCAAAATTAATCAATGTTTTTGTGAGTCGATCATATCATGCCCATGGGGCTTGTTTTAACCCATAAATTGCTTTGTTGAGTTTACAAACCAGAGAGGCGTCACTGGAGACAAAACCAGAAGGTTGTGTCATGTATACATCCTCATCAAGATAGCCATTAAAAAAAGCTTTGTTCACATCAACTTGCTTGGGAGTCCAATTGTTTGTGAGGGAAATGGTTAGAATAATTCGAACAGTGACAGGTTTGACAACTGGTGAGAAGGTTTCGGTGTAGTCACACCCATATACTTTTGAAGGTAATCCTTAGCTACAAGTCTTGCTTTGTATTTGTTCACAGAGCCATCAGGGTTCTCTTTGACACGAAAAATCCATTTACATCCTACATCAGTCTTTCCAGTGGGTAGAGAAGTTAAAGTCCAAGTGTTGTTTGTCATAAGAGCATGTTCCATTGCTTGAGTCCATTGAGGTGAGGTAAGGGCTTGTTTGACAGTGGTAGGTTCTGTAGTGGTTAAGAGCAAGGTAGGAAACTGACGGGGTCTAGGATTTCCAGTTTTGGAACGGGTCATCATAGGATGGTGATTAATGGGAGCGAGTGGTGAGGGTGGGCTTGGGATAGGGGAATTGGGATCAATTGTGCTAGAGGCTGTAGATGGTAGAGAGGTGGAGTTGTTACTACCAGTGAGGTGAATAAGGTTCTGGTGAGATGAAACAGGTGAGTATAGTTGAGGTGTGGTAGCTGGGGTAGGGGAATTGGGATCAATTGTGCTAGAGGTTATAGATGGTAGAGAGGTGGAGCTGTGACTATCAGTGAGGTGAATAGGGCTCTGGTGAGATGGAACAGGTGAGTACAGTTGAGGTGTGGTAGTTGGGACTGGGTTTGGGCAAATGGGTGGGATAGATGATATAGGAACAAGAGACACGACTCCAAGAGAAGAGGTGGAGGGTATGGAGGAGGGTACAGGGTTGGACTGTGAAGGTAGTTTGAGATAGTAAATGGGAAATACAGACTCATTGAACAACACAACTTTAGAGATGAATAGCCTTCCTGATGCATCAAGACATTTGTAGCGTTTATGCGATGGTGAATAGCCAAGAAAGGTACACTCTGAGGACCTGAAATGCAGTTTATGATTGTTGTAGGGTCTAAGTAATGGAAAACAGGCACGACCAAACACTTTGAGAAAAGCGTAGTTTGACGGTGTTTTAAACAAAACTTGGACAGGGATCAAATTAGTGTGTGAGGCAAGCAACCTGTTAATTAGATTAATTGCAGTATGGAATGCAAAAATGATAGGGAAGAGAAGCTTGAGACAACAAGGACAAACCTTTTTCAACAATATCTCTATGTTTCCTTTCAACAACCCTATTCTGATGGTGAGTGTGAGGGCAAATAAGTCGGTGGACAATGCCTAGATCAGCTAGGAACTGTTTGAAAGGTCTAAACTCACCCCCCATATATCCATGTATGACGACTGAAGGCATCAATAAAGGACACATAGTACTTATACCCCATAGAACAAGTTGAGGAGGTTCAGTATAACAGTTTTAGAAGGTTGGGAAGGTAACCTGTGAGACTTTCCCATGCAACAAGCAACACAAAAGTCAATATTATTTTGTGGAATAGTAGTGAGATTACACATCTTCAAAACAGAATTTAGAGTAACAGAACTAGGATGTCCTAGTCGATTATGCCAAAGTGTGTGAGGTGATACAGTGTAATTCACTTAGGAAGGGAAAACATTATTCAGAGATGAAACAGACTTGAAACTGGTATTATCTAGAGGATATAGACCACTGACAGCTACGGGAACTTGAAGGAGAGAAGCATTATCAGCCTGTGATTTCACAACATAGTGAAATGGGTGAATTTGGAAATAACAATTATTATCATAAGCAAATTTGTGAACACTAATTAGGTCTTTAGTGATTGAAGGAACATGTAGGATATCTTTGAGATGCAATTACATTTTAGGATTAATAGGAGATGGAAAGGACTTAGTGCTAATGCAATGAACACGCAAGTCTTGGCCTTTTCCTAGAAAGACGTTTTCTAGGTGAGGAGGGAGAGGCACTCAAGTATTGTTAGGTGCTGGCTGAGAACTCACATGGTTTGTAGCACCTGTATCAAAGAAGGGAATGGGCGCAGAAGGATTAGTAGCATTGGTAAACATAGCTTGAGGAACTAAGGCAGGAGGACCTAAAGGCACAGGCATGGTCCAAGCAGCTGGTTGTTGTAGTTGAGATGTAACATTAGCAGTGTAATTTGCAGCAGTAGCAGGTCTCACATACGGATAGGAATTGCCATAGGAATTACCATAGTTACCATAAACAGGAGCAACTGGATACTGACTTTGTGGAGCATATTGAGTATTGAAGCGGTGGTAACATAATAGATTCATACATTTGTATTATGTGAATCTGTTTTTGATTGATTTGGAATGGAGCATGATGCTCTATTTATACAAGAAGAGTTGAACATTCAAGTTCTACATTTAAGGATGACCTTTCTTATTCTATTAAATTAAGGCTGGCCTTACTTATTCTAAGATAGTACTGATCTTTCATATCCTAAGATATAACTGAAAATTAAATCTAGGTTATTAATGTGAAATAGGAGTAAGACTCATCATATTCTCTATTATAAGCGAAAGGTGTGAGAAGAAGATCGAATCCTTTGTTTTTTGTTCAGAGTTAGGGCAAATTGGAAAAATTCTACAAAACCCTCCAACGTTTGTTTATTTTAAGGTTAAATATGGATTCGCGTTCAAAACAATTCAAATCCGCTCGAGCTGGGAAGCGCTCCGTTCCCGCTACCCACTAAACATCAAATAGCGGCCGCTCGCTCCTCCATAGTGGAGTGTCACCTCTCCGGGCCGCTATCCCGGGATAGCGCTGCTATCAGTAACTGTCAACAAGTTTGTGGAAAGAATATTTCCAAAATTAATAATTTTTGTAAAATTATATTTTCGACAGGATTTTTAAAAAAAAATTTTATTAAATTTTTTTTTTGAAGTTGTTTTAAAAAAATGGATTTTTTTTTTTTAATTTTCTAAAAAATATTAATTTTGAAATAGAAAAATAAAATCTTTTGTTCCAAACAAAATTTTCAAAAAATAAGGCTTAAGCCTTCTAATGAATAACATCATTAGAAGGCATAATCAACCAAGGGGGCCTCGTTATGTGGGGCTTTTTTGACACCTATACTCCCAACAGTTCACTGGTACCAAAGAGGGGCCATTTTCCGGTGGTGGTTTTTGACTCTTAAGCCAACATGGCTAAATAGGATGGTCTAACTTTTTAAGTTTGATTATTTTCAACTGTTTGTTACTTCTTAATCTCAGGATTCCTTCTCATCTGATATACTTTTTCGGTATAACTTTATCTATATTCTGATGTTTACTAACAGCTAATGGTTATTTTGCTGCTTCCTGATATTCAATTTTCTTGATATATTTTGAGAGAATTGACTTGAAAATTATATCTTCAGGATAAAAGCTTGCGAGAACTTTCTGCAGAGGCCCTTTCTTTACTTGTAAAATATGATCCTCCATATTTTGCGAGTGCTGTTATCGAAAAGCTAGTTCCTTATACTCTTTCATCTGATTTGTGTAAGCGCCATGGTGCAACGTTAGCAACTGGGGAACTTGTTTTTGCTTTACATCAATGCGATTACGCTCTACCCTCAGGTTGTCATTTCACAATTTTTGATTATGCTGTTTCCTGTTATTAATGGAAGTGAAACAATTTTATTCTATTAAAGCTATATAAAAAAAGCAAAAGAGGCAGCTATTGTTGAATTTCATTTTCTTTATGTTGATGTATTTCTGTTATACAAGCCTTGCTTGCCTAGTCTATAATTTATGCATGTGTTCTGAAATCGAAGAGATGATTTACAAGTACAGAAACTATTCAGAATAGTGAGAATGCTATTTACATTCTTTCTCTCTCCCCCTTACTTCTTATAAGTAAAGCACTTAAGCTGCTGTATGTTACCCTTACAGCTCAGCAATAACTAACTCAATGTTAGTTATGCAAGCTGTTCGTTCAGTTAGCATCTAGTAACTACTTTTGCCACGTCATAATAACTAACTAAATGTTCGTTATGATGAGGTGTAGGATTAGGTACATAAGGGTGTAGAATTAGCATGTCTACCTTCACTGGTGCCTTCACGACTCCTTTGTGTTCATCGCAACCATCCTCTTCAATCTTTGGGCTTCCCAAAGTAACTGTTAAAATACAATAGACTAAGAGACATATGAATAAACCTGTGTTTTGAAAGATGTGAGACTATTCTATATACAATCTAACACTATATTTACAAATATCAACACTCGCCCTCAAGCTTGAGCATATAAGTCAAATGCACCAAGCTTGTTACATATATAATTAGTTCTGGGGCTTCGCAGGGATTTTGTAAACACGTTTGTCAATTGATCATTAGAGTTGACAAAGCTTGTGACGATGTCACCTGACTCGATATTCTCAATATGTTTGGTCCTCTCATGGAAGACTGGATTTGAAGCAATGTGCAATGTAGCTTGATTATCACAAATAAGTGTTATTGGTCTTGCTTCTTCAATTTGAAGTTCCTTGAGCAACTGTTTTAACCAAATAAGTTCACATGTTGCCATTGCTATGACCCTATACTCTGCCTCAGCGCTTGATCTTGCAACAACGTTTTGTTTCGTAGTTTTCCAGGATATAAAGTTTCCTCCAACAAGTACACAATACTCAGAGGTGGATCGTCTAGCACTGGGTGACCCTGCCCAATCAACATCGGAGTATCCAACTATTTGAGTATGTCCTTTATCTTCATACACTAGACTTTTTCCTGGAGTACATTTGATGTATCTCAGAATCCGGATAACAACATCCATGTGTTCCTGACACCCTCACGCTCAGGACTAGTCAACTGGAGCGTGGAAATAAAGGGTGGGTGGCCCGATAGTGGAAACCATATGAGGTGGCGACAACAAGTCAAACCAATGATCAATGTGCACAACCTTTTCAATCTTTCCTTTTATTTTTTGGAAATTCCTCCTCAGTACCTTGCGATAGAAGACTAAAACACATATATTGAGAATCCAACTTATCAACCTTTATTAGAGTTATATCTTAGGATATGAAAAATCAACACTATAGAATAATTAAGGCCAGCCTTAATTTAATAGAATAAGAAAAGTTCAGCACCATAGAAGAATTAAGTTTATCCTTAAATGTAGAGCTTGAATGATTCAACTCTTGAATGTTCAACTCCTCTTGTATAAATAGAGCATCATGCTCCATTCTAATTCAGCAATAACAGAATCAGCTTCTCTCTTTTCTCTTTTAGCTTTCCCTCTATTCTCTCTCATATCTCACTTTAATATGGTATCAGAGCCATAGCAACTGTGTTCTGGTTGTCACAATAGATGGCTGGAGTTGTCAAGGGAATTTTTAGTTCATCTAGCAAAGTTTGAACCCATAAAACTTCAGCTGTGGTGTGAGCCAAGCTGCGATACTCTGCCTCAGCACTAGAACGAGCAACAACAGTTTGCTTTTTGGACCACCAAGAGATCAAATTAGGTCCTAAGTACACAGCTGACCCAGAGGTGGATCTTCTATCATCTGGGTCAGCAGCCCAGTCAGCATCACAGTAGGCCTGCAGAGAGAACGGAACAGTGGAGGCAGGAGTGAACAATAAACCAGAGGTGATAGTGCCTTTTAGATAGCGCAGAATACGCTTGACAGCTAGCCAATGGGACTCCAAGGGGTGTGCCATGAACTGACATACTTTGTTGACAGCATAGCAGATTTCTGGGCGTGTAATTGTTGCATACTGCAGGGCCCCTACAATGGACCTGTAGTGAGAGGCATCAAACAAGGCAGCAGACCCTGTTTTGATGAGTTTGGTGGTGGATGCCATAGGAGTAGCAACTGGATTGGAATTCTCCATATCAGTTTTGATTAGCAAGTCCCTTAGGTACTTGGATTAAGTGAGAAGGAGATTACCATTGGACAGTTTCTTCACCTCAAGGCCCAGAAAATAATCCAAGTCACCAAGTTGTTTGAGAGAAAACACATGATTTAGTTGAGTAACTTGCTTGATGAGAGGAGGAGAGTTTCCTGTGATGATTATATCATCAACATAAACTAGCATATAAATGATAGCACTGTGATGCTTGTAGATGAACAGTGAAGTATCACACTTGCTGTTCAGAAAGCCAAAGGATAAAAGAGTGGTTTTGAGTCTTTCAAACCATTGCCTTGGGGCCTGTTTGAGGCCATACAAGGCCTTGTGCAAGTGACAAACCAGAGATGAATTAGGGGCAGTAAATCCAGGGGGTTGCATCATATAGACCTCCTCTTCAAGAATGCCATTCAAAAAGGCATTGTTTATATCCAACTGCTGCAGAGGCTAATTGTAAGTGAGAGCAAGAGTCAAAATAATTCTAATTGTGACCGGTTTAATAACAGGGGAGAAAGTTTCATTAAAGTCAAATCCATGGACTTGATGGAACCCCTTAGCAACAAGCCTAGCTTTGTACTTATTTACTGTCCCATCAGCATTTTCCTTTACACGAAAAACCCATTTGCAGCGTATTGCTTTCCTGTTAGCAGGCAGTGGTACCAAAGACCAAGTGTTGTTCCTTATCAAGGCACCATACTCCTGGTGTTGACCAGAAGGCTGGCATCCTCACCAAGCCTCTCTCAAGTTCAAGATTTATGGAGCTCAGCAGCAAGCTCAACCTATCTGCCTCAAGTCAGCCTTTGCAGCCACCTTGAGCTTGTGGGGGAGTATTAGAGTTATATCTTAGGATATGAAAAATCAGCACTATAGAATAATTAAGGCCAACCTTAATTTAATAGAATAAGAAAAGTTCGGCACTATAGAAGAATTAAGTTTATCCTTAAATGTAGAGCTTGAATGATTCAACTCTTGAATGTTCAACTCCTCTTGTATAAATAGAGCATTATGCTCCATTCTAATTCAGCAATAACAGAATCAGCTTCTCTCTTTTCTCTTTTAGCTTTCCCTCTATTCTCTCTCATATCTCATTTTAATAACCGTGGACCACACAAAGATCAATGGCTGTTATCGTGGCTCCAACCGATTTTCTTAGACACAGTTATGACACACATAGAATGTGTACGAAGACCAAAACGCACATATTGAGAATTCAGCTTATCAACCTTGGACCACGCAAAGATCAATGGTTGTTATCGTGGCTCCAATTGACTTTCTTAGACACAATTATGACACACGTTGTTGGATGTGTACGTGCTCATCAACTATGAGATCACATTCGTGCTCATCAACGATGCTACAACTCCCTTTGGTGGCTCCATGGCAGATTACCTCGCATCAAGAATCTCGTGGATTCTTTCTTTTCAATTGGTGATCCTCTCCCTCCTTCCCAACATTTTGATGTTATGGAGAGGTAATCTCGTCTGGTACTTCTATGTTTTCTTCACCCATCACTCCACCAAAAGATGTCTTATTTCATGAATCTAATCTCATTTTATTTGAACCATCTATCAGTCACTTATGCCTAATATTTCCTCTTTTGCGTCACTCAGTCCCATTCCTGTCAGTTTCATTCCTCCCAATCTCAGGAATGGTCCTCCTGTTCCTACTGGAATTCCATCCCCTCCACCAATCTCTCTCTGTCCTGCATGATCTCAGACCACATCTTCATCTTTCCTACCTCCCCTTTCCACCCTTGACTCCCCATATCACCTATATCCACTCACTACCTTCCTTCCTATCTTCTACTTCCTCTCCTGCCATAGTTTCCACCCCACCCTCCTCTACTACTCACACACCCATATATTCTCCATAGTCATCAAATATTCATCCTATGCAAGCTAGGATAAAGACTGACACTCCTATACCAAAGGTTCACCCTTCTGTATTTCTTACACATTCTGAACCCAGAACCACCAAACAAGCCCTCCAACAACCTCATTGGCTTGCAGCCATGAAAATTGAATTTAATGCACTTATATCTAACCATACCTGGAGCCTGTCCCTCTCCCTCCAAGTAAGAAAGCTATTGGATGCAAATGAGTGTTTTACACTAAAGAAAATCCTGATGGTTCCGTGAACAAATTCAAGGCCAGTCTTGTTGCCAAAGGTTTCTGTTGAAATACAAGAAACTAAGAGACATATGAATAAACCGTTTGTTTTGAAAAGCACTACGTAGACATTATTATATATAGATAGATTACAACTAATTACATGATATAGTCGATGTGAGACTATTCTATATACAAATATTCTTAACACTATATATATTTACAAATATCAACACTCCCCCTCAAGCTTGAGCATATAAGTCAAATGCACCAAGCTTGTTACATATATAGTTAGTTCTGGGGCTTCGTAGGGATTTTGTAAACACATCTGCCAATTGATCATTAGAGTTGACAAAGCTTGTGACGATGTCGCCTGACTCGATCTTCTCTCTGACAAAGTGACAGTCTATCTCAATATGTTTGGTCCTCTCATGAAAGACTGGATTTGAAGCAATGTGCAATGCAGCTTGATTATCACAAATAAGTGTCATTGGTCTTTCTTCTTCAATTTGAAGTTCCTTGAGCAAGTGTTTTAACCAAATAAGTTCACATGTTGCCATTGCCATGACCCTATACTCTGCCTCGGCGCTTGATCTTGCAACTACATTTTGTTTCTTACTTTTACAGGATATAAGGTTTCCTCCAACAAGTACACAATACCCAGAGGTGGATCGTCTATCAATGGGTGACTCTGCCCAATCAGCATCAGAGTATCCAACTATCTGGGTATGTCCTTTATCCTTATACACAAGACCTTTTCCTGGAGCACATTTGATGTATCTCAGAATCCGAATAACAGCATCCATGTGTTCCTGACAAGGAGAATTTAAGAATTGGCTTACCACACTGACTGCAAAAGAAATGTCCGGACGAGTGACTGTGAGATAATTCAACTTTCCAACCAATCTCCTATACCTTCCTGAGTCGGATAGAGGCTCCCCCTGATTGGGTAGTAGTTTAACACTTGGATCCATAGGAGTATCGGCTGGTTTAGCATTTAACAAACTTGTTTCTTCCAAAATATCCATAGCATATTTCCGTTGAGAAATCACCAAACCATCTTTAGATTGGGCTACTTCAATACTCAAGAAATAGCGGAATTTACCAAGATCTTTTGTCTGAAATTGCTTCGAGAGATGTTTCAACTGGAGTATTCCCTGCTGATCACTACCAGTTATAACAATGTCATCTACATACACAATAAAATAAATACACCCTTGGGGTGAGTGACGATAAAAAACAGAATGGTCAGCTTCACTACGGATCATACCAAACTGTTGTACTACAGTGCTGAATTTGCCAAACCAAGCTCTCGGAGATTGCTTAAGACCATAAAGAGACCTGTGTAGCCTACAAACCATATTCGATGACTCCCCCTGAGCAACAAACCCAGGTGGTTGCTCCATATATACTTCCTCTTCAAGATCACCATGTAAGAATGCATTTTTGATGTCAAGTTGATGAAGAGACCAATGTCGAATGGCTGCAATGGCTAGAAGAAGTCTAACAGATGCCATCTTGGCTACAGGCGAAAAGGTATCACTATAATCCAACCCAAAAATCTGAGTGTATCCTTTAGCTACCAAGCGAGCTTTAAATCGATCAATCTTACCATCTGGACCAACCTTCACTGTATAAAGCCAACGACAACCTACTAAAGATTTCCCATGGGGTAGAGGAACCAATTCCCAGGTACCACTGCTTTGAAGAGCACACATTTCATCAATCATTGCTTGCCTCCACTCAGGGTGAGATAATGCTTCACCTGGAGTTTTAGGAATACAAACAGAAGACAAAGAAGACAAACAAGTGTACTGCAAAGGGGAAAGACGATGATAACATAAATCAATATAATGTGGAGAAGGATTTCGTGTTTGACGTATACCTTTTCGAAGGGCAATCGGAAGATCAGACTCAGGTTGAGCCTAACTCAACCCTACAAAATCGGTTTGTAGAGTGAGGATTGCCCCCACTTATAAACACATGTTCATGCTATATATTATCCGATGTGGGACTCTTAACACACCCCCTCACGCTCAGGACTAGACAACTGAAGCGTGGAAATAAATGGTGGGTGGCCCGATAGCGGAAACCATAGAAGGTGGCCCATCGGATCTTAAACGAGGCTCTGATACCATGTTGAAATACAAGAAACTAAGAGACATATGAATAAACCGTTTGTTTTGAAAAGCACTACGGAGACATTATTATATATATAGATAGATTACAACTAATTACATGATATAGTCGATGTGAGACTATTCTATATACAAATATTCTTAACACTATATATATTTACAAATATCAACGGTTTCCATCAAGTACTTGACTCTTGACTTGAAATTTTTTCTGTCATCAAGCCCATGACCATCAGACTTATCCTCCCTCTTGCTCTCATTTATGTCTGGTCCATCAAGCATCTGGATGTGAAGATGTATATATGGACTCACTTGCTGGTTTTCTATCCATTGACCCTACCTTGGTGTGTAAGCTAAATAAAGCTCTATATATGGTTTAAAACAGGCTCCTAGACAATGATTTGACAGGCTAAATTCCGACCTGCTGCTGCTGGAATTTCAGTCTAGCAAATGTGACCCATTTCTGTTCATTTTCAATTCAAAGTCCTATTGCCTATCTCTTGATGTATATGGATGGCACCATCCTTACTGAAACTTCTTCAAGCCTCTTACAGTTCAGCAATAACTAACTCAGTATTATATATGATAGCTGTTTGTTCAGTTAGCATCTAGGAACTACTTGTGCCACGTCATCATAACCAACTCAATTTTAGTTATGATGAGGTGTAGGATTATGTACATAAGGGTGCAGGATTAGCATGTTTATAATGCTAATTCCTTGTGATTCAATTCACAAAATGTACAATTGAATTCTCAATGAATTCATCTATTTTCTCTAATCCTTATCTGACTTCTAAATGAATATCATTTATTTCAAACAAAATACTTTTTGGAAGAAGCCTATGAAATAGAATTGTTGGAATAATTTGAATTCATTCCTTAACATGAGAAGAAAATGAATAAAAGCCTTGGACTGGGGAATTAAATACACGGCCTTGTAAATTGAAGATCAATATATACATAAATTCTTAGTGAAGTTTATCTTCCTAACTACTGTCATGATAAAACATATCTTTATTGAAGATAAGATGTTTGCTGAACTTTGTCATTTTTGAAAATGTCATTGACAGATAAACAGAAAACTCTTGCAAATGTTGTTCCTGCCATTGAGAAAGCACGTCTTTATCGTGGAAAGGGGGGAGAAATAATGCGCGCCGCTGTTTCTCGATTTATTGAATGCATCTCCCTATCTAAAGTGGCATTACCAGAAAAAATAAAGAGAAGTTTACTAGATACCCTAAATGAGAACTTGAGGCATCCTAATTCTCAGATACAGGTTCTATTCTATCCCCTAGACACTGGCAATTTTCGTAATTATTTAATTTTTGTTAATGCCATTGCATATGCCATTTTATTAGCCATTGTATATTTGACAAGTAAAATCCTCTTTTGATGTACAGAATGCCGCTGTTAAAGGCCTGAAACATTTCTTCTATGCATACTTACGAGATTCAGATGATAAAAGTGCTATTGTTTTGACAGAAAAGTATCTTAATATGCTGACCGATCCAAATGTAGTGGTAAGGAGAGGTTCTCCATTGGCCATAGGTGTTTTTCCATATGAGTTATTGACCAATCAATGGAGAAATGTGCTCTTGAAGCTTTGTGGCTGTTGTAAAATTGAGGTATTATAAGCACTTGCAAATGCTACATCCCTTCTATCTCAGGTTCAATTGTTGTGTTACCCAAATGCTTTCCTATTGCAGAAAAACCCTAAAGAAAGAGATGCTGAAGCACGGGTAAATGCTGTCAAAGGGTTGGTATCAGTATGTGAAACATTAATTAGTGGAAAAGAGAGTACTGCAACCTCTTTCACCAAGAATGATTTTTCTCTGTATATTTTTATAAAGAATGAGGTGATGAGGAGTTTATTTAAAGCTCTTGATGACTATTCTTTTGATAGGAGAGGTGATGTAGGATCTTGGGTTCGTGAGGCTGCATTAGATGGCCTTGAAAGATGTACATATATGCTCTGTAAGATCGACAAGTCAGGTTGCTTGTCTGGAAAATCAGACGGTAATGATGTTGAATCCTTAGCGAAACCTCTGGCTGATGGTATGCTTAATAAAAATGCGGAGCTTTTATTATTCGACGAAGATCTTGCTACCAATTTAGTTGGAGGGATTTGTAAGCAAGCAGTGGAGAAGTTGGATAAGTTGAGAGCAGCAGCAGCAAGCGTTCTCTACAGAATTTTATACAACCAGATGATTTATATTCCATATATACCTTTCCGGGAAAAGTTGGAAGAAATAATTCCGAAGGAAGCAGATGCCGAATGGGCTGTAAGTTTATAGATTTTTCATCCTTTCTTGAGGTTGATAGTATATTTTTTTTATTGAGACAATGCTGTTTTATTGCAGGTTCCTTCGTACACTTACCCACGCTTTGTA
Organism: Lathyrus tuberosus; assembly: GCA_022829125.1. Taxonomy (NCBI): domain Eukaryota; kingdom Viridiplantae; phylum Streptophyta; class Magnoliopsida; order Fabales; family Fabaceae; genus Lathyrus; species Lathyrus tuberosus. The sequence continues at coordinate 6,593,921 of JALAZF010000042.1, read as the reverse complement.
CAGCTACTTCAGTTTGGTTGTTATAGCAGAGATGTGCTATCAGGTTTAGTAATATCCATTGGTGATTTGGTAGATACTGCGAAATCTTTGAAGAGGGTATCACTCTTGGCACTGTTAGAGTATTTAGAAGATATTGAATCTGAAGACCCTAATACAACAAAGCCCAGGGAGTATATGCTATCAGTTGATATTTTGTGGGTTCTCCAACAATACAGGAAAGACGACAGAGTCATCATACCCACTTTAAAGGTATTGCCTTTCCTAAGAAGTGCTTTACATTCTTGCTTCGGTTAACTGAACATGCGAAAGACTTGGTTCTGTTTTATACCTATTAATATCTTCTTCTTTTTCCGGGTATGTTGGTACGAGGGGTTGGAAAATATTCTGTATGTTTTAGAGGCACTGGTTCCATGCTTTAAATCAACACTCACCATGCAAATCCATGGGTTGAACTTCTATAGCCACCTGTGACTCCCTCAGGTCGCCATCAACCTCTGCTGTGAGTCATCTATTGGTCATCAACTAGTTTTTAGGTCTGAACAGACCAGACATTTGATCAATTTACAAGTTTCCAATGTAACTGACTAGTCCAGTCCAGTTTTGACTGATGTGCCACTACTAACCTAGAAGCTTTAAGCTGCACAAATGAGTTTTCAAGATAAATAGTTCGATGTACCTTAGGAGGTTAGGATGTAATGTAACCTAGAGATTTACCTTCTACAGCCTTCATAATTTGCTATATTCAGTTAGCTGCTTGGTAAGACTGGTCCATGTGTTGTAGTTGAAGGATCTGCATTCTAAAAATACCTTGTCATTTCACTAAAAAAAAATAAAATACCTTGTCATTTATATGTTTTGAGCACAGATTATCCTGGTCAACACTCTCAACACCAATCATTAATTATTATTTTTAAATCAGATGTTAATTTATTTTCTTTTTGTTGTATATAATACTTGTTGCTTGCCTCTTCTATTATGAAATGCAAATGTATACATGTAATAAATTTGCACTGAAATATTAAATGGAACTCTCATGTAATTATGAGCTTATGTTGTGTTCCAGGCCATTGAATATTTGCTCAGCAAGAAGATATTCCTTAATATGGAGGTTAGTCCTGCTTTTCTGTTATTTATTTATTTATTTATCTTTCCTGTTATTAGGTTGTCTGGTACTCTTTTTCGTCATGTTGCCAATTTCTGCATTAGTTTGGTGGTCAAGTAACCTGTATTTTCTTTTGGCAAGAGATATTTGGTACCCCTGATACTTAAGTCGAAATAAATTCAAAGTTAGAAAGGGAATATGTAGGATATCACATGGAAGTATACGAAGTAGCTTTCTACATATTCTGTATACTTCTATTCTTTATAATACAGACATCTTGAACCCTAAGTATAGAAACTCCTTCAAATTTTGTAAACTTTTCCTTGTTCTGGAAAAAAAATAAATGAGTAGTAATTTGATCGTGTGTTACTTATTTATGCATTCAAACCAATAAGATTTTCAATATTGTAGACAGGTGAGAAAACAGTGTACAAGAAAAGTACCTCGGCCACAACGTGCTATTTGTTTCTCTTCCATTTTTTGTTCATAAAGACTAAATAGCCATTGTACAACAATCTCATTTCGATCATTGTATATTAAGAAAAAACCAAAACAGCAATCACATGATTATGATTATCATATGTAATCGTAGAGTTGTTAATGGGCTAGGCCATGGAGTTGTTAATGATTATCATATGATTATCGTATAAGCTGGACTTGGACTAAGCACACATCTGGATATTCTTCAATTTCAACAACTATGTACAGAAGAGTAATAAACTGCTAAACTAGAGATTAGGAATTGCAAAGAAAAAAAGGAAAGAAATAGTCTTGATATTCCAGTAGAGGGAATACTGATAATAACAAGCTTAATGCCATTATTTTCCCTTTCATTTCTCATATTTTATGTTCACACATTCTGTTTTGGGTTGCCATGATCACCATCCTATGTACATAATTCCCTGTGTCACCCAGATGACTCAAACTGTATGAGCCATTTTTACTGCTTTCATATATGAGATATGAGGTGTCTATTTATTGAACACATTTGATATATGTTGTGATTTCAGGCTCAGACTCCAACCTTTTGTGCTGCTGTTTTGGATTCTCTGGCAATAGAACTAAAAAGATCAGTAAACTTCTTCAAGTTGTATGCTGGTATTGCAATACTTGGTTATATAGCTTCAGTACCGGAACCAATCCATGCAAGAGCCTTTTCTGAACTTCTTACTTTTCTTAGTCATCCTTACCCTAAGGTGATTCTCAAATATTCATCAACTTGTGAATTACGATTTAACACAATTTATTTTTTCATTTTTGCTTAAAAGCAATCACTTGCAAAGCAGATACGGTCTTGCTCACAAGTTATTCTTCCTGCTTGCTTCTTGGCTTCTCATACTTGAGTTTATTATATTTTATCTCTTGTTGAACAGATTCGAAAAGCCTCAGCCGAACAAGTCTACCTTGTTCTCCTGCAAAATGGGAATCTTGTGGCTGAAGACAAGATTGAAAAAGCACTTGAAATTATTTCTGAGACTTGCTGGGATGATGACATGGATTTAACAAAACATCAAAGATTGGAATTCTTTGAGTTGGTTGGTTTGGAGGCGGGGCCATGGGACAAAAATAGTGATGGAACAACGCGTAAAACCAGCAATAAGAAGCCTCAAAACTTGGATGAAAATGCATCATATTCCTCATTAGTTGAGTCATCTGGGTTCTGATTTTTGTTGGTGAAATCCTAGGTTTTGCACGTGAGTGAATGTTTGACAATTTTTAATCTTTGTTGGTCTTGATTTTGTAACATTAAATTATTTAAGATTGAATTTAAAGTGAAGTGATTTATATTGAGATATTTGTACTCAAAGTAAGTTTGATAATAGACTTTGGTATTTTATTTATACAGTATTACGCAAGAGCTATATTTTTATTTTATAAATCACTCTAAAAGTGAAGTGATTTTTTTTTTTTGATAAAAAATAGTGAAGTGATTTAAATTACGATGAATTAGTATTTTAAATTTGGTACACATTTATTTACAAATACATGTATTATAAAGAACTGTACTGAATACACCTACAATATCATTTTTAAGAGAATTTCTTAATACATCCCATAAGTTTCTTAGGCACCATGCAAAATTCTTTTTTTACCTCCTGCTTTAGGATATGCACATCCGAACGCATCATTATTTTTAAAAATGTTGATTTGTTCCGGATGTGCATATCAGGAATAATTTCTGATGTGCAAATTCGAAACAATTTCTTATAACTTCGCGCAAGAGCTTCTACCCCTCTCATTCTTTAGCTTTTCACATTCCAAACAATCAAATTCTCAAACTCTCAATTTCTCATTCTCACAAATTCTGACTTTTTACACTCGAGTTTGACGCAGAGCAACTTCTACAATGATCAAGACACTTCAAATTTCCTGTATCTCAATTTAATCGGTAAGTTTTCAAATTTTAGAGTTTCGGAGTTATTTTCGAGTAATCGATTTAGAGTAGACATTTATGTGTAGAAATTGTTAGGTAGTATGAATAACATATGTTAGAGACAATGTAGGTATTGTTTGCTGCTTCAAACGGACGATCAGGGTATTAAAATGCCCTTTTTTATGGTACAGTAGTCATGATTGCGTTTTCTAGAACTTGAAATACGTATCAAATGTGCAGATCAAGAATTTTTTTAATGATGATTGCTTTTCTGATGTGCACATCTGGAAAAACCTAACGTTAAATATTCTGAGTACTTCCGGATGTGCATCCACGAAAGTTTTCCTGATGTGCAAATCCAGAAGCACCTTGGTTTCTATTTTTGTTTTTGTTTTTGTTTATTGTTTATTGTTTTTTTTTTAAATTATTTTTAAAAAATTCTAATTTATTTATTATGCTTTGCAGATTACATAGCTGCCAGAGACGATCGTATAATACATGGACGGACAGCTCAGCATGCATCTGTCCTACGTGAGCGGACGCAGTTTACATCTATGTACTGTATTTTGACAGAAATATTATTATGTATATATATCATTTTATTTTATATATGGTTGTTTTTGAATGTACATTAAGTTGCGATGATATATTAACATCTGCGACCAACCAACAAAATTGATTTTAAAAAATAAAAATAAAATTCTGCTATTTTTTTTATCTGCAGATCAGAAATTATTTTTGATATGCACATCCAGAACAAAACAATGTTTTTTTAAAAAATGATGTGTCTGGATGTGCATATCCAAAAACTAGAAACAAAAACGAAAATTCGCATGATGACTAAAAAATTTATGAAGTGTATTAAGAAATTCTCATTTTAATAATTGAATAAGGCCCGTCAAAGAAAAAACTTGATTAAGGTAAAGGACATTTCTGAAAAGACTTTTAAATACGGCTTGTTTCGCTATTTTTAAGTTTATAGTAATTGTTTAATATTGCAATAATTAAAAGTTTACGTTACGAATGCAACAACAAAAATAAAAATAAGATATTATAATTTCTTTTGGGGCCAAGAGTAAGTAGCTACTTGCTTCTAGAAATTCAGTAAGCAACTGTGTATAAAAACAATAGAAAATCAACAAAGGTAGCAAACATAAGCAACTGTGTATAAAAACTATAGAAAGTCAAGGGTTTTTTTTTAATATACCACCCAAGTTTCTTAGGCACCACGTGAAATTGAACGCACCAAATTTTTAAAAAATGCTGAGGTATTCCGGATGTGCATATCCGAAAACAATTCTGATGTGCACTTCCGAAAGGATTTCTTATTAGTTCGCGCCAGACCTTCTTCCTCCCCCTCATTCTTCAATTTTCCATTTTCCAAACTCTCTCAAACTCTCAAATTTTCAATCCCACAAATCTCGATTGTTTCCACTCGAGTTCGACGCAGAGCAACTTCTACAACGATCAAGACACTCCAAATCCTCCATATCTCATTTTAATCGATAAGTTTTCAAATTTTAGAGTTTCAGAGTTATTTTCGAGTAATCGATTTAGAGTAGACATTTAGGTGTAGAAATTGTTAGGTTGTATGAATAACATAGGTTAGAGACAATGTAGGTCTTTTTTACTGCTTCAAACGGACGATCAGGGCATTAAAATGCCCTTTTGCATGTTACGGTGGCCATGACTGCCATTTTTAAACTTCAAAAAACGTACCGGATGTGCAGATTCTGAAATATTGTAACGTTTATTATTCTGGGTGTTTTCGGATGTGCACATCCGGAAGTACTCAACGTTAAAAATTCTGTGTCCTTCCGGATCTGCACATCCGGAAGACTGTTATTTTTTTTATTTTGTTTGTTTGTTTGGTTTTGTTTAATTATTTTAAAAAAAATCTAATTTATTTATTATGCTTTGCAGATTAGATGGCTGGTAGAGACGATCGTACCATACATGGACGAACAGCTTCGCACACATCTGTCCGACGTGAGCGGATGCAGTCTATAGCCGAGGCTTTCGGCGCAGAGGGAGTTGAGGTAGCCCCTACAGCTGAGGGACATCCTACACCACATCCTACACCACAACCATCCACATCACAGGTTCAGGCATCTTCCACATCTCAGGTACATGCCACTCTCCTTTCAGCCGCCGATTCTACATCTCAGAGGTGTCGGGATTCTACTGCTAGTTCATCAGGGTCCCAGCCCGCACGCAGGCGTCGTCGGGAGACTCCAGCTCCATCAGCTGCTCCTCCTCGTTCCCCTGTTCCTGTTCCAGAGGGTGATCACCCAGCACATGAGGGTGTTGACGCTGATGACTGGCTAGGGCAGGTAACCTTTCTCGGTTTATTTATAGAATTGTATTCGTTGAAAATATGTTCATTTGTAACATTGTTTTATTTGGAAGTTTTCAGGAGAAGGATTCACAGAAGTTCTATAACCATGAGGGCAAGGTTATGGACATGCTTGCGGTGCTGTTAGGGGATGAGTGGTTCACGTCTGCACTTGCTATCTCTGGTCTTGGAGGTCTGTCTAGGATTGGGTATCCCCAGATCATGTACGGTATGCTGATGGCCTTTGTTGAGAGATGACACCCTAAGACATCCTCATTCCATCTACCATACGGCGAGATCACGATCACACTCGATGACATCTCGTGCCTTTTACATCTACCGATCACGGGTACCCTTCTCTGTCACGGTAGGATGTCGAAGGAGGACGAGATGGAGATGCTGATTGAGGAGCTTGGGGCTACCCCAGAGGAGGCACTTGCGGAGGTGACGCAGTTGAGAGGCACACACATCTGACTCTCCTTTCTGACACGCAGATTTACTACGGCGCTTGCAGAGGCAGGACGAGCATCAGGTGATCCAGCTGAGATGGCGATCCACAGGCAGCGTGCCCTGAGATGCTACTACTTGTTTTTGCTCAGCACGCAGGTGTTTGTGGACACCAACGCCTATTATGTTGATGTTGTCTACCTCAGGTACCTTTCGGATCAGACAGAGATCCACGGGTACAACTGGGGGGCGGCTGCACTGGCATACACCTATTCTAGGCTCTCTAATGGTTGCCGCTGGGCAGCAAAGACAGTGGCAGGCAGTTGTACGCTATACGTGGTATCAATATAATATTCTAAGTGATTTTTTCATTTCTTTTCTTTCTATATTCATTATAATGTTTGACACCCATGCTATGTTTTTCATTTCAGGCGTGGATTTTACAACACTTTCCCAACATTACTGGTTGGGGGGTGTCGACGGGTACACTGAGGATATGCCACGTGCTACTGCATTTGTCCTGCTCAGAGGGAACCAAGTGCCGGACTCCTACAGAATGTATCTTGATCGGATGGCTACTGAGGACGTTTTGTATGACACCTATGCCGCTCACCGTGTGACGCGCACGTTCGATGAGGTTTGTTTGTTCTCAGGATGGTTGGCATGCAGTTCGACTGTTACTGCCCGATACTTGCCGGAGTGCGTCTTGCGTCAGTTCGGTTACACACAGACGATCTCCATGATGCCTCATGAGTCTGCTCCTCTAGGCTTGACCCGCATGCAGATAGATGGCATATATGCTGACTTCCAGTCCCACTTGGTACCGAAAGAGGCTCGGCCGAACAGAGCAGAGAGAGACTGGAGAGTTGCTGTCGGGTACATCGTGTGGTTCTACACCGTCTCACACCCATGCATGGTGCCCACTGCTGAGGGATCGCCACCCAGACCTGCTCATCAGGAGATATTAGAGGAGCGGTAGTCTCAGCTGGACCACACTCAGGATGTCCTACCACGCTGTTGTCAGATAGAGCAGATAGCGCAGCAGGCCATTGCGGATGGTACCTCCCTGAGGGCTCTGGTGCCAGACTTGCCGTGAACAGGATTATTGTGATTGCTCGGGGGGCACTTCAGTACCGCAGACATCGATCCAGGATGGCTGGTAGGGGCAGAGGAGCAGGGGAGCCAGGAGACATCCTTCGCCATACGCAATAGTTTTTTGTTTGATGTATTCTATGTATATTAGATGTATGCACTGTATTTTGACAGAGGTTTATTATATATATATATCATTTTATTTTATATATTGATGTTGTCAAATGTATATTAAGTTGCGACGATATATTAACATATGCGACCAAACAACAAAACCGATTTTAAAAAAAAAACATTAAGTTCTGCTGTTTTCCGGATCTGCAGATTAGGAATGTTTCCGGATGTGCACTTCCGGAACGCATCAGCGTTTTTAAAAAAAATGGTGCGTCCGGATGTGCACATCCGAAATCAGGGGGCAAAACCAGAAATTCAGATGGTGCCTAAGAAACAAGGGTGGTGTGATAAGAAATCCTCAAAGTCAATATAGATTATTATATATAACAACATATCAAATATATTCAGTAATACGTTACTAAATCAAATCAACATCTATAGAGACAAAAGAAAAAGAATAAAAAGATATATTAAATGTAGGGTTGGAAATGAGTCGAGTCGAGTCGAACTCACCTTAACTCGGTTCGACCCGTTAAGAATTAATTCAGCTCAAATCTCGGTTCGAGTTTGACACGAACTTTTTTTTAAGCTCAAATTCAACTTGTTAAAAGTTCACGAACTATTCGGTTCATCTCGTTAGGTTCATCTCATTAGGTTCAACTCACCTGCTTCACGGACTTAAAAGTCATTTAACTCTATTTTATTTTTATATATTTGACATTTTAAATTAATATTTGTAAAAAAAAGAAAATATTGAGATAAAATAAAAGTTGTAAGTATGGAATTTAACTTTGTTTCAAAAATTTACTAATTCAAAAACTACACAACTTTCAAGAGATACGTTTGAGAGCCTAATTCAAAAAACACTCAATTGAAGTTTAAATTTATCTTAAAAATCCATAACTTCATCAAATATTTAGAAAACTTACAAATTTAAAGAAATAGTATAAAAAAATACTAGAAATTGATACATTTTCATCACAGAAGAATTACACCACTTGCAACCTTCATTACACATGTTATTTAACCAATGCCATAATGTCTCCAAAAAGAATGACTCTAAATGCAATTGTCATCTTTATTTCCATAACTAGTACATAAGGGATAATATAGAGTTAAAATTTGGAGTAAATCTTTAAACATACTCTTAAAGATAATATAATTATTCTTATATATAACCGAGTTGACTCATGAACCTAACGAGTCGAGCTATGTATAGTTCAAGTTCAACTCATTTAGTTAACGAACATAGTTTTTTGCTCATATTCAGCTCATTTGGTTCATGAACCTAGTTCAACGATTTAATTGTCGAACCAATTTCTGAACTATTTTCGAGTTGGTCCGGTTCATTGCCAGCCCTAATTAAATAATATACATTTTATTTTAAAATTATAATATTTGGAAATTTTTTATGAAACTGTACAGGGTGGAAAAACACTTTATAGAAAATCAAATTTGCCTCTTAAAATTTAGAGATGCATCTCCGAACGCACCATGCACCAAAGTTATGGCGCATCAAATGAGTGTCACCCTAGATTAATACTATAAAATATTTTAAATGAACATCTTCGAATATTTTTAACAAATATATTGATAGTTGGTCGATCCAGTGGACATTCTGAAGATGCATCTTCAAAGGGTTTAGGGCGGGATTTTGAAATTTCAGTGACCATTGAACCGCATGATCACACATGCATATTTAGAATAATTTTGATAAAACATTGAACCGCATGATCACACATGCATCTTCAGAATAATTTTGATAAAACAGTGAACCACATGATCACACATCCATACTTGTTTTTCACTGCAAACCCTAACCAAAAACTCTTCCATTCTAAATCCACATTTTCACTCCAAATCTTAAATCTTGTGTTTCATCATATAAAAGGGAGCAAAAGAAGTTGAAATTTTTGGTAAAGATAATTTATTTCAAGCCTCATTGCTCACATTAATCTTGTTTTCAATCTGAAAAACATGCATTTATTCTAGAGATATATTTTTGGAACGAGTATGAACTCATCTGGAAATGCATCTCCGATATCTGTCTGTTATCATTTTTTCAGCTCGGTTTATATCATTAGCACTTATTGAGTGTTTTATTGTAATTATTTTCATTACATATGATGCACCCGATGTTTTCCTCGAACATGTTGTGTCTTGGGATGCCAAAGGTGTTGTTACGAAGGCAGTAGATGTTGGTAGCCAATTTAAAAATGAGCAAGAGTTTGAATTTCGGGATCACATGCTTCAATGGATTTGTACGGAGTCCTCTAAATTGGTATTTGGTGTGGTAATCGGAAGGTCCGATAATTGTTTGGATAGTGTGCATTTGTGACAATGACGTGCGAAAGAAGTGAGAAATATAGACATCCTCTCCAGAATTTTAAACGAGATAACACTGGTTCAAGAAAATGTGAGTGTCCTTTTAAGTGCGTGGTTATATATTGGCAAACAAGAAATGGAAATTTAATGTCATATGTGGTTTACATAACCATGACTTGTGTGAAAATTTAGCCGGCCATCCAATTGCGTGTCGCCTCATGCCAGAAGAGAAGGAATGCACTGCAGACATGACATTGAATTTGGTTCAACCAGAAAATATACTTGAAACTTTGAAACGTAAAAGAATCGAAAATATCTCAAATATCAAGCAACTGTATAATATTCGGTACCAAACTAACAAGGCACTGAGGGGGAATAACACTGAAATGCATCAACTCTTGAAACTATTGGATGATAACAATTATGTGTCTAGGTACCGAACGTACGGGGATGAAGTAGTTGTTAGAGATATATTTTGGCCTGATCTTGATTCCATCATGTTGTTCAATATGTTTCCTACCGTGCTCATAATTAATTCAACGTATAAGACCAACAAGTATAAACTTTCATTATTCGAGATGGTTGGTGTTACCTCTATTGAGAAGACCAATTATGACGTGTTTGCATTTCTAGAGAGCGAAAAAAGAGGAGAATGTTACTTGGACCTTAGAGGTGTGTCGGACAATGTTGAAGGACCAAGAAGAGATGCCTAAAGTGGTTGTTACTGACCGTGATACCACCTTGATGAATTTGGTTGCAAAGGTATTTCCTACTTCTTATGCATCACTTTATAGGTATCAGATAACAATAAATGTGAGAAGTCAGGTTAAACCAGTGGTAGGAATGAAACAGATAAAGTCGGAAGATAGAAAAATGGTGAAGGCGAGTGTGGTTGTGGAAAAAATAATGGATACATGAAATGGAATAGTAAATTCTTCCACTAAAGAGTTATATGTCGATTCTATTATAAATTTTAGGAAAAATCCTACAATTCTGCATTGGGCATACCATTTATTGGTTAAACGCCACACTCTTTGGTTTAAACACCATTCTTATTTTTCTCTTTGCACTACTATGAAAAACCCATTTAACAACGGTTGGGAATGACATATAATGACGTGGGCGAAGGCGTTGTTATGTAGATTGTTGTTGTATCTTCGATGTTTCTACAACGGTCTGAAAACCGTTGTTGTATTCTGGAAAACGCGCTATATATTGCAACGGTTAGTTGTATCAACCGTTGTGAAACATATTATTAATCACAACGGATATTAGTTTCAACCGTTGTGAAATATATTATCAATCACAACGGATATTAGTTTCAACCGTTGTTATATGTACCCTTAGTTTATTATATACAAATGTATATTGCTTATTTTACCATACACCTAGTTAAAGAATTACAACCATTAAATTGGTAAGGAAATATATAATCTGAAAATTAAAATATTCTTGAAAACCAACTTAAACACACCACTGTTTTTCGAATTGCATCCATTTCATTCAGCACATTGAATGTTCCTTAACACATAATATACGATTCAATGGTCTGATTCACTCCACTCATCGATATTTTTAATTATATAGTTTACCTTTCCATCGCCCAAAATCATCGCGATTTTATCATCATAACAATCATGATCATAAAAACCACGATGATTTTTGGCGATGAAAAGGTAAACTATATAATATAAAAGATATCGATGTGTAGAAGGAATCAGACCGTTGAATCGTATATTATGCGTTAAGGAACATTCAATGTGCTGAATGAAATGGCTGCTATTCGAAAAACATTGACATGATAATGGTTGGTTTTCAAATACATCTTAATTTTCAGATTATAAGTTTCGATACCAATTTAACAGATTGCATTTTCATTAAAAGGATAGTAAAACAAACAATATACATAGTATATAATAAACTAAATTTCATATGTACAATATCAGAATAATAAACTAATTTTCATATGTACAATATCAGAATAATAAACTAAATTTCATATGTAAAATATCACAATGAATTCATATATATGTACCTTATTAGAATGAATTCATATATATATATATGTACCACCATCATCATCACCATGTGAAACAAACCTAATAAGTGGGAAAGCAATGAAGAAAATTAGTTATTATTTAAAACAAAACAAGCAAAATTAGAAACAAACCCTAAGAAGTGGAATGCAATGAAGAAAATTAGTTAGTATTCAAAACAAAACAAGCAAAAGTTGAAAGAAAACGCTAAGAAGTGGGACTGTACCATAACAATGAAGTTCACTTTGCTTGTGAAGCATTGAAGTCGAATCTGCGCAAAAAGAGAACAATCAACAAAAACATCATGAAGCAAACAAGATAATGAGTACTATCTAACAAAAAGATTGAAGTGGAAGAATACCTTATTTTCCATAAACAATATGTACATTACGCTTGCTACGCCAACATCATCACCATGTTCATCTAGTTTTAGACTCTGCAAGAAGGAATTCAAGGAGGAAAAAGCTTAAATCAAAAGCTTCATACTTCTTGAATTTCTTTTCGCAGATTCTAAAAAAAGATGAAGTTTGGGTGCTAGGGTTTCGCTGTGAAGGAAACGGCGCGACTGTCAAAAAGGGAAAGTTAATTCCCTTATATAGGTAAATGTTTCACAACAGTTTTCTTAAATAACTGTTATGATAGATTATATATTAATTTAATAATATCACAACGATTACTTATAATAACCGTAGCGATACCCCTTATACGTGGTACAAGGTTCGACACCAGGCAACAACATTTTCCTAAAGTTACACCTGGATTATAAGTGATATCGCTACGGTCATTACTTATAACCGTCGTGATATTATTAACCGTTGCACTTCCCAACATATGAACGGTTTACAAGAAAATATAGTTCCAGAATATGAACGGTTTACAAGTTATCATCATTACAAGCATTAAACTATTAGTCTTTCATCTTCAGCCTCATCTATAAATAGACAATTTTACATATCTAAATAATATATTCTTCGTAACAATGAGTTCAACAAATGAGAATCCTAGAAACCTCAATGAGGAACGTCAGACGCCAATCCAGGAGGTCGTCCAACCAGCAACTGCCAACTTCAGGGATGCCTTAAGGGTAAGGAAGGATAAGAAGAAGAAGAAGAAGAAAAAGCCGAAGAAGAAGAAGATAAAGAAGAAAAAGAGGCCTGTATATTATGATTCCGATGAGGGGAGTGATGAGAGATGTCTAGATTATGAAGATGCATTTTATGCTATGGGCTCTGACAATGATCTTGATATGTAATATGTTTATCAATGTACTCTCAATGGAATATTAAAATAAAATTATTTTATCCCTTACAGTTTTATTTTTAAAGCTATATATATACTCTATTGCACTTAAAAATACTAAAGAATACATTGCTGTGAATCGAAGCGTGATACATGTAGTACAACGGTCTTCTAATACAAGCGTGTTAAAATGTAAAATATGGAGAAAAAAATATAGAGCTGGGAATCGAAGCTTGTTACACAGCTTGTATTACAACAGTTATGTAATACAACCGTCGTTAAATATGGCGTTATAAATTTTTAATCCTGTTACAACGGTGGGATACGAAACCGTGGTAAAGCTGGCGTCGTTAAATGGGGTTTTCGTAGTAGTGTTGGGTTAATTGTAACACCCTTTTCTGCCCCACAATTATTGCAGTGTAAATAAACATAAAATCATAGTAGAATCAGAATCACCTCAAGGGTGTACATTTCTAAATAAATTTAAATCAACAAAATTGCTCCGAAAACAACGGGTTTTCCTCAAAATAACTTAAAATGCCTTCAAAGGGCAGCATAACCACCATAACCACAAAAATCCCACAAAAAAGGCTTATTAAAATAAACCATAGTCATCAAAGAATCAATAAAATAACAGCCAAATAAAACTCAACATGGTTCGACTCAACGACCCAACCCGATGTTACACTATCAGAGCAAGAACCTCTACATCGACCAAAATGCAAATAACTTCAAAAGTCCTCAAAAGCATCCACAACTAATCATGATCACCTGCACGTTACCCACTTGGAGGCAACATTCAAACAGGCAGGGTGAGTAATACAATTCATTATAATCAATATAAAATAAAATATGCATAAAAATGGCATCATCATCATATACAACATCATCAGAGTCATCACAAGGCAAACATCAACACACGTCATCATAAATCACAACAAATACCACATAAATGCAATGCACAACAGGACTCATGCATGTGGTACCAATCGTCACAATCGATGGACACTTAGGCCATCACCCTCCAAAGATCCCCGTCAAATAGGATCGGTTCCGCATAAGAACCGGAGCACGTCATAAACCACTTCACATCCACACAATGGGATGGAAGCCACAAATAGACCAAAGTCTAACATCATCATCACTGGACTGAAGTCCTAACATCATCACCAGAATATGCTATGAATGCATGATACACAACGTCAATAATCATCATCATCAAAATATCATTATGTGCATCATCATTCACCAAAACATCATGTTAAATCATATCCTCATATATTCGGTAAACATCACAAAACATCATCTCATAATCATCAGTAACATCACATTAAACCATCAGAAAGATCACAACGTCAAACATCAGAACATCACTGCATCATAAACAAAAATTTCGCAAACAGCAGACACTCGCTGCTGAGTTCGCTGTGCGAACCTGCTCGCTGGGACCTTCGCTTTGCGAAGCTGGCAGCGAAGCCCCAATCCCCTACAAAAACCATAGAGTTCCCCAGTCTGGCTCGTCTCGCTCCTCTATTCATTGTACGAAGCCCTTCGCTGGGACATTCGCTGTGCGAGCCCACAAAATCACGCTCAAGAACTCATCCCAGTATCATCACGCAATTTATTGCGCATTCGCCGCGCTGCTCGCTTTACGAGCCTGGGCGAACATTCGCCTTGTGAATGATTTGTTCGCTTTGCGAACTAGCGATTCATGCAATCGCTGCTACGCACCAGTAGCATCCCAGCCCCAAAAACCTTTACGATTCCAACCTCAAATCACCCCAAAACACTCCCAAAACAGTCCTAAAACATCAAGGCAATCAAAGGCATACAACCTACAACTATTAGGTCGGTTAATTCCATTATCCTAACTCAAAATCACCTAAACCTTCACAAACTCTCAAGGTTCCCATAAACCCCATAAATCCCTTTCTCATACAAAATCCCACATATCATCAAAAGGTTTTGCCTCGAAGGCTTATTTTTACCTGAATCAATTGAACCCTTAATAATCCATCATCGATCCTCAGAAATACCTCTAAATCATCAATAACTCATAAACCCTTCAAAAACCTCAAAAATCCATTTTAAACACATCACGTCCTATATTGAAAACAATGAAAGGCAATACTCCCCATACCTTAGATTGTCAATTCAGAGCTTTCTCTACTGATTCTTTGGAAGCCTTCACGAATCCTCGCCCTTTTCCTTTTTCCTTAGAGCTCTGCACTTTCTCCTTATTTTCACGATCTAACAAAATGAATCCTATTCCTCCCAATTCCTTTTTGTTAAACTCTTGGGCTTCCGAAATGGGATTTCCCTTTAATACTCTCACTAATCCTCCTCAAAAGTCCATCTTACCCTTCATTCCCCTAATATTATTAATTAAATAACTAAAATTCAACAAAAATACAGACATCAACACGAATCACCAAAATTCACCGAAATTCACGAATATTATATTTAAATAAATTAAATAAATATTCTTACGAAATTTGGGGAGTTACAACTCTTCCCCACTTAAGGAATTTTCGCCCTCGAAAATTACCTCAAAGAAATAGAGTCGGATATGACTCCCTCATCTTATCTTTGCGTTCCCAAGTCCAAATTTCGTCAACTGGTCCGCCCCACAACACCTTCACCAAAGTTATGTCTTTACCCTGCAGTTGCTTCATCTCTCGACCGTCAATCCGCACCGGTAAAGCTTCCACTGTCAGGTTATCCCTCACTTGTACATCATCCATCTGAATCACATGCGACGGATCCGAAATGTGCTTCCTCAACTGAGACACATGGAACACGTCATGCAAATTCGCAAGTGACGGCGGTAAAGCAACTCGATAGACTACTTAGACTTCAAACCATAAAGTGAGCTTCCTAGACTTCAAAGCTCGACCCACACCAGTCACTGGCGTCACCCTAAAAAACAAGTGATCTCCCTCTTAGAATTCAAGTGTCTTCCTTCTCTTATTATGATAGCTCTTCTGGCGACTCTGCGACGCTCTCATCCTTTCTTGGACCATCTTAATATTTTCGGCCGTCTCTTGCACAATCTTAGGTCCGAGTACAACACTCTCGCCTGACTCATACCAACATAAAGGAGTCCTACACCTTCTCCCATACAAAGCTTCATAGGGCGCCATCCCAATACTGGCATGAAAACTGTTATTATACATGAACTCAATCAACGACAAATGGATATCCCAAGATCCTCCATAATCCAACACACAAGTCCTCAACAAATCCTCTAAAGATTGGATAGTCCTTTCTGTCTGACCGTCCGTTTGCGGATGATAGGAAGAACTCATCCTCAACTTAGTAACCAACACATCTTGCAAACTCTTCCAGAACCTCGATGTAAATCTTGGATCTCTATCTAACACAATACTCGAAGGTATCCCATGCAACTTCATAATCTTCTCAATGCATCGGCCACTACATTTGCTTTGCCCAGCTGATAACTCAAATCAAAGTCGAAATCCTTCAACAGCTCTAACCACCTTCTCTGCCACATATTCAACTCTTTCTGATCGAATAAGTACTTCAGACTTTTATGATCACTGAACACTTCAAACTTAGAGCCAAACAGACAATGTCTCCAAATCTTCAACACAAACACCACAACATCCAATTCCAAGTCATGGGTAGGATAATTCCTCTCATGAACTCGCAATTGTCTTGAAGCATAGCCAACAACTTGTCCATTTTGCATCAATACTCCACCAAGACCCATCTTCGATGCATCACAATACACCACAAAAGATTCACTCGAATTAGGAAAAATCAACACTGGAGCGGTCGTCAACTTCTTCTTCTATTCCACAAAACTATCCTCACAAGCTACATCCCACACAACAGCTTGACCCTTTCGAGTCAACTGAGTTAAAGGTAATGCCAACTTAGAAAAGCCCTCGATAAACTTGTGGTAATAACCCGCCAACCCCAGAAAACTTCGTATATCAGTAGCAGACTTCGGAGTCTACCACTGTAACACATCATCAATCTTGGAAGGATCTACAACAATTCCACCACTCGAAATCACATGGCCAAGAAAACTCACTTCCTTCAACCAGAACTCACACTTTGACAGCTTTGCATACAACTTCTTTTCCTTCAATACTTGCAACACAGTTCTCAAGTGCTCAGCATGCTCTTCTTCAGACTTAGAATATATTAGAATATCATCAGTGAAAACCACCACGAACTGATCCAAATACTCATGAAAAATCCGATTCATATACTCCATGAACATACCGGGTGCATTAGACACATTAAACGGCATCACAGTGTATTCATAGTGACCATACCTCATTCTGAAAGTTGTCTTCGGAATGTCATCAGGCTTGACACGAATTTGATGATAACCAGACCTCAAATCAATCTTGCTAAACACACAGGCACCTACTAACTGTTCCATCAAGTTGTCGATTCTCGGAAGTGTATACTTATTCTTGATAGTCACTTTATTTAACTGCCGATAATCAACATACAACCTCATACTTCCGTCCTTCTTCTTCACTAACAACACAGGAGCACCCCACGGAGAAACACTTAGTCGAACAAACCTCTTCTCGAGCAATTCTTCTAGCTGTTTCTTTAATTCACTTAACTCAGAAGCTGACATTCGATAAGGAGCCATCGACACTAGACTCGTACCTGGTATTAAGTCCACTACAAACTCTACTTCACGTTCTGGAGGCAAATCACTGATGTCATCTGGAAACACCTCCGGAAATTCACATACAACAGGTAAGTCGACACTCGCAGCTTGACGATTAATCTGCAATGATGCAAACATTACAAACGCCAAAGCTTCATCTTCCATAAGTTCGTCTACTTGCCTAGCAGACAGGAACATCAACTCTCAACTATCACCAAACTCAGGAAACTCCACAGTCTTAGTATAATAATTGATATAAACATGGTTGAACTCCAACTAGTTCATTCCAAAGATTACATCGATTTGGTGCAAGGGTAAACACACCAAATCCATCACAAAACTCTTCCCAAAAATCGTCAAAGGACATCTCAAACACACAAAAGTAGTAGTAACGAAACTATTAGCAGGAGTCTTTATTAGCATACTACCATTCATATCAGGCAACTTCAAACTCAATCTATTAGCACATTCAAGCGAGATAAAAAAATGAGTAGCACTAGTATCAATCATAACAACTAACTCAATATCATTAATAAAACAAGTACCTCGAATCAAGTTGTCCTTCTCTGACACTTCTGCACCACTCAAAGCAAACACTCTGCCACTGGTCTGAGCAGTAGTAGCCGTCTTCTTCGGCTTCTGACACTTGGTACTGATGTGACCCTTCTCACCACAATTGAAACAAGTTGGACCCTCATCCTTGCAATCATTAGCTCTATGACCCTTCTTACCACACCTGTAGCACCTCAACACATTATTAGTACAAACATCAGCACGGTGACCTTGCTCGCCACACCTATAACACTTCCCAGAAGTGGGAGCTGCTCCCCAACTTGTCTTTTTCCCATCTGAAGCCTTCTGCTTCCCTTTGTCAGCTGAAGTCGTATATGGTTTCCCCCCTATACTGCCCTTTCTTCTCACTCAACTGCTTGTAGTGAGCAGATTGAGCTCGCCTATCCTCATCGTAGATTCTGCTCTTGTCCACCAACTTAGCATACCCGCGAATCTGTTGATACCCAATACCTTGCTTAATCTCTGGTCTCAGCCCATTCTCAAACTTGAGGCACTTGGACATCTCAGCATCAGCACGGTTGTAGTGAGGACAGAAATTCACCAGCTTCTCGAACTTCACTACATACTCTGTAACAGTCATGTCTCCTTGCTTCAGCTCAAGGAATTCAACCTCTCTCTTACCACGAGCATCCTATGGATAATACTTTCCCAGAAATTCCTGCTTGAACACAACCCAGGTTATCATAGTGCCAACATCTTCCAGTCTCTGACGGGTGTTATCCCACCAATCCTCAGCCTCCTCGGACAGCATATGAGTTCCAAACTGAACTTACTGTGCATCAGTACATCCCATTCCTCGAAAAATCTTCTCGATCGCCTTCAGTTACTTGTGTGCACTTGTTGGATCGTGAGTACCCTCAAACTCCAGCGGATTGTTCCTCTTGAACTCCCCCAAAGCACGAAACTCATCTGAGACTCCACCATTCGGATTGAGTTGTGCCACCACATTAGCAACTGATTCCAAAGCATCAGCAATAGCACGATCATTTCTTCCAGCCATCCTGCACACCACCAACAACGTTAAAAGAACTAAAACATCGACAGTGTACACACACTTGTCGACCAACAGAGGACTGACATCACGTAAAAACCTGGCCGGAAGGACCGACCTGCTCTGATACCACTAATGTAACACCCTTTTCTACCCCATAATTATCGCAGCGGAAATAAACATAAAATCATAGTAGAATCAGAATCACCTCAAGGGTGCACATTTCTCACTAAATTCAAATCAACAAAATTGCTTCGTAAACAACGGGTTTTCCTCAAAATAACTCAAAATGCATTCAAAGGGCAGCAGAACCACCATAACCACAAAAATCCCACAAAAAAGGCTTATTAAAATAAACCATAGTCATCAAAGAATCAATAAAATAGCAACCAAATAAAACTCAACATGGTTCGTCTCAACGATCCAACCCGATGTTACACTATCAGAGCAAGACCTTCTACATCGACCAAAATGCAAATAACTTCAAAAGTCCTCAAAAGCATCCACAACTAATCCTGATCACCTGCATGTTACCCACGTGGAGGCAACATTCAAATAGGCAGGGTGAGTAATATAATTCATTATAATCAATATAAAATAAGATATGCATAAAAATGGCGTCATCATCATATACAACATCGTCAAAGTTATCACAAGGAAAACATCAACACACGTCATCATAAATCACAACAAATGCCACATAAATGCAATGCACAACAAGACTCATGCATGTGGTACCAATCGTCACAATCGATGGACACTTAGGCCATCACCCTCAAAAGATCCCTGTCAAATAGGATCGGTTCCACACAAGAATCGGAGCACGTCATAAACCACTTCACATCCACACAATGGGATGGAAGCCACAAATAGACCGAAGTCTAACATTATCATCACTGGACCGAAGTCCTAACATCATCACCAGAATATGCTATGAATGCATGATACACAACATCAATAATCATCATCATCAAAATATCATTATGTGCATCATCATTCACCAAAACATCATGTTAAATCATATCCTCATATATTTGGCAAACATCACAAAACATCATCTCATAATCATCAATAACATCACAGTAAACCATCAGAAAGATCACAACTTCAAACATCAGAACATCAGAACATCAATAACAAAATTTCGCAAACAGCAGACGCTCGCTGCTGAGTTCGCTGTGAGAACCTGCTCGCTGGGACCTTCGCTTTGCGAAGCTGGCAGCGAAGCCCCAATCCCCTACAAAAACCAGAGAGTTCCCCAGCCTGCCTCTCCTCGCTCCTCTATTCGTTGTGCGAGCCCACAAAATCACTCTCAGAATTCATCCCAGTATCATCACGCAACTTATCGCGCATTCGCTGCGCTGCTCGCTTTGCGAGCCTGGGTGAACATTCGCCTTGCGAATGATTTGTTCGCTTTGCGAACTAGCGATTCCTGCAATCGCTGCTACGCACCAGTAGCATCCCAGCTCCAAAATCCTTTATGATTCCAACCTCAAATCACCCCAAAACACTCCCAAAACAGTCCTGAAACATCAAGGAAATCAAAGGCATAAAACTTACGACTATTTGGTCGGGTAATTCCACTATCCTAACTCAAAATCACCTAAACCTTCACAAACTCTCAAGGTTCCCATAAACCCCATAAATCCCTTTCTCATACAAGATCCCACATATCATCAAAAGGTTTTGCCTCGAAGGCTTATTTTTACCCGAATCAATTTAACCCTTAATAATCCATCATCGATCCTCAGAAATACATCTAAATCATCAATAACTCATAAATCCTTCAAAAACCCCCAAAACCTCTAAAATTCATTTTAAACACATCACGTCCTATATTGAAAACAATGAAAAGCAATACTCCCCATAGCTTAGATTGTCGATTCGAAGCTTTCTCTACTGATTCTTTGGAAGCCTTCACGAATCCTCGCCCTTTTCCTTTTTCCTCAGAGCTCTGCACTTTCTCCTTATTTTCACGATCTAACAAAATGAATCATATTCCTCCCAATTCCTTTTTGTTAAACCCTTGGGCTTCCAAAATGGGTTTTTCTCTTTAATACCTTCACTAATCCTCCTCAAAAGTCCATCTTACCCTTCATTCCCCTAATATTATTTAAATTAATAATTATACTAATATATTTCATATTATATACTATTATTAATTAAATAACTAAAATTCCACAAAAATACTGACATCAACACGAATCACCAAAATTCACGAATATTATATTTAAATAAATTAAATAAAATAAATATTCTTATGAAATTTGGGGTGTTACATTAATCACCATCTTGGTTAAAACACCCACCTCTTTGGTTTAAACACCACTTTCATTTTCTCTTTGGTTTAAACAATACTCTTATTTTTCTCTTTGGGTTAATCACCATCTTGGTTAAAACACCCACCTCTTTGGTTTAAACACCATTTTCATTTTCTCTTTGGTTTAAACACCACTATTATTTTTCTCTTTGGGTTAATCAGCATATTGGTTAAAACACCTACCTCTTAGATAAACACCACTCTTATTTTTTTCTTTGGGTTGATCACAATCTTGGTTAAAACACCAAACTCTTTGGTTTAAACACCACTTTTAGTTTTTTCTTTGGGTTAATCACCATCTTGGTTAAAACACCCACCTCTTTGGTTTAAACACCACTTTCATTTTCTCTTTGGTTTACACACCACTCTTATTTTTCTCTTTGGGTTAATCACCATCTTGGTTAAAACACACACCTCTTTGGTTTAAACACCACTTTCATTTTCTCTTTGGTTATGACACCACTTTTATTTCAGTTCTTGGTTATGACACCACTTTCTTTACAATTCCACACTTTTTGGTTTAGATACCCTACCCTATGGATTCAACAACACACTCTTGGTCCAAACAATACTTTTACCACACCTCAAACACTTTCCTTATTCAAGCGAACTCTTTTACAATTCAAACAATTAATTTTTTTTAATTCAATTCAAGCATCTTGTTCTTTTCCTTTTATCACACAAACCTTTTTCAAAATAATTTTCCTTTTCATAAAATAATTGTTATAATTCGTTCCTTAGCAGTCAGATTAAAAGCTTAGAGCATCCGAACGAGGATCAAATCAACTAATGTCTACACACTTCTAAGATATGATTATAACAGTTCCCTAAAAGCAACAAACACATCAGTATTTTCTACCATGAACTACGAAGCTCTAATTTTTTCATTGCACTATGAGAATACGTAGGCATGAGGGTTCGAATCCTTGGCGAGCATACTAATTAATTTTTTTTTCCCCATTCGCAAATAACCTTTAGATAATAACACACATTCGCACAAAGAACAATCGAAATGGTTCTTGTTGAGTACAACAGATGTGAGGGATGCTAATACATTCCCCTCGCATAACCAATTCCCTTACCTGTTTCTCTTTCCCAAGATTTTTATCAATATTTTCCCTTTTCCTTTGGAATAAATAAAGTTTGGTGGCAACTCTATTGTATCTTCGAGTGTGCGATGCACTCGGGTATTTTTCGTGCATCGACAACTAAAATATTTTGGAATCGGTTTGGTTCAATAATCAAGCAAAACACCCTTCTAAAAACCACGAATGAGCTTTGGAAATTACGTGGCAGAAACAGGTTTCAGGACAAAACTATTCCTTCCAGCTTAGTCAGCAACTTCTGTATGAAGTGGTGGAATCTTCAGAGATAGCAAGGGACTTTTCTTTTTGGTCTTTGGAGAGCCGCTAGCCACTAATAACTCTCTGTTTTGTGAGTTTTGTGCAATCATTCGTAGTATTGATATTGCCAATAAGCGAGGTTGGTCCAACCTCTGGCTTGAATCCGACTCCAGCACTGTGATTAAGGCTTTTACTTCTGCTGATTCTGTTTTAGTTCCCTAGCAGCTTAGGATTAGGTGGCTTGAATGTCAAAAGACCATTTTAGATATATTATTTTTCATCGCGCAAATATTCAGAGAATGAAATAGTTATGCGATTATTTTTTTTATAATTTAGGCTGCACATCTAATTCCTTCACTATTTTTAATTCTTTAATAAATTAGATAGGATCATGTAAAGAATAGGCTAGATATAATTTTTTTTAAGATTTGTTACTTTTACAAAGGGTTTTGGCCTAATCCTTTTTCCTTTTTATGATACGATCTTTTTTAAAAATACATTTAACTTGATTAAAAAACTTCTCACGGGCGATGCATATTGTATAATATTTGTATGAGTACAAAAATTGAATATATTTAACAAAATATCTTAATAAAGAAGACACTTTTTTGTTTGTTTGTAGAAATAGAGCTAACATCTCGAATTCAATTGTCTTTTAAAAAGAACTGTCATTAGTTATTATATTAAATTTAGTCATTTATTAGGTGTATAAATTTGTAAGAGAAGTGATGTAAAGTGAAAATAAATTAAAAAAAGGGTTAAATATACAAACCCCCCTCAATGTTAGCGAGTTCTTATTTTAGCCCCTGACAAATTTTTTTTTTTAAAAACCCCCTCATTTTAATTAGATTCTCTCAATTTGCCCCCTGACTGACATATTGCAGCAAAGATTCCTTTCTATTGCTTGCGTGGTAGTCCACGTGACATTTTTAATATTATTTTATTATTTTATTATTATTATTATTTTTTTATTTTTATTATTATTATTTATTTATTTATTTATTTATTTATTTTATTTATTTATTTTTTTTATTTTATTTATTTTTTTTTATTTTTTTTTATAATTTTTTTATAATTTTTTTTAATGTTTTTTTATATTTTTCTTACGTTTTTTTTGTTTTATTTTTTATAATTTTTATAATTTTTTTTTCTTTTTCTTTTTAATTTTTTTTTAATTTTAATTTATATATTTTTTATATTTTTTTTTTTTTTTTTTTTTTTTCGTTTTTAGACCTAATTTTTATTTTTAATTCTATTTTAAACAAATTGTTATTTTAAAAATTAGTTTAATTAGACCACAAACAAACACACACACAAGTCCATTATAACTCAATTTTTTCTGGCCCATATATTATTTCATTTGTTATATGATTGACAAGTAACATATATAAACACTTTCATTTAGTAAATAATTTTCGATGTGGGACTTTCACAACAACCATAACAACAACTTCACTCACAAACAAACCACCACCACCACCACCACAAACGGTACCGCAACAGAGATACAACATCCTTATACACTTTTAAGAGAAAATACATTTCTAATATGCAGAGAGATGCAAAATGGGGGTGGTGGTTGTTGCAGCAAGGTTGAGTTGTTATGTTGTTTCGATGGAGTGAAGGTTTGTTGTTGTGATGTTGCTACATTATGTGTGTGAGTGATATATGGTGTTAAGAGGTTTAAAATGGTTAATAAGAGAAAGATTTTTTTGAAGGTGGTGGATTGTAATGAAGTTGATAATTTTTTATATTGTATGAACATAACTTATGGTGTGAACATGACAGTAGCAAATTACCATTTTCATAAGGATGTGGACGGTTGTGTTATGGTTATAGCATAGATATGATGTTACAATATGGTGATGGAGGTTTGGAGAGTGATGAGAGCTTGAGATTCTTGTTTATTAGGGTGTGTGGTATTGTTGTGTTGTGAGTATGCTTTGTATTGAGTTTTGGATGGTTGATGAGTATTGAAAACAATGGAGAAGAAATGAAACAATATTGTAGCGAAAAAAGAAGAAGAAGTGGAGAGAGGTTATTAAGATATGAGGTGGTCGTGTTTATGGTGCAGTAGTAGTAATTTCTACATGGTGTGTAAGAGAAGGTAGGTGGTGAGCAACATGAAGAAAATTTGCTGCTGAAAAGACTTTGTGTGTTGTAATATAAGGGAAAAAGTATGTGGTGTTTGTGTTCTCCTCTCAAATTATTAACATATAAGAAGTGTTTTTGCTGGTAAAGTTTCAACAGGTTTAAAGTGTTTTCAATGTCTCACATCGGTTGGTTAGGGGGCACCACTAGTGTTTATAAAGAAATCACTCATAAGTATTGTTGAATTGAAATTAGTATGAGAATAAATGGATTAGTATGATAATAAATTGAAATAAATGGATTAGTATAATGAAACTAATTTTTAAAATAACAATTTTTTTAAAATAGAATTAAAAATAAAAAGTAGGTCTAAAAACAAAAAATAAAAAAATAAAAAAATATAAATAAAAATGAAAAAAAAAATATAACAAAAAAATAAAAAAAAAAATATTAAAAATGCCACGTGGACTGCCACGCAAGCAATAGAAATGAATCTTTGCTGCAATGTGGCAGTCAGGGGCCTAATTGAGAGAATCTAATTAAGATGAGGGGATTTAAAAAAAAAAAACTTTGCCAGGGGCTAAAATGAGAACTCGCTAACATTGCATGGGAAGTTTGTATATTTAACCCTTAAAAAAAATCTTAAAATGACGCTTTTCTCTAGGGGTGGCAAACGGGCATGTCCGTCTCGTTTAGGCCCGCCTCATAAATGCCCATAAAAAATAGAGCGGGACGGGACGGTTATAGTTGAGGACACGAGCCTAAAACTTAAACTCACCCCACAAAAATGTGAGGGCGAGCCGGAGAAAGCCCGCAGACACTACACCATTTAAGTCTAAAAATTCAAAATTTTATGTAAATACTCTTACCTTGAAAAGCCTAAGAAAAAAATAGAACGGAACGGAGCGGAACAGATATTTTAAAAAGTGCGAACCTATATCTTTAGGCCACCCCACACTAAAGTGTGGAAACACCCCCCCCCACTTTTCTCTAACGCAACGTTGTATAGGGCTAATTGTCGGATATAAGTTGCGATTATCTACTTTTGTTGAGAACGAGGGTCCATGTGAGTTCTCTCTGCACCTATTTTTGAGCTTTTTGAATTACACAAGAGTAATATTAATAAAAGTTAATAAAAGTAATATTATATTTTTATTTGTATTATAAAATAATTAATAATTTGCGAGGGAGTACCTAATAATAGTTAACTTTTATTTTTGAATTTTTTTTTATAGCTGAAAATAATACGGCTCATACCCATGCGAAACTTCTAAGAAATTTCTCAGGAGTCATTTCATTTGTGCCGTGATCAAGTAAATTGCACATTTATGATTTAAATATTCAACTTGTTGCTTCTTTTGTTTTCAATATTAATTTACAGATGCAACTTCACACATTTTGCTTTTATTTACCCCGTATAACTCCAAAAATAAATTGGAATGAACAACTATCAACAAAGAAGTGTAGAATTTACTCCCTCAAATACTACATGTTTTCTAGGGTTAGGCTTAAATAAACACATGTTGTTACCTCCCTATGCTCTTTGTATTACCCATTTTCTACGGCATGATTTCTAGGGTTAGGCTTAAATACTGCATAATTTACACGGTTAATGTATTACCCATTTTCTCAAGATTTAATTGAATTCAGAGCAATTAAAAAATATACAAACTATCTAATCTATTTATTATAAATGAGACACATAATATTTAAGAGGTTAAATGAGATGCACTAAATGTGTAAAACAGTTTTACACTATTATCTAATAAAAATATACCGTTTTGTTAAATTATATAAGTTTTTTAAAAATTACATTCTGACTTAGTAAGATTTATGGTCGTGATTGATTAACAGTGTAATTTTTTTTCACACTTTCAATCCATCACCAATTTTCTCAATATTTAATAGAAAAATTCTTGTCTACCCATCATTAAAAGTTATCTATAAAATAATTTGTCTTAAACGTTTCTCAAATTTAAACTGTTTAATAAATAATTAATTGAATTTAATTAATATACACTGTTAAATTTTTGTACACAGTCAGTTAATTACAATTTTACAAACATTCATTTATTTAAAAGATTTTACTTTTATTTTAACTACTTGAAAAGTAATACAAACAGAGCACTACTAGAAAAAAGACATTTAGTTATATAGTGTAAAAATATTTTGCACACTGATAGTAATATATTGACCATGTAAAACTCTTTGCGCATTGATAGTGCAGAACAATTAATCTCTAATTAATATAAAGGTTTAATTGTTATTCTCTGATAGTGTAAAAATATTTTACACTATCATCTAATAGAAATATATTATTCTGCCATGTCATATAATTAATTTAGCGGGATACATGATTGTTATTGCTTGAGAGTCTTAAAAAAATTTTTACACTGCCACACCTTTTTTTTCCATAATTTAATTATAATAAAGTTAAATAACATTATCATATTAATTAGTGATAAACTACCAAACCTTTCGAGATCACGCTCTTTAGATTTATCTCTAAACAAATATATATATGTGTCCTGCAATACATCCATTAGCCTGAAATTTCCTTAGCATAAAAGCACCTTTATTCTATTGTTCCTTAGCGTAAAATTTCAAACCTTGTACCTTTGTAGGTCACCCACCACAACAAGTAACAACCTTTTCCCTTGTGAAAGGAATGTTCACCTCTTGTCTATTCTAGTCTCTCAAACAACAACACTTGTATTCTATCATATGATACATGCATAAATAGTATACATATCCTCATCCTCATCTCAACCAACTTCATCTTATATTTTCCTTAACATTGCCATTAGTGAACATTTGAATCTCACTATGGAGGGACATGAAATTTTGGGGTTTGGTTTCTTTGTAATTGGTTTATGGCACTTTTTCAACCACACCAAACTCCATTTTCTTTCTTCTTCTTCTCTCAAATCCTACCCATCAACCCTATGGTTTCCAACCAAACTATGTAGATACATAGAGCTTCATTTCATCATGGCAAGTTGCACGATCTTCATATCCATGGAACTTTTCATCTCACCTCTTCACCACCAACCATTTGACCCTAAAGACGGAACCATTCCCGCTAACCATCTTCACAACTTTGAACACTCTTCCATGGCTTTGTCTTTCTTATTCTATGCTACATTTGCTATAATTCTCGATAGAAAAATAACCATTCCTAAAAAAACTCAAAATGATCTCACTCATTTGCTTGCAGCTATAGCATTTGCTCAACAGTTTCTCCTTATTCATCTTCATTCAAGAGATCATATGGGGTTAGAAGGACAGTACCATTATTTATTGCAAGTTTTGATTTTTATTTGTTTTTCGACGACCCTTATGGGAATTGGATTCCCGATGAGTTTCTTGGTGTGTTTTGTGCGTTCTGTTGGGATAATCTTTCAAGGTCTGTGGCTTATGTTCATGGGGTTCATGCTTTTTACACCTGGTTATCAACCCAAAGGCTGTTTCATGAAACTTGAAGGGGATCAATATATGGTTACGTGCAGCGATAAAGATGCTCTTCATCGCGCGGTTTCGGTGGTGAATATTCATTTCAGCTGGTTTTTGATTGGCGTCACTGTTTTTGCAGTGTCGTTCTACTTGATTATGGCTTTGTGTTATGGTGAAAAATCAGTGGAGTATGTTTCATTGATGAAGGAAGAACATTACCGCGATGAAGATGGCTTGAAAAATTTCGATGTTGAATCACAATGTCAAAAGATCACTGCAAACAAGGAAGAGCAAACTTGAAGATCTTGGTTAAGTTAATTAATGTTGTTGTAATAGTTACCAAAAAAATGTATTGCTTTATAAACATATCTAACTTATTTGGGACATAACCGATATTTTAAGCATACTAATTTTTTTTTGAGAGTTAGCAGCGAAACTCACGCAATAAGTATTGGATATTTAAATATGCACTCCAAACGTTCATGCATTCTTTTACCATATAAATTGTACCTAAGACGTATTTAATAATAGCTTAGTAAGAGTCCTAATAAGGACTTGAACTTGAAGCTTGTGTAACTAAATGAGGCAGCGATCTCTTAGTGGTAATAACTTTTCTAAGTTAGTTATCCTATATATAAACTGTGATATGTTGAATCGAACTCTAATATCAATAAGGCTAATTTGATATTTTGACTGAAGTTGTGCATGCTCTAGTTAAAGTATGTTCATGTTGTCGAAATATATCAACTTCTAATTTAAGTTAGTATATCGAATTGAAACTTGGTTATAAGCCCAGTTGTTTAAGTTTGGAAAATTTTTCCCCATACCCCTACATTTATCCCCATACCCCTACGAAATAAAATTTTGGACAAACATATCCCTGCATAAATATTAATAATTTCAAAATTTTCACTTTTTTTCCTCATTTCATCTCAGCAACGGTTAAAAATTTGAAAGCAAATTTTACTTCCGGAAAACTCAAGCAAAAGAATTCCAGATCGTAGCTTCCTACACTGGATAACTAACAAGTAAGTTTTCCGGTTTATGTTTTTCAATTATTTCACACCGGATAACTCTCATCGTGTTATCCGGTTTACATGATTTTCACACTGGATAACTTGGTGCCATGTTATCCGGTTAACATGATTTTCACACCGGATAACTTGGTGTCATGTTATCCGATTAACATTATTTCCACATCGAATAACTTGGTGCAATGTTATCCGGTTCTTTGTTATCTTCACCGAAAATCTTCATCAGTATTTTTTCGGTTTGTTCTTGACATTTTTTTAGTGGCTCGATTTAGAGGAAGCGACTGACACATTTATCGACGATACCATGATGGAAAGGCAGTTCGACAACAGTCGAATCGAGAGGAAGGCCAGATTGCTACACCTGCGCCTGTTCCTATTCTTATTCCACTACATCCACCATTTCCCAGAGGACCGTCTGATACGTCACTTTTAGTGAGGTATCAGAACCACGTCGCTCGTCATCTGTGGGACGACGAAGTAAGTCAATCTATGACATTTCAATGTTGAATAAAATCTAATTTTAATTATTTATGTATGATGACATATATTATGAATTATTTTCAGGAGAGATCTCCGAAGAAAGAGCCGAAGGTTGATGCACATGGCAACAAATTGATTGGATGGATTTCGCATAGTCTCCCACCAGCTATTGAGTCGTGGGTATCTGCTTATGGTCTATCCTCTCTACATGGAACTAGTTTATCGAGGATAGATCAAAACTTGGTATCTGCATTTGTTGAGAGGTGGCACCCCGAAACATCGTCCTTCCATTTGCCGTTTGGCGAGATGATTATTACGTTGGACGATGTTTCTTTTCTGCTGCATATACCATGTAGGGGGCCTTCTGTAACCCTGAAGAAGGGTTCAGTGACTCGGGTGCTATTACTTAGGCTATTTGTCTGATAGGTGTTCCGCTGGCCGAGGCAGCTGAAGAGATCCGTGTTTGTAGAGGTCCCTATTATAGGCTGGATTGGTTAAAGAAGATATTTGTTCGTCTGCGAGCTGAGAGCAGATATGATTGTGCAACTAGAGCATATATGTTGTTGTTATTAGGCTGCACTATTCTTACCGATAAGACCTTTACTCTTGTAGAGGCAACGTATTTACCACTATTTGAGGACTTGTTTAGCTGTGGTAGATACTGTTGAGGGGCAGTCGCACTAGTCACACTTTACAGATATCTCGGAGATGCCTCTTTTTACAGTTGCAGACAGCTTGAAGGATATGCCTCTCTACTACAGGTACAAATTGTTTATTTTAATTTTATTTAGACCTGTATTAGCATATTTATAATTGATGAGTCCAAGCCCTTGAGGTTGACATCAATTTTAGTAAAACTAACTTAGCAGAAAGATGTTGGACAAGATGTCCTTGCATGATGAACTAACTGCAGGTTAAGGTGTTAGACAAGATGTCCTATCATGTTGATTCGACATCTTTGTCTGTTACAGTTTGGAATAACTTCATCTGTTTTCTAGGTGTGATTGGAATATGATTTGGTCCAAGGTGGCATTTGAGATTGAGGAATCAGAGATTCTGATTCTAAAAGGAATATGCGGTTTCCATGTAAGGAGATACTTTTGGAAAATTGGGATTGAAGAAAAAAATAGGTCGCAGATTCTATGGAGCTAGATTGCTGCGATTTGGAAGCCCAAATCCAGTTCTGTTTTGCAATATAATAGGATGGATTTAACCTAGAATAGGTGTGGAATTTTACAGCTGTTATAGAGTACTAGGGTTTGTACTTTTGTGAGCCTCTCGTGTATTGCGTGAATACCTGAGTAGGACAATTTATTGAGTTGTAATTTTCAGTCACTGCTGTGATTGAAAGGGAATTGAGAAGGGTCTCATACCTTGGAGTGTCTTAGGTAAGAATCTAGGAAGGGTAGTTTCTAGGTGCTAAATTGTAAACGTTGGAGTTTAGCTTAGAACCAATTCTACTTAGTTGATTTCATTCCTGGCTTGGTAGCCCCCAGACGTAGGTGTTGTTGATCACCGAATTGGGTTAACAATTCTTGTGTGTTGTGTTGCGGTGAGAATCGAATATCAAGCTATTAATTAACTTGAATCCCAAAACATAAAATTCACCACCGAGTTTTGATTTATCCAAAGGAAAGGGTAAATACCGAAAAACCCTAAGTGCGCTATGAAGGAACACAACTGAGAGATCTAAGGTTCGGGGGTTGGTTATACCTAGGGAAGGTGTTAGCATCCTAGATATCTTTAGTACTCTACAGGAACCTCTTGTTAGTATTTGTGTTAAGTTATTATTTTCTTGCTAAAGGAATCTGTTAAGGGTAAAGGTAAAAACCTAAGGGTATGTACACTAAGTTTGCTCGCCAAGATATCGCATCATGTGCCTACGTATCTGACTAACGAATCAGAGCAACCGTAGTTCACCTAACTAAGGGTGAGGAACCATTGACTATGGCCAAAGTTCCAAGGGGATATGAGTATGAACTCATGTAGAGTTTAAGAAACTCTCTAAGTCTAAGTTGTAATGGGGGAAGTGAATACACAAAGTGATGAGTCTCACATAGAGTTCAATAACTCTAACTTAATTCTAAGTTGTGATATTGAATGACTATGAGGCCAAGGGAAAGGTGGTTATGACTATAAGGTCAAAGCTGGTAAGTGGCTATGACTATGAGGTCAAAGTTGGTAAGTGGATATGACTATGAGGTCAAAGCTGGTAGGTGGCTATGACTATGAGGTTAAAGCTGGTAAGTCGCTATGACTATGAGGTCAAAGCTGGAGGGGATGAGCTTTCTATGACTTTGAGGCCAATAGAGAGACTTTCCTTTGGAAGGAGAGGAAGATAACAATTTCTTATGGGTAAGAATGTTACAAGGGACTTGAGATTAAATGAGCAATATAAATTCAAGAATTCAAAGAGAATGTACAACCATTTAAGCATAACTTTAACAAAAGTATGATTCAAACATTAATGCGGCAAGAGATAGTAATATGATTCACAACAATTAAGCACATGAAAATACATACATATCATTATCAATCTTGAAATTAAAGGCAAAGCAATCAAGGTAAGAAACTTAGTAACAAAGCCACACGGAACCTTAGTAAAACGAATTCATCCAAGTTTAGAGAACTCTCCCAAAATATATTTCTCATGTGTCAAGAATTATCACAAAACAACTTAGAGATCAAAAGGTTTCTAGAGGTAGCTCAAGATGAAGTAAAAAGGCTTATACCTATTTTTTTTTCCGAATTTTGAAATTAATTACAAAAATTAAAAAGAAAGGAATAAAATGGAAATAAAGGTGGGGGGGGGGGGGGGGGGTGCATCAGAAATTCTGAATCAGTTAAAATAAAGTTAAGCACAAGTTGAACTCAGAGATTTTTAGATTGTGTATGTGAAAAAGTGTTGGTCTGATACTTGCTTTTGTTCTCATTGTTGGTTCTTTCACTAAAGTTCCATCCTCTATTTATAAGAGAAAATGGAAGGGCTGAGGTATGGGCCAAAAGAGCAACTTGCCAAAATCTCCCATTTTTCACTCCATCGTGTGAGCTGGCTTTTGACTGACCCAAGAAAATCTCCAAGATCTCTGATTACTGATAGGGTTTGGTTGAGAAAATGAGAGTGATGGGATTGGACCAAGGCTCAAGGAATAAACAATGTTTTGTCTTGAAAAGTTTCTCTCACCTCTTGCTCCACTTGCCTTCCCCTTGCATAAGCTATATTATTTTAATGTGAAACTTGTTAAAATCATGGCAAATGTCCTAATGATGTTAGGTTGGCCTCTAAACATCAGAAAAGGTAAAGGTTTTGGTGAAATTCTGATTTTCTAAGTGTAAGACAAAATGCCAATATACCAACTTTAGTGTACCATAACTTAATAACCATGCATCCAAATTGTGAGATTTTTGATCCTTTGCAAAGTAGGCATTTGATATGACAAGTTTCACGTGGAAGAAATCTTGAGATGAGGTTTGGAATCATTAGAAAATCATCCATGAAGTTAGGTACAAAGGGCTGTCCAAAAAAACTTAGAAAAAATTCGAAGTTATGAAATTTTCACAACTTGGAACAACCATCTTTAGGATATCATAACTTGAGATTGGTTTATCCAAATGAGGAGTTCTACACATGCTTGGAAAGCTTGAAGAACAAGGAACAAATTTCATGTCCAAATATTTTTTATTTGAAGCTTGGAACTAGGTGAAAAATTGAGTTAAAGTTGGATGAAAATTTTGGTGAAAATGCTGAAAATTTCACTAAGTCCCAAAGGCAACTTATCTTCCAAGTCTCATAACTTAAAAACCATTCATTTTTTGAAAGAGGGTCCTCTAATACACTTTGAAGATCATGGAAAGAGCTTCCATTTGAGCTTTGAGTCACTCAATTTGGATGTGTGGTCTGAAAGTTATGACTGTTTCAATTTTTGCACAAGTATTGAAATTTCCACATTTGAAAAGTTTCATGGACCAAACATTGCTTCTTTTGCAAGAAACTTCTCAAAAATTGATCTCTCATGTCTTAACTCATCAATGTGACATGTCATGATGGATTGAGGACTTGGATGTTTCATCTTGGATCAAAATGTCAAAGGTTGGAGCCTCAGTCAAAACCCTAATTTCACTTGTGAATGCACTTGAATGATCTCTGATGATCTTGCTTTTTCAATCACATCTAAGGCTCATAGATGGTATCTAGGGATGTCTACTATCACATGGAGTCATGTCCCAGGGTTTGAGAACAACTCTTGATAAATGTCAAAGGCCATGATTGTCTTGTCATAACAAAACCCTAATTTCACTTGTGAATGCACTTGAATGATCTCTGATGATCTTGCTTTTTCAATCACATCTAAGGCTCATAGATGGTATCTAGGGATGTCTACTATCACATGGAGTCATGTCCCAGGGTTTGAGAATAACTCTTGATAAATGTCAAAGGCCATGATTGTCTTGTCATAACAAAACCCTAATTGGAGGCAGGGTGAACTTGTGACTCTTTGTACTTGGTGATGAGAGCCAGTCACACTTGAATTATTGTTGAGTGAGACCTTTAGGATGTATGTGAACTCAAAAGTTGCATTTGGAGCCTCAGTTGTCCTTCTCTCCTTGAATCAGATGAGAACTTGGCTTAGGAGATTTTGCCCTCTTCTTTGTGTAAGTCATGGCTTTCACAAAAGGAACAAACTTGCAAGATGTGGGTTAGTCAACAATGCATAAAAGATTGAAGCCTAAATGCAAGTGAAAGATATTATGACATCTAAGGGGTAAAATTTGGGGTACAACATATTGTTTTCTTTCTGCTGTTTATTCTGTTCTTCTTTAATCCTTGTGAGGAGTAGAGATCAGGTGTCACGACATCCTGTCCGACATCTTAGTGGTCTGCTTAACCAGAATTTCAATTGGTATCAGAGCAGGCATCCTGCTCTGTATCTGGGTGAGATTTAGGGATGATACTTTCCGATTCGATGGATAAAGAAGGAGGAATTCTAAATAGACCACCCATACTTGATGGTTCCAATTATGAATATTGGAAAGTGCACATGGTGGCGTTTATCAAGTCCATGGATGGTAAAGATTGAAAGTCTGTGGTTAAAGGGTGAGATCCACCAAAGATCAAAGACAAAGATGGGAAGCTCACTGATGAGCTGAAACCTGAGAAAGACTGGGATGATGAAGATGATAAGCTTGCTCAAGGAAATTCCAAGGACTTGAATGCCTTGTTCAATGGGGTGGAAAAGAACATCTTCAGACTCATCAAGAACTGCACTGTTGCAAAGGATGCTTGGGAAATCTTGAAGACTGCTCATGAAGGTACCTCTCGAGTTAAATCTTCAAGACTTCAGCTTCTCACCACAAAGTTTGAGAACTTGAGGATGAGAGAGGATGAAAGTATACATGACTTTCACATGAACATTGTTGATATTGCCAACACATCTAGTGACTTTGGAGAGAAAATTCCTGAAGCCAAGTTGGTCCAGAAAATTCTGAGGTCTCTTCCCAAGAGATTTGACATGAAGGTGACTGCTATAGAGGAAGCTCAAGATATAACTACTATGAAAGTTGATGAGCTTATGGGATCACTTCAAACTTTTGAGATGACACTAAATGAAAGGACTGAAAATAAGAAAAGCTTAGCCTTGGTGTCCGATCATGATGAAGGAAGGACAAACTCCAAAGGAGAAATGTCTAAGGTTGTTGTATTTATGGGAAAACAGTACAGTCAATTGCTGAAGAAGATGGAAGGGGAATCAAGATCGAATGCCAAGCCTCAGCCATTCAACAACTATAAAAGAAATAATCTTGGAAGAAACTCTAAGTATGAAGAAAAGGATGACAAAGGAAAAGGGATCAAGTGTTATGAATGTGAGGGATACGGACACATCAAGTATGAGTGTCCTACCTTTCTCAAGAAAGAAAAGAAAGGCCTAATTACATCTTGGTCTGAAGATGATTCTGCAAGTGATGAAGAATCACCTAAACAAGTTTCTGCTCTTACAGGAATATTTGACTCTGATATAGAATAAAAAATTGGAGATCTATCATATAATGATCTAGTCAAATCCTTCAAGGAGCTTTACAAGAGATGTGCTGAAGTCTGCCAGCTAGGAGAAGGGCAACACAAGATTATTATGCTCTTTGTGACTGAAAGAGTAAAGCATCTTGGTGTTATCTCTGATCTCGAGGAGGAAGTCACTGTACTCAATTCCAAACTTAAAAATGTAACAAAAAATGTTAGGATGCTCAACAGCAGTTCTGGTATACTAGATGAGATACTTCAAGTTGGGAGGAATGTTGGAGATGTCAGAGGACTTGGCTACAATGATCAAGAAATGTCAAGCAAGAAAAGAAATCCAGAATATAGCCTCAATCAAACCAAAAGAAGACAGAAGATGTCTAACAGAATGTCTCAACATCATTACAGACATCAGAGGAGACAAGACTGGAAATGTCATTATTGTGGCAAGTATGGCCACATGAAACGTTATTGCTACAAGTTACATAGATATCCTAAGGGAAGGATTGCTGGAAAGAGAAGAGTTCCAAGAATTAGTCTATGGCCCTGATAGCTCATTCCACTCAAAAGGAGTACACTGAAGAGAAGTGGTACTTTGATAGTGGATGTTCAAGACACATGACTGGTGTCAAGAGCTATCTGGTGAATATAGAGCCTCAGTCTTCCAACTATGTCACGTTTGGAGACGGATCCAAGGGAAAGATCAAAGGAGTCAGGAGATTGGATCAAACTGGGAATCCTAGACTTGACAATGTGCTGCTTGTCAAGGGATTAACTGCAAATTTGATTAGCATCAGTCAACTTTGCGATCAAGGTCTAAAGGTCAACTTCACAAGATCTGAATGTCTAGTTATGGATGATAAAGATAGGGTTATCATGAAAGTGTCAGATAAAAGAACAATTGTTATGTATGGACAGCCTTGCAGATGGAGAAACACCAGAAACACTCCTCAGATCTGAACATGGATGAATTACAAATTGGAAGGTTAACCAAGATGACACATAGGAGATTGCAACATCAGATTATCACAAGGATTGAGAATCTTCTTCAAAAAGCCTCTATGATTAAGGAAATTGCTGGAAATAGATGTTCTTATGCTGTCACAAAGGACTCAATCATAGAAACCTATGAAATAAGTGCAAAGAATGATTGCCTTCAGACCACTGGAGTGGGAATCGTTAGTGTCATCCAGGATGTCATGGCATCCTACTAGGACACCTTGAACTTCACTAATGGTACAAAAATTCAATGAAAAATTCTGAAGGACAAATTAGGGTTTTACTTGGTTAGTGGGAACACTATTCAAGGGTACGCATGGTTTGAAAATCAAATCCATCAAAACCATTTTAGCAATAGATACCATCACTCTGCACTAATCCTCTCGAAATCCTCCACCCTCGAGATTAAAGAGAAGGCAAATCATGTTCACGTTACGATGTCACAACAACAATCACCAACAAGAGCAACCAAGAAGGATACTGCAACAACATCTGATTCTAGGTCAAAACCTGAAGAGCTACATGCTGAAGATGTAATTGATGTTGCATATCTTGCAATCATGCCATGCAAAACAGACAAACTTTCGGTCAAAAGATAAAAAAATATCCCACCAGGTAATTCTTCGAACACTTCTGGTGCTTTCTCTAGTCCTAGGAAGGGAATAGAAAAGTTCAACACGGATGAAAGGATTGACAAAATAGTAAATAGACTCATAAGTCAGGGGGATAGAATGAGTGTTGCTGGAATCACAAGACCTCTTGCTCAGATTATGCCAACCAACTCAGCCCTAGATCAGGATGTGACTAAGAGAAATGCTGATAAAGGTGGAGGTGATGATGATGAAGTGTCAGAAGAGAATCTGCACACCCTTGCTGACTCTGTGGTGAGAAATGTCGAGACAGATGATGAAACATCTTCATCTACACAAGGAGCTTCAGAATAGGCTGACAAAATTATCAATTTAGATGATCTGCCCTCTGATGATGAAGTCATTGCAACAAGTCTCAAGCCTAGTGTGGTTGAAAGATTAAAGAATAGGAAAGATAAGGGTGTTGAAATTAAAAACATCTCTGATAAGCAAACTAAGAAATCTGCAGTTGGACCCCATAGGCCTTGGAGCAAGGTTGTTGTTGGGTCCAAGAAGAGGAAGGCAGAGTCTGACAATGAATCAGACTATGATGGCACAAAGGATGGACAAAACATCATAAAGAAACTAGCTTCTAAGAAGAAGGCAGTTACGTTTCCTAAAGCTCCCATGGACAACATCTCCTTTCATGATTGTGTAAGTGTTAACAGGTGGAAGCATGTTTATCACAGAAGAATTGCTCTAGAGAGAGAACTGGGACATAATGTCCTCCAGTGTAAGGAAGTAATGGATTTGATTAAAAATGCTGGATTGCTAAAGACTGTCTCTCACTTTGACTCATGCTATGAGAAGCTGGTCAAAGAGTTTGTAGTAAATATTCCAGAAGGATGCAATGATCAAAAAAGTGAGGACTACTTAAAGGTATATGTCAGGGGAAATGTTGTGAAATTTTCTCCTGCTGAGATCAACAAGTTCCTTGGCATACTTGAATGTCCTCAGGCTGAAATTAAAGATTCTGATGATCAAATTTATAGGGAAATTACTGGGAACACTGTGAGGAATTGGCCTAGCAAAGAGAAACTGTCAGCTGGGAAGCTAAGTGTTAAATACGCCATTCTTCACAGAATTGGTACTGTGAACTGGGTCCCTACCAATCACACTTCAACTACTTCAACTGGGCTTGGAAAGTTTATCTATGCTGTTGGAAAAATAAAGCCTTTTGATTTTGGTGAATACATCTTTGAACAAATCTTGAAACAAGTTGTCTCTTCAGCTATCAAGCTACCAATTTGCTTTCCATCACTCATCTATGGAATAATTCTTCAACAATATCCGGGGATAATTTTACCTGGTGATGATATCATGAGAAGGAAGCCCCCTTTGACTCTACATTATAAGCTGTTTATTGGAAAGCATGTCCCAGATATTACTTCAGCATCTGCTCCAACATCTGCTACTACACCTTTAGAGGCGGTCACTATTGCTCAGCTGAAGGCAACCTGCAAGGAGCTTGATGATATTATCAAGGTCAGTACTGCCAGGAAGGATAAGCTGGAAAGATTGATACAAGCAGAACAAGGACATTGGAGTCAACACTGGAGATGCTGAGAAGGCTGCTGAGGAGAACAGTGATGCAGTTGAAGAAGATGCTGATAATGGTTCTGGTGAAAGTGCAGAAGAAGAAGATGATGAGGAAACAGAAGATGACTTCTGAGAGTTGTCTTTTTTCTTTACCTTATGTTTTTTTTTTGTTTTTTTTTGTTGTGTAAGGGCTGAATACCCAGGATAATTTTTACTTTTAGGTGTGTACTTTAATTACTATGAACTGATTAATTGGTTTTTGAGTTAGTCCTTTTGCCTTTGTCATATTGTGGCTAAAAAGGGGGAGTAATACTAACATCAATAACCACTGCTGATACTGCTGATATGCTACTAACCATTGAGGGGGAGTAGCGCTGGTGCTGCTTGTAGAAGGTACTGGTTGGGGGGAGACAAAGTTGTGTTTCCGCTGCTGTTCTGATGATGGTCTCCCTGTTATTTTTCTACAGGTTAATTGAAGTTAGTTTTAGCCAAAATCTGCCAGATGGGGAGATTAATGAGTCCAAGCCCTTGAGGTTGGCATCAATCTTGGTAAAACTAACTTAGCAGAAAGATGTTGGACAAGATGTCCTGACATGATGAACTAACTGCAGGTTAAGGTGTTAGACAAGATGTCCTATCATGTTGATTCGACATCTTTGTCTGTTACAGTTTGGAATAACTGTATCTATTTTCCAGGTGTGATTGGAATGTGATTTGGTCCTAGGTGCCATCTGAGATTAAGGAATCAGAGATTCTGATTGTAAAAGGAATATGCGGTTTCCATGTAAGGAGACATTTTTGGAAACTTGGGATTGAAGAAAAGAATAAGTCGCAGATTCCGTGGAGCTGGATTGCTGCGATTTGGAAGCCTAAATCCAGTTCTGTTTTGCAATATAAATATGATGGATTTAACCTATAATAGGTGTGGAATTTTACAGCTGTTATGGAGTACTAGGGTTTGTACTTTTGTGAGCCTATCGTGTATTGCGTGAATACCTGAGTAGGACAATTTATTGAGTTGTAATTTTCAGTCAATGCTATGATTGAAAGGGAATTGAGAAGGGTCTCATACCTTAGAGTGTCTTAGGTAAGAATCTAGGAAGGGTAGTTTCTAGGTGCTAAGTTGTAAATGTTGGAGTTTAGCTTAGAACCAATTCTACTTAGTTGATTTCATTCTTGGCTTGGTAGCCCCCAGACGTAGGTGTTATTGATCACCGAACTGGGTTAACAATTATTGTGTGTTGTTTTCTTTCTGCTGTTTATTTTGTTCTTCTTTAATCCTTGTGAGGAGCAGAGATCAAGTGTCACGACATTCTGTCTGACATCTTAGTGATCTGCTTAACCAGAATTTCAATAATACTTTTAACTGATAATATTCATCTTGTGTAACAGTGTTGGATTCATGAGTATTTTCCAACTGTTGGCAAGAGAGGATTTTCAAAGATTGCTGGTATTGGTAGTCCACTTTCTAGGGCGATGAAGTGGATGTACAAGCAAGGAACGCAAAAGGTTGATGAGTTGAGGGCTGTGTTGGATGGATTGACACCTATGGATGTCATTTGGCTCCCTTTTCAGGATCACAGACAACATCAACCATTTGATGATATTTGCTTGTACAGGGGTGGCCTGAAATGGTATGATACAACTGTTCTTTATTTACCTGGCAGATGTTTGCGTCAGTTTAGATACAGGCAGTACATACCATCTCCGCCTCTTGATCTTGACACACTTGATGTGGATTTTGAGTGGGTTATATACCATACGAGCGTCATGGAGGTGATTCGTCCGGCCGAGTTTGCCTATACTCCATTTGATACGGTGGTCGATTACTTGGATTGGTACTACATAGTGTCACATCCTATGTTGGTACCACCACGTCGGGGGGCAGCCAAAGAGGTTAGAGAGGTCCTTGTTCCTGCGTTTGATGCTGGACCGTCAGATCTGAGGTTGTTACATATTTCCCATGAGCTTCGTCGTTATCTGCAACGTCACGATGCGGAAGAGGATGACGATGATTTTGCTGAGGTATTTTGAGCACTGCATATAACTGAGTGTGGACCGGTACCTCAGGGTAGACCCGGAGCTTATGTTAGTGATGATGATGATGCTTGATGTATTATTGTATATTCATACTTATGTAGTATTATTCAGACTTATATCATATTAGTCAGCCTTATGCACAACTTTATTATGATTAATATTGATGTAGTATTATTCAGTCTTATATTATGGTTGATGTTGTATACAAAACATAGTCAATACAAATCAAAAAATAACATGAAGTCAATCGTCAACACAAAACAAAAAATAACATGAAGTCAATCGTCAATCCAAAATATAAAAAATAAAATTACAGTCATAAAATAACATGTTTTGGGACCACAGGTGTAAGTTGTTGCCAATGTTGTAACCGTTCAACAAATCCTATTATCCAAGATGTTACATCTGCTGTGCGATGCTTCTTCCAATCTACTGTGACCGGTGGTAAGGGAAATCCTTCATTCATGTTTACCTGTTAAAAAAATTAATAAGTAAGACTTAAATCATATATAAGTATTTAATATAAAAAACTAAAATATTTACCTGAACCCAATGATTTGAGTTTACAAAACCAATGCAGTAAATGGACACATTAGGATTATATGAAGTCGTCATAGGGAAATAACTCAAACTAAGAGCTCTTAATGAGATAAGAATGACGTTATACCGATTTGCTATCACATAACCCATTTCTGGTAGTGTCATCCATTTATCTACTGGCTGGGAACCTAAAGATGATATCAACAAGGATTCTCTCACTTTTGTTAAGCGACTTCCAAATAACTTCTCAATGAGACTATTTCGGGAACCTCTGATTTCATTATCCAAATCACGACGAACCATTGACCAACCATCCTCACCATATCCATGCAATGATGCAATAACTCTAAACCCACAATTTCCATCATCCTTAACATCAACAATGTCATCAATAAATGGTCTAATATGTTCTGGAAATTATTCAATGTACCTATAAGATGGTTTCTTCTTTGACGTTTAGGATAACTGTGAACATGGTCTCTTTGAAGATTTTTGAGAACTACTGTGTGCTTGATCAACATACTCATGATATGAAGGATCACGATAAACATCATATCCCACAGGTTTCTTCCTTTTTCTCTTCACTCCTCCTTTGGTCTTTATTTTTTCAGGCGGAGGTACCATCTTTGTTGTAGTGGGGTAAGCAATTTCACACACCCTACTTTTTAGTGCTCTCTTTCCTGCCACGTTTAATGACCTGAACCTTTTCCATAATGCATCAATTACGTTGGTCATGTCCACCTCTGCTCCATCCTCTGTATCTACCTCTTGTTCACCGTCCATGCTGAGCTTCCTCCAATGTATATGAATAACATCAATTGGTATTGATTCACCACTCAATGTGTATCTTCCTAACTCACAAGCGTAAGGTAACCCATATACTTTTCTATGACTACACCCGCACATTTGGGTGTTTGTACCAACCATATCAATGTTGCGCCACTCTTCAACAATGTGTCTCAAAGCTGCTCTAGATACCGATCCACGCAAATTCGCATAATAAGGACTAGTGTGCGCATGCTCAACTTCATAAAAACTCTTCTGAAATAAAGCTCTAATATTTCTCAATTGCACTTTGATGTTCCCATTCATAGCCTCCCAACATTTTCACATATCACCTAAATTGTTCTCCAGCATCTACTTCAGTTTCCAATGCGCAGACTCAGCCCTAACAAAAAAAAGGTTCAGTATAATGAATATTAAGATAAACAAATTATGGCTAAAATCAAACACCTTACCTATTAGTTGTGATGTTACCCAAATGCAACACTTTATTAATCCAAGCTTCAATAAATCTATGTCTGTGAGACGTCAACCATGTGTCTATCACATAATAAAAAAATGGTCTAAAATTCACACAGACATGCTCAAGCTGTTGCAACTTCTGATGTTACTCCACCTCATCGTTAGCCCTTACAAGTTCATGCCATATATTCTCTATAGAATCTCTCATATCATTCACAACAAACTCCTTGCACTTCGTTTTCACATTCTTGTTGATGTGAAATCGACAAAGCATATTAATTGTCGTTGGAAATACTTTTTTAATTGCTTTCATCAAAGCAATATCTCTATCCGTTAAAATCATTTGTGGCCATAACCCTTGCTTAGTGAACAACTGTTTCAACTTATCTAATACCCAACACAAAGTCTTTGTTTGTTCAGATTCCATATAGACAAATGCAATAACAAATGTTAACTCAGCTGATGTCATACCAACTACTTCAAACAAAGGTTGTCTGTACTTATTTGTTTTGTAAGTACTGTCCATAATCAACACAATAGGAAACATATTCAACAACTTCACTGATTCTAGATGCGCCCAGAATATATCTTTCACAACTTCAGACTCATCAACTTAAACAACTGTTGCATTTCCGTTCTAGAATCCTCTATAAACTTAAACAACTGTTGCATTTTCGTTCTAGGACCCCTGATGTCTTTCTGAATCTTACTCTTATGTTTATATATTTGAGTTATTCGAGTTACATTCTTTGGATCTCGTTCTTTCAATGACAACAATATGTGTCTTGGTGGAACATGACGTTTTGACAAATCAGCAATATGTTGTTGGTTATCAGCATTAAGTCGACTTACAAACGCATGACCTTCAAATCTATCAGGTAAACCATGGTTGTGAAGTCCACATTTTACGTCAATATTCCAACCAGAGCCATCTTTAG
This sequence comes from Lathyrus tuberosus, assembly GCA_022829125.1. Lineage (NCBI taxonomy): Eukaryota > Viridiplantae > Streptophyta > Magnoliopsida > Fabales > Fabaceae > Lathyrus > Lathyrus tuberosus. Next base: position 6,549,969 of record JALAZF010000042.1, on the reverse strand, counting down.
AAGGTGTTGACCTAACTTTGAATGGACAACCACATTTCTTGGTAGCACTTTGTGTTTCACTATCTCATTCTTTGTATTTTCCACCTCTATCATAACCAAATATGACTTTGTCACTTCTTCCTCTCTTGTCAGTTTTGATGTCCGAACGAGTTATTATAACAGTGACTCTATTTCTGATTCCAACCTCCCTAATCCACATAGTCGCCTCTTCTCCTGTAGCAAATTTTTCTGTAGTAGAGAATATCTTCGTCGTATCTACAGATGTCTGATTTTTGTCGCATATCATTAAAGGAATATCCATGTCTCCTAACAGAAGTAACAAAATTTTAAAAATAAAAACTAAAAATAAAAACACAATAAAATAAAATAAAAACATGTTTCGGAACTCTTATGTCAAAGTTATCTGGTATAGAAAATTAATGAATCGGAATACCTTAACATAAGTTTTCCGAAACAATAAATAGTTCAAACCGGATAACTTGCATACATGTTATCTGGAGTTCTTTGGACATTCAAAACCAAACCGAAGTTATCCGGTTAATTAAAAATAACACACCGGATGTATATTAATCAAGTTTTCCGATTTGATAATGATACCAACCGGATTTCTTTACCTTTAGTTATCCGGTTCTCTTTGTTTACTTCCAAATTTTCGTTTTGACTCATTTGACTGCGCAGTAAAAAAGTAAAAAAAATAAATAAAAATTAAAAGGTTAAAATTGGAATATTTGCAAAATTGTAGGGGTATGGGTATAATTGTAGGGGTATGAGGTAAAATTTTCTTAAGTTTGTTTATTCCCTAAGTTAGTTTGTATAATGGGTCTGTGTGTAAAAGCCCATTAGATTAGTATATTAGTTTTCTTATAAATAGCATGTTAGTCTCTCATCTGTGGGGTGTGATGCAAATCCTAATTAGGGTGAGAGGATTATTTGCTATTCTGTAACACTTGTAATCTTGTCTCAAAGAGAAAGTAAAGAATAACAGTTTATAAATCTATAAATAGACTAGTTCTCTCAGGTTGTTGAGAGAGGTTAATTGTAGGTATTCAGTTGTAATCTTTGAACCCTTATTGAGAAAGTGAATAGTAAACCAATTTTAACCAATTCTCTATTCTTCTTCTTACTTTTTCTCTCCCTTTTATAAAACCTAATAGGATTTATTGTGTTTGTTCAAGAAACTCAAATCTTTTTCTCATATTTTGGTTTGTTCTTGACGATATCAATTCATAACATAAACTCTTGACTAAGTTTATTGTAATTAATTTTGAATCAATGAAAAATTTGTTAGATTCTCTTTCTCTCTCTCTCTCTCTCTCTCTCTCACACACACACACACACATAGATAATACGTCACAGAGAAAAAACCACAATCACAACACAAGAACATAAAGTGGAAACTCCAAAATCGGAGAAAAAATCACGCCCTTTGTCAATAGACAACTAGAGAATAACACTATGTGAAAATTGTTACAACACATAATATACCCTCAACTAACACAGGCCCACAATACCATAATAAGTGAACAAAGAAAGTTAAAATACAAGCTTGAAGTGCTTTTGAATGGTGCATCTTGGAATGAAGAACTTGAATCTTATATATAGTCTTGGACTCCCTCTTCCTTTACAAAACTAAGCTATGTGCGCATCTTCAACATGTATATTTTCAACCAATTACCCCAACAATCTCCACCTTTATTGAAAATAATACATAAGCTTTCATTGTCTTCACCAACAATCATAATCCACCATAAAGAGTATCAACATGTATATTTTCAACCAACCCAACATTATTCACCTTGATTGAAAATAATACATATACTTACATTGTCTTCAACATGTATAGTCACTTGAAGTTACACCACTCCAAAAAATTTCACACTGTCTTCACCGAAAATCATAGTTTTAAAAACTATCATACTCTCTCATGAAGAATATATTTCACTTGAAGATAAACCACTTCAAGAATTTCAAATTGTCATCACCGAAAATCATATACTTTATCATGAAAAATAAATTTCACTTGACGCTAAATCACTCCAAGAATTTCACATTGTCTTCACCGACAATCATAGTTTTAAAAACTATCATACTCTCTCATGAAAAATATATTTCACTTGATGATAAACCACTTCAATAATTTCACATTGTCATCACCGAAAATCATATACTTTATCATGAAGAATAAATTTCACTTGAAGGTAAACCACTCCAGGAATTTCACATTGTCTTCACCGACAATAATAGTTTAAAAAAACTATCATACTCCACCTAAAAAAGAGTATACTTCAATTGAAGCTAAACCATTTCAAAAAATTTCACATGTCGAAAATCAGATTGAAACATTATGGTGCAACTTCCTTGTTGACTGGAAGTTCTTCAACCACCGACATATTTTTGCACCTTATGTAATCTTGATTGTATTAACACATATTTGACTTGAGCTTTTCACAAGTAAAAAAATATTCTTCCATCATTTTTCTCTAGCCCAAACTGCATAGCAGATTTTTTTTACTGCAGCTTAACAACTCTATCACAACACTGCCCTTCTTTTCTGAAGTGGAAGATCACATAAAACTGCAACCACGGAGCATACTAAGAACATTTATCCCCAGATCAAACCAAAAGCTCTGATACCATTCGTTGGGAAAAAACAAACAAAGTATAGATAAAAAATAGGAACACAATCACAACAGAATAACATAATGTGGAAACTCCATTGTAAACAGACAACCAGAGAATAACACAATGTGAAAATTGTTACAACACATGATATACCCTCAACTAACCCAGGCCCCCCAGTATACCCACACCCTCAAAAACAAATATTTAACTACATCTCACAATACTCTAATATAAGCGTATAAGAGAACAAAGAAAGTCAATACAAGCTTAAAGTGCTTTTAACTGGTGCATCTTGGAATGAAGAACTTGAATCCTATATATAACCTTGGACTCCATCTTCCTTCACAAAACTAAGCGATGTGACACTTCTTCAACATGTATATTTTCAACCAACCCAATAATCTCCACCTTGATTAAAAATAATACATAAGTTTTCATTGTCTTCACCGACAATCATACTCCACCATAAGAGTATCAACATGTATATTTTCAACCTAAACCATATATATCCAGAGCTTCTTTGATTCTCAACGATGTCAAAAATAAATTCAACATAATATGCATCTAGCTAAAATTTGAAGAATATTTTCAAAATGTTTGCTCATTAAATCACATTCAAGCTTGATGTAGATAATTTTTGCTCCTGGAAGCAGCAAATCCAAGGAATTATACAAACGCATAAGCTTCATCATCTGATTGGGAATCCAACTATTCCTTTGTGATACCTCAATGAAGAAGATCACAACAATGATGTTGAGAATGTATCTCACTTGGGAACACCAAGATTCATTGTTATTAACATGGCTTCTCACTACCTCGTCTGTTGCAGTTATATGCGTCCACTCATATTAGATTTGGGGTGAAATCCAAAAGTTCGTGTATGCTCATGTTAACGTGAAGTCTAGACAAAGTCGTTCGGAGTTGAAATCGAATTCAAAAGGTGAAAATTTAGAGAATTGTTGACATTCTAGATTATATTGATGATCTAGTGTCCCATCGTAACCAACTAGAGGTTATTTTATATGGATGGCCTGATGAATATAATGCCTTAGCTTCTATAATTCAATATTTTATTTATATGTGTCCTATTATTGAGGCTAAATCAATGTTTAGAATGAATCCAAACTTGAGAAATTGAAGGAATTGTGATTAGTAAGCCTATGTCTGTTAACTTAGCTCAAGGGAACATAATTGTTCCCAAAAGTTCATCTCAGCCATCTCTATTCCAAATTCAGCTCCTAATCAGTGGAATGAAAATTAGTTCAGCAGTGGATCTCAGTTTGGTGGAGTTAATTATGCTTATCGTGGTGGTCAGTTTTTTAATCGTGGTAGAGGAAGCACATTTGGTGGTCGTTTAAAGTTTACTGTCAGATTTATGCTAAACCAGAACATGATGCTAGTGTATGCTACCATAGAGACTCATCCATGATGCCTTCAATGAACTCTCCTTTGCATGCTCCTTAAATGTGGCATGGAACTCCATACCTAAATCCCAAGTCCTAAACCCTATTAGAACAAGTGGTAATTATAACGCCCCGGTTTTTGTTAGATTTATTTAATCGAGTCGATTTAATTATTTTTGGTCTTTATATTATTTTATTCTTGATAAATGTGTTATGTTTATCGTTATTATGTTTTATCGCGTTGTGGGAACGTTTGCGAGAAAATTGAGTGTAGGGGTATTTTAGTCTTTTTGGGTTGTTTTCACTTAAAATAGAAACATAAAGAGGAAAGAGAGAAAAATAGGAAGGGAAGAAAGAAAAGAAGGAAAAGAGAAAGGAAAGAAGAAAAAGAGGAAAAAACTTGAAAGTTTAGGAATCGATTCAACCGACACTTCGAAGCACGATTAATCGGGTAAGGGTGCGAAACTCGATTATGCTATGTTTATGTATGATTATGTATGGGGGTGTTGGATTGTTTACTAGTTTTTAAAATATAGGTCGAAATGAGATAAACGAGTAGAAGTCGATGTTTTCACGGTCGGTAATCGATATAAATCCCGTTGTATGATCACACTGTGTTTATGAACAATTGCTGATGCTTGTTTTGCTGTTGGAATTGATTTGGGATGAAAAATAGGATTTTTGGGTTGGATTTGCGAAGAGTTCATTTTTCTAAATTTCGCAGTGCGCGCTTAGTGCGGTCTTGAAAATTTGCAACCTCACCAGGCAGTGAGGAGCGCGCTCAGCGCGGGGAGGAGCCCGTTTAGCGCGACCTGGAACTTCAAAAATTAAATCTGTTTTCTAAAATTCCGTAACTTTTGATCCGTAACTCGGACCGGGACGTTCTTTGTACCATTGGAAAGCTTATGAAATGTTATTTCTTATAAAAGTGGTTTTTGAGATTGGTGGCCGATTTAATTATGTCGAGAATTTGGAAACGTGTCGTTTTGTCGACTTTTATCGTCGTAGTTGTGTGCGATTGATGTGTTATCATGCAATATGCTTTGAATATATAATGTATAGCTTGTGTGTTGTTATATGATGTGAATGCATGTGATGTGAATGTTGTGATGATGTTTTGTGGCCTTAGGGCAAGTAAATGCATTATGTTGGGTTTGATTGTATATGCATGATTATGGATATCGAGATGATTCACATGGTTGTATATGCATTTGATTGTCATGAGTCATTGTATGCCAAGCATCATGATATGCATTCTTGTGATGTCGTGTGCCCTAGTGGGTGTGAGAGACGAAATGATTCCAGAGGGAATCTGCTGTAACGGTCGTGTGCCTGATACAAAGAGGTCATAAAGCGACGTTATAGACGATCGTGTGCCTTATACAAAGAGGACTTAAAGCGACGTTATAGACGATCGTGTGCCTTATACAAAGAGGACCTAAAGAGATCGGATCGTGTGCCTTATACAAAGAGGACCTAAAGCAATCTATAAACGTCGTGTGCCTTATACAAAGAGGACCTAAAGCGACGGGGAACATCGTTTGCCCGGCAGGGAGTTACACTAAGTAACAAGCGATGATTCCAATAATTCCTGAGTGAATTAATGATGAGAATGATGGATGGAATGGTACCACATTTGCATAGAGTCGTTGTGTCGGTCTCTGTGCATTTACATAACTCATGAATGGATTGATTATGTGTGGGATTTGTGAATGGAATTGATGAGTTGATATATATATATTGGTGATGAATTTGTTGAGCATGATTGATATGCCTTTGTGATGGATGTGGGAGATATGAATCGTTATGTTTAGTATTTGAACTATGGTGTGTGTCGTGGTGAGAATGTTTTGCATGTGTATTATATGTTATTATATAATTGTATGCAACTATATTATAATTGTGTTTCTCACCCTTCTGCTGTTTTGAATGCTTTTTGAGGCATTGCAGATTAGATGCTGGAGGTCTTTTTGTGAAGATTAAGTCTTCATTCTTTTGTCGGTCGGCTATGATATGTAGCACCGGGTAGTCGGGGAGATCGTTGTGTGACTATGTGTGTATATGTATATATATCTTTTTGGATGTACATGTATGACCTTGTATAAAACAGACAAACTTTTATGTTTATATCTATGAGATTTCAGTCGCAGATTTTCCGCTTTTATTCTGTATCTGAATTGTGGGTGACAGGAACTGAGTTCCTCTGCTTATGTTGCTACCTAATTGTTGCATATCTATATGAGCAGGTTGTTGTACTTTGTCACTTTGATGTGACGCTCCCTTTTATGACATGAATGTTTTAATTATACTCTGATTAATTGTTATCGCTTTAATAGCTCGGGGTATAGAATGAGGGTGTTACATAAAAGTGGTATCAGAGCCAGTTTGTGTCTGTGTCAGTCTGTGTCGGTCGTTTTGACCAAGTTGTTTGGTGTGCGGCAGTTGTGTTCTGGCGAGTTGATTGTTTAACCATAGTTACTGTTATTGGACGAATAGAATATGGCTGGTAGAAATGATGCTGCTCTTGCTGCTGCTATGCAAGCTATGGCTCAGGCTGTGCGGAATGTTCCTAATGCTGGTAAGAATGATGAGTTCAGGAAGAACAAACCGCCCATCTTCAAAGGAAGACATGATCCTGATGATGCTCAGATTTGGCTTAAGGAGATTGAAAGAATCTTTTGAGTGATGGACTGTGCTGAGGAACATAAGGTGAGACTGGGTACTCACATGTTGCAGGAGGAGGCTGATGATTGCTGGGTTTGTGCGCGTCACGTGTGGGAGGCTACAGGTGAGGTGGTCACTTGGGCTTTGTTTAGCAGTGAGTTTTTGAGGAAGTATTTTCTTGAAGATGTTAGAGGAAAGAAAGAGATAGAGTTCTTGGAGTTGAAACAGGGTAACATGTCTGTTATTGATTACACTGCTAAGTTTGTAGAGCTTGTTCAGTTTTATCCACATTATGCTGAAGCAACTGCGGAGTTTTCCAAATGTGTGAAGTTTGAGAACGGGTTGCGTCCCGAGATCAAGTAGGCAATTGGTTATCAAAGAATCAGGAGGTTTCCAAATTTGGTGGATTGTTGTAGGGTTTATGAGGAGGATAGCAAAGCTCGTTCTATTCATTATAAGAGTGTGAACGAAAGGAAAGGAAAGCAACCATTCCGTGGGGTCCTTATGTGTCACCAGCTGACAAGGGCAAGCAAAGGGCTAATTTTGATAAAAGGCCAAGTGGGGGAGGTATGAATAATCCTCTGAGATGTTTTAGGTGTGGTGACTTAGGACATCGTCAGTTTGAATGTATAAAGGATATGAGGAAGTGTTCCAATTGTGGAGGTTTAGGACATGTCACAGCTGATTGTAAGAGGAATGTGGTAAAGTGTTTCAACTGTGGTGAACCCGATCATGTTAGTACGAAGTGTCCGAAACCAAAGCAAGCTCAAGCTGGGGGAAAAGTATTTGCATTGGCAGGAACTCAGACTACTAGTGCAGATCGTCTGATCAGAGGTACTTGTTTTATTAATAGTACGCCTTTAGTTGCTATTATTGATACCGGAGCGACTCATTCGTTTATTTCGTCTGAGTGTGCACAACATTTGAATCTTTTGTTGTCGTCGTTGGGTGGAGAGATGGTTATCGATACTCCAGCAATGGGGTCGGTAACTACTTCTTTGGTTTGTTTAAGTTGTCCTTTGACCATTTATGGTAAGGATTTTGCTTTGGATTTGGTGTGTCTCCCGTTGGAGGGTTTAGACGTGGTTCTGGGAATGAATTGGTTGCAGTTCAATCGAGTTCACATTGATTGTTATCATAAGTTGGTACGATTTCCTTCTCTTGAGGAAGACGAGGAATCGAGTTTCTTATCTACCAAAGAGTTGAAGAAACTTTTGACGGACGAAGCTCAGTTGTTCGGGTTATTTGCATCGTTGACGGTGGATACTCAAGTTGTAATTGATGTGTTTCCAGTCGTGTGTGAGTTTCCAGAGGTGTTTCTGGAGGATATTTCTGATGTGCCGCCAGAAAGAGAGGTGGAGTTTTCTATAGATCTAGTTCCTGGTACTATACCTATATCTATGACACCATATCGTATGTCGGCATCTGAGTTGGTTGAGTTGAAGAAGCAGTTGAACGAATTGTTAGAGAAGCGGTTTGTAAGGCCGAGTGTATCGCCTTGGGGTGCTCCAGTTTTATTGGTGAAGAAGAAAGATGGAAGTATGCGATTATGTATTGATTATCGCCAGCTGAATAAGGTGACGATTAAGAATAAGTATCCTCTTCCGAGAATTGATGATCTGATGGACCAGTTGGTAGGTGCGTGTGTGTTTAGTAAAATTGATTTGAGGTCAGGTTATCATCAGATTAGAGTGAAAGAGGAAGATATTCAGAAGACGGCTTTTAAAACACGATACGGACATTACGAATATTTCGTGATTCCGTTCGGGGTTTCTAATGCGCTGGGAGTGTTTATGGAGTATATGAACCAAATTTTCCACGAGCAATTGGATAAATTTGTGGTTGTGTTTATCGATGACATCTTGATTTATTCTAAATCTCGGGAGGAACACGCGGAGCATTTGCGTATTGTATTGCAAATTTTGAAGGAAAAGAAACTTTATGCCAAGTTGTCCAAGTGTGAGTTCTGGTTGTCAGAAGTGAGTTTTCTTAGGCATGTAATTTCAGGTAGTGGTATTGCTGTGGATCCATCCAAAGTAGATGCAGTTCTACAATGGGAGCCTCCTAGATTTGTTCCTGAAATTAAAAGCTTTTTGGGTTTGGCTGGATATTATCGAAGATTCATTGAAGGCTTTTCCAAGTTAGCACTTCCATTGACCTAGCTGACTTGTAAAGGTAAGGCGTTCATTTGGGGTATTCAGTGTGAGGAAAGTTTTAGTGAACTGAAGAGAAGATTGACTACAGCTCCAATTTTGATCTTACCAAATCCTAGTGAACCGTTTGTGGTGTATTGCGATGCGTCTTTGATTGGTTTAGGTGGACTGTTGATGCATGAAGGTAAGGTGGTGGCTTATGCTTCGAGGCAATTGAGGGTTCATGAGAAAAACTACCCTACTCATGATTTGGAATTAGCGACAGTGGTTTTTGTGTTGAAAATTTGGAGGCATTATCTCTACGGTGCAAGATTCGAAGTCTTTAGTGATCATAAGAGTTTGAGATACTTGTTTGATCAGAAGGAGTTGAATATGAGGCAACGGAGATGGTTGGAATTTTTGAAGGACTACGATTTTAGCTTGAATTACCATCCTGGTAAAGCTAATGTGGTAGCCGATGCGTTAACCCGGAAATCTTTGCATATGTCTGCTTTGATGGTTAAAGAGTGGTAACTTTTGGAAAAATTTAGAGATTTGAGTTTGGTGTGTGAATTGACATCTGATGGCGTGAGGCTTGGTATGTTAAAGGTTACTAATGATTTTTTGTTGACCGTTAGCGAGAAACAGAAGCTGGATGTGAAATTTGTTGATTTGATGACGGTTGGAGATAAAGGTGTGGATGGTGACTTTAAAGTGGATGATCAGGGTGTTTTGAGATTCCGTGGTAGAATTTGTATTCCTGATGATTCGGAATTGAAAAAGATGATCTTAGAGGAAGGACACCGGAGTAGTTTGAGTATACATCTGGAATCTAATAAGATGTATCAAGATTTGAAGAAGATCTTTTGGTGGTCCGGATTGAAGAGGGATGTGACTCAGTTTGTTTATGCGTGTTTGACGTGTCAGAAGTCAAAGGTAGAACATCAGAAGCCTAGTGGATTATTGCAACCGTTGGATATTCCCGAGTGGAAATGGGACAACATTTCTATGGATTTTGTGACAGGATTGCCAAATACACAGAGGGGACATAATGCCATTTGGGTGATTGTGGATAGGCTGACTAAATCGGCACATTTCATTCCGATTGACATCAGTTTTTCTTTGGAGAAGTTGGCAGAGATTTATATCCATGTGATTGTGAAGCTACATGGTGTTCCGTTGTGTATTGTTTCAGATCAAGATCCAAGGTTTACTTCCAGATTTTGGGAAAGTTTGCAAAAGGCGTTAGGTTCCAAGTTGAGATTGAGTTCTTCTTATCATCCACAGATGGATGGTCAGACCGAGAGAACTATCCAGTCGTTGGAAGATTTGCTGAGAGCCTGTGTCCTTGAGCAAGGTGGTGCTTGGGATAGTTATCTTTCGTTGGTTGAATTCACGTATGTTAGTTCTTGTATTGGCTGGAATTTTGGTAAAACAAAGTTGAACAATGTTGATGTCATATGTCTGATGTCATAACATTGGTTCCTGACATTAGCTGTTGCAGGGTTGAAGTTTTATATGCTGATGTTATAATTGATGTCTTGACATCAGTATATCAGAACATCAGATTGTGATGTTTTAGGGCTGCGCGTGTTAGTGAGTTTTGAGGAGATCTGTTAGAGAGATTGGATGCGAATATTTTGGAGAATATATTTCCAATCAGATAATTTGCAGATTATGGTGCATATCATGTAACTAACATTTGGGCTAATTTGAAGAGATTTAAAAAGATTTGAAGATCAAAATTGTTTTGAATTCTGGTTTTAAAACAAATCAAATCAGATATTTTTGGAGGAGGTCCAAGCCCAAGTCAGAATTCTATAAAAGAAGCCTCAACCCTTGTTGGTAAAGTACGAAGAAAGAGGGCTAAAGATTGAGTGTCATTTGTGTCTTCGTGTGTGTTTTTTAAACAATTCATGTTTGAATTGGTGTTACTATTTTGAGTTGTAATTGGTTTCTCTAGAGTTGTTAAGCAAGAGAGAGTTGTTCTTGATCAAAGCTGTTAAGCAGAATCAAGTTGTGTGATTAATTTGTAATCATTGGATTGTATCACTGAGGTGATTTAGGGAGTGAGTAGTTTCTCATACTTAAGTGGTTTCTTAGGTAGAAGTGTCATTGGGTAGTGATTAAGATTAGTAGATGTCAACTAGGATTGTTGAGTCTGTAATTTAATACTACTTATAGTGAATTTCCTCCCTGGCTTAGTAGCCCCCAGACGTAGGTAGTTAGACCGAACTGGGTGAACAATTCATTGTGTTATTTACTGCTTGTTTACTGCCTTGTTCATAACAGACTGTGTTGTTGTGACATCACACTTAACATCACACATCTGATACTAAAATTTCAATTGGTATCAGAGCAGGCATCCTGCTCTGCATCTGGGTGAGATCTAAGGCTGATACTTTCTGGTGCAATGGACAAGGAGTGTGGTGGATTTGTGAATAGACCCCCTATTCTAGATGGCTCAAATTATGACTATTGGAAACCTCGTATGGTTACATTCTTGAAGTCATTAGACAGCAGAGTCTGGAAGGCTATTTTGAAAGAATGGAAACATCCTGTTAGTGTGGAAAAGGATGAGAATGGAAAGGAAGTAGAGGGTAGCTCAAAACTGAAACCTGAAGAAGAATGGACCAAGGAAGAAGATGGGCTTGCCCTTGGGAATTCTAAAGCCTTGAATGTCATATTCAATGGTGTTGATAAGAACATCTTCAGGTTGGTCAACACTTGTGAAGTAGCTAAGGAAGCATGGGATATCTTGAAGACTACTCATGAAGGAACCTCCAAAGTCAAGATGTCAAGACTTCAACTTTTGACAACATAGTTTGAAAATCTGAAGATGAAGGATGATGAGACTATCCATGATTTCCACATGAACATCCTTGAGCTGTCAAATGCTTCTAGTGCCCTAGGAGAGAGGATGACTGAAGAGAAGCTGGTGAGGAAAATTATTAGATCTCTTCCCAAGAGATATAAAATGAAGGTGACAGCTATAGAAGAAGCCCAAGACATCAGCAAGATGAGAGTTGATGAGTTGATAGGTTCTCTTCAAACCTTTGAATTAGGAATGGAAGAGGAACCTGAAAAGAAAACCAAAACTATAGCTTTGGTATCTAGTTATGAAGATTCTAAGAAAAAGAATGGTGTTGAGTCTCAGGAGGAGCTGTCCCATGCCATTGTTTTGCTGGGAAGACAATTTAATAAGGTTATGAAGAGGATAAATAGGAGTTATAATCCTAATGTCAAGAACATCACATCTGACACCAACAGATCAGGAGATCAGGGGAAGAAAACTAGAGATGAAGAAAAGTCCAATAATAACAAAGGAGTCCAATGCTATGAGTGTGAAGGGTATGGTCATGACAAGAAGGAATGCCCTACTTATCTAAAAAAGCAGAAAAAGGGGTTATCTGCTTCCTGGTCTGATAGTGAGAGTGAATCTGAAGAAGAATCAGCTAAACTTGTTAGAGCTATGATTGGGGTTTGTGAGTCAGATGATGATTCTTGTGATGATGAGGTTACTTATGAAGAGCTTGCTGCCTCTTATAAAGAACTGTGTATGAGAAGTGAACAAGTGTGTCTTGAAGGAGAGAAGCTAAAGAAAACCATAGTGCAGTTAGAAGCTGAAAAGACCGAACTTGAAAATGAAGTCAGTATGCTTAACTCTAAACTGGATTCTATGACCAAAACTGTCAGAATGTTGAACAATGGTACAGATGCTCTAGACAACATTCTTAGTATTGGGAAAATTGCTGGAGATAAAAGTGGTTTGGGATTCAACAATGTTGCAGCTTCTAATGATGTTATTACCAGTTCCAAACCAGTGATGTTAAAACAGATGTTTAAACATCCTGACAGGATTCCTTCTAGGAAGAAGTTCAGGCGCTGGAGATGTCATCACTGTGGGCGTTTTGGACACATAAAGGTCTACTGTTATAAGCTACATGGGTATCCTCAGAAGGCACATCAGTTTGTTCCCAGATAGAACTTTCACAGAGGTAGTCAGGTCACCAAGTCTAAGAATCAATGGGTTCCAAAAGGTAAAATTACCAGCTTAATAGCTCACACTTCTCTTAGGGTCTCTACCAAAGAAGACTGGTACTTTGATAGTGGGTGTTCAAGACACATGACAGGAGTTAAGAATTTGTTGGTAGATGTTAAGCTTCAGTCTTCAGGTTATGTAACATTTGGTGATGGTATCAAAGGAGAAATTAAGGGGATGGGAAAGCTGAATTGTGCTGGTGCTCCTAGACTAGATGATGTTCTACTTGTCAAAGGGTTGACAGCAAATTTGATCAGTATTAGTCAACTTTGTGATCAAGGATTCAAAATAGAATTTACAAAATCTGAGTGCAATGTCACAAATGAGAAAGGAGAAGTCATCATGAAGGGTGTTAGGTCTAAGGACAACTATTATCTATGGGTGCAACAAGACTCAAGTACCTCAACATGTGTGTTTGCTAGAGATGATGAAGTCAAAATTTGGCATCAAAAGTTGGGACATCTTCATCTGAAGGGAATGAAGAGAATAATATCTTCAGAAGCTGTCAGAGGAATTCCTAAACTCAATATTGAAGAAGGAAGAGTTTGTGGAGATTGTCAAATAGGGAAGCAGACCAAGATGTCACATCAGAAGCTTCAACATAACACCACCTCCAAAGTTTTGGAACTTCTTCATATGGACTTGATGGGACCTATGCAGGTAGAAAGTCTAGGTGGGAAGAAGTATGCTTATGTTGTTGTAGATGACTATTCTAGGTACACCTGGGTGAGCTTCATTAAAGACAAATCAGAGGTGTTTGATGTTTTTAAAGATCTTTGTCAAAGACTCCAAAGGGAAAAGGAGAGTAATGTTATTAGAATAAGGAGTGATCATGGAAGAGAGTTTGAAAATAGCAAGTTTGCTGAATATTGTTCTGCTGAAGGCATAAGTCATGAGTTTTCTTCTCCAATTACTCCTCAGCAAAATGGAGTTATTGAAAGGAAGAATAGAACTATTCAAGAGTCTGCTAGGGCAATGATTCATGCCAAAAAGCTTCCTTACCATTTCTGGGCTGAAGCCATGAACACTGCTTGCTATATTCACAACAGAGTTACTTTGAGAAGGGGCACTTTAGCTACTCTGTATGAACTGTGGAAAGGGAGAAAGCCATCTGTGAAGTACTTTCATGTTTTTGGAAGTAAATGTTACATTTTGTCAGATCGTGAACAGAGGAGAAAATTGGATCCTAAAAGTGATGAGGGAATCTTTCTAGGCTACTCTACAAATAACAGAGCTTACAGGGTTTTCAACTCCAGAACGAAGGTTGTAATGGAGTCTATAAATGTGGTAATTGATGACATTGACAAGCAGGAAGATGCTGATGTCCTGGATGATGTTGAAACATCAGTTGAAGAAGTCACAGCAGAAACTGAAGACAGAAGTGGGTCCCCTAGTTCTGTTGATGCTGAGCCTGAACCTGAACAATCTAATAAAGAACCATCTATTAGAGTGCTAAAGGACCATCCAAGGGAGCTTATCATAGGTGATCCTAAATCAGGGGTTAGCACTAGATCAAGAGAGGTTGTGTCAAATCTTGTTTTGTTTCAAAAATTGAGCCCAAGAATGTCAAAGAAGCTTTGACTGATGAGTTTTGGATTAATGCCATGCATGAAGAGCTGGAACAATTCAAAAGGAATGAAGTGTGGGATCTTGTACCAAGGCCTGATGGAGTTAATGTGATTGGCACCAAGTGGATCTACAAGAACAAGTCTGATGAACAAGGAGCGGTCACCAGAAATAAGGCAAGATTAGTTGCTCAGGGATACACTCAGGTTGAAGGAATTGATTATGATGAAACCTTTGCTCCTGTGGCAAGATTGGAATCTATCAGATTACTCTTAGGGGTGGCTTGTAATTTCAAATTCAAGCTCTTTCAGATGGATATTAAGAGTGCCTTCTTGAATGGTTACTTAAATGAAGAGGTGTATGTTGATCAACTAAAAGGATTTATTGATCCAACATTTCCTGACCATGTTTACAAACTAAGGAAAGCTCTCTATGGTTTGAAGCAAGCACCAAGAGCTTGGTATGAAAGGCTTACTGAATTCCTGGCTGTGAATGGCTACAGAAAAGGAGGGATTGACAAGACTTTGTTTGTTAAAGAGGAAGGAGGAAAACTTATGATAGCTCAAATATATGTTGATGACATAGTATTTGTTGGGATGTCAGATACAATGGTGAAACATTTTGTGGAACAGATGCAGTCTGAGTTTGAAATGAGCCTTATTGGAGAGCTCAGCTATTTTCTTGGTCTACAAGTTAGACAAATGGAGGACTCCATATTCATTTCTCAGAGCAAGTATGCAAAGAACATAGTGAAGAAGTTTGGTCTAGAGAATGCTAATCACAAGAGGACACCTGCTCCTACTCATTTAAAGTTTATACAGAAGCATGATTGGTAGTCTATTGTATCTCACAGCTAGCAGACCTGATATTTCTTTTGCTGTTGGAGTTTGTGCCAGATATTAATCTGAGCCTAAAGTTAGTCACTTGAATCAAGTAAAGAGGATTTTGAAATATGTGAATGGGACTAGTGACTATGGAATACTTTACAGTCATGGATCAGGTACTGAGTTATGTGGTTTTTGTGATGCTGATTGGGCAGGGAGTGCTAATGATAGAAAAAATACTTCAGGAGGATGCTTCTTCTTAGGGAATAATTTGATATCATGGTTTAGTAAAAAGCAGAACTGTGTGTCTCTTTCTACTGCTAAAGCTGAGTACATAGCAGCAGGGAGTATTTGTTCTCAACTTGTTTGGATGAAGCAGATGTTAACAGAATACAATGTCAAGCAAGATGTCATGACATTGTACTGTCATAATCTGAGTGCTATCAATATCTCTAAGAATCCTATTCAACATAGTAGAACTAAGCATATTGATATCAGGCGTCATTTTATAAGAGATTTGGTTGAAGACAAAGTAGTTGCTTTGGAACATGTTGCTACAGATAAACAATTAGCTGACATCTTTACTAAAGCATTAGATACAAATCAATTTGAAAGTTTAAGAAGCAAACTGGGAATTTGCATTTATGAGGATTAGGTGTACTGGAAGGAGTGTTTGTGCAGCTGTGTTTTTGCATATGTTTAAAGTAAATAACTTTTTATTCAAATGATGAAAGCATACAAGATTGGTTTTTAGTACATCAAAAGCAACATATAAAGGGTCTATAGATTATCCTAACCCTCTGCATCAAGAAAAGTTTTCCAATCTTCATCCCATTCATCATCAGAAGCATGGAGTTGCACTGGAGCTTTTTTGATGTTTTTTGTCTTTGATGGTTTTCTTGTTCTTGTTGCTCCTGAAGAAGTCCCAATGGCTGTCCTTGTTATGTTCTTGTTCTTCAGTGGATCTGGTTTGTTGTCCTCCTGCATGTGTTACTTTCCTGCATCTTTGTTGGACTGACTCATACTTGTTTGTTGTCTGGTGCTGTTAGAAGGAAGAAGGCTTGGATTTTATAGTTCTATAAGAATCCATTGTTTGTATCGCCTGACCAGTCAAAGTTTTTGGAATGTGTGTTCCTTGGGAAGCTTGTTTATTTGACCATGTCTTAATGGCTGTCAGATCTTTGTGTTTGATGTTGGTAGTTGTCCAATTGTGGCTAAAAAGGGGGAGTGTGCAGGTTTGAACAGCTGGTATGCTGGTTCTTGTTTTGAGGGGGAGTTTAACTTTGTGCAGATTTTGGAT
Source organism: Lathyrus tuberosus (assembly GCA_022829125.1). Taxonomy (NCBI): domain Eukaryota; kingdom Viridiplantae; phylum Streptophyta; class Magnoliopsida; order Fabales; family Fabaceae; genus Lathyrus; species Lathyrus tuberosus. The sequence goes on along the minus strand of JALAZF010000042.1, from coordinate 6,533,416 downwards.
GTGATAAAATGTGATTCCTGCAGATTGTTTTGGAATGTTAGGAGTATGAAGTTTTATAGCTGCAGGTACCTCTGATGTTGGCAGAGATTGTTTTAGCCAAAATTAGCCAAAGGGGGAGATTGTTAGTTCTTGTATTGGCTGGAATTTTGGTAAAACAAAGTTGAACAATGTTGATGTCATATGTCTGATGTCATAACATTGGTTCCTGACATTAGCTATTGCAGGGTTGAAGTTTTATATGCTGATGTTATAATTGATGTCTTGACATCAGTATATCAGAACATCAGATTATGATGTTTTAGGGCTGCGCGTGTTAGTGAGTTTTGAGGAGATCTGTTAGAGAGATTGGATGCGAATATCTTGGAGAAGATATTTCCAATCAGATAATTTGCAGATTATGGTGAAGATCATGTAACTAACATTAGGGCTGATTTGAAGAGATTTAAAAAGATTTGAAGATCAAAATTGTTTTGAATTCTGGTTTTAAAACAAATCAAGTCAGATATTTTTGGAGGAGGTCCAAGCCCAAGTCAGAATTCTATAAAAGCAGCCTCAACCCTTGTTGGTAAAGTACGAAGAAAGAGAGCTAAAGACTGAGTGTCATTTGTGTCTTCGTGTGTGTTTTGTAAACAATTCATGTTTGAATTGGTGTTACTATTTTGAGTTGTAATTGGTTTCTCTAGAGCTGTTAAGCAAGAGAGAGTTGTTCTTGATCAAAGCTGTTAAGCAGAATCAAGTTGTGTGATTAATTTGTAATCATTGGATTGTATCACTGAGGTGATTTAGGGAGTGAGTGGTTTCTCATACCTAAGTGGTTTCTTAGGTAGAAGTGTCATTGGGTAGTGATTAAGATTAGTAGATGTCAATTGGGATTGTTGAGTCTGTAATTTAAAACTACTTATAGTGAATTTCCTCCCTGGCTTGGTAGCCCCCAGACGTAGGTAGTTAGACCGAACTGGGTGAATAATTCATTGTGTTATTTACTACTTGTTTACTGCCTTGTTCATAGCAGATTGTGTTGTTGTGACATCACACTTAACATCACACATCTGATACCAGAATTTCAACGTATAACAACAGTTTCCATTCGAGTATTGGAATGGCACCTTTTGAAGCGTTGTATGGAAGGAGATGTCGAACACCTTTGTGTTGGCATGAATCTGGTGAGAGTTCTGTGGTTGGACCGGAGTTAATTCAACAAACTACGGAAAAGGTGAAACTTATTCGTGAGAAAATGAAGGCTTCTCAGAGTAGGCAGAAGAGTTATCATGATAGAAGGAGGAAAGATCTTGAGTTTCGAGAAGGCGATCATGTATTTTTGAGAGTTACGCTGATGACAGGTGTTGGTCGTGCATTGAAGTCGAAGAAACTTACTTCTCAGTTTATTGGTCCTTACCAGATATCCGCGAGAGTGGGTGCTGTGGCTTATCGGGTGGCGTTACCACCAAGTCTTTCGAATTTGCATGATATGTTCCATGTTTCAAAGCTTCAGAAGTATGTCCCGGATCCGTCGCATGTGATTCCAATGGATGAGGTTGAGTTAAGAGAGAACCTTACGGTTGAGGCATTACCGATGAGGGTTTTGGATCGCGAGTTGAAGCGGTTAAGAGGCAAGGATATTGCGCTTGTGAAAGTAGCGTGGGGAGGCGCTGCTGAGGGCAATTTGACTTGGGAGTTGGAGAGTCGGATGCGGGAGTCGTATCCGGAGTTGTTCGTCTCAGGTAATATTTTCGAGGACGAAAATTTCTAAGTGGGGGAGAGTTGTAACGCCCCGGTTTTTGTTAGATTTATTTAATCGAGTCGATTTAATTATTTTTTGTCTTTATATTATTTTATTCTTGATAAATGTGTTATGTTTATCGTTATTATGTTTTATCGTGTTGTGGGAACGTTTGCGAGAAAATTGAGTGTAGGGGTATTTTAGTCTTTTTGGGTTGTTTTCACTTAAAATAGAAACATAGAGAGGAAAGAGAGAAAAATAGGAAGGGAAGAAAGAAAAGAAGGAAAAGAGAAAGGAAAGAAGAAAAAGAGGAAAAAATTTGAAAGTTTAGGAATCGATTCAACCGACACTTCGAAGCACAATTAACCGGGTAAGGGTGTGAAACTTGATTATGCTATGTTTGTGTATGATTATGTATGGGGGTGTTGGATTGTTTACTAGTTTTTCAAATATAGGTCGAACTGAGATAAACGAGTAGAAATCGATGTTTTCACGGTCGGAAATCGATATAAATCGCGTTGTATGATCACACTATGTTTATGAACAATTGTTGATGCTTGTTTTGTTGTTGGAATTGATTTGGGATGAAAAATAGGATTTTTGGGTTGGATTTGCGAAGAGTTCATTTTTCTGAATTTCGCAGTGCGCGCTTAGCGCGGGGTCTGCGCGCTTAGCGCGGTCTTGAAAATTTGCAACCTCACCAGGCAGTGAGGAGCGCGCTCAGCGCGGGGAGGAGCCCGCTTAGCGCGACCTGGAACTTCAAAAATTAAATCTGTTTTCTAAAATCCGTAACTTTTGATCCGTAACTCGGATCGGGACGTTCTTTGTACCATTGGAAAGCTTATGAAATGTTCTTTCTTATAAAAGTGGTTTTTGAGATTGGTGGCCGATTTAATTATGTCGGGAATTTGGAAACGTGTCATTTTGTCGACTTTTATCGTCGTAGTTATGTGCGATTGATGTGTTATCATGCAATATGCTTTGGATATATAATGTATAGCTTGTGTGCTGTTATATGATGTAAATGCATGTGATGTGAATGTTGTGATGATGTTTTGTGGCCTTGGGGCAAGTAAATGCATTATGTTGGGTTTGATTGTATATGCATGAATATGGATATCGAGATGATTCACATGGTTGTATATGCATTTGATTGTCATGAGTCATTGTATGCCAAACATCATGATATGCATTCTTGTGATGTCGTGTGCCCTAGTGGGTGTGAGCGACAAAACGATTCCAGAGGGAATCTGCTGTAACGGTCGTGTGCCTTATATAAAGAGGACCTAAAGCGATGTTATAGACGATCGTGTGCCTTATACAAAGAGGACCTAAAGCGATCGGATCGTGTGCCTTATACAAAGAGGACCTAAAGCGATCTATAAACGTCGTGTGCCTTATACAAAGAGGACCTAAAGCAACGGGGAACATCGTTTACCCGACGGGGAGTTACACTAAGTAGCAAGCGATGATTCCAATAATTCCTGAGTGAATTAATGATGAGAATGATGGACGGAATGGTACCGCATTTGCATAGAGTCGTTGTGTCGGTCTCTGTGCATTTACATAAGTCATGAATGGATTGATTATGTGTGGGATTTGTGAATGGAATTGATGAGTTGATATATATATATATATATATATATATATATATATATATATATATATATATATATATATATATATATATATATATATATATATATATATATATATTGGTGATGAATTTGTTGAGCATGATTGATATGCCTTTGTGATGGATGTGGGAGATATGAATCGTTATGTTTTGTATTTGAACTATGGTGTGTGTCGTGGTGAGAATGTTTTGCATGTGTATTGTATGTTATTACATAATTGTATGCAACTATATTATAATTGTGTTTCTCACCCTTCTGCTGTTTTGAATGCTCTTTGAGGCATTGCAGATTAGATGCTGAAGGTCTTTTTGTGAAGATTATGTCTTCATTCTTTTGTCGGCCGGCTCTGATATGTAGCACCGGGTAGTCGGGGAGATCGTTGTGTGACTATGTGTGTATATGTATATATATATATATATATATATATATATATATATCTTTTTGGATGTACATGTAAAAGTTTATATCTATGAGATTTCAGTTGCAGATTTTACGCTTTTATTCTGTATCTGAATTGTGGGTGACAGGAACTGAGTTCCTCTGCTTATGGTGCTACCTGATTGTTGCATATCTATATGAGCAGGTTGTTGTACTTTGTCACTTTGATGTGACGCTCCCTTTTATGCCATGAATGTTTTAATTATACTCTGATTAATTGTTATCACTTTAATAGCTCGGGGTATAGAATGGGGGTGTTACATAAAAGTGGTATCAGAGCCAGTTTGTGTCAGTTTGTGTCTGTGTCAGTCTGTGTCGGTCGTTTTGACCAAGTTGTTTGGTGTGCGGCAGTTGTGTTCTGGCGAGTTGATTATTTAACCATAGTTACTGTTATTGGATGAACAGAATATGGCTGGTAGGAATGATGCTGCTCTTGCTGCTGCTATGCAAGCTATGGCTCAGGCTGTACGGAATGTTCCTAATGCTGGTGGGAATGATGAGTTCAGGAAGAACAAACCGCCTATCTTCAAAGGAAGACATGATCCTGATGGTGCTCAGATTTGGCTTAAGGAGATTGAAAGAATCTTTTGAGTGATGGACTGTGCTGAGGAACATAAGGTGAGACTGGGTACTCACATGTTGCAGAAGGAGGCTGATGATTGGTGGGTTAGTGCGCGTCACGTGTGGGAAGCTATAGGTGAGGTGGTCACTTGGACTTTGTTTAGCAGTGAGTTTTTGAGGAAGTATTTTCCTGAAGATGTTAGAGGAAAGACAAAGATAGAGTTCTTGGAGTTGAAACAGGGTAACATGTATGTTATTGATTACGCTGCTAAGTTTGTGGAGCTTGTTCAGTTTTATCCACATTATGCTGAAGCAACTGCGGAGTTTTCCAAATGTGTGAAGTTTGAGAACGGGTTGCGTCCCGAGATCAAGCAGGCAATTGGTTATCAAAGAATTAGGAGGTTTCCAGATTTGGTGGATTGTTGTAGGATTTATGAGGAGGATATCAAAGCTCGTTCTATTCATTATAAGAGTGTGAACGAAAGGAAAGGAAAACAATCGTTTCGTGGGGGTCCTGTGTGTCACCAGCTGACAAGGGTAAGCAAAGGGCTAATTTTGATAAAAGGCCAAGTGGGGGAGGTATGAATAATCCTCTGAGATGTTTTACATATATATATATATATATATATATATATATATATATATATATATATATATCAAATTTAACGAAGAAATATGATCTTTGATCCGATTGTTGAGGTCTGATTATGTGTCGCTTGGTAAGGAAGATGCTGATACCTTTCAAAGCAAAATTCTCCAATGTGAAAATTGTGCTGGTAACAAGCTTATCTTCTGTTAGCCTATTTTTATTATATAGTTAATTAAAATGACATTTCATGACAATCCGATGAATTGATTATAGGAGTGATTAGATTGATTGATCGTTAACATAACTTACTTGTCGATCAATAAAAATTAATTCAAATTAGCCGTGTATAATATAATACTTTGAAAATTTGAATACTATTACGTGTTTGTGACGACAACGAACTCTCTGCTAGGGTTTGTTCATGCAAACCAAACCAACCGGGACGAAGAAGATCTAAAGGAACGTAGTACCAAAAAGGTGAATGGAAAGGATATTGAAGCAGAAGCAGAGAAGGATGCTAGGGCTCCGAGTGCGAGAACATCCAACACCTCATACAAGGCAATGGTCATTGGAGAAACATCTAGCAACATGGAGAAACAAACAAGAAAATAAACTGCGGCTCCGAATCCATAAGACTTCGGTGAATTGAAGGTGGAAGAACACAAATTTGGTGAATATGAATGTCCCGAAATCATATTATCTAAGAAAGAAGAGAAAATAATCTTAGGTCCTTGGAAGAAGGAGGTCATCGTGAAGATGTAGGGTAGAAGAATTGGATTCAAACTTTTAGAAAATAGACTGAACCATCTGTGGGCAAGGAGCGGTGTGCTAAACATTGTGGATCTTGGGCAGGAATATTACCTAGTTACTTTCACAAGCGAGTCTGGTCATGACAATGCGTTGATGGAGGGTTCTTGGCTTATCTATGACCACTACCTGACGGTAAGGGAATGGAAGCCTAATTTTTTCCCAGGAAGTGATGCCATCGAACAACTTGCGGTTTGAGTCCAGGTCTTAGGGCTACCAATAGAGTATTGTAACACCCCAAAATCGGCCCTCTCGTTTCTAACCTTAACTGGCTTATGTTTTGTTCATTTGGATCGTTAATCATATCATGGCATTGGTTCTTGAGACATGGGATCAAGTTGTTTCCAAGGCTCAAGACTTCCTTTTGTTCCAAGTTTTAAGTTGCAAGCATCAGAAGCTCTGACATTTATTTTGCCCGGTGACACTACCGGACCGTATTTTTTCCAGCAGGTTATTTCGAGTGCAAAAGAAAATTCACAGTTTATTTCAGGCATTATTCAGGCACAATATCAAATGACAAGTTTCAGAGATAGAACAAAGCGCATAACAAGTGGCAACAGGAGGTTCTCCAAGTTTCCCTCCTTGTAGCGCCAAATTTGAAATTTTGAATGTGGTAATCGATTACCTATATATGGGTAATCGATTAACACAGGCGAAATTTGCCCAAACACTTCATTTTTCAACACTGCAGCATTTGGATTGCATTTTGGTCATGTGCATCAGTAGAAGGATCTAGAATTGGTTCAAAATTTGATTCATTTTCACAAATTAATTTCATTCCCTCCAAAAATTCAAACATTTTCCATTCCTAATCCCACTCCTAATTTCCATTCCAAACACTAACCACACTCCAAACCACATTTTGATTCCTAACCTAGGGATTATTTAAACAAGTTTGCTCCAAACCTCACCAATTCACCCTTATTTTTTCTGAATTTTCTACACTTCTCTCAATTCTCTCTCAAATTTTCACTCTCCATTTTCATCTTCAACCTTCACCAAAGCTTTTCCATTAGAATTCTCAAATTCTTCATTGGAATTTGTGAATTCTATAGCTAAACCTTCATCATTTCCTCTCATCAACACAAATTATGCAGTAGGAAGTGATTTGGATCTAGATTCAAGGTTTGGAAGCACTTTCTTGAAGAAACTTTGAAGCAAGATCATCACATTGCATTGTTATTGAAGTTTCTTGCTAGGAGTTCATTGGATCTTGGATTTCCCTTGTTTGATTTGTCCAATTTCGTTTGCAACACTCACCAAAGCAATTCCCTGCTTTGTAGGTTGGTAAACTTCATATCCAAACTAATTCTAGCTTATTTACAGCTTTTGCAACGTAGATCTTTGAATTGTTGATGTGAATTGATCTATTGTTGGATTGGATTGTGGATTTTGTTGTTTGATTGATGCAATAGGTGTTTGATTACTGATATTTGATGTATTTTTTGTGTACAATTGCATACCTATTCATTTGGATGATTAGATAAGTGATTTACTGCTGAAAGTGCTTTTGGAAAGTTGATTTTCTGCCACTGTCACAGTGGTAATCGATTAACCATATATGGGTAATCGTTTACCCTGTCATTTTTCACGTTTTTTTTCTGAAGTTTTCAAGTAGGTAATCGATTACCACTGTGACAGAAGCTGATTTTTGTGCATTTTCAAGCTTGTTTTGATTCATTTCCACTTTCAAACTTCATGGATTGATATGATGCATATTTGTGGATTGTTTTGAAGCTGTTTCACCTCATGCTACAATATGAATGCGATTTCTTTGACACGCGACATTTGGTTTTGGTGATGCATGTGCATGATTCTTTTGTTTTGCATTCTTGGCGTGTTGTTCATGTTGCATAATCAATTGTCCGATCATGATCTCTTGTTCTTTATATTTACCTTGTTGGATATACGATTCATGTTCTTGCTTGCTCTCGATTCCGTGAACGCATGTTCGTTTCAAGCGATTAATTGTTGATTGATGATTGTCCATGATGCTTTTGGTGAATGCTTGAGTATGCAATGTCATTGGAATTTGTTCATGCCTAGTTGCTTGTGCTTGATTGTATGTACATGCATAGCAATTGCTCTTACTTGATGTTTATTCATGATTGCAATTCAAGTGCATTTGTTTAAATGCGAGAGCATGTTCTTGTTTATTTCTTGCGATGCTTGATTATGCTTGGATGTTGGACATGTTTATCATGGATTGATTAACCTTGGATGTGTGATCAACTTGTTGTTATGATGTTACATGATCATCCATGCTCGTTACATGCTTGAATATATACGTGCTGCTTGTGCATTTACACCTGCTCTCCTGAGTTATGCATGCTGTTAAATGTGTTCATTCTGTTTGCTGCATTTTACACCTGTTATGTGCTGAGAACATGAGCTGTTAAATGTTGTTTTGCTTTTATGCTGGAATTTACTTTTGTTCTGGACTGGAGTGCTGTTGTAGCTGCTGTTTTTGGTTTATTTTCTTGGTTTTGATTTGCTTTTGCATGCTCCCTTAGGATTCCCTAGTCCAACTTAATTTTTGATTAAGATTGGAGTAGGATAGACATTAGGAGTTAATCCATGCATGATAACATTAGGTTATATCCCTTTCAAACACAACCTTAGGTCCATCTTTTGCATGCTAACATTAGGATAGAAATTCCTTTCGCATCCTAACCTTAGGGCCATTTTGCATGATAACATGTAGGGCCGAGTTTCCGTTAGACATTTTGTGCGTCTCTTCTTTCTCTTCTCAAAACAAAATCAAAACACTTAATAAATATGAAGTGCATTGTGTGCCACGAGCCTTAAGCACATGGGAAAAGGTGAGCGGATGCATTTCTAACCTCATCTTAGGGTACTTTGTGCGCGAGACGTTTGGATCGTTAGCGTGAAGTATTCGATCCTATGTCATAGACTTTAGTGCGATGCGCATTTCAAACAAAGTTAATACACTTATGTTAAAATTCACAAACCAAATGCAAATCATTTTATCCTTCGGGATTGTTTGTCAAACCATTTTCAGAAAGTGTGCGTCATTTTCCGTTCTACCGCAAACAGGCATCGACCCTAACTGCTGGAACACAAATTTAACGTCACTCATAAAAAACAATTATCAACTCGTATGTCGAACTATGATTGCTCTGATTTCCTCTTTCTTGTCTGATTGAGGATACGTAGGCACAAGACAATGATGTCTTGGCGAGCAACCTTCTCTTTTCACCCGTAGTCTTCTGAACTACGTTGACTCTGACTTTCCCATTGCACGAGGGAATACGTAGGCATAGGACGGCGAAGTCCTATCGAGTCTCCTTTTGTTTTTCCCCTTTCATTTCTGTTTAGCAGTAGCCTTTAGATAACACACCCTTTGATTAGACAACAAGCGTGGATCCCATTGAGTACAACGGACGCGAGGGGGTGCTAATACGTTCCTCTAGCGTAATCGACTCCCGAACCCAGGATTTGGTTCCGAGACCTTGTCTTCTCCCTTTTGAGGTTTCTTCTATCATTTCCTTTCCCCCGTCGGGATAAATAACGTTCGGTGGCGACTCTGTTTTCCGCCAGTTGTTTTTCGCATTGCGACAGCTGGCGACTCTGCTGGGGACCGAACCCATAGTCTCTGGTTCCCTATGCGAGTCAATCCTAGCACTTGTTTGTTTCTATTTCATTGGGTGTTTATTTATGCATTATTTTGTTGTATCTGTTGTATATTACTTGCATTCTATTTGCATTTGATTATTGTTATCGTATTGGTCTGCTGCTGCTGTGCTGTTGGGTGGGTTTGTTCCACGAGAGATAAGCCTATTACCCAGGCTTGCGTACACACATAGGAGTAGAGTGGGCTCTTGTTGACTTACGTGGTGTTTGACACGTATTGTTGGCTTGAGTTCACATTCAGACGAGGTTTTCTTGAGGATACTCTAAACTACATGTTTATGTAGTAACTAGGGTGGTCTGATAGGAGCTTATGACTCTGGAGACCGTTCATGGGAAGTCAGTTGAGGCCTCCTTAATTGATGATGATGCCAAACAAGAAATGGTGAACGTATTATCATTTCTCGACCTGAGAGTCTGGGATACTGAGGACCTGCTAGGATGCCGTGTCCAAGACTATAACCCACATGTGAGAGGGGATGGGTTTTTGCAGGAAACCTTGACTTTTAACCTACCTGGATTTCTGGTTTTCTTATCAGTGTGAACTCATGAACTTGGTATTCTTATTATTCTGGTATTTTGGTATTCTGGATTTCTTGTCAGAGCAGAATTTTGGTCTTATTCAGTTGGCAGCACAACAGTTTTTTTCAGAACATATGGAAGCCTTGATCCCATGTTTGTATTTGCATAACATCATATCTGCATTTTAACATTCATGTTTGTTTATTTCCAGGGTTTGCATTTTATCTTTGATTCCCGTTGGCAAGCTCTACACAGATGGGTACTGATTGCCAAAACTACTCAAAGTAATCTGGAGACTTTCAATGAAGATTATGGGAAGATCCTTAGCCTGCTTCATACTATTACAGAATATGAGAGAGGGGCTATACAGACCTTGCTACAGTTCTACGATCTTGCTCTGAGGTGTTTCACGTTCAGGGATTATCAGTTGGCTCCTACTCTGGAGGAGTTTTCACTCATTTTGGATATTCCGGTTAAAGATCAGATACCCTTCCATGAATCTATGGAAGTTCCCACTCCGGAGGTTATTGCCGACGCTATTTATTTGAGCACATTTGTGGTGAAGGGTAATTTGTAATCCAAGGGAGACTTATCTGGTTTTCTTCTGAGTTTTCTGGTGAGTGAAGCTATGATATATGCTGAGGCCTGTAGCTAGACTACTTTCCACGCCATACTTGCTTTGTGTATTTATGGGACTGTTCTCTTCCCTAATGTGTCGGGTTTCATAGATATGAACGCCATTCAGATTTTTATGATGAAGAATCTTGTGCCAACACTCCTTGGTGATATGTATCACTCAGTGCATTCAAGGAATCATAAGAAGAAAGGTGGACTTCTTTATTGTTGTACTCCTCTTATCTGCAAGTGGTTCATGAGTCATCTCCCGCGTGATGGCGTTTTTGTTGATACTAAGGACTCCTTGAATTGGGCAGAAAGGGTAATGGGCCTTGTCGCTAAGGATATCCAATAGTTTGATAAAAGATTGCTGGGATCAGAAATGATTTACAGTTGTGGGGAGTTTCCCAATGTCCCTCTCATGGGAATAAAGGGCGGAATCAACTATAATCTATCCCTTGCTAGAAGACAGTTGGGGTATGCATTAAGGGTTCCTCCAATAGATGAAGAGGTGAAGGAATCTTTGTTTTACAGTGGGACTGACAATCCTGAAGCCATGAAGAGAGCTGTGAAATCTTGGGGCACTATTTAGAGGAGAGGAAAACCGTTCTTAGGTAAAAGTGATTTCAAAGCATATCCCCCTTATGTAGAGTGGTTGCAAGAGAGAGTGGAAGTCGTTCACTTGCCTTTTCCAGTAAAGACTCTTATGTATCCGTTGGCCATCGAACAACCCACTACGGTGGAGATTGAGAAGTATAACAAACTCTGGGTTGAAAGGAAGAACTTTGCAAGGAGAATGAAGAACTGAATATGGGGTTTATAAGTTGGGGCGTGATAAGAACGAGGCAGCCTATGCAGCCAAGGTGAAGACAAAACTGTTGACTAAAAAAGAGAAAGAATTAGCTGAAGAGGTCAAGAACAAGGAACAGGTAGGTCAAGATTTGAGAAGTGCCAACATCATACTCTAGTTGAGGAAGAAGGAGTTAGAAAGAGCCCGTGTCGAGATCTCTAAGTTCAACAGCCAGTGGAACGCCACAGTGATTGCCCATAAAATAAAAGAAGATGAACTCTGTGACCAAATTGAAAAGCTGAAGCTACAACTCAAGAAAAAGGAAAGAGAGGTCAGAGAAGAATCATCTCACAGATGCAGAAGTGAGAAGTAGCTTAAAGAGACATTGTCAGCCCTCGAAGAGCTCAAGATTCGAGCAGAGGTAAAGAAGCCTAAACTTGAAGATGCTTGGGAGTTGCGGTGTCGATACTTGGAGGGAATCATTCACAAACGCGATGTTCTCATTTAGGAGTTGATCCAAAGACCAAAGCATCCGGACACCAAGAAGTTATTCAAGGAGATTCAAGCCTGGTGCAAAGAGCGTGATGGCTGGGGAGGGTTGTCTCTGGTGGATATTAATGATATGTCTTAGTGGCTTTTCTTCTTTGTATCTGATCACTGCCAGGCTTGTGAGCCGGGATCATTGACTCTTGTATTTAACTATATATTTTTCTGTATGGGCTGTATGTATTGACTTGTTGTTATTCTCCTATTGGGATAATCTATGAGCAGCTTTTACCGATATTTCACCCATCTCTTGGTCCAACCTCTCATTGAGACTGCTCTGGTTGTCGAAAGTGGTGTGGTTCATCCTGGTGGTGTTGGTGTTATTCCTCTGGGCATAGGTGTTGTTGGTGGCACCAATACTCCGAGCAGAGTTGGTGCTGGTGTTGTTATCCCTCCGGGAGGAGGTGCTGTGGTTGTCATTCCTCCGAGCGGAGGTATTGCTGGTGGAGTTCCTGGTGTAAGTGGTATGGGTGGAGGAGGAAGTGTGTGTGCCGTCCAAGGTGCTGGTGTCCATCAATAGGAGGAGGATCATCAGGACGATGCATTCTCTATGCACGACTTGGATGTCGGTCTCTTATCTTAGTCGGATAAGAAATTCAAGATGATTGAAGAAAGAATGCGTACTTATGAGAACCAAAATGCTTTTGGTCTGGACATGACTGATCTCGGGTTGTTTCCTAGAGTAAGAATTCCACCCAAGTTCAAAGTCCTGGACTTTGATAAGTACAAGGGGACGACCTGTCCCAAGACCCACATTCGAGCTTACTACTGGAAGATGTCCGCGTATTCAGACGAAGAAAAGCTCCTTATGCATTTTTTTCAGGACAGCCTGGCTGGGGCTTTCCTGGAGTGGTATAAGGGATTAGAGAGGACCCACATTAGAAGTTTGAGGGACTTGGCAGAAGCTTTCGTCAAACATTATCAGTATAACAATGACATGGCTCCCAATATAACACAATTACAAAATCTTTCTCAAATGGAGAATGAAAGTTTCAAGGAATACGCCCAGAGGTGGTGTGAATTAGCAGCAAGAGTTCAACCTCCGATGATGGAGCGAGAACTCATTGATATTTTCATGGACACGCTTCAGAGGCATTATTTTGAGAAACTGGTTGGGTGTTTGTTAACTGGGTTTTCAGATCTTGTGTTGGCAGAGGAAAGAGTAGAGAGTGGAATCAAGGCAGGAAAGATCCCAAGTGGCAATGGCTCCTCGTCTGGAGGAGACAAAAAGTTGTATGCAGGGAATCCCAAGAAAAAGGAAGGAGATACCAATTCTATTTCTTCTTATCGGGGTATAGGAAGGACCAATCAGAATTATACACGGCAAGTTGCTACTGTAGCCATCGTGGATGCACCTTAGCAACAAAATAATGCTCCTCGTCAATACCAAAATAGACCGAAGATGAACAGGCATTTCGAGACTCCACCAATGCCATATTCTCAACTATTGCAGCAACTTCTTCAGTTACAACTGGTACAGAAAAGAACTTTGGCTCCACCTACTGGTAATCTACCACCAGGTTACGACGCCAATGCCCACCGCGAATTCCATTCAGGGGCGCCAGGGAACCATATTGTTAACTGCAAGGCATTCAAGCATAAAGTACAAGATTTTATTGATTCTAAGGCTATTGACTTCACTAATGGCAGGCCGAATGTAATACAGAACCATATGCCACAACATGGTGCGGCAAGGGTAAATGTTGTTGACGGTGGAGAAAAGCTGAATTTGATATCTGATGTTAATGTGTTGAAGACTCCTTTGTTGTTTGTCAAGGAGCATTTGTTGAAGGGAGGCATATTTCCAGGATATACAAGTGATTGTCAAGGATGTGTGTCGCAGGAAGATGGATGTGACTTATTAAAGGAGGGTATACAGAGATTGATTGATGATGGACAACTACAATTTGACAGAACTAGTGTTGTGGAAGATGATAATGATTATGATAATAATGTTGCAACAATCTCAATTTCGTACAGAACCATCCATATCTCGGCGCCCGTGCGATAAGCACCCGTCGTCATAACTACACCAGGGCTGATACCGTATGAGAGTACCAAAGCAATTCTGTGGAACTACAGAGCAGGGTATTTTGTAATGGGCAGAAACAAGAGTTGGTGGGTTCTTCGGATACTGGTTCGAATGTTGGAAATATTGTTGGAGTCAGTGGTATCACCGTGGTAGGATATTCTCACCGTTAGAGGATAATGTTGGCAGTTCTGGTAAAGACAAGGGTAAATAGGTGGTAGAGGATTCCACACAGAAACAAGCTAACGATGCTTCCTTTTCAAAGGATGTAGAGGAATTCATGAGATTGATTCAGAAAAGTGATTATAAGATCGTTGATCAACTGAATCAGACGCCGTCCAAAATTTCCATTCTATCATTATTACTGTGTTCAGAAGCACACGGGAATGCATTGTTGAAAGTGTTGAATGCCTCTTATGTTCAACACAAAATTTCCGTGAATCAGCTTGAAGGAGTGGTAGCACATGTTAATGTCGGAAATGGTTTAGGATTCACTGATTTGGATCTAACTCCGGCTGGGAGAAATCACAATAACGCCCTGCATATCTCCATGGAATGCAGTGGCTCTTTGATGTCTCATGTTTTGGTGGATACAGGGTCCTCGTTGAATGTTCTACCAAAGAAGACCCTTATGAAACTTGATACGCAGAGATTGATTTGTAGGCCAAGTGATTTGGTAGTGCGAGCTTTTGATGGGTCAAAAAGATATGTGTTTGGTGAAGTGGTTATGCCCATCAAGGTTGGACCGGAAGTTTTTGATACAACTTTTTACATCATAGACATCCAACTGGCCTATAGCTGTTTGTTAGGCCGTCCTTGGATTCATTTTGCTGGAGCAGTAACGTCTACCTTGCATCAAAAGCTTAAATATGTGGTTAAAGGAAAGGCGGTTACGGTGTGTGAGAAGAAGACATCATGGTCAGTCACTTGTCAACGTTTAAATATGTTGAGATTGATGGGGAGATCCATGAAACCCTTTGTCAGGCCTTCGAAGCGGTCCAAATTCAGAAGGAACCTCCTGTGGAGGATAAAGGGCCTGAGGTTTCAATGTCTTCGCTGAGAGAGGCACGTGCTGTGGTTGAGGCTGGCAGTTCTCAAAGGTAGGGCCAAGTTTTCGAGGTACCGATGAAGCAGGATAAGTATGGGTTAGGGTACAAGCCATCACAGGCTCCTCCAAGATATAGAGGTCCTGTTAGATTCACAAGTGCTGGGGTTATCTTTGACAGAATCAATGCAATAGAGGATAATGAAGTCGATATCGACCGTGACATGGATAGTTGGATCCGCCCCTGCATTCCAGGCCAAGAACTGTGCAACTGGTCTTCTGAAGAAGTCATCCTGGTCACTCATGAAGAGTAATTTATCTTGTTTTTTTTCATATGTTAAGTCCTACGTTCTTCCAAAGACGTAGTGACTCATTCTGTATGGCCACAATGTTATCATAAATAAAAGGATATTTTGCATTCAAATGTTTTGCTCCCTGTTTTTCATTTTTGCTTTTACATTTATTAAAAAGAAAAATGGCAATGCGTTTTTGTTTTTTCATTATTGCATTCTTAATAAAACATAAAACATCACTCATGAAGATCCCTCATCTCAAATTCCCACGATAATGATTCAGCTATGGCTCTGTATGACTTTGATAATCCCATTTATCAAGCTGAAGAAGAGACTGATGAAGACTGTGAACTGCCTGAGGAATTAGTCAGGCTTCTAAAACAGGAGGAAAGGGTCATCTTGCCTCATCAGGAGGATATTGAAATTGTCAATCTGGGCACCGAGGGTGTTAAGAAGGAAATCAGAATTAGGGCTGCTTTGGAAGACAATGTTAAAGGAAGATTGGTTGAAATGCTTCGAGAGTATGTGGACATCTTCGCTTGGTCTTACCTGTACATGCTTGGGCTTGATACAGACATCGTCGTGCACCGTTTGCCTCTTAAAGAGGGTTTTCATTCGGTCAAGCAAAAGATGAGAAGAACAAGACCGGACATGGCTGTCAAAATCAAAGAAGAGATTCAGAAACAATTGGATGTCAGATTTCTTGCTGTGACTAATTATCCTCTGTGGGTTGCTGTTCGCTGTTGATTTTGGCGAACAACCCCTGGTTTACCAATCTCTTATAAAATTGGGTTACTTGCAGGACCAACCACACAAATCCTGGGATACATGTGCAAATTTGTCTAACTCTTAGTATAATGGTGTTTTGATGGTTTGTTTTGTTATATCTTTTTATATGAATGGTTTGGTTAAAGAACTAACTAACAACTTTTGGCGAAAAATAAGTTAAATGAAAGTAAAACTTGCATAAAGTAAATGACAAAGGATAAATGACTGGGAAAAGTAAAGGCAATTATAAAAGACTTTGAATTTTTATAAACTTAAAAGACGGTGTTCACACGTACATTTCCCAGATAACAAACTCTTTTCTCTCTCACGGGTACTTTGAGTATTTACAGGAATTTTGTACAAGTTTTCACACACTAAAATTCTACAACAACTATCCTATTTATAGAAAAATACAATAACTGTTTAGTAACGAAAAAATTCTAAATCTTTGACGCTTGGCCTTCTGCATGTCTTCCTTTCTTCTAAAGCTTCCACGCGTCTTCTGCCAAACGTTATAACTTTTGACTTTGAATTTTCCCTTTGTGTCGAAGCGTTGCGCCTCTTCACTTTGTCGAATTGTCGAAAAATAACAGATGTCCCTTAAACCTTGTCTGACGCAAACTTCCTTACGTTGCTGTCGAAATGTCGAAACTCTGTTTTTGTCGAAGTGTCGAAACTCTGCTCTTGTCGAAGTGTCGAAACTCCTTTTGAATACCTTCATTTTCTTTCTTCTTCATCTGTAGCCATTTTCTTTAGTTGAAGAACATCATTTCGCCTACCAAAACATGGTGTCGAAAATCTGTGTCTACAAATTGCCCCCCCAGCAAAGATGTTTCGACTTATTTCTGGAGAAACCATCATTTGCTGTCGAAAATATTTCGACGCCATGTTACCTGCATTAATGATGTTGGTTCTCAAGACGTGACCTTTTGTTAAGTCCCAAGAAAATCCATCATTACATTTTTCTTAAAACGTCCCATCTAATCCCACGTTCAGACATGATCTCCATAACCCTAAAACCTAGCTAGCCATGCCTTTCTCAACTTTCCATACTCTTTGATCATCACCATTGAAATCTTGACACGTGTCCCATGATCAATATAGAAATTGGAACGTTTCCTCATCTTTCCCTCTATAAATACTCATTTCCAAATCTCTTTAACACTTTTACGTTCCTGACCTTCCTCTTCTTCACAAACCCATTTCAAACCTTCATACTTTCTTCTGAAATTTCTTTGCTTCCCTCATCAATGGCTCCTCGCAAAGCTCCTATTAACAAGAAAACCAAGAAGACCAAGAACACTACTGTTCTCCCTTATGCGCACGAGTTGCCTGGACCAGTGATTGTGAGCAATCAACAGTACATTCCAGAGCCTCCAAATGAAAGAGAGAAAGCAAGCATTTATCAATCCCAGGTACTCATTCCGGTTCTTATTTCTGGCACTTGCCATGCAATGTTGGGTCCACTCCCTGACCCCAATGCTAACGCTGATCGTTTAAAGGATTTTTTCCCTACGTATTCTTATTCAAAACCCATAGGTGCTGGAATAAAACCCAAACCTAGTGAAACGTCCTCAAAAAATCCTGATAGCTCCTCAGCTTCTGAAGAAATAGATTTAGCATATTTGAACCAAGCTAGGATCTTTAGAAGTTGCCCTTTGACAAAAGATTCTTCAGACTATTTGGCCTGGCTGACTAAGGTCGAAAAAATTAAAGGGGATTTCTGGAAGCAAACTGGCATTTTCGACTTGATCCAACTGTCGAAGGTGGGCCCTAGTTATTGCCCAAACATGCTCCTGGCTTCCCTTTACTTTTGGGATAGCGCCTACAACAACTTCCATCTTCCCTGTGGAATGGTCACTCCAACCTTCTTCGACATAGCTGCCATAGTTGGCCTTAACCCTATAGGATTAGACTTCGACCCTACTGTTTTAGATGAAGATACTATAGGTTTCAACACCAAACATGCCTCCTATTCCTTGTTTATTGCTCATTATTATGACAAAACAACTACAGAAGTCTCTGATGTGGAGCACATAGCCTTTTTGACCCTCTGGTTGTCGAAATTTGTCTTTTGCTCTCGTTCTCTTCAGGTTGCCAAAAAATACCTTACCATAGCTAACCAACTTCATGCTGGGAAAAAACTTTGTTTAAGCGAAATGGTTTTGGCGAACCTTTATGAATCCATTAGCGAGAGTGTGGAATTTTTGAAGACTGTCAAAGAGAAAGGAAAACTAAGCTTGGCAGGGCCTTTCTGGCTTCTACAGTTATGGCTAAATGCCACCTTCGAGGCTTCTCTCCCTATCAAGAATAAAGTAAATGAGGAAGAAGTGAAGGGCAGAAACGTCGAATGACCTAGGTTGGTAAAGCTAACTCCATCTGACGAAGGGATTAGCCTTCGACAAGCCTTCACCAGTTATGTAATGATGTTTGCCAAACGATACAACTTTACTCTGTCCATGGCACCCTTTGCCAACAGAACTATTGGTCCCAAATGGTTTACCAAACAACTTCCTTTTGAGATGCAGAAAGAAGAAGACACATTTTTGGTTATCTGGGAATCGTTCCTAACACCAAGACACCTTTTCTCCCATCACAACACGAATAACACAAAAATTTCCCTTATTGTTTATCAACCCAACCTAGTGGCTCGACAATTTGGGTTAATCCAAATAAAAACAAAACCCGTTTATCCAAAGAAAGGTTGTATTATTTTTCACAATTCTTTTCATAATCTGGAGAAAAACATAGAGTTATCAGAAAAATACTTTGATGAGACTCTGGAGATTCAACCGGTGGTCTTTCGACCATCCTTCCTCTGCACTCAAGAATTTGATGTTTGGTGGAAGGACTACTACCTCACTAGATTCTTCGACGTGACAGCCTTTACGACTCATCTGACGAATGCTTTTACTTTTGTGCAGGATCGAACAAAGAAAGGTACTGAAAGACATATTAAAGAAATCCAAAAGTTTCAGCATTATTTTGAAACTATTTACCGGCCAAATGATCTTAGTCGAACCATAAGCGAAGCAGCAGTGACTTTGAAACACAAATTTACAGCAAAATTGGAGAAGCTGGTGTTGCCTTCATATGTTCGTCCAGAAATACGTTATGATTTGGCATACAGCTATTATCCACCAAAGTTTCCCCCTCTACCTTCTGCTGAATTTGGTGTAGCATTAAGCCCTCCATTCCCAGATTGGTTTATTTGTGGATCTCACCTAAAACTGCTCCGTGAATCTTGTAAAAAATCTGCTGAGCGTGTGGTTCCGACTAAGTATCATTTGGACAATTTTCCAGGACACCTTCATATTGGAATAGAACACGTTCGCGTGGAATCTCCCATTCTTGAAGGTGTTTAAAGAAACACAATTTTTCTTTACTTTATTCTAACTTCCTTCTTCTGCTTTTTCCTTTTGTATTCATTTCTTTATTTTTCTTTCTTTCTTTCAGCTGTCAAGATTACTCCTAAAAAGGCTTCTGTCGGAAGTAATTCTGGAAAGGTGGTCGAACAACCAACCTCTACAGTCGAAAAGGTTTTACCATAAAATATCAACTTTCTTCCATGTAATAAATCCTGTTTAACTCGAACTAAAACAATTCTCTCCTGTGTTTTTAGGTGAGTCAAAACCCACCACCCTCCAAGAAAAGAAAACAAGAGGAGGGGGTAAAGGTGATCGATGAAGAATCTGGGGATGAATCTCCAGACCAACAACCTCTCAAGAGAAAGAAGGTCCCGAAGATCAAGACAGTTGCCTCCCAAAGGTCCATTGTCCGCTTGACCCAGAAAACTCCCCCCACTAGTCCAGTTAAAAAAGTTCTTATCAAAGATACAGAAAGTGGGAATTCAAGCTTTAATACTGAGATCCCTCAGGTAAACCTTTATTTCGACTGGAGATATTCACTTTTACTTGCATTTTCTTTTCCTTGACTTTTTGCTTATTTTCAGATCCAAGTTGATGTCGAAGGATAACCCATAGCAAAAGAAATGCCAACATTGACAGGTGGTCCTACCTTCAAAGCAGCTAGCTCAATGCCTACCTCTTCCAAAGCTTCGACAAAGGAAAAAGAGCAGGACACAATTGATCTTGATTCTGAAAAGACTTTAGCTGAGAGACTCCAAGATGGAGTCGACCCTGATGCTGGTAGCTATGAAAGGTAAACCATTGATGAATTCGACACTGACCTGGAAGAGCACTCTGATAATTCTCCTGTTCGTCCAGCATTAAATACTGAAAAGGATGGTGATGAGTCACCAGATCAGGCTAAACCCACCAAAAAGAGGAAGAAAGCAACCAAACCTTTCTCACAGAAACCTCTTACTCCCAAAGTTTTAGAGAAAATGCTATCAAAGGAACCAGGTGAGGGAATCACCCCCGCTGCAGCGGAAAGTGAAAGTTCTAGTCTAAAGACCAAAATTCTAAAGGTATTATTTTTTCTTTCCCCTTGATGCTAACAAGCTGCTTTACTTGTATTCGCTCATTTGACCTACTTATCCTCCAGGTACTTGTCGATATTCACGGACAACCTATGATCCAAGTTCTTCCCAAGACCAGCAGTGATCCTACTTATAACCCAGCCAGCGCCTCCAAATCCTCCCCTAAGAGTTCAGCGAAGGAATCATCCACTGAAGTAGATCAACCCATTGCTATTTCTATACGAATTCCAAAAGTAGTGGAAGAAAAGACTGGTCCCGATACTGAAGACTTTGTCGAAACTGATGGGGACACCGTGATGGCTGCACTAGAAATGAAGCTGAAGATCAATCTCCCCCCCATTCAGAATTTGCTGACGAAGAGCGAGACAAGGAGGCTGCAAGTGATGCCGACAAAGAAGAAGACGAAGAACATGAAAGGCCACCAACTCCTGCTGCTGATACTGGCGAAAAGACAGAAAACGTCGAAGAAAATCTTGGTAAAACAGCCAAAGCTGCTTCGACCGGGACGACTTCGACCCAGTTTTCTCATGAGGAGCTAGAAAGTATGAAGGTGCAAAGACCTTTTGAGTATCTAAAGACCATGCTCAGTTCTCGCTACAATTTCGCTGACACTACTATCAGTAGCTCGACTACCTCAGGGACCACTTCTGATGCCAAATCAATGGATGAATCGCTGGCAAATATTCGACAGAAGGTCCTTGATATTGACTTGTTTCAACTTCTGAAGAATGACTCCTCTGCTCACTTCGACCTGAAGAAAATCCTGAAGCAAGTCAATGTCCTGGAGGCTCCTCCTGAAGTCACTGATGTGGTGCTGGACCTCACTACTTTGATAGATCTTGTGGCAACTGACTTTAATCGACTTCGAGAGTGCTCTAAGAAGCTTGAAAGCAAAACAGAGACCCAACTTGCTGAGTGGGAAGCTGCGTCGAATTCGTCCAACAAGGTAACTGAAATGGAGCAAGTGTCTGAGCAAAATCAGCGGGAAGCAGCTTTGTGTGGCGAAAACATTCTAGAATGGGAGAAACAAATTTCTGTCCTCCAAGGCAAAATTTCACAGGCGAAAAAACGTCAATCAGAGCTGCAGAAGAATGACCAGGAAGAAATCCGCAAAGAGCTGGACGTTGGTGTGTACCATGTCGACAGGGCCCGTAAGCTTGGCGAGGAGATTGGGGAGATTTCTAAGAACAAGACACTTTGTGAGCGACGCCTTCAAATTCAGAAGTCGAAATTCGAGAAGCTGAAAGCATCCTTTCCCGTTTGAACACTTGTAATTTTTGTTTGGCTTTTAAAGCCCTTTTTTTGTAATGACAATGGATCCGTACTATTTGGCGAAAAGATTTTTAGTCCACCATATTTCTTTTCTTTTTACAATTATTCGACTGCTATTTTAATTTCTTGCAATGTTGGCTTATATTTTTTCAAATACTTGCCATTTATCTTCAGTATTCTTTTATCTTTATCTATCTCTTCGACCTCATATGCGCCATTTGAAAAAACTTTTAAAATTTGGAAAGGTCCTTCCCACTTAGGAGACCATTTTCCCATTAACCTATCTTTTCGATCCATAGGAAGAATTACTTTCCAAACAAGATCCCCCACTGAAAGGGTCTTAAATTTCACTTTCTTATTGTAAACTTTTCGACTCTTTCTTTTTGTCTCTTTATCAGGTCTAACGCACGCAATCTCTCTTCATCCAAATCAACTAGTTCATCCATCATCATGCTCCAATATATTTCTGATGGAATTTCATGATGTCTTTGAACTCGTATTTACTGTAAATAAATTTCGACCGGTAGTACTGCATCGTGTCCATAAGTCAATTTGAATGGAGTAGAATTTGTTGCTTCTTTAGGAGACGTTCGACAAGCCCATAAAATCTGATCCAAAGTCTTATGCCAGTTTTTAGGTTTTCTACCCACGTGCTTTTTGATCAAATTTATCACAACCTTATTTGCTGCTTCGACTTGTCCATTTGCCTGGGCGTAATAAGGTGTCGAAGTTAAGAGCTTAAAACCTGTGTCTTTTGCAAACATTTGCATGTTTTTTCCAGTAAAAACGGATCCCTGATCAGTAGTTATCGTTTCTGGTATCCCAAATCTGTAAATTATATGTTTCTGGATAAACTCTATAACTGCCTCTTGATCCACATTTACCAGTGGTATAGCTTCGATCCACTTAGTGAAATAATCTATTCCAACTAAAATGTACTTCTGCCCTTTTGAGGAAGCTGGTCGAATTTCACCAATTAAATCCAACGCCCAACCTCTGAATGGCCAAGGTTTTATAATTGAATGCAACTCATTTGCAGGAACATGTGGTATACCTGCATGCACTTGGCATTCCTGACAACCTTTTGCAAATTCGACACAGTCTTTCAACATTGTTGGCCAGTACATTCCTTGTCGAAATAATAACCATTTCATTTTGTGGCCTGCTTGGTGTGCGCCACATGCACCACTGTGCACGTTCGACAAAGCTATGTAAGCTTCATCTTCGCCCAAACATTTCAGCAAGACTCCTTCTGCAGTCTTTTTGAATAACTCATTTCCAAAAAGCACATAACTTAAAGCTCTGTACTTTACTTTTCTTTCGACTTTCTGATTTGGGTCTTGTAGATAATCCTTGATAGGTTTTCTCCAATCTTCAATTTCTGAATCATCTATATTGAAAATTTCAAAACTTTCCTCATCCCCATAACCTAATCTTATTGTCTCCAAATCTGAAGGAGCCAATTTGGTGGATATAACTCTTCCCCTTACTTCAATAGCTTTCTCCAAATTTTCTTTCGACACTTTGTACCCTGACGCAAGTTGAGCCAAATCATTCGCTTCTTGATTCTTCAATCTAGGAATGTGTCTGACGGCCACATTGTCGAATTTTTTGAGAAGTCTGTTAGCTATTACGAAGTACATAATCAGATTCTCTTTGACACAGTTATATTCTCTTGTCAATTGTTTTATCACCAACTCAGAGTCACCCATTATTTCGACTCTTGTTGCCCCCAATTCCAACAATATTTCAAGTCCGGCAATCAAAGCCTCATATTCTGCTTCATTATTTGAACATAAGCCTTCGACTTTGTACTTGAATTTTGTTGGAATTTTGTCAGGAGAAATAATTAGCATTCCAACACCAGTTCCATTCTTATGACTGGAACCGTCGAAATATAACTTCCATGGCTCTAATTCGACATATTTTACTTCATTTTCATTTATAGAATGGTCAGCTATGAAATCAGCAACCACTTGTCCCTTAACAGCCTTTAAAGGCAGATATTTTAAGGAATATTCTGTCAATGCCAAAGCCCATTTCCCAATTCGACTATGTAAAATGGATTTAGATAACATATATTTTATTACGTCGAAATGAGAAGAAACAAATACATCAACAGGTTTTATATAGTGCTTTAACTTTGTACAAGAGAAATATACACACAAACATAATTTTTCTATCACACTATATCTAGTTTCACCATCATTTAGGACTCTGCTGAGATAATAGATGGCCCTTTCGACGCCATTTTCATCTTCTTGACACAGCATGCTTCCCAAAGTTTTGTCTGACGCTGAAATGTATAATCTCATACTTCTTTTTCTACAAGGAGACATCAAAACTGGAGGACTAGCCAGATACTCTTTGATCTTGTCGAAGGCATCTTGTTGTTCTTGCCCCCATGTGAAATCTTCCTTCTTTAGTCGAAGTAGAGGTGAGAAGGCATGTGTCTTCCCACTAAGGTTGGAAATGAACCTTCTGAGAAAGTTGATTTTCCCTAGTAGAGACTGCAATCCCTTCTTTGTCGATGGCGCTTTCGCTTCCATTATGGCTTTGGCTTTGTTTTCATTTATTTCGATCCCTTTCTTGTGGACCACAAAACCTAGGAAATCCCCCGCCTGCACACCAAAAGCACATTTAAGGGGATTCATTTTTAAACCAAACTTTCTCATCCTTTCAAAGGACTGTCGAAGATGGTCTATATGACTTATTCCTGAAACAGACTTAACCACAATATCATCAATGTATATTTGCATAAATGTGTCGATAAAGTCATGAAAAATTGAATTCATGGCTCTTTGATAAGTTGCTCCAGCATTTTTTAAACCAAAGGGCATTACTACCCATTCATAGGTTCCTATTGCTCCAGGGCAACGAAAAGCTGTTTTAGAAACATCTTCTTCAACAATAAAAATTTGATTATAGCCAGAGTATCCATCAAGCATACTCAAATACTCATGGCCTGCTGCAGAATCTATGAGCATTTCTGCCACTGGCATAGGATATTCATCCTTAGGGGTAGCTGAATTTAAATCTCTAAAATCAATGCATACCCTCAGCTTGCCATTTTTCTTAATTACAGGAACAATGTTTGCAATCCATTCGACATACCTGGTGGTGCGGATGAATCTGCATTTTAGAACCCTTTCGACTTCTTCTTTTATTTTCGACAAGATTTCTGGTGCGAAGCGTCTGTGAGTCTGCTTTACTGGCTTCTTTCCCTCCATTATTGGCAGCTTCAATTCGACCAAACTCCTGTCTAATCCTGGCATATCGTCGTAATCCCATGCAAAACAGTCTTTGTACTCATTTAGCAGTTGGACTATTTCGACTTTGAAATGAGGATCCATCTTGGCGCTGATGTAAGTTGGCTTTCTTTCTGCCCCCAGTCCTAAATTGATTTCTTCTAATGGATCCTGTGCCACCATCTTCATGTTAGTTGATGCTGGATCCTTCTCGAACCCCAAGGGTTCGTCATCATAGATGGCGCCAAGCTTCTGATTCTGCCATTCGCCAGTCTGATTGTTGTCATAACCCTTTTCAATATCCCTTTGGGGACATTGTTCTTCAAAATCTTCTTTGTTGGCTTCGACAGCCATGTATTTTACTTCGGCCTCTAGGGCCGCTTTGAGTTTATTTTCGGCTATATAAGCCGTAATTCTTTCAATCGCTGAGGCTTCACCCATCATAATCATCAAATTCACTTCCCCATCCGGTTGGCTCAATAGGAGAAGTTCCCCATATGTGACTTGGTTCACCAATTACTTCTTTGTCCCATTGAAAACCACGTGTTTGGTGGAGGTACATGGAACAATAGGCGTTGTCAGTTGCCTTCAAGTCGAATTCTGCTGGGTTGCAGGGGGGTATGTGAGCCAAATTCTTGTCAAAACTTCGACTATTCACATTGTTTACTTCAGTCATAAAATAGCTTTGATCTGCTTCAATATTCTCAACAATCCCATCTGGCCTCCAGATGGCTATTCGTTGGTGCATGGATGATGGTACAACTCCTATCCCATGAATCCACTCTCTTCCAAGCAGCAAGTTATAATTCGCCCTTGAAGCTATCACTATAAACATCGTTGGTCTTGTTATGGTTCCAACAGTTAGGTTCACCTGGATCACTCCCATGGTACTTCCTACTTTTCCCTCATAATTTGACAAAACCATGTTGTGGGGCTTTGTGTCTGAGTCATCTTTTCCAATCTTTTTTACCATGAAATGGGGCATCAAATTCACAGCAGCACCACCATCTACTAATATCTTGTTGACACCAAAGTTCTCCACTTTTCCTTTTATGAATAAAGGCTTCAAGTGTGCCTTCATTGCATCATCTGGTCTTTCAAAGAAAGCGTTTTGTTCTTCGACACAACCATTGTTCATTATATAATAACATACAGGCCTGAGCCCCATGCTGTCATCTTCAACATCATCTTCTTCGTCTTCGATTTCCATCACTCTATCATAGTCTCTAGGCAGCACTGAAACCACATTGCATGTGCATCGAAAGATGCTCCTGAGTCTGACCTAAAATCATTAGTCACTTCATCGTCTTCTGGCACCTTGTTGTTAGGCTTCGACATCTCTACCATGTTGCTTGGTTTATCTTTTTGAGAGGGCTCGTTTTTGAGAGCAGACTCTTGGTTCATTGTTTGCATGTTTTTGCTTGACTCCGCTTTATCAAGAGTGTTTTCTTTGATTTTGTTCTTTTCTGCAGCCTCCTTTTCTGCCCTTTTCTGCCTCTGGAACCTTCTCCACTGAGACCTTGACATTAGATTCTTTCCTTTATAGTTTTCCGATGGGTATGGTCTTGGTTTCTGTTTTTCGACCTCCCTTTTTCCTTCCATGGAGGAACCTCTCTGCATTTCAAAGTTCTTCCATCTTTTCTGCCCTTGAGCACCTCTGATTGGTTGGACCCACTTGTCATTCTCAGCTTTGACAGATGGCTTGTAAGTCCTATGACGTCCTTCGCCAAATCTTTGGTTGTGATGTTCACTCCTCCTTGGATCGAACCTTCCATTTCTGGCTGCTGGGATTGCCCCCCAATTTCCTCTTCTTTTGGCCTTCTCCACCCCCTCCAGATTGCTTGCTGCTTTCTTGTCGAACACCGCACTACAACGTGGGCACAACATGACTTCAGCCTTCTTTCTCTGGCACCTTTGGATGAATTCGACTAAGCTCTCCTCCTCCTTAGGGTAAGCCAACTTCTGATACTCTTCTCGACGACGTTCTTCGTCAGTTTCTGTTTGCTTCTTCTGAGCGATTTCCACCATGTTGATATCGACATTCTGGTCATCGGTGATACTTAATTTATTCATTCTTTCAATAAGCCTTGCCTCTTCTTCAGTATTCCCTTTCGCCTGGTCGAAACTTCTCCCTAAGGGTAGGTCCTTGGAGATGAGTTTGCAGCATTGCCTGACTGAGTTTTCTTTAGGGTCTTCCATTGTCCTACACAAAATCCCATAAGGAGCAGGCTTTACAAGGCCTTCAGCAGCCTCTGCCTTTATTCTGGTAACGTTCTTATTGACTGGTTCCATAGTGATGATCTTGCCAGCAACTCCCATTATCTCTGTTTTGTCATGATTAAGGCCTTCAGTAGCCTCCTCTCTGATGACAGGGGCATTAACATTTGCTCCTTCATTAGTATCTTTAAAGAAGTCTCCCCATCCAGTTGGCTGGATTTTGTTGATGTCAATACGAGAACTTGGGGGTGTAGAGTATTTCACGAGATAGTCGAATTTTCCACTGGGCTCCCCCAAAGTATCCCAAATTACTCCATCTTCAGCAATTTTGTTGTTATTCTTTTCGTCCAAACCTTCAGTAATTCCAACTGCATTTTGGTTGTTGAAACCTTCAGTAGTTTCCTCCTTCTTCTGACTGTCGAAGACTTCAGTATCTCCAACTTTGTTTTTTCTGTCGAAACCTTCAGTAGTCTCAACTTTGTTGATATAGTCATTCAAATTTTCTACATCAAGATTTTCAGTAATCTTGATCAACACTGGCTGGTCTACAAAGTCCTTGGATACTTTTTCCTCCTCAGGCTTGTCTAGGAGATCATCAGCAACCTCCACCATGTTGATATTATTGTCGAAGCCCTCAGCAGTTTCCACCATTTCAAAACTACAATCAGAGGCTACTTCGACCTCCACCATATTCACAGTGGAAGGTTCAGCATAATTGGCTTCGACAACCTGCATGGGGTTTGAGTCAATCCTCATCTGTTGCTTTGATTTGTCTCCAAACTTCAGTCTTCCATCACGGATTGTATTCTGAACAAGATCCCTGAAAAGGAAACATTGAGAAGTTTTATGACCCAAAAAATTATGGTATTTGCAAAAACCCCTCTTTTTCTGTTGGTCCACAGGAGGCTCTTTAGCACCTGCTGGTTTTATTAATTGACCATCTTTGACTAATAAGTCGAAAATTTCGTCACACTTGGTGACGTCGAACGTATAAGTTCTTTTAGGAAACCTATCATTCTTTTCAGGTTCGACTGGATTTTTTCCATTCGACGGAGTTAGTACTTTACAGGCGTATGGTGGGCCTGACTTTAGTTCTGCCAGATCAACTTCTTGTTCGTCGAACAAAATTAGTTCATTTTCGTCACCATCATCATCCTGGCATACTCCTACATAGGCCACTCTTTCCTTTTTATTTTTATTTGATCTAAATTTCTCAGCTTTTAGCCTTTCAATCTGTCTTACCCTATCTGCTAATTGTGCCATGTCTCTCAAATATTGAGTGTCTAGTTTCTTTCTTATAGAATAATCTAGACCCCCTGCAGCCATTTCGACTAACTCTTGTTCTGGCACTTGTGTAAAACATCTTGCCTTAAGCAACCTGAACCTATTTAGGTAATCATCTATAGGCTCTGAAAATTTTCTCTTAACACTGGCTAATTCCTTCAAACTTATCTTAGTCTGACCCATATAAAATTGTTCATGGAACAATCTTTCTAATTGGGTCCATGTGAATATAGAGTTCGCAGGCAAGGATGTAAACCAGGTAAATGCATTTTTTGTCAAAGAACTTGGGAAGTATTTCATTTTCAAATTTTCATTATTGGCTATTTCTCCTGCTTCGATCAAATAACGCGCTATATGTTCTATGGTGGATTCGCTAGTGTCCCCTGAAAATTTGGTAAATTTGGGGACTTTCCACCTTGGGGGTAATTCCTGTTGTAGAATATATTCAGATAGTGGGGAAGCATAACTAGGCCTTTGTAATACTACATTTACCCCATTTTGCGCCATTATCCTTTCGACCATGGCTGCTAAATTGTTTTCGGCAGGCAGATGGTTATATCATATTCAGAGTCGCAAGACATCATCAGCATCTTCGCCTCTCTGGACGATTACCCTCCTAGGTTCTTGTTGAACGGGTATTTCGACACGAGGCTGTTCGACCACTGCCTCTTGGTTTCTAGGGTTTGCCTGATGATTCTCTAAAGGCCTTTGATTTATTATGGGCTCCTCTTCGACATTCACTACTGGGTTTTGAATTACTTGTTCTCTTTGTCGTGTTTGAGGAACACCAAAAAAGTCAGCAATACGTGTCATTTGCGCAGCCAATAATTGGTTGGTTTGGGTAGTGTTTTGTATTAAAGGATTAAACACTGCTCCCATTTGTTGTGTCAACATTTGGACCATATCATGATTTCTTTCGTCCATTTGTTGTCGAATTACTTGCGCAGAATTATTTGTAATTGCTGGCATTTGGAAATTTGGTAGGGGTTGGTTTAATCTACTCATACTTCCACCATATCCTGACCCTTGTAGTGGTGAAGACACGTGGACCATGGCATCGGAATACAAGGATGGTGCATTTTGCAAGTTTGCCATTACTGACGTTGGCATTCCATATGGTTGTTCTCTACCAAACATAGGCATGGAAAAATTTGTCTGAAATGGCCTATAATTATGTCCTCCAGGAGGAGGCGTCCCCATGGGCATTGAATGTCCCATTGTGGAAGAACTAGGCATGTTTTGGGAGAGCGAAACCGCTGGTATAGATCCTGTTGATGAAGGCATAGCCTCCTCCAAAACAGGGTTTGAATCCACATTTCCCCCTGTCGAAGGGATAGGGTTGGAAACTGGAATGGTTTCATTTGGATTTGGATTATTTGGCCGATTCGCCATTCTTCTTACTCTTATTCTTTTAGGTCTTTCTACGCCGGTTACGGCTAATTTACCGCTTCTCAAAATCATACAATGAAGTAGAAACTATTTGGCTAAGAGTTATTCTGTAAAAAATTCTAAAATTTTGCACTGTTCCCACTGGGCGTGCCAATTTGTTCGCTGTTGATTTTGGCGAACAACCTCTGGTTTACCAATCTCTTATAAAATTGGGTTACTTGTAGGACCAACCACACAAATCCTGGGATACATGTGCAAATTTGTCTAACTCTTAGTATAATGGTGTTTTGATGGTTTGTTTTGTTTTATCTTTTTATATGAATGGTTTGGTTAAAGAACTAACTAACAACTTTTGGCGAAAAATAAGTTAAATGAAAGTAAAACTTGCATAAAGTAAATGACAAAGGATAAATGACTGGGAAAAGTAAAGGCAATTATAAAAGACTTTGAATTTTTATAAACTTAAAAGATGGTGTTCACACGTACATTTCCCAGATAACAAACTCTTTTCTCTCGCACGGGTACTTTGAGTATTTACAGGAATTTTGTACAAGTTTTCACACACTAAAATTCTACAACAACTATCCTATTTATAGAAAAATACAATAACTGTTTAGTAACGAAAAAATTCTAAATCTTTGACACTTGGCCTTCTGCATGTCTTCCTTTCTTCTAAAGCTTCCACGCGTCTTCTGCCAAACGTTATAACTTTTGACTTTGAATTTTCCCTTTGTGTCGAAGCGTTGCGCCTCTTCACTTTGTCGAATTGTCGAAAAATAACAGATGTCCCTTAAACCTTGTCTGACGCAAACTTCCTTACGTTTCTGTCGAAATGTTGAAACTCTGTTTTTGTCGAAGTGTCGAAACTCTGCTCTTGTCGAAGTGTCGAAACTCCTTTTGAATACCTTCATTTTCTTTCTTCTTCATCTGTAGCCATTTTCTTTAGTTGAAGAACATCATTTCGCCTACCAAAACATGGTGTCGAAAATCTGTGTCTACAGTTGCTAATATAGTTCCTGTACCTAAGAAGGATGGAAAGGTCAGGATGTGCGTCGATTACTGTGATTTAAATAAAGCAAGCCCGAAAGATGACTTCATGTTCCCCCACATTGACATGTTAGTTGATAATACTGCTCAATATTTTGTGTTTTCCTTCCTGGATGGTTTCTCTGGGTATAACCAAATTAAGATGGCCCTAGAAGACATGGAGAAAGCTACTTTCATAACACCGTGGGGGACTTTCTGTTATAAGGTAATTCCCTTTGGATTGAAAAATGTTGGGGCAACCTATCAACGGGCAATGGTGACTCTCTTTCATGATATGATTCACAAAGAGATTGAGGTCTATGTTGATGACATGATTGCGAAGTCTCAAACGGAGGAAGAGCATCTGCTGAATCTTCTAAAATTGTTTGAAAGGTTAAGGAAATTCAAGCTGAGGTTGAATTCGAACAAGTGCACCTTCGAGGTGAGGTCTGGTAAACTGCTGGGTTTCATTGTTAGTGAAAGGCGTATCGAGGTTGATCCTGCTAAGATAAAAGCAATACAAGAGATGCCTGAGATGAGAATAGAAAAAAAGGTTTGTGGTTTCTTGGGGAGGTTGAACTACATAACTATATTCATCTCCCATCTTACAGCCACGTGCGAGTCGATCTTCAAATTGTTAAGAAAAGATCAAGCGGACAGGTGGAATGAAAATTGTCAAAATGCATTTGAAAAGATAAAAGAATATTTGCAGGAACCTCCGATACTCATGCCTCCGGTAGTAGGAAGACCATTGATTATGTATCTTATGGTTCTTGAGAATTCGATGGGGTGTGTGCTCGGTCAACACGACGAGACAGGTAGAAAAGAGCATGCCATCTACTACCTGAGTAAGAAATTTACTAATTATGAGTCGTGGTACTCAATGTTGGAAAAATCATGTTGTGTACTCGCTTGGGAAGCCAAGCGTCTGAGGCATTATATGTTAAACCACACGACCCTATTTATATCGAAGATGGATCCGATAAAATACGTGTTTGATAAGCAAGCACTCACAGGGAGGATTTCCCGTTGGCAGATGGTTTTGACAGAATATGATATTGAGTATGTTTTCCAGAAAGCCATCAAGGGTAGTGTTTTGTCAGAATATCTTGCTCAACAACTGATTGAGGATTATTAACCGATGAAGTTTGAGTTTTCGAACGAAGTTATCATGTATTTGAAGGCAAAAGACTGTGATGAACCTTTGCCTGACGAGGGACCTGAGATTAGATCCCAGTGGGGTTTAGTCATTGACGGAACCGTTAATGCATATGGCAACGAAATTGGGGAAATCATTACTACTCCAATGGGTTCCCATATACCCTTCACTGCCTGATTGGCATTTGTCTGTACCAACAATAAAGCAGAGTATGAAGCATGCATCATGGGATTAGAAGAGGATATTGATCTGAGAATAAAAAATCTTGATGTGTATGGTGATTCTGCGTTGGTAATCAATCAGATTAAGGGTGAGTGAGAGACTCGTCAGGCAAATTTGGTACCCTATAAGAATTATGCCAGAAGATTTTTGTCATTCTTTGATAGGTTTTACTTCCATCATGTACCCCGGGCTGAGAATCAGATGGCAGATGCGTTGGCAACGTTAGCATCGATGTACAAGGTGAATCTGTGGAATGAAGTTCCGGTAATCAGAATCATGTGTCTCGATAGACCTGTCTTTTTGTTTGCAGTTGAAGAAGTGTCGGATGGCAAGTTGTGGTATCATGACATTAAATGCTTCCTCAAAAGCCAAGAGTACCCATTTAGGGCATCCAACAAAGACAATAAGACTCTGAAGAGGCTAGCTGAAAATTTCTTTTTAAACGAGGACGATGTGTTGTATAAGACGAACTTTGACATGGTCCTGCTATGTTGTGTTGATGAACACGAGGCATGCCTATTAATGGAAGAAGTTCATGAGGGTTCTTTTGGTACTCACGCCAATGGGTATGCCATGGACAGAAAATTGTTGAGAGTAGGGTATTACTGGATGACTATGGAGTCTGATTGTTTCAAGTACGCTAGGAAATGCCATAAATTCTAGATTTATGATGATAAGGTGCATGTGCCGCCAACTCCTCTGAACGTATTAACACCTCCTTGGCCCTTTTCTATGTGGGGCATTGATATAATCGGAAAGATTGAGCCGACTACCTCCAATGGGCATCATTTTATTCTGGTTGCCATCGACTACTTCACTAAGTGGGTGGAAGCGAATTCGTTTGCCAATGTTACCAAATAAGTGGTTGCCCAGTTTATAAAGAAGGACATCATCTTTCGCTATGGTATCCCAGAGAGAATCATTACTGATAATGGTTCGAATTTGAATAAGATGATGAAGGAGTTATGCTAGAGCTTTAAAATTGAACATCACAATTCTTCTCCATATCGTCCAAAGATGAAGGGTGTTGTCGAGGCAGCAAATAAGAATATCAAGAAGATTGTGCAGAAGATGGTGGTTGTAGAGGAAAAATCGTGAGTGTAAGTTATTGATTAACTTAACTCGAAAAGCAAGAGTCGCCACCGCACTTTTATTTTATCCAAAAAGGAAAGGAAAAATAGCGAACAAAACCTACACAAGTTCTAAAACAAGAACAAGTGAAGAGAGACTGGATAAGGGGGGTTGGTTACGCAATGGAAATGTGTTAGCACCCAAAACGTCTATAGTACTCTATAGGAACCCTTTGAAATATCTACCGCTTTTGGTCTGAAAAAGGTTTGCTTGAAAAGAGATTGAGGAGATGAGAAGAGAAATTGTTTTTAAGATTTTTGTGTTTGGAGAGACTTGTCGTCTCATGCCTACGTACCCACGATGTGCAATGTAGGATCAAAACCTCGTAGTTCGTGGTACAAAGAATGAAATTTGTTTGTTTTGGTTGATTTTAAATGTAAAGACAAGTCGTCATTTCCAAGCGAATAATTCCGCTTAAAGAGATGAATCATGTCTAAATTTATGAAAAAAGTTAAAGGAAAAGTGCACGAGGGCACAAAAGAGTTTGAATGAGTTTGGTGTTTTTTAAAGTCTTTTGAAAAAGGTGTCAATATGCTTATGTAGTTTAGCATTTGTTAAGAAATGAAAGAAAAAGAGTAAAATCACTTGACAAAGTCAAGGTTTGATTATGAAAGAGGTGATAGTTTTAAAACACGAATGTTTTGAAAAAGAGAGAGAGTTTTGAAATTGAAGAATGGGGAGGAGAAGAAGTGACTATCCTAAAGCATAAAGTAAAAGCTAAGGATAAGAATAGCCTAACCACACAAGTAAGCTCCATAGTCTTCGAACCATAATTCCAAAGCAAAGGGAGAAAGGTCCTAAGTCTAAGTCCAAGGTTCCAAGAATTGCATTGGATGTCCAAGGTCTAAGTCCGAGGATTCAAGAATGGCATTGAAGTCCAAGGTCTAGGTGCAAAACTCCATGTCCATTGCAAAGGATAGTAATCATAGTCCAAGATTAGAAGCACAAGTTTTTTAGAGGTTTTAGCCTTTATTAATGTTTTTGGTCCAAGTGGACAAAGAGAAAAAGGCATAAGCATAAACATGTGTCCAACGGACAAAGGAAAAATTGCGGAAGCATAAACATATGTACAACGGACAAAGGAAAAAATGCGGAAGTATAAACATGATATGATAATGATAATAATGGAGCATAAAAGTAAAAGAGAGATAGGGAGCGAGAATGAAATGTAAAGTTAGAAGTTAGAAGTTAGTGATTAGTTGTTAGAGTAAGTGATCAATAATAATTGAATAATTGCACTTAGGTCAAGGTTAATGAGAACTCATTAGAGGATTGATAAGACCAAAGCCTCCCAACAACAAGTTTCATAAGTTTTGAACCAAAAGACAAGTAATCAATCATTCTTGATGGTTTTCCGATATGGGACATAATGTTGCGCTATGCTAAGCAATCGCCGAGTAATTTACGGAGTAATTACCCTACAATGAGGCCGATCAATAGATCTTTGTGCTAATGCATGCTAGATGAACGATATGTAAATCGTCATCTGAAAGCAATACTGCACGAAAAGAAAAATGGTAGCGATCTAGTCTTAATCGAAATTCAACGAAGGAATTTCAAGATCCTTAAGACTTTCATCGATCAAAAGAAAAAGAGATGAAGAAAAATGGATCTAACATCTATGATCCACACAACCAACAATGAAGAAAATAGAATAAGAAATCAAATGAAAAAAGAATTAAAATATTTTTTCAAATAATTTTTTCTTCAAGAAATTTTCTAAACAATTTAAAAAAAAAAAAGCAAGAGTAAATTTGAATTTAAACTAAAAAAGAAATAAAAAGAAATTATATAAAAAAAATTAAAGAAGATTTTTTTGTAAAAAAAAGAGAATGTGAGGTTTATGAGAAGAATTGGTGGTGGTGGATGTAACGGGCTCACATGGCCCAAACTCTTTTTTCATGAAAATGTTTTTTTTAAAGTAAATAAATAAACTAAAAGAAAAAGGAAAAAAATGAAAGGAAAGAATCAGAAAAAATCCATCATCTTCTTCCCTACTCAAAACGTCGAGGCACTGTTCATGGAGACGGAAGGTTTCCGCGGTAAGCATCACGGAGGAGCGACGGAGGTTGGAATTTGTGCAGTTGTGGTCGAAACGAAGCAGAGGTCTCAAATATGGTTTTAATTCCGAACGAAACTCAGCCACGGATTCAAATTGAGATCGTGAAATCTCGTCGGAAACCGTCAAATTACCTTCGAATCAAGGTTTGAAGCACTTCAAATCTTCCTCTTCTTTCTTCTGCGCGAAAAAGGACTCTGAGATTTTGAGTTTATTGCGATTGTTGTTGATGAACTTATGCTAGGAATCGCAGATTGTTGTTGCGATGAATTTGAAGCACTGTGTGGTTATTGTGTGAGGTTTACGAATTGATGGAATTGAATTTGTGTTGATGTAATGATGTGGTTGTTGAATCAATTTTCTGCAGGTTTTTCTTTGAAGTTTGAAAGTGAAAATGAAATTGAAGATGAATTGAAACTTTGGTGAATTGGAGAGTGAAGCTTGAGTATGGATTTTGGCAGAGGTTTGAGGGGCTTTCAAGCTTGAATTGAATTGAAAACAAAGGCTTAATTTATAGGGAAATCAAAGGGAAAGCTACAAGTCGTTTTTGTTTAGCAATTGTGAATGAACTACTGGGTTTTGGATGTGATTGTTGCCGTTTTGAGATTGAGGTAGCTGCGTTTTGTTTCTCTGCAGTGTTGCGTTTTGAATGGAAAAATTTCAGTTCGTTTTCACGTTGTTTCCCTGCAGCTTCTTGTAATAGCTTGTGGCTTGGCACGACTTATGGAAGTAGCTCGACTCGTGTGGCTTTTGCAAGGCTTGTAGTATGTATGGCTTGGAATGTGTGGTTTGTAAGTGTAGCTAGGAGTGGCTCGTGTGTATGCTTCATGTAGTGCCTTGGAGTGCTTTTCTTTTTTGAAAGTATTGTTGCAACTTGTTTAGTAGCTTAGAATAACATGGCTCGCACGGCTTGGATTGTTGAAGCAGCTTGGTGTAGAAAGTGGGTGTATTGGCTTGTATGTGTGTTATATATTGTGGTAGAAGCTTGCAGTTCCATCGTGTGGGCCATGATGTTTTATTTCAACTCTCTTTTTTTTCATGATGTAATGTCTTGGGCCTTTGGCTTGGACTCCCCTTTTTTGTAATGGGTTTTTAGTAGTTTTTCTTAAAAAAAAAGATATGGATATATTAAAAAATGATTGGATATTTGGTTAAAGAAAAGGAATGTGGATATATATAAAAAAATGGATATTGAATATGAAATGGATTTTGAAAGTGGACAATTGGTTTTAGAAGATGGATAAAAAATGGATAGAAATGGATAGTGGATTTAAAATTGGTTAGAAATAGGAATAAATTTTTTTTATGGAAGTGGATAATTGAAAATGAAATTTTGATAAAGATGGTAATTGGATATGATATCTTGGATATGAAGTATGGATTTGGAAATTGAAATGTGAATGGATAAGAACATGGTTTAGCAAATGGAAAAAGGAATTGGTTTAGAAAAAGAAATGGTTTAAGGAATGGAAATGAAAATGGATCATGAAGCAGATCTTTATTTTTAGCCCAAAACCAATCTTGACTTTTTTTCCGCAAGCCTCTGATAAAATGTGCAACATAGCTGCCACTGAACAAGCCATAACTGAACAACGGCTATTTGAATCTGTCATCCTCTGAATCTCTGATCAAATGAATTTTGAACCATTTTGGATTTGATTGAATCAATCTTTAGGAAAATAAATCCACAGACGAACCCAATCTGGACTGATGATCTCAGATGAATTTGATGGATATCAACAACTTGACAGTCATTGCTTTGAGGAATAGCCCACTGAAACAAATAACTTGTATTTGAAACAATTGCTTGATAGTTTGACCAAGATTAGGTCAAACATCCATCTGAACTGAATCATAGCTGAATAACCACACTCAATTTGAAATTATGCCTTTGCTTTGACAAACCTGCACAACACACAAAGAGAAACTGCAACAATTTTTGGTATTTTGGTTAGAGGTTAGTAAACAGAAACAAGTAATAATAATATACAGATGCTCAGGAGAAACACAGATTGTGATCTTGCTTATGGTATGAAATGCAAATGAGATGTACGAAATCTTAGGGGTAAAAATTAGGGTTCGACAGCGGTAACATAGAATGATTGGCATGAGATGTTACCCTTTGCTTTACACGGTTATCGTACTTCGGTGCATACTTCGACTTGGGCAACTCTTTTCTCACTGGTGTATGGTATGGAGGCAGTCCTACCATTAAAAGTTGAGATTCCTTCTTTGAGAATTTTGGCAGATGTGAAACTTGATAAGGCTGAATGGGTACAATCCAGGCTGGATCAGTTAAACCTTATCGAAGAGAAAAGATTGGCAGCCATTGCCCATGGTCGGTTATACCAAAGTAGGATGAAGAAAGCCTTTGATCAGAAAGTGCATCCTCGGTGTTTCCAGACAGGTGACATGGTTTTAAAAAGGATCTTTCGTCCTCAGATAGATCATAGGGGCATATAGACTTCGAAATATAAAGCTCCATATGTTGTAAGAAAGGTTTTCTCTGGTGGAGCCTTGTTACTCTCAACTATGGATGGCGATGATTTTACATCCCCTGTGAACGCAGACGCAGTCAAAAAATACTACGCATAAAAAGACCCGTTGAACCATAAAAAGAAAAGGTCCAGGCAAAACGGGGCATCCCGACGAACCACAAAAAGAAAAGGTTCGGGAAAAAATTAGGGATAAAAGAAAAGAAAAGAATAAACCCGCAAAGCTGAAAACCTGAAAAGGCAACTTTGGCAAAAATGGGTACCCCGGTGGATTGAAAACCGGACAGGGCGATCCAGAAAAAAGTGAGGGATTTGAAAGCGAGAGGCTGCGGCCTGCGTTCGGTCTGTGAGCACATCTCGATACATGGGAATTTCAAAGGATAGGAATCTGTCCAGTCGGTTTTTTCAGAAGGCAAAGCATTTGAGAGCATTTGAGACATACGAGTCATAGCTGAATCAGAGCATGGTGGAAATTTGTTCTCACATTGCCGACATGTGTATTTTCTTTTCGCTTTTGTGTAATTACCTCTTTCCAGGAATTGCCTCCCCAAATTGTAAATGCCTATTTACAAGCCAATTCGATCAATAAAATTTTATTTCACTCAAGAGCTGTCCATTTTATTTTTTACTTTTATTGTTTTGTTTGCAAAAACGTCCGATATTTTTGATAAACATTGCATGTGAAAACATTAAAGCTTTGCAGAGCATGTTAAAAACAAAGGAAATTGCTTGAATGATGAGTATCTTGGGTGGTAACCAAAGTTGCCATGTTGCATATAGAACATTCTGTTGTTTGTTATGTGTTTGCAGGCTGGCGTGATCTTATCTTTCCCTAGTAGAGCCCTTCTCCCCGACGGAGATTACTGAGGTTGGTATTACACTTAGCAGAATGGTGAGATTTCTGGTTACTCTCCCCGACAAGAGTTCAAAATTTTTCTTTCCCCAGCCAAGCATGGGACTTGTTTTTGCTCCCCAGCGAGTGTCCAGCAGGGTTTGCTGGTCCAAACAGGATATTTTTTTATTTATTGCTCTCCTAGCAGGTTGGTACCCCCAGCAGGAGGCTTGATTGATTTCTCTCCCCTGGTAGAGATTTTTATTCCCCACAGAGTCCTGGTATCTACTTTCCTCATCAGGTCAGGAAGTGTAATTTCGCTAGCAGTAGTGTGCCTTTAACCCCAGCAGAGTAAGGATAAAGGGTAATTCCCCAACAGAAGAGTGAACTCAGTATCGTCCTCTAGTAGGGTTGGCATCACCGATTCTTCTCCCCAAGCAGAGTTCGTTATTGATTTCCTCAGCAGGTAAATCAGTAAGGATTGATATCACCAGCAGGTTCAAAGCCCAATGGTCATTGGCATTTTTCTTCATCAGATTCTTGGGACGGTTCCCCCAGCAGGTGTTTATTACTCTAATTTCCCGACATAATGGAAGTTAATTTGGGTTCTCTTCAACGAATGCATTTCAGTTTGCCCTCCCCAACAGATTTGTTCCTGGTTTTCTCAGCACTTCTCCTTTTGGAGTGTCCTTTTGCATGTCATAAGCATCTTTGCATTACATCCTTAAAATGCGTAGCATTTCCATTTCGTATGGAGCATTACGCCATAGAAAAATTCAAACATATGCATTTGAAACATAAGCCAGGTTTGATACTCTCTTTTCCAGACATTTCCCCAGCAGAAAATGGCATGACTCGGGAGATTTTGTTTTACTTTATCCCTAGTGAAGTCGTCGATGGATTTGTTCATCTTACTTGTGCTCCCCTGCAGAGTCGTCTGTTTAGGCTTCTCTTTTCTCCAGCGGAGTCATCTTCTGTTCTATTTTGGGTTGTGATTCCGCCTTCGGCCGGCTTTCCTTTTGGGATTTTGGGTTGTGAGTCTGCCTTCAGCCGACTTTCCTTTTGAATCTTTCAGGTTGTGAATCCGCCTTCGGTCGGTAAACCTTTGTTGGGTTGTGAGTCCGCCTTCGACCGACTTTCCTTTTGGGATATTGGGTTGTTAATCCGGCTTTGGCCGGTAAACCTTTGTTGGGTTGTGAGTCCGTATTCGGCCAGCTTTCCTTTTGGGATTTCGGGTTGTGAGTCCGCCTTCGGTCGGCTTCCCTTTTGAATCTTGTGGTTGTGAATCCGCCTTCGGCCGGTAACCTTTGTTGGGTTGTGAGTCCTCCTTCGACCGGCTTTTCTTTTGGGATTTCGGGTTGCGAATCCGCCTTCGGCCGATAAACTTTTGTTGAGTTGTGAGTCTGCCTTCGGCCGACTTTCCTTTTGGGATTTTGGGTTGTGAGTCTACCTTCGGTCGACTTTCCTTTTGAATCTTTTGGGTATGAATCCTCCTTCGGTCGGTAAACCTTTGTTGGGTTGTGAGTCCGCTTTCGGTTGGCTTTCCCTTTGGAATTTCGGGTTGTGAATCCTCCTTCGCCCGGTAAACCTTTGTTGGGTTGTGAGTCCTCCTTCGGCCGGTTTTCCTTTTGGGATTTTGGCTTATGAGTCTGCCTTCGATCGGCTTTCCTTTTGAATATTGTGGTTGTGAATCTGCCTTCGGCCGATAAACATTTGTTGGGTTGTGAGACCGCCTTTGCCCGACTTTCCTTTTGGGATTTCGGGTTGTGAGTCCGCCTACGGTCGGCTTTCCTTTTGAATCTTTTGGTTGTGAATTCGGCTTCGGCCGGTAAACCTTTGTTGGGTTGTGAGTCTTCCTTCGGCTGACTTTCCTTTTGGGATTTCGGGTTGTGAGTTTGCCTTCGGCCGACTTTCCTTTTGAATTTTTTGGTTGTGAATCCGCCTTCGGTCGGTAAACCTTCCTTTGGATGTGAGTCCGCCTAATGTCGGCATTCCCCTTGTAAAAAAATTCGTGTTCAGATAGCGTGCTATAGATGTGAGTTCGCCTCTGGTCAGAATTATTTCTAGGTCTACCTTTGGTTGTGAGTCCGCCTCCGGCCCGCAAACTTTTCTTGTTCGATGTGAGTCCACCTTCGGCCAGTATTCCTTTTAGGTCCGCTTTCGAGTTGCATCTTTATCCTGAGTCCACCTTCGGTTGGTACATTATCATATTACTCTTTTATCTCCCCACAGTCTACAAATTTTCGAGTTCCTTTTTGTATTCAATCCCCTTTTACCTTGAATGTCTGAAAGTCGTTGCTATCATTCCTTCAGGTCCAAGTTGATTGAATAGGGGCAGCAGTAACACCCCAAGATTTACCCTCTTGTTTCTAACCTTAACTGGCTTATGTTTTGTTCATTTACTTCGTTAATCATATCATGGCATTAGTTCTTGAGACATGGGATCAAGTTGTTTCCAAGGCTCAAGACTTCCTTTTGTTCCAAGTTTTAAGCAACAAGCATTAGAAGCTCCGACATTTATTTTGCCCGGTGACAGTACCAGACCGTATTTTTTCTAGCAGGTTATTTCGAGTGCAAAAGAGAATTCACAGTTTATTTCAGGCATTATTCAGGCACAATATCAAATGACAAGTTTCAGAGGTAGAACAAGTGATTTGGAATTTAAGGTTTGGAAGCACTTCCTACTGATTTGGAAGCACTTCCTACAAATTCTCCAGTAGGAAGTGATTTGGATCTAGATTCAAGGTTTGGAAGCACTTTCTTGAAGAAACTTTGAAGCAAGATCATCACATTGCATTGTTCTTGAAGTTTCTTGCTATGAGTTCATTAGATCTTGGATTTTCCTTGTTTGATCTGTCCAATTTCGTTTGCAACACTCACCAAAGCAATTCTCCTCTTTGTAGGTTGGTAAACTTCAGATCCAAACTAATTCTAGCTTATTTACAGCTTTTGCAATGTAGATCTTTGAATTGTTGATGTGAATTAATCTATTGTTGGATTGGATTGTGGATCTTGTTGTTTGATTGATGTAATAAGTGTTTGATTACTGATATTTGATGTATTTTTCGTGTACAATTGCATACCTATTCATTTGGATGATTAGATAAGCGATTTACTGCTGAAAGTGCTTTTGGAAAGTTGATTTTCTGCCACTATCACAGTGGTAATCGATTAACCATATATGGGTAATCGATTACCCTGTCATTTTTCACGTTTTTTCTGAAGTTTTCAAGTGGGTAATCGATTAACCACGTATGGGTAATCTATTACCACTATGACAGAAGCTGATTTTTGTGCATTTTCAAGCTTGTTTTGATTCCTTTCCACTTTCAAACTTTATGGATTGATATTATGCATATTTGTGGATTGTTTGAAGCTGTTTCACCTCATGTTACTGTATGAATGTGATTTCTTAGACACGCGATATTTGGTTTTCATGATGCATGTCCATGATTCTTTTGTTTTGCATTCTTGGTGTGTTGTTCATGTTGCATAATCAATTGTACTATCGTGATCGCTTGTTCTTGATATTTACCTTGCTGGATATACGATTCATGTTCTTGCTTGCTCTCGATTCCCTGAACGCGTGTTCGTTTCAAGCGATTAATTGTTGATTTGATGATTGTCCATGATGCTTTT
This sequence comes from Lathyrus tuberosus, assembly GCA_022829125.1. Taxonomy (NCBI): domain Eukaryota; kingdom Viridiplantae; phylum Streptophyta; class Magnoliopsida; order Fabales; family Fabaceae; genus Lathyrus; species Lathyrus tuberosus. Next base: position 6,490,991 of record JALAZF010000042.1, on the reverse strand, counting down.
GGTGAATGCTTGTGTATGCAATGTCATTGGAATTTGTTCATACCTAGTTGCTTGTGCTTGATTGTATGTACATGCGTAGCAATTGCTCTTACTTGATGTTCATTCATGATTGCAATTCGTGTGCATTTGTTTAAATGCGAGAACATGTTCTTGTTTATTGCTTGTGATGCATGATTATGCTTGGATGTTGGGCATGTTTATCGTGGATTGATTAACCTTGGATGTGTGATCAAATTGTTGTTATGATGTTACATGATCATCCATGTTTGTTACATGCTTGAATACATACATGTTTCCTGTGCATTTACACCTGCTGTCCTAAGTTATGCATGCTGTTAAATGTGTTCATTCTGTTTGCTGCATTTTACACCTGTTATGTGTTGTGAACATGAGCTGTTAAATGTTGTTTTGTTTGTATGATGGAATTTACTGCTATTCTGGACTGAAGCACTGTTGTAGCTGTTGTTTTTGGTTTATTTTCTTGGTTTTGATTTGCTTTTGCATGCTCCCTTAGGATTCCCTAGTCCAACTTAATTTTTGATTAAGCTTGGAGTATGATAGACATTAGGAGTTAATCTATGCATGATAACATTAGGTTAGATCCCTTTCAACCACAACCTTAAGTCCATCTTTTGCATGCTAACATTAGGATAGAAATCCCTTTCGCATCCTAACCTTAGGGACATTTTGCATGATAACATGTAGGACCGAGTTTCCCTTAGACCTTTCGTGTGTCTCTTCTTTCTCTTCTCAAAACAAAATCAAAACACTTAATAAATATGATGTGCATTGTGCGCCACAAGCCTTAAGTACATGGGAAAAGGTGAGCGGATGCATTTCTAACCTCATCTTAGGGTACTTTGTGCGCGAGACATTTGGATCGTTAGCACGAAGTATTCGATCCTATGTCATAGACTTTAGTGCGATGCGCATTTCAAACAAAGTTAATCCACTTCTGTTAAAACTCACAAACCAAATGCAAATTATTTTATCCTTCGCGATTGTTTGTCAAACCATTTTCAGAAAGGGTGCGTCATTTTCCATTCTACCGCAAACAGGCATCGACCCTAACAGTTGGAACGCGAACTGAACGTCGCTCATAAAAAACACTTATCGACTCGTATGTCAAACTATGATTGCTCTGATTTCCTTTTTCTTGTCTGATTGAGGAAACGTAGGCACAAGACGGCAATGTCTTGGCGAGCAACCTTCCCTTTTCACCCTTAGTCCTCCGAACTACGTTGACTCTGACTTTCCCATTGCACAAGGGAATACATAGGCATAGGACGGCGAAGTCCTATCGAGTCTCCTTTTGTTTTCCCCTTTCGTTTCCGTTTAGTAGTAGGATTTAGATAACACACCATTTGATTAGACAACAAGTGTGGATCCCGTTGAGTACAACGGACGCGAGGGGGTGCTAATACCTTCCTCTCGCGTAATCGACTTCTGAACCCAGGATTTGGTTGCGAGACCTTATCTTCCCCCTTTTGAGGTTTCTTCCATCGCTTTCTTTCCCCCATCGGGATAAATAACATTCGATGGTGACTCTGTTTTCTGCCGGCTGTTTTTCACGTTGCGACAAGTACTACAATGCGAGAGTTCTTACTTTCATTGGAAATCACATTGGGAACATTGTGAAAGTAGACAAGAAGAAAGAGGAAAGTATGCTTGCTTATGTGTGCATGTCGATCTCTCGAAGTCGTTGTTAGCAATGTTCGCAATCAAGGGAAGGCATTACAAGATCAAAGGTGAGGTATTGCACATGCTCTGCCTCAGTTCTGACCGGTTTGGGCACTTAAAAGAAAGTTGTGAGGGGCCTACTGATCTGCAAAAAGATGTGGTGGCGGAGGGAGGCAAAGATATCGAAAAGGGTGGGAGCCAACAATCTGGAGAGCAACTTATTAGGGAGGATAAACTGTGGATTATAGTCCAGAAAGAAAGAAAGCAACGAAAAGGAAAGGAAATGGACGTAAAGGGCAAAGGAAGAGTCGGTCCAGCGAAGCAGATCCCCAGAGCTCTAGTAGCAATAAAGAGCACTAAAGGCAAAGATACTGAAAAGGGATCTCGTTTCAATGTACTTAATGAGGAAATAATGGTAGAAGAAGGAGTTAATGCTCACATTAAAGACACTAAAATTATTGTTAAGGAAGGCGGGGAAGTGTCTAATTCAAATCAATCAATGGGTAAGCGGCATGAGGGAAAACGCCGGGAAAAACTCAAAATAAGAAACGGGAACCACGTGAATAAAAAAGGGTTATTGAGGTGGCTACACGTGGCATTGATAAGCGCAGTCTGGGGCCATATGGGAAACACAAAGAGGCATACGGGAAGTTCTTCGAGAAAGAGGGATAAAGTGAAGTCATAACAGGCCTGCTCTCGTACCTCGAAAAATGAGTGCACAACCTCGCGAAGCGCAGTCGCACGCTCGCGAGATGGAATTAACAAAGTCGCCACCGATCTTTATTTATTCCTATATAGGAAAACTGAAAATATCAAATAAAATCCCTATAAGAAAGACAAGGATATGATCATCGCAAACAATATACGGGTTTGGGACTCGGTTACGCAAGGTGAAGGTATTAGTACCCCCTCACGTCTGTTGTACTCAACGGAACCATTAGGTTAGTTATGTGTGTTAGTGTTTGTTTAAAAATTAGGCTTTTAAGGTTATTAAAAAAGGGAAAGAAAAGAGAAAATGACCTAAAAAGGTTTTTATTACTAGGGGGGCTGACAAGATTTCGCAATCCTGCTCCTACGTATCTGAAAAGAGAAATCAAGGCACACATAGTTATTGGTAAAAAACAGTTTGTTTGTTGGTCGATTTTAGCGAAAGCAATCTTGTATTAATCGACAAAAAACATTGTTTTACCCAAAACAAGCAAGGAGCAGATGTTTACACCACATTAAATGGATTTACAAATCTCATTCACGTCAGTTATCTCAACCCAACAGCTGTGGATGATGCATTGCTTTGCATCATCTTAAGACAAATCGTCTTTCATTTTTTGAAAAGGTTTTTCGGTTGTGCCAAAAGGAAAAAAAGGTTTGAATGGGTTTGATGTGTTTTGGGGTTGATGAGAAAGTTTGGACGAGCAAGAACTACATCTCGTGTCCTTACTCTCGGGAGATCGTTGACTACACCCCGCTCCTTTCCATCTTTATTATTGAAAAGTGTTTGAGTATTTTTTAGATGTTTTGAGGTTTTGATTGAGAAAATGGCTCGACTTTGGATCAAGCTTTTATTCAAGATTAAAAAAAGGTTTGAAGTGATTGGAAACCATGAAAATGATTTGAGTGTGAAGTTAAATGGAATGAAAAGTGTTGAGGTTTGACTTGAGAAAAAGTGACTCGGCGTTAGATCGAGTATTCATTTTTTTGTTCTTTTTGAAAGGATTGATTTTATGTTTTTTTGTTAATGATATAACTAGAAGAAATAAAATCAAGAAAAGCGAATAAAAATTACAAACTAGGAGTGGAGATACACTTGACAATTGGGGAATAACGAAGTGATTAAAGTACAAGCTATCAAACAAATAAATGCAAACACACGAAAGAAAAGAGCTCATTGTAAGAAGGCCCAAGAGTGAGCCACGGGACTCGAAACCGTACTCATTGTAAGAAGGCTGAAGAGTAACTCACGGGACCGAAAGCCAACCGAAATCAAAGGAAACTAGATTTAGCTCTAGGTTAACTTAGAGTGCAATCACTCTATAAGAAACCGAGCAAAACTCTATACGTCCAACCGATTTCCAAAAGTTAAACTGGATTTCAACTCCGAATTCACAACACAATAACAAATCAAACAACAACCAAGTTGTTTACTTCGCCAAATGAACATGGAAATATATAACTTAATTAAACCAAACTTCGGCACATAACAATCAACTTAATCAAATAAATCTCCTTAAAAAATAATAATTAAAATCAAGGCTTAATAACCTTTTTGGTCCCGTATCTTAATCTTGGGGTTCATTTTGGTCCCTTAACTTTAAAAAGATCCATAATGGTCCCTTAACTCTACAAAACGTTTCATATTAGTCCTTTTTGTCTAATTAGCGATGAATTTAGCGACTGATTTTTGAAGTTTTCCGTTGCTAATAGGATAAAAAGGACTAATATGAAACGTTTTGAAAAGTTAAGGGACCAATATGGACCTTTTTAAAATTAAGGGACCAAAATGAACCCCAAGGTTAAGATACGGGGCCAAAAAGGGTATTTTCCCTTAAAATCAACTTAATCAATTAAAATCTAAACACCTAATAAAATAAAAATAAAAAAGCTAGGGTACAACCATGAATAGAAAGGTGCTATTAAAACTAAAGTTAGAAGGGCCAAAAACCCTAATTAATACTCCATACGTCTCATAAAAAGTGTCTCATTTGCACTTTTTTCATGTCTTAAAATAAATATCTTTTTAGAATACCAATACAACATTTATTATTTTTTTCCACTACTATACCCCTATTTATTAACTTTCATGCTTTTCAACTACTCCACTAACTATAATAAATAAGGGTAATTTAGTAAAAGATACCAATTTTATCATCAAAATCAATACATATAATCATTTTCTTAAGAACCGTGAACAACTTAAATAAGACATTTATTATGAGACGGAGGTAGTACTAAATAGTGATCAATGCAAACAGAAAAATTCAGAGTTTCATAAGAAAACACTCGCCAATAGACATGTGGCTAGGACCAATATAAAAATAAAGTAAACCCCTCACTCTCTCCCACGTACATTGTTTGCAGAAAAAAACCAAATTCTCAAACTCTTTTTTCCTTGGCCATTGTTCGCATACAAACAAGAGAAAAAAAATTAAATAAAGCTCAACTTCACCCATTGTAAATCTCTCTCTCTCTCTCTCTCTCTCTCTCTCTCTCTCTCTCTCTCTCGTGACATACGCTCCCTGCTCCATTCTCTCTCGCATCTCTCTCTTTCTCTACTCTCATGTTTGTTCAAACAACGACCAAAAATAATAACAACGACTCTACATCAACAATGTAAGAAGAAAGAAAAAATAATAATGGAAAAGAAAATCTCACAATGCTTTTACGAAATGGAGGTTGAGTTTGGAGATGTAAGTGTTGTTGTGAATCGAAGTGTGCCGCCGTGTGTGGTGTAACACCCCCTTTCTATACCCCCAAATAATCACATAATCATTTAGGCACGTATTAAAAATTTCGTCAGAGTATAATTATAAACATAGTATAAAAGAGGTATGTCACATTATACATAAAATTAAAACATTCAACACCTGCTCTACAATTGATATGCAACAGTGGGGTAACTTTGCAACAGAGAAACTTAGTCCTTACACCCACATCTCAATATTTAGAATTAATAGCGGAAAATCTAAACATTGAATAACATAGAACATATATACATATATATATATATCAACAAGTATTATTCACCAACATACTTCATGTTTACATAAACATTCATCAACGAGATACATGTACAAATGTATCACAAAAGAATAATAATTATCCTAGCTACCCGGTGCTACATATCAGAGCTGACCGACCAAAAGAATGAAGACACGCTTCACAAAAGACCACCAGCATACCTACTCTGCAATGCCTCATAGAGCATCATAAAACAGCAGAAGGGTGAGAAACACAATCATAATATAAATGCATATAATTATATATCTTAGCATAAAAATACACATATTCTACATTCTCACCACAATTCATCACAACCCACTCATATACATCACAATGTATATATATACAGAACTAAGCACATTCATCATGCATACTTTCACAATTCTCATCATTCCACATAAACATACATATTCATGTTTATTCATCAATTCTCAATTACAAAGATGATAAATGCAAATCATAGAGACCGACTCACGACTCTATGCAAATGCAATGCGGGTACCGACTCAATCATCTCAAGTTCACTCAGGAACTCTGCTAGAACCATCGCTCGTTACATCACTGTAACTCCCCGTCGGGCATACGATGTTCCCCGTCGCTCACACCCCACACGGGCACACGACGTTTATGGATCGCTCACACCCCACACGGGCACACGATCCGATCGCTCACACCCCACATGGGCACACGATCCGATTGCTCACACCCCACACGGGCACACAATCATTTGTAATCATCGCTCACACCTCACATAGGCACACGACGTTACAACGGATTCTCATTAGAATCCCTCAACACAAGAATGTACATCATTATGCTTCACATACAAAATGACTCAAGACATTCTTGAAATGCATACATATTCATAATATATTCATGCATTCATCTCATACAATCACATACAATCTACATACATTCACATCAATGCACTATTGTATGATTCACATTCCAAAACACACATTCAAAATGGTAAAAGTCGCTAAATAACACTATTCCTGATTTTCCGACTTATTTAATCGGCCAACGATCTCAAAACCATCATCACAAGCAAGAACATTTTATAAGCTTTCCAACGATATAAATAACGCTTAAATCGGAAATACGGTTCGAGAGTTATGAATTTTTAAAAGAAAAGAAAATAAATAAAAAAAACAAAAGCGCCCGGCGACAGGAACGTTTCGCCCGGCGACGCTTCAATTTCGCCTTCACTTCGCCCGGCGATGAAGGGGCGAAGGAAACCCTAAAAAACGTGAACCAAACCAGTAGCTTGACACTCTCTCGCCTCTCAATTTCGCCCGGCGAAAGCACGCACCGCCCGGCGCTCTGGGCATTTCGCCCGGCGATTCACACCAGACAGCCATGCTCAGCAGCGTGGCTTCATCATCAAAACCCCCATTTTCTCATCTTCCCACTTTTGATCATTCCCAACAGCAAAACCAAGCATAGTTATGGATCATACACATATAGAGATCATTCTAAACACATTTTTATCGATTTTTAACCGTTAAAAACACCGATTCCACAAATCGACCTAAAACTCACATATAACCCAAAACTCTACCAAACATAATTTTTCAACCACAACAATCATACATAATCACACACATGTATAAAATAATCGAGTTTCAAACCCTTACCCGATTAAATTGATTCCTAGAAGTTGATTTTTTGATTTTTCTAGCTTTTCCTCTTTTCTTTCTCTTTTCTCCTCTTCCTTCTTCTTTCTCTCCTTTTTCTTTCTATTTTTCCTTTTTATCTCTTTCTCTCCTATTTCCTCCTCTTATCTCCTTTTCTTTTCTATTTTCTTTTTACACAATTCAAATTAATTCATTTTCTCTCACAATTATATTTCCACTAAATTTTCTAACTTACCATTAATTGAGAAATGTCTAAAATACCCTCCATTCTAATTTTCCCCGAAAACTATCAAAACGGTAAAATAACATAACATGTCAACATAACATATTAACATACCAATTTCGCAATAAAATAATTTATCACTCAAATTAAATAAAAGACTCAACAAAATGAGAATAATCGGAATCGGGGAGTTACATGTGGTGGTTAGGGTCGAAGATGTGCAGTTCAACAAGTTTCTTCTGGATCCGCTTTCGATCATCCTTTTGTTCTTCCTTTTTGTTGTACGAATCCGTGGAGACAGTGGTGTATGTTGCTTGTGATGTTTAGGTGTAAAGAATGAAAATGGTGATTGATGTTGTGAGAGACTCGTCGGAGGGAGTATTTTTCTACCAAAGGTTCAACATGATAACTCTTGATTTTTCCTTCTTTTTTTTTCATGTGAAGTCAGAGAGAGATGAAATAAGAGGTGGTCATGTGTGTGAAAGACGAAACACGTTGGTATTCATGAAGAAAAATCAATCTCCACGTTGCTTTGTTTATCTTCTCTTTTTCTCCTTTTTAACCCAAAATGGAGAGAGGATCTGATTGGTGTGAGAATAGCGGTCGTGAGTGGTAATACCATACTTGATATCTGCTATGCAGTTGAAATGGTTATTAGGTTCATGAGTAAACCTAAGTGGTCCCATTACCAAGCTGCTGTCCGGATTTTGAGGTATATCAAGGAAACTCTGAAGTATGGAGTGATATTCCCTTCTGGAAGAAAGACTAATTCAGAGCTGATGAGTTACTCATACTTTGATTGGTGTGGAGATAGAGTTGACAGGAGAAGTACTTATGGATACTTGTTTAAGTTTCTGGGAGGTCCTATTTCTTGGTGTTCCAAGAAACAACATGTTATTGCACTATCAACGTGTGAAGCTGAGTACATCGCAGGTGTTGTAGCTGCAGGTCAAGCTATATGGCTTTTGAATTTATTGGAGGATCTAAAGATCATAGTAAACAAGCCTCTGAAGCTGATGATTGATAACCAGTCTGCAATCAATCTTGCCAAGAACCCAGTTCTGCATGGGAGAAGCAAGCATATTGAGACAAAGTATCATTTTCTGAGAAGTCAAGTTCAGAATGGAGTGCTAGAAGTTGTGCACTGTAGCACCCAGAAGCAGCTGTCATATGTTCTGACAAAGGCGATCAAGATGGATCAATTTCTCCACTTAAGGGATGGAATTGGTGTTGTTAGTTTTAATTAGGATATCCTAAATTAAGGGATGGTATTGAAGGGTAATTTAGTATTTTAGTATGTTGCCTATGTGGCCCTAGTATTTGAGTATAAATAGACTAGTGGTAGCTGTCATTTATTTTATCCATCATCTTTATTACAACTTTTGTAGCCTTCATTGCAGAGCAATAAATATTCTCTCATTCCTTTTATTTTCATAACCTTGTGCACTAACAATTTCTTCCAATTATTCAACTCAAATGTCCACACCACAACTATTTCATACTTCATCATCAACTCAACACACTTAAAAATATCCTTTATCTAATTTCAGTCAATCTATCTCTAACACATCTTCTGTTGGAACAAGTTTGATCCTCCATCTACATACCTTTAAGTTTTGATGATAACAAAGTGTAGAAGAATAATTTTATACACTATCTATTTTGTTAAGTGTGCAAAAACTCAGTGTCTAAAATAGAATCTAAAAGAAGAGAGTAAATGCCGAGTGAAGCATATTCTGATCAAGAAACTTCTAATGCTAAGTCTGAAAGTCAACTCTGATAGTTGCAGACTCTGAAGAAAAAATACCATGAGAAAGCAAATCTGATCAATACAAACTCAAGTCATTACAAGACTCTAAGGAGAAAATTAAGCTTCAATACAAAGAAGAAATTAATCTGAACAAAGATCAAATAGAAATGATAGATTCTGGAGTAAAGCGGACTCTGGTCAAAGAACACTACGCCAAAACTGGACAAAGACAGCGCAACAAAGACAGCGCTTTTTAGACAAAGCGCTGCTATAGGTCTTTAACAAATTTCGCTAAAAAAAGCGCTGTAATAGATAGCCTTTAGAAAGCGCTTTTCAAAAGCGCTGTTAAATGCCCTAAATGGTAGCCACCTTAGAAAGCGCTTTCTGGAAAGCGCTGCTATAGATAATACTTTAGAAAGCGCTTTAGAAAAGCGTTGTCTATAGGTTAACCTTAGAAAGAGCTTTTAGGAAAGCGCCCTCTAAGGTAATTAAATTCTCCAACTTTAGAAAGCGCTTTATAAAAGCGCTGTCTAAAGGTTAACCTTAGAAAGCGCTTTTAGGAAAGCGCCCTCTAAGGAAATTAAATTCTCCAACTTTAGAAAGCGCTTTATAAGGAAAGCGCCCTCTAAGGTAATTTATGAATTAAAATAATGGTTACATTTCATTTCATTTTCTGAAACTTTTATTCATATTCTTCTCTCGACCGCGCGTTTTAGAAAACCTTGCTATCTTTCTTCTCTGCTGAAACCCATTCGCCATTGCCGTCGTTCTTCTTTGCCATTGCTTTCGTGAAGTTTCATTGTTATTCTTGCCATTGTCAGACGTGAAGTTTCACTGCCATTGAAGACGAAACGAAGAAGAGGTACGTTGTTCTTGCTTCATTAAGTTTCATTGTTCTTCTTGTTGTTCTTGCTTCATTAAGATTCATTGCTTTCGTGAAGTTTCATTGTATGTTGTTCTGTTGTTGATGTTTAGTTTGTTGATGGTATGGTATTCGTGTGAAAAATGATGGTATGGTATGGTATGTTGTTATGTTGTTCTGCTTGTAGTGTTGGTGTTATTGTTGGTGATGATGTATGGTTCTGATACTTGGTTTGTTCTCCCTGTTAGATGTTGTTGATATTTCTGGTGTAGTATTTGTTGATGTTGGTGTTGGTGTTTCATACTCATTCTAACACAAAAACCAGGCATCATTTTAAAAATCGTTAATTGATATTTTTATATTTAAAAGATTTTATCAAAATAACCTATAACATTTTATATATTATTTTAAACTTATGTGGAGTGTAGTATAATTTCATAAGCTTAAGTTTTTCATTACTTATAAAATAAGTGTCAGGGTAGTACAATGCATTATTGAAATCTGCATAATGTAGTTTAAAACATCAGTTCAAAATTTTAGACATTGTTAAAGAAGCGATTGAGTTTTGTACTGAATATTTTGTCATTTAATTTTTGTTAAACAAATAATTGAGTTGTGAATAAGAGGGTATTTGTTTTACTATAAGAATTAGAAATGGGGTTGAACTTCATTTGATGATCTATTCAACTTTAAAATATCTACACTTGTGTGATTTAGGGTCAAATATTTCATTGTAAACCTTTTTCTTTTTTATGTGTATCCATGCATCTTTTTATTTTCTAGAACTTTTGACTTTTTGTTATAAGTTAATTGTCTACTTTATACTTATTGAGGAGAGAATTTTTTTGATACTTTAAATTATAATTTTTCGTGGTTTTTAAAGTTATATTATAAGTCAATGAGCCTATATTAATGGTTGTCTCTCACCTTTCTTCTTGTATTTTGATCTGTTCTCTAAACTTAGTGATTCTAAAGTATTTATTTTGCTCTTGAGTACTTGGAATATGTAGGTGTTTACCTCTAATTGTTGCTTGTTTGTGATTACATGTTGCCACTTATCAAGTTATGACTCATAATTGGTCAATTAATGATATTTCATTTTATGATACGTGTATAGGGGTTACTTGTGTTCAAAGTGTGAAAGTCGGATCGTTTCCCTACAGGTATAACATTTTTTCTTTTTGTTTTTGTTTAGTTTAATTAGTATAACTATGGATAAGAAATTGATGTCTTCAAGTCGATTGTCGAAAGAGTACGACAATGGGGTATCGGAATTCGTTAAGTTTGCTGTTGCGCACGCCAAAGACCCCAGTCGAATGATATGTCCTTGCTTGGGTTGTTGTTTTGGGAGTCGGGTTGACACAGTTCAGTTGGCATCGCATTTATTGAGGAGTGGAATTGATAGAAGTTATACATGTTGGAATTTGCATGGTGAGAAAATTAACGGGAATGTTGAATCGGGAGATAATACGACCTACGCTTCATACGACAATGGCACAGATACATACGATTCTGATCGAGTCGAAGAGATTGCAGAAGCACTTGAAGAAGATCTTAAGGATTATCCCAAAATGTTTGAGAGGTTGGTAAGCGATGCAGAGAAACCATTGTATAATGGTTGCACCAAATTCACAAGATTGTCTGTGGTATTAAAGTTGTACAACTTAAAGGCGGGCAATGGATGGTCAGATAAAAATTTCACAGAGTTATTGGCCCTTATGAAAGATATGCCTCCAGAGGATAATGCTCTTCCCAATCGAACATATGAGGCCAAAGAGATGTTGTGCTCTATTGGCATGAGCTATGATAAGATACATGCCTGTCCAAACGATTGCGTATTGTTTCGAAATGAGTATGCATCGTTAAATGAGTGTCCTAAATGCGGTGTCTCTCGATATAAGAAAAAGTTGTCTCCAGCAAAAGTCTTATGGTATTTTCCTATAATTCCGAGATTTAGACGCATGTTTCGTAGTGAGACCGATTCAAGACACTTGACTTGGCATGCAGATGAAAGAATTATTGATGGAAAGTTTCGACATCCGGCAGATTCACCACAGTGGATGAAAATTGATGATGATTATCCTGAATTTGGAAAAGAAGCAAGAAACCTTCGCTTGGCATTATCTACTGATGGAATGAACCCACACGGTATTCAAAGTATCTCACATAGCACTTGGCCTGTGATCATAATGATTTATAACCTACCTCCATGGCTATGTATGAAGCGTAAGTACATGATGTTATCTATGTTAATTTCTGGGCCTAGACAACCAGGGAATGACATAGACGTATACTTGGCACCCTTAATCGAAGATTTAAAATTTTTGTGGGAGAACGATGTGGAGGTTTATGATTGGTATAGGAAAGAAAGTTTCAACTTGAGGGCGATGTTGTTTGGCACAATTAATGATTTTCCAGCATACGGAAATCTATCAGGGTACAACATAAAAGGTCAATGTACGTGTCCTATTTGTGAAGATAAAACAGATTGGACGCGATTGGAGTTTGGTCAGAAGAATGTCTTTCTCAGTCATTGTAGATTCTTAAATTCTAATCATCACTATCGTGGGTGGAGAAAAGCATTCAATGGAGAGCCAGAACATGGTAGAGCTCCAACTATATTGACAGGTGATCAAATTTTTGAAAAGGTGAAAGATGTGAGAACTCGGTTTGGAAAGCCTTTTGCACATACACTTGTCAAGAGTGGGTGGAAGAAGTGGTTAATTTTTTTTGAACTGCCATATTGGAAGTCGTTGTATGTAAGACATTTTCTCAATGTTATGCATATTGAAAAAAATGTATTTGACAGTGTTATTGGTACGTTACTCAATATACCAGGAAAGTCTAAGGATGACCTTAAAGCAAGAAAGGACTTGGTACATATGGGGATAAGAACTGAATTAGGACCCTTGAAGAAAGGAAAACGAACATATCTACCACCTGCTGCGTATACTCTATCTAGAAAGGAGAAAAAAGTATTGTGTAAGTTTCTAAGTGAAGTTAAAGTTCCAGAAGGATACTCTTCAGATATTAGAAGACTTGTGTCTATGAAAGACCTCAAGTTAAAGAGTTTAAAGACGCATGACTGCCATGTTATAATGGAACATTTTCTATCAATAGGTATACGTTCTATTCTGCCAGAAAAAGTAAGAAGCGCGATAACTAAATTGTGTTTTTTCTTCAAGTCAATTTGCAGTAAGGTGATCGATCCTACGATCTTACCAACATTGCAAAAAGAAATAGTTATTACTTTGTGTGATCTTGAAATGTATTTTCCTCCCTCGTTTTTTGACATAATGGTTCATCTAGTTGTTCATCTGGTGAAAGAGACACAATTGTGTGGACCGGCTTATATGAGATGGATGTACCCTGCTGAACGTTATATGAAATTATTAAAAGGGTATGTGAAAAACCGAAGTCGACCAGAGGGTTGTATTGTCGAACGATACATTGTTGAAGAAGCGGTTGAGTTTTGTACTGAATATCTGTCCAATGTACAATCAATTGGACTCCCCAAATCTCATATTGTCGGAAAAAAAGAAGGAAAAAAGTTAATTGGAAATGAAGTTGTGACAGTATCAAGGGTCGAACGGGATCAAGTGCATTTGTATGTTCTGCACAATGAGAATGAGGTTGAGCCGTATGTTGAAATGCACAAGGATATTCTCCGAGGTTTAAATCCGAATAGAAATGAGAATTGGATAGTACGAGAGCACAATCGAAGTTTCATACCTTGGTTTAAGGATCATATTTATTCAAAGTATTATTCAGACCGTGCTTCAATAACAAAAAGTTTGAGATGTTTAGCATATGTTCCAAGTATGGTCGTGTTTTCTTATAGCGCATACGCAATTAATGGATACACATTTTATACCAAAGAACAAGATGATAAAAGTACTATGCAAAATAGTGGTGTCACCGTGGTAGTTGAAGCAATGCACATTTCAAGTGTGAAAGACTTAAACCCCAAATTTGCAAATCTGTCATATTTTGGGGTTATCGAGCGCATTTGGGTGTTTGATTATGAGAAGTTTCAGATTCCTATATTTCGTTGCAAGTGGGTTGAAAATAATAATGGCGTACGAATGGATAAGTCAGGATTTTTGCAAGTGGATCTTAATAGGGTGGGGTACAAAGATGAGCCTTTTATTCTAGCCTCTCAAGCTAAACAAGTGTTCTATGTCACTGATCCGACAAGTACAAAATGGTCTATAGTGCTTTTATCTAACAAAGTAATTAATGAAAACGTTAGAGATCAAGGGATATTGATGTTGATATTGAATCATTTACTAGAAATGATCAAGATGAAAATATTATAGCGGATGAATCATATACTAGAAATGATCATAATGAGGGTATTTGGATCAATCCAACCGTCCGTGTTGTTAAGAGACGGGTAGAACATACTCCAAACAAGAAAAGAAAGAGACGTTAGTGAAAAAGGTACTAGTTGTAAAATTATAGCTTATATCATTCAATATAGCTTATATCATTCAATGGATTTGGATTATGGATTTTTATATTTGTCATTTAATTTTGTTTTTTTCTTTCTTACAGGTCAAATGTCTAGTAACCAGGAAGATACGCACGAGTAGCACGGGCTAGAGCAACCAATATTACATGGGTCAAAGTGGAGGTATATTAATTTTCACAATATTGCTTATTAGTGATGCTACTTGATAACACAAAACATCTATATATTATTTCTTATTTGTTTGTCTATGTGTAGTGCCCTCGTCAGCGTAATGGCATAGACTGCGGGTACTTTGTTTTGAGGTTCATGAGAGAAATCCTTCAAATGGGACAATTGGAAATTCCTATTACGGTATGCATGGTTTTATAACTTAGGATTTATTTTAATATTTATCGGATATGTCATATAATTTATTATTTTTAACTAAATAATGCGTATTTTGTTTTGTTATGTAGTATTTCGATGATATGGCGTGTCCTTATTACACGAGGAAACAATTGCAAAATACTAAGGAGGAATTGTGCGAATTTTTTATTGCAAGAAGAATTCTTTCTTGAATGTATAGTTTTGTGAATGTAAATTCTAGTTTATTGAAATGTAAATTCTATACAGGTTTGAAACCATACAATAGAATTTGTGCGAATTCTGCATGTAAATTCTAGTTTATTGAAATGTACAAATTCTAGTTTATAGAATTTGTGCGAATTCTGCATTAATGTAAATTCTAGTTTTGAAATAGAATTTGTTGATGGAAATGCATATCCATACTGGTTTATTGAAATGTGAATTATACAGGTTTATGGAAATGTGAATTATACAGGTTTCTGCATAAAAAATGGTTAAAATGGGTTTTTAAAAAAAATCTTCAAAATTATACGTAGACAAAAGACAACGCTTTTGAGAAAAAAACGCTGTCTAAAGTTATACATTAGACAGCGCTTTTAAAAGCGCTGTCTAAAGTCCCCCTTTAGAGAGCGCTTTTAAGGAAAAAGCGCTCTCTAAAGGTATATAAAAAAATCATTATACGTATACATTAGACAACGCTGTCTAAAGCCCCCCTTTATAGAGCACTTTTGAAGAAAAAACCGCTCTCTAAAGTATATAAAATAATTCTTTAAAATTTTAAACGTATACATTAGACAGCGCTTTTAAAAGCGCTGTCTAAAGTCCCCTTTTAGAGAGCGCTTTTTCATAAATAAAAAAGCGCTGTCTTTACCTACGACAGCGCAGGCTTAGATAGCGCTTTTAAGCGCTGTCATTGGCCAAAAAAAGCGCCCTCTTTTCTCTTGTTTGGCGTAGTGGAAGTTTGTAAAGTAAAATCTGAAATAAGAAAAGTATGAAGAATTTAACTATGATGGTCAACTCAGAAGAAAGCAAAGTCTAATGAAAAGCAAAGTCTAAGGCAAGGTCTGAACGACATCAATTATAAGAGCCATACTCTAAAGAAAGTTATACCATTGAAGAAAAAAGAACAAAGCAGATCATGTATTAAAGACTCCGAACTCTAAAGTTTGGACATCATCAGAATATGTATCAATGTTTTTTCTATAAGTTCTGAAGATATTGTCTCCTCTGGTTGTCACCAGTAAACACTTATGAAGAAGGCATATCTAATACACTATGTGTCATCCTAACCTTATCTAGTCATTAGACTGTGATAGGTTCTGAACTATGAACATTCATTTTATCATGTATGACAAGACATTGTTCTAGAGTATTTTATTCAGTGAAGAGTTACTATGCATTGTGCTAATCAAACTTCAAATAAAAAATTACTACTTTAAACGACTAGAAAAATATTTTCTACCTACCCAAGATTTTCTGATGTACCTACCTACTCTACAGCAAAAGTGTTCCTTGAAGAAAATGACATTCCTTCCCTACCAACTAATTTATTCTTCACCCTTAGCAGTAACATTCTTTATCTATTTACAGAGGACTTGGAAGATTAGAAAAGTATGAGAGAGTGGTAGAGAAAAAGCATGACGCTAAGGGCTGAAGAACACTAGAGATGAGCGAGCTAAAAGAAAATGTTCTCAAACAATAAAAGACACTTATAATGATCTCAACAATGGGTATACATAAGATGTGTTCTCAACCCATAAACACAATTGGGAAACACATTACACTGATCTGAAGCTGCAAAATATACAGACACAATGAGTGATCAAAAACATCAAAATATCAACTACAAAAGCACAACAAGAAGAACATCTATGCAAAATCAAGAGATAATAGAAGCAAACACTTAGAGCTCAATATTTTATATTTCTCTTAAGTGTAAATTCTGATTGCAAATTTTGTGTAATCTGCTTAACAAAGAAGCACACTTGCAAACACAAATCTGATATAATCAAGTTTGGTTGTTTTTCTCAAGCGACTGGATTGGTCAGGTTCTTAAGAGGGCTTTAACAGATTGTTAAAGAGGGTTAAATCTTCTTAAGCAACCGGGTAGGTCAGGATCTTAAGGAGTCAATGACGGTCATATTTCTCAGGGAACCAGGATTGTCAGAGCTCTTAAGAAATCACTGATAGGCTATCATTGTTTTGTAATCAGATTCATTATTGGATTATGTCCTTTTCTAAGGTGAAATCACTCAGGTTTGTAGACACGACGTAGCCTAGTTAATGGTTAACCAGGATTAAAATACTTGTTTTTTTACCATTATCCTTATTATTGTTGTTGCAATTCTTGTATTTGTTTTGGGTCGCAAAAATTTGTCATTCCAGAAACCCAATTCAAACCCCTATTTCTTGTGTTTCTTGCACCTTCAATTAGTATTAGAGCCCTGGCTTTGTTATTGACTAGATTGTGTCAACACTTAACCGTGTTAGAAAAAGAACCATTTTCGAAACACATTAAGGCAACACAAGTAACAATGATAAAAGATCATTAATCCACCACATTCACATCTTGCAGGTACTAATGATGTTGAACAACAAAGAAATATAAGTAAAATCATCTTGGATTCAAAACTATCTCGTTGAATGATATTTCTTACAATGAGTATGAAAAGATTTCAAGTGGTAGCTCTGTTAAGTCTACATCTGAATCTTTGAGAATGACTTGTGAAAAAAATGAGAAAGTACAAGAATACAAGGCGTTGACCTTTATTCAAGTTTAAAACCTTCAAAATAAGAACTGTTGAAACTATTGAGGAGATGGTGCTCAATATTTCAAACTCCTGTTTTTGGTTTAAAAGTCTTAAAAAAAGGTCACTACTACGGATCAAGTAAAGGGTTACGATTACTACTCTTAAATTGTTCATAGTTTTGAGCAAAACAACTTTGGAAGAGTTGGCTAGTTCATGGTGCTAAGGTCCTTAGAATGTTCAATTCCTACAACAATGTTCAAACTGAGGAGTAGTTGATCTCAGTACCTTTTCAATGATTATTTGTTCAGAGAGAGTTTCCTCCACAAGATTTCATCTCCTTTGTGTCATACCCCAAATTTTGACCACTAAGATTTCCCATCATTGTGCAAATCATCATCACAATATGGGTGTATCATTATGCTTCATCAGTTTCCCCAAAGATGGGTGAGCATTCACTACTATCAAAATTAGGGTTTCAAGCCCTCTCAGAGTTCTTAGACAAAGAATCAATCAAGAAATGACATGATATTCAACTTGTCTAGCCTCTCAAACATCCATAATGGATCAAGAGGACTCCCACATCAAGGATTAAGCACAAGGTTGCTCCCTTTTAGGTGGATCAAGCTTCAAGATCGTCAGTGTCACCAAATTAGGGTTTTGGTCGATCAGGGCCTCTAGATGGAAATTTTCCTCTGGGCATGAGCCAAAGATCCAAAACATAACCTAATATGCTCCATGGAACCTCATGAACCCAATCATCAAGTCAATTTGAACTCGAGGGATGCATACATCAAAAATCAGGAATTAGGGTTTCTTGACCTAATTCACCCCTAAGTTGACTTTTGGGGCCAATCATGAACCAAGACCTCAAGACATGATTTAAGGGTCTCCAATATGTCATATTGATCCATTTGGAACAATGGATTAATCCAGGAAGCTTGAGCAACAAGTCTCAAATTCATCAGAGCCACAGTTAGGGTTTCGCGGGAAAAGTCAACTGTAACTTTGACTTTTGACCAGGACATGCTCCCAAGCCCTAAGATATGATTCAATACACTCTATACCACCCATGGAATATGTCCATCAAGTTTGATTTAGGTCAAGGACATGATTTCCTGAAGAATTGCACAGTTTGGAATTCATCGGATAAAAAGTCAACTGTGCACAAAAGTCAACTTTGACTTTTTGAGTTTTTTCACAAAAATGGATTTTTAACCCTAAAATGATGTTAATGTATGATTTGAATCATCATTCATCAAGAAAAATTAAAGAAAATGGGATAACTTGTAAAAGGGGTAACCATAAAAACTTAGAAAAATTTTCTAAGTTATGAAAAAAAGTGACAAAGGTACCAACTTTGGAGGATCATAACTCCTAAACCATAAAGCCATTTTTTTCCATCCAAAGCTTGATTTGTAGATCTCATTGCCCTCTACAAAAGCTTCATACTGACCTATGTCCAAAATCCTCATGGATTTTGAGTTATGGAGTGATCAAAATCAAGAAAAGTCACTTTGTTCCAACACTTAGTGAAAATTTCACTAAGTCAGATTTTGCCTTACTTTTTTCCAAATGTAGGGGGATTTTTCACTTGGATAAAAAAGGTATCAAAACCAAATGTGATCAAACAGTTGTTGTATCATATAAGAGCTTTCCAAAATAGCCAAGAACATCACCAAATTCAACTTGAGCCATGAGATATGACATTGGCAAGTTGCCTTGTTGAAATCTGCCAAGGCAAGGCAGAATTTTGCACTTTTGGTCGATTTGCCAAAATCAGCCAATTCCAAGCCTTGTCATCACCTTGGACACATCAGAAGATTGAATCTAAAGAGGGCAATCACTAAGCCAAGCCTCCAAAGTCCTTGGAACAAGAAATAACATGTTAAACCTAGAATTGCCTAAAATAGGGACAAGACTCCAATTTTGGATTGGAGCATTCAATGGAAGCACCAAGGTGGCATGGACTGAGCTATTAGCAACTGAATTCAGTTAAGACTTATCCAAGACCAAGGGGACCAGCAGCCTGTGCCCTAACCTCTAGTCAATGGCTAGAGGAGACTTGGATTTTCATTTGCCAACATTGGCCAACCCTACTCAGCAGTTGCCATTCACTATTCCTTGCAAAACAAACTTGCTCTACTATAAATAGAGCTCAATTGTGATCAGTTTAAGTACACCAAAGGCCTAAAACACTTGCCTTTCTCAAAATCCACTTCTCACTCTCAAAAATGCCTTTCTTAGCAAGTCACTATCGGGTTTTTCATTAGAGAGAAATTCCACTCAAACCAATCACACACACACCTTTTATACATCATATGTGAGCTGATCAAACACTTAAACAACATCTGGAACACTGATTTCTCAGAATCACCAGTCAATTGCTCAAGGTTTTAACCAAGTTGCAGTTGAGATGCCATGAAGTGATCCATCCAATTTCAGTCAAGTCCAAGCATTCAAACACACTCCATAGGGTGTAGGGAAGCTATTCAGATCATCACAATTCATCTGTAACACCTCCAACTCAGAAATCAATTTGCTCTTGTTGTCACGACCTAGAGGTAAGCCTAAACCTGGTCATCTCTCAATCTATGCATATTTCCTCGCACAATACTTTTGCCAAATGTTCATAATCATGCATGGAATGTTTCCCCTCAAGTAATTGCTTTGTTTGAATCATGTATCAAAAATCTCAGCCTTCATGTAGAATTTAGGGTTCTTGAGGATTTTTCGTGATTTCTTGTTTTATGCTTAATTTAAATGAAATTAATTGTCATAAACATGACCGTGAGGTGAAAACGAGCAGATTGATATGTGGATTGCATGATATAATCAAGTATTCAGTGAGATTGAATAGAAAATGCAAATCTGGTCAAAGCTGAAAAA
Source organism: Lathyrus tuberosus (assembly GCA_022829125.1). Taxonomy (NCBI): domain Eukaryota; kingdom Viridiplantae; phylum Streptophyta; class Magnoliopsida; order Fabales; family Fabaceae; genus Lathyrus; species Lathyrus tuberosus. The sequence continues at coordinate 6,470,667 of JALAZF010000042.1, read as the reverse complement.
CGCGCGTGTTCTTCAGCTGTTCTTGGCGCCATTTCTCTCAAATTCAAATATTTGAATTTTGTGATTTTATTTAATTGATTCAAAAATTAATTTATCTCTGAGTTTTAATGATTTTGAGTTGATTCTTTTTTTAATAATTCACAAAAATGTTAAAATATTTTATTTTATGAAAAAATCCCAAAAATATTATTTATTTCATATAATTGATATTTTTGCAAAGAATTAATGTTTTAATTGTTTTTGATATTTAAAATATTTTTTCCTTCTTGATTTTTCAGATTTTATTGACTTCTAATCATTTTGTAGGGCAAAACTTGATTTATGAAGCATTAATCCAAGATCACAATTTGTTTTCCACATGTTAAACAATTTTGATCATTTTAATTGAATATTTTATTCAATTAAAACACATTTTGAAAACAAATTAGGGTTTTTGATTAATTCAACCCTCATAAATCATTTTCAAAACACTTTTGGGCCTCTAATAAAGTGTAAGACCCAACCCTTTGTAAATACAACCTATTTTGGGCCTCACTTATGGTATAAGTCCCGTTGTATTTCAAAAAGTTCGACGCGAGCATCATCCGTTGAAAAATAAATCTTGGGCCTACCCTCGAGTAGTAAGACCCATTTCTTTTCTTTAAAACATTTTTTGGGCCTCTAATAGAGTGTAAGACCCAACCCTTTGTAAATACAACCTATTTTGGGCCTCACTTATGGTATAAGTCCCGTTGTATTTCAAAAAGTTCGACGCGATCATCATCCGTTGAAAAACAAATCTTGGGCCTACCCTCGAGTAGTAAGACCCATTTCTTTTCTTTAAAACATTTTTTGGGCCTCTAATAGAGTGTAAGACCCAACCCTCATGTACATAAAACTTTGGGCCTCACTTATTGTATAAGTCTCTCTGTACAAGTAAACGACGCGATCGTCGCCTTTTAAAAAATCAATTGGGCCTCTCCTCGAGCTATAAGACCCATTCAAAACTTTTGAGCCTCTAATAGAGTGTAAGACCCAATCCCCTTTTAACCAAAAACAACTTTGGGCCTCAGATATTGTATAAGCCCCTTCGCGTTAAAAGAAAATCTCGGCGCGATCACCATTTTAAACGAAAATCATCTGGGCCTACCCTCGTGTTATAAGCCCCACCCTTTTTCTTTTGGGCCTCTTGAGAGAGTATAAGACCCAAATCCCTTTGTACATCAAAACATTTTTGGGCCTCAGTCACTTGTATAAGTCCCTCTGTACAAATTCAAACAGTGCGCTCACTGATAAAACCCTGGGCCTCTCCTTGAGCTGTAAGCCCCAAATCTTTCTTTTTCAAAGTACTTTCTCCTTTGATTTTGAAATATATTGTTGTTTTCAATCTTTCTTTGTTGAACAACTAACCAAACAGCATGGAAGCTCTACAACTGAGTAAGTGTTTATCCGCTTTCATTTACCGCTTTCATATACATATAACTGTATTGTGGGGCTGTTTCGCTGTAAGTCTTCTTTCATAAACTCATATCAACTGTGTAATAATAGTATAGATATTTAGAGTTTCCCCGGCAACTACGTCTAGCACTAAGCTCGTTGATCACTCTTAAATAGTCAAAACTAGATCCCCATAGGATTACCAGACACAGTCTTCCCTCCTCTTGGGGTTAAACAATATGGAGACATGAAAGGCAGCATTCTCGGTGAACCCTTTAATAGACTGTCACTCGTAGAAGTTGTCAAAGAAACTCTATTCCCCAGAGATGATCTTTTCTCCGTGAATGGCATCTCTTGAGTTTCTTCCAAATTCTCGAACTTTCCTGGCTTGATCTATTCTTTGTGAATAGCCTGTCTTGAACTTCTCGGGGTTTGGGGACCCACAAGCTTCTTAAAAGCACTTGTCAAGAAACTCTACTCCCCAGAGATGATCTTTTCTCCGTGAATGGCATCTCTTGAGTTTCTTCTAAATTCTCAAACTTTCCTGGCTTGATCTATTCTTTGTGAATAGCCTGTCTTGAACTTCTCGGGGTTTGGGGACCCACAGGCTTCCTAAAAGCATCCCCGCCTCCTCTTGGGCGTTGTACAAGGACACGTCGGCTTCTTAAAAGTATACACAGCCTCCTCTTAGGCTTCGTATAAATGATTTCTTCCTCCGGGAATGATAGCCTTCTCTTGGGCTTCATACAAGGACCACTCGGCTTATTAAAAGTTTCCAGCCTCCTCTTGGGCTTCGTATAAATTGTCCCGACGACCTTTTAGAGGTATAGGAACAGAAATCAGTCATCTTAATAGAACAGTCTTTCCAAGAGTCCACTACTGTTTCTCAAAGCATAACACAAAAGATGAAACTCTAGACTTGGACAGTTTAATTTCCTTGAGTCTCCAAGACATTCTCAAGCACCCTTCAAGAATAGGAAGGAACCCCGTGGACTCGGACAGTCTCAATACCCATTGGATTTCCCATTTCCTTAAAGAACAGGAAATAACCCCGATCCTTGGAACAAATCCATGAGTACAAACATTACTCATATAAGAACTGATTTTCTCTTTGAACCAACATATTGGACCTGTTACTCAACTGAAACAGCACCGTAGCCTCCTCTTGGGCTTTGCACAATGATTCTCCCCAGTGGAGCTAACAATTTTAGCCTCCATCTCGGGCTTTATACGAGATACCAAAAGACTCCCTCATTGAGTCAAAACCTTTTAGCCTCCTCTTAGGCTTTGTATAAGGAAAACCTTTTAGCCTCCTCTTAGGCTTTGTATAAGAAAACCACTGGTTGATCCAATCAACCTTTTAGCATCAAAGATGTGCCTCGTTCACAGTACACAAACATCAAAAACTCCTTCCCCTTCATCTAATCGCTGTAAGTGGCAAGCCTCTGGATCATCTACATCCATGCCACTGTCCCTCTTTTAGCATGAGAAATTCCTAAGGAAAGATGGCATTGCTCTACATTGAGTTAAAGTCTTCTCCTTCAGGTCAAAAACCCTTATAAAGGAGATTATGGCATTGCTGGATTCACATATCCCAGTTAAAGTAATCCTCCTTTATAAATCAGTCACCCGACAGTTGTGACAGACAAACCCCTCTTTAGAGATGACAAATTCTCTCTAAAAATAACACCTTCAGCTTCACATCTTGGGCTTTGAACAAGATACAAACCACCTTTAGCTTCATGTCTTGGGCTTTAAACAAGACACCAAAACACCATTTCCTCCCATAGAATAGGAGGAACTACGATCGCTCTGATTTCCCTGTTTCGGAAAAAACGGGAATACGTAGGCATAAGATTGAAAGAAAAATTTTAGCGAGCACACTAAACAAAAACCCAAAATCCCATACTTTCATACATCCGTCCTAACATCTTAACCTCCCACCCATCGACCGAACACTACTTTTAACAAAATAAACCTAAAAGAGACCCCGAATCTTTGTAGCATCTGTAAACCAACAGTTTTGACTGTTCAACCTCAGTTTGCAAGCGGGGTTAATTTGAGACATCTATTTCCCTTCCTTCAGCAACTTCAATAGGGTAAAAAATGAATCGAGCTGTAGATACCAAAGAGCGGTAGTGCTTCACAACCACATCCAAAATTGCTCGCTACACTTTGTGATGAGAATCACTCTGGAGATGTAATAAGGTAACTTCTCATTGTTATTCATGTTGAGATTCTCATACTGCCTACGTAGATACTGAAGTTTCACCTTCTTCACTGATGCATCATTGCCTTAGCATCGTACCAGTGTGTCTCATGCAGCTGTTGAATCAACGATCTTCTCAAACACATTTATATCCACACACTGATGGATATAGAACAACGTCTTCTGATCCTTCTTTCTCGTTTCTTTATGTGTGTTTCCTTGTGCTTCAGTTGCATCTGGTACAACTGCTGTGTAACCGTCATTGACGAGATCAAGAACATCTTGAGCGCCAAACAACATACGCATCAGAATCATCCAACGATTCCAATTCTTTCCATCAAAGACTGAAATCTTTGTGTTCAAGCTACCGATTCCACTGTTCATCTTCGATCTTGTGCAAATCCACTCAAATTTAACTAACAGTCGTGTTTTTCAATCCCTCGTAGTTAAGAAATGTGATTCTGTTTCGATTTCGAACTTCAATTCACTGTGAATTTCAGAATTGAAATCAATCAGACACACCTCACGTACAGTCGTGTTTTCCGATCTAAATCAGAATTACAGCTCTAGATACCAATTGTTGGTGTACAATGTTGAATATGAAAAAGATGAAGATGGAAGAGAGAAAATGTAAATCTGTAACTAACTTTCACTATTGAATGAAAACAGTAACACTGAATGAAAAATCTCTCTAGCAAAACCCAGAGAATTTAACTCGCCACCCCCCTTTCACTTATACTTGACACCCCCATAACGTCAAAATTCCAAAAATGTCATTTCTATTATTTACCAACCAAATTTTACTTTTCTTTCAAAATTTTCACTTTTACTAGCATACCAAAAACAAAATTTTCGATAGTACAATCTAAATTTTATGAACGCATTTTGTTCATTTCTGGAAAATCTCGCATTTATACCGGACATTTGAAAATTTCAGGTGAGAAATACCAAAACTTTCAAAAAAATCTGATATTTGCTTCAGAAATCTTAAACCCATACCGGAAATTGTCAAAATTTCTGGGGAGAAACAAAAACTTCCACAAATTTAAAATTTTTCGGAAATTTTCAAATTTCCAGTATACCTAAAATGTTGCATATAAATCAAATTTACGATAACAGTGTAGAAAACAGGAAAAATGATTTATTTGTGTGGTCTAGAACTGGCAGAGTCATCTATAGATTCGTGCACAGATTTTTCGCAATTCTTCACCACTAACGCAATATATTTTCTATATAACAAGTTTAGTTTAAATATTGTTCCACCTCTATATGATGATGATGATAATTACTATTATAATAATTGAATTGGTTTATGGAGTGTTACGTTTATAGAAGAAAGAAAAAACAGTTAAAAAAATTTGTTTGGATGGAGCATTTTAATGAGTGAAAGTAATTTTTTTAAGAAATTTAAAATGGTTTAATCAAAATTTATTGTTCGGATAAAAAAATATAAAAAATTGTTAAAATAATGTAAATTTGTGAAGTATTTTATCAAGTTAAATTAAGGAATGTTAAATGACAGAAAAAGTAAAAAAATTAAATTACTCATTCACTCTATATAGTGTAAATGTTAAATTATTTATTATTAATATTTCAAACTTTGCAAGATGGTCCTCATATTTTATGAAAAATTTAAATTCATCCCTAAAATTTTAAAAAAATTGCAAATAAGTTCCTAATAATTTTTAAATTTTACAAAAAATAATCTCTTCAAATTTTCAAAAATTGTAAATTGGTCCCTATTTTTTGTATTTTAAATTTTACTCAAAAGTTTTAAAATTTATAAAAATGATCTCAAAATTTTAACAATTGATCATTTTAATATTCCATCCAAACAAAAAAAAAATTAAAAATTAATGAATTTCAATTGTATCATTTAAATTACTTAAAATTTTAAATTTTTTAAAAAATTTTCAATTACCTTATTTAAACACACTCATAAACTAGAATAGTAATATTTTAACAAAAGAAATTGAATTACTTCTCATGTTACGAACTTACGACCAATTTCATCCGTTATACGAAGAAAGCAATTTTTTGTTTTTTCTTTTTAATTGCATAATTTCACAGATTTACATTATTAACAATTTTATAGCTTTTTCGCTGCGGCAATATATAAACAATAAACAGTTGAATATCAATTTTATTAAGAAAATTTTAATATTACCTTTTATACCATTACTTAGAAATTAAATCAATAAATGTCAATTGAATATACATGTTGTTCAATAAAAATATAATATAATTTAATGTGAAAGCTAGATAAAGAATTTAGGCAAAATACCCAAATTGGTCCCTTAAGTTTACGTCGGGGTCTAATTTGGTCCCTCAATTCTAAAAAGTTCCAAAATAATCCCTTAAATTTTTAAATGGTGTCAAATTGGTCATTTCCGTCAGTGACCCTCTAACGTCCGTCAATGTGTGGGTGATGAGCTGACCTGTTGTATCGTCTTCTTCCTTAAGACGCTCCTGCACTTCATTTTTTCCCCAAATTGCTTCAGAAATTTGAATTAGGGCTTGAGCCAGAGATTCAAGGATGAAATCATGCGGATCTTCGTCATTGCTGAAACAGACGAATGCAGATGGTGGTTGTTCTTCGAAGGAAGGTTCGAATCTTTATACAAGCTCCGGTTGAAAACCCTTAAGTTATTGTGGGGACCGGGCCGTTCTTCGAAGGGCAACAACTGTTAAGAACTATGGAAAATATTTCTGGGGTTGTCCTAATTATACGATATATTTCATGTAAATTTGATATTTGTAATTTGGAAAACAAATGTTGCTGCAACTAACTGATTTGTAGCCTATGAATTTTTTTGGGATCTATGCAAGCTGGGTGTGGGTACTTTGGTTGGTTTTATGAAGATGTTGTAGATGAAAATGAGCGGTTTTTGATGGATATAGTTGAAAAGCTATCAAAGGCAGTTGCAGAAGAAAAAATGGTGAATCAAGAACTTGGGCAACAAATGATGAATCTTGAAAGGGAAATGAAGAACATTATGAAGTGGAAAAAACTTTGGAATTTGATGTTGTTTATGATTATAATTGTAGTAATTTTTAGAATGAATTAGGGAAACACTTTGAGTAGTATCCGTTTGTACCAGTTTGTTCAAGTTGAAATGAATAAACAAGTATTAGATTTGTGTAAGTTGGTTCTATAAATATGTACCATTTGAAATGAATAGACAAGTAATTTTTGGAATTTGTTGTATTATTTGTTTGCATTTGTTTATAAGCTGGTTCTATAAGCATTGTTTATAACAGTTGTTACTATAAGTTGGTTCTATAAGCAATGATTATAACAGTTGTTGTATAATTTGTTTGCATTTGTTTATAACAGTTGTTATAATTTGTTGTTGATGTCACAATTTGTTGTATCAGTTGTTACAGTTTGTTGTATCATTTGTAAATAAGTCAGATTACATAAGTCATAGGCAAAATACATAGTGATAACATTGAAACCATAAGTCATAGCCAAAATACATAGTGATACCCAAAATACATAAGTGACACCCAAAATACATAAGTCATACCCAAAATACACAAGTCATAACTTGTGACAGATAACAGACAGAAACTAACAAAGTGGTAAAGGTTCAAACTTAAACTAATAAAGTGAACACAAAATTTCATAGACTTAAACTAAATTTTCCAAGTTGGCCCAACAGTTGATCTCTTAGTAGGTGTGAATCTCCTTGTTGTTGGCCCAACAACAGTCTTGGCTGCAGTCAGTCTTGTGGTAGGTCCTGGTGGTATGAAAGGCTTAGTTGGCCTTCTGATAGGTAACTTCTTGGCCCTTCCATGAGATGCTGAAGTAGATGATTGGCCCTTCTTAATTGGTTGTTTTGCTGCCCTTCCATGAGATGCATGAGATGCTTGGGATGGTTGCTGAGATTCATGAGTGACTCCTTGTGAAACTTGTGTTGATGGTTGTTGGGATGGCTGTTGAGATTCATGAGTGGCTCCTTGTGAAACTTGTGTGGATGGTTGTTGGGATGCCTGCTGAGATGGCTGCTGTGAGGCCTGCTGAGATGGTTGTTGTGAGGCCTGCTGAGATGGCTGCTGTGAGGCCTTCTCATTTTTTTGTCTGAACCATCTATCTCACCCTGCTCTAAATTCCTTCTCTTTTTTGGTCTTCCAGACATCTTCTGTAATTCCCCATAATTTTATGAACGTTTTGGATAATATTATTATGATCAACTGGGTTCCGGTGTACTCTGAGCAATTATTGGATAAAATAATTAGAGTAAACTGACGAACTCGGAATTGATTAGACTAATATTATTTAGCGTGGAGTTTTATTAATTGGTGCATTTGTGATAATTGGGACAATTAGTAGTATTACCATTTAATGTATTTTTCTATATCTTTTCCTTTCCACCATTTGCTAAAATATAGTAACTTTTGAGAGAGAAAGTGAAGAGAAGGAAAAAGGAAGGAAAAGGAGAGGAAAAATTCTCAAGAGCTCTAGGACTTGAATCATCAACCCATCTTCATCTTCTCATCTCAGCTTCATCATCCTCATCTTGTAATCCAGGTGGGTTCTAGTTAGATGCTTTAGAGTAGAGTTTTATTGAGTTTAGAGATAGTTTTGATATTGTGAGAAATGAGAAATTTTGCACTAAAAATCATGTTTTAATGTCCCTTATGATTGTTACATGTTAGCTATGTGTTGTTGTGTATCCAATTGGTATTTTGCTGGTGTTTAGAAGTGAATTGGAAGGGAAAATGGATCACTTTCGCAGAACCCATTATGCGGGAAAATTCTGGTTTTCACGCTGCCCATACGCGTATCACTCAAGGCAATATGCGTATTGGTTAAGGAAATACGCGTATGGCCATGAAGAAATGTGGGCAATACGCGTATGGGGTTCCATTTTCTCGGCCATCTGCCCATTTGCGTATTGGTACGCGTACGGTTTGGGGCAATACGCGTATGAGGTAGGGTAGTACGCGTATTGGAATTTTAAATGGAATTTTTAAGGGAAAGCAGCCTCTGTCCATATGCGTATCACTTTGGGCAATACGCGTATGGCTGGGCGAGCCAGCTGGGCAATACGCGTATGGCACAAGGCAATACGCGTACGGCCAGTGGGAGTGCAGAATTGTGTTTTTCGCGTTACCTTTTCTCGTTATTTTCCATAACTCGTGTTCCGTTTATCCGTTTTTAACATTCTTGATATCGTTGGAAAGCTAATAGAATGTACTTTCTTATGAAAATGGTTTTGAGATTTGTTGGCCGATTTAATTATGTCGGGAATTTGGAATAGTGTCGTTTTGTCGACTTTTATCGTGTAATGGTGTGTAATTGTTGTTGAATATGCATGTTAAAATATGAAACAGGTAGAGTGAGGAAACCTTAGTACAATAGAATGACTTAGAGAATCGTGCGACAATTCTTACACCGATACTAGAAGAGTATCTTTGTTAAGTAGTTGTTAGTGGAGGATCGTATTCCTCTGGTTTGTTGTGTGTGTGTCTTAATAAATACCGTGACCCGTGCTGAAGTGCTCCTTGTGTGGGCTGGGCGGGGAGAAGTATTTATTAAGTAAGTAACTGTGACCCGTGCTGAAGTGCTCCTTGTGTGGGCTGGGCGGGGAGAAGTTACTTAGTGGTTGGTACCGTGACCCGTGCTGAAGTGCTCCTTGTGTGGGCTGGGCGGGGAGAAGTACCAACTGTAGATAACCGTGACCCGCGTTGTATTTTTCTTGTATGGTTGGCCGGGGAGAAGTTATCTATGTTAAGAATCCGTGACCCGCGTTGTATTTGCCTTGTATGGCTGGCCGGGGAAAAGATTCTTAACTTGTATGTCGTTTTGTGTTTTGCACGATTGTCTCTCTAGTCAGAATGTTTGAACTCAAAGTCTAGTTCCTTTTCCCCCGACTTGAGTTAGGTTTTGGTTAGAACCTTTTAAAGCCGAGAGAATCCATAAGATAGAGAACTCACTGAGATTTGACGTATCTCACCCCACTGTTGTTGTTTACATCACAGGTCCTGCAGGTTCGGCGAAGGGTAAGGACAAGGTTGTTTGACTTTCCTTACGGATCGTAGCTTTTGTGTGGCAAGGCTTCCGTTGTGAAGATTTTTGAGTTCATTATTAATCTAGTTCTTAGTATTTGTCTTTGGAACATCTTGTAGATATACTATGCCGTAGTTTTTTTGTGTTTAGGCTTTTTGGGCATGTATATGTATAATGTGTTTACTAGGAACTTATTGTATATTTCAGTACCAAAAGTGGAATTCATGTATAATATATGCTTTGATGTATGTATTTATATATGTGCATTACAGTTGGTATCAAAGCAGGTCGTATCCTCGACCTAACCATGAAATAGAATAAGTTTTCTTTCCGTTTCATATGCGTGGTGTCGCCTTTGGTCTTAAGTGTTATATTTATGGTATTGAGCCTGATCAACTTAATCCTATCTGTATGACATCCAGGAACATGGCTGATAGGCGCAGAAACAATCGTGGTAGGCCCCGAACTACTCCAGCTGGGACAAATCCGTCGGTCGACGATGGGAATGCTCCTCTGTATCAATTTATGCAACAGATGCAGCAACAACAAAATCAGTTTATGCAGCAAATGGTTCAACAATTTAATGAGGGTCTGCATCCTCAGGTGGTTGTTCCAGAAGTGGTAGGTGGGACTTTCCGGGATTTCTCTCGCATGAATCCTTCAGAATTTCATGGCGGATTAGATCCTGTAAAGGCTCACGAATGGATTTCAGGTATGGAAAGGATTTTCTTGATAGTGCCTTGTACCGAAGAGAATAAAGTAGTTTTTGCTTCGCATTCCTTGAAGGGTCCTGCCATGAGATGGTGGGAGAGTGCGTCAGCTCTTATGACTATTCAGGGTGTGCCCAAGGTCTGGGAACAATTCAAGGTAACTTTTATGGAGATATATTTTCCTAGCTCTTTGCGGACTCAGAAAGAGTTTGAATTTCAACAGTTAAGACAGGGTAATATGTCTGTGGCCAGTTATGCTGAAAAGTTTGAAAATATGGCTGCTTATTCTAGGCATGCTATGTATGCTCCGGATGAACGGTGGAAAATAGATCAGTTTCTTTTTGGACTAAAAGCGGAAATATCTCATAGTGTCTCTCAGAGGGAATTTACTACTTATGCAGAAGTTCTAAGACAATGTTATGTGGCGGAGCATAGTTTGATGAAAGTGCAAGCTGAAAGTGTTGCAAGTAGGGTAAGTCAGGGTGATCGTGGAAGAGCAAGTCAACAGTTTGGGCCAAGATCACCAGCTTTCAAAGGAAAGCAAGTTGCTAGACCTAATGCTATTCCTCTATGTAAAGTGTGCAACAAACGTCATTTTGGGAAGTGTACCGATGGGAATTTTAGGTGTTATAATTGTAATGGTTTGGGTCATATGGCTAGAGACTGTACTCAGAATAAAAGCCAAGGGCAATGACGGAATACCGGGATGGTTTATACCTTGGATGCAAGGAAGACAAAGAATGATAACTCCTTGATTGCGGGTATGTGTTTCGTAAATGGACATCCTTGTTTTGTTTTATTTGATTGTGGGGCAACGCATTCTTTTGTGTCAACACGATGTGTGAAGCGACTTGAGTTGCAAGTTGTTCCTTTATTTCCTCCTATGGTGGTCACTACCGCCATGGATGAAATTGTTGGGACACCATTGATGTGTGAAAATTGTGTTTTGTCTGTGAATGATAGAGTTTTCCAGATCGACCTTATCTGTTTACCGCTTAAGAAAGTTGATGTTGTTTTGGGAATGGATTGACTTTCTGCTAATTCGGTGTTTATTGGGTGTGAGGAAAAGCTAATCATTATTCCATCCGATGAGGCTACTCCAAGGGATGTTTTAACGACTATTTTGGAAGGTACGGTTGGAATGATAAATTTCTTATTTGAAAAGGAGAAGTCTATTCTGTTGGTTGTTACTAAGGAGGAGAGTAGCAACCTTCAAGTTTTGAGTATTCCGGTAGCTTGTGAGATTCCGGAAGTTTTTCCCGAGGATGTCACTTCTCTTCCTCCGGAGAGGAAAGTGGAATTCTCTATTGACCTGATACCGGGAACGGCTCCAATATCCATTTCTCCGTATCGGATGGCACCACTTGAACTAAGAGAACTAAAGGATCAATTGGAAGAATTGATGGCTAAGCATTTTGTTCGACCAAGTGTTTCTCCTTGGGGAGCTCCAGTGTTATTGGTAAAGAAAAAGGATGGTGGAATGTGATTGTGTATTGATTACCGTCAGTTGAATAAGGTCACCATCAAGAATAAATACCCATTACCAAGGATAGATGATCTGTTAGATCAATTGAAAGGAGCCTGTGTGTTCTCGAAGATTGATCTACGGTCGGGTTATCATCAGATTCGTGTGAAGAGTTCAGATGTACCAAAGACTGCGTTTAGAACCCGTTATGGGCATTATGAGTTTTTGGTGATGCCTTTCGGTGTGACGAATGCTCCGGCAGTTTTCATGGATTATATGAACCGAATATTTCAACCTTACCTGGACCAATTTGCGGTGATTTTCATTGATGACATTCTTATCTATTCTCGTGATCCTCAAGAGAATGGAGAACACCTAAGAATTGTTTTATCCATCTTACAAGAGAAGCAACTTTTTGCTAAGTTAAGTAAGTGTGAGTTTTGGATGTCTGAGGTTAATTTTATTGGTCACGTCATATCTCAGGGAGGTGTAGCGGTCGATCCATCAAAAGTTGAAGCAGTGATTAATTTGGAGAGACCGAAGAATGCTTCTGAGGTTAGAAGTTTCTTGGGATTGGCAGGGTATTACAGAAGGATTATCAAAGGTTTTTCGCAACTGGCGTTACCAATGACGAGACTTACTCGAAAGGATTGTTCGTACGAGTGAGATTCGGCTTGTGAAAGAAGTTTTATGAGTTTGAAAAAAAGATTGACGACCACTCCTGTTTTGGTTATTCCGGATCCTAGCAAGTCGTATGAAGTATATTGTGATGCATCGAAGATGGGATTAGGAGGTGTGTTAATGCAAGATGGACATGTTGTGGCTTATGCTTCTCGACAGTTGAAAATCCATGAAGAGAACTATCCAACGCATGATTTAGAATTGGCGGCAGTTGTATTTACTTTGAAAGTGTGGCGTCACTATTTGTATGGTGTACGTTTTGAGATGTTTAGCGACCACAAGAGCTTAAAGTACCTCTTTGATCAGAAAGAGTTGAACATGCGTCAAAGGAGGTGCATGGAATATTTGAAAGATTATGACTTGGAGCTAAAATACCATCCGAGTAAAGCCAATAGAGTGGCGGATGCATTGAGTAGGAAGGTGTTGCATAATGCCGAGTTGATGATGCTAGAGTATACTTTATTGGAAAAATTTTGAGATCTAAATCTTCAATTTGTTTGGACTCCTAATGAGGTGATGATGGGAAATTTGAATATCCATTCTACTCTTAGGGAAGAAATCCAACAAGAACAAGGAGTAGATGAGAAGTTACAAGAGGTGTTAGTACAACCGGGTTTTGTGCGAGCTACCGACGGAATTATTTTGTTTAACCAAAGGATTTGTGTTCCGGATAACACGGAGTTAAAAAGGAGGATTTTGGAAGAAGCGCATAAGGGTGTTTTTACTATACATCCGGGGTCTTCAAAGATGTATCAAGATTTAAAGAGGGACTATTGGTGGTCCGGGATGAAAAGGGATATTGCGGTGTATGTGTCGGAATGTGCGGTGTGCCAACAAGTGAAGATTGAGCACCAAAGGTCGGGTGGCTTGTTGCAACCTTTAGAAATTCCGGTATGGAAATGGAATAGTATTTCTATGGACTTCGCCGTTGGACTACCCCGTACTCAGGGTGGTTATGATTCGATTTGGGTAATTGTGGATCGGTTAACGAAATCCGCGCATTTCTTAGCTGTGAAGACTACCTATAAGGCGAGTCATCTCGCAAGGTTGTTCATTTCGGAGATAGTGAGATTGCATGGTATTCCCACTAGTATCGTTTCGGATAGAGATCCAAAGTTTACTTCCAGATTCTGGAGAGCTTTTCAACAAGCTATGGGAACGAAGTTGTGTTTGAGTACGTCGAATCATCCGCAAACGGATGGTTAGACGGAACGGACAATACAACCCATGGAAGATATGTTGAGAGCTTGCGTACTTGAAAGTGGAGGAAATTGGATAGAACTTTTGCCATTGATCGAATTCTCTTATAATAACAGTTATCATGCGAGTATTGGTATGGCACCTTATGAGGCATTATATGGGAGGAAGTGTAGGACACCTTTGTGTTGGGCAGAAGTTGGTGATGATAGGATGTTGGGACCCGAGATTATTCATGAAACTACGGAGAAGATTAGGATGATCCGTGATAAGGTTAAACAAGCACAAGATCGTCAGAAGAGTTATGCGGATAACCGTAGAAGACCTTTAGAATTTGAAGAAGGCGATCACGTGTTTTTGAAAGTTACTCCGAGATTGCGGTTGAAAGGACCGTTTCGGTTGCGGAAATTAAGTCTGAGATACGTGGGACCGTATCAGATTTTGGAAAGAATTTATGAAGTAACTTACAGATTGACCTTACCGCCTTCTCTGTCAGAGATGCACGACGTATTTCATGTGTCTCAGCTTCGAAAATTTGTCCTAGATCCTCTTCAGCCAGTTTTACCAGATACAATTGAGATAGAAGTGTAGCACCTCAAAATTTTCCCTCTTGCTTTTAGCTTTTATTGGCTTATGTTGCATTGCATTTTGGCATAATCATCATTCTGCATTTCATAGGTTCCTTGGCATGGGATCAGGGTGTCCAAACTAAATGCATGGAGCCTTGAGCCTCAAGAGGTCTTAATTGAGTCATCACCTTATCATATGATCAAGTCTGACAAGAGAAAGCAAGGGAATCACATCTTCCTACTCAGTGCAAAACTAGGGTTTGGAATTCTTGAGTAGAATGCCCCAATGGGCAAGATCTTTGAGCTTTTATCTCCTCCAAATGTCATATATCATCTTTGTTAGACAAGATATACATCATATTCAGAGGAATTTGGATTTGGAGGATGTGCATTTTTCTCCTAGACTAAGGGTTTGAAACTAGGGTTTGCCATGAAAGCAGATTATTTCTGATTTCTTGGGAAAGACTTGATCTCATGGTATTCTACATGTTCTTAAGTGTATAGGGATGGAAAATTGCCCATTAGTTCATTTCAGAAGAGGTTCAATTGGTCAATTGATTGAGAATCAGGCAAATTGGGGAAAAGTCAACTGTGCAGAGGAGAAAGTCAACTCCTGATTTTCAAGGTCAAATTCGTGAAATTCAAGTTACATATGTTCCTTGGACAAAATTTGATCAAGAAATGATGGAGGAATCATGAAAAATCAAGAAATGTACAAAGTTTCCATTTTTAGAAACTTAAGGTTTCCAAAAATGGTAAGTTTGGACCATTTTTCACCACACTTTGAGGCATTCTTTCCCCGTGATAAAAGCTCCAAACCTCAGGCCCAAGTTGAGCCAATTAAAGTTCACACTCTAAGCTTCAAATCCATACCAAGAACTCTTCCATTGGATCAAAATTGAGGGAGTTATGATCAATCAAAGTTTGGCAAAACTAGGTCAAAAACCAAGTCATGACCAAGCAAGCTCAGGCCCATGCGCCATAATTTCATCAAACACATGGTGGGCAGAATGTCAAGCTAATTTTCTCAACGATGGAAGCTCCAAATGGAAAAATGTTGAACATCAAAGTTGTTCATCTCAGTGTCCTCTTCAAATTTAATGTTGGACAATTTTCCATTTGAGCAAGTTATAATGGAGTTACAGTGCCCCAAATTCGATGCGTTCATGCTGAATTTTCCAAGTCATGTTGCCATGCCAACCTACCAACTTGCCACTCCCATCACCACCATAAGTGACCATGAACCCTCCACACCATAGCTAACCTTCCTAACTCGCCCCTAACTAACTTAACTCAGTTAGTTAGGTTAAACTCAGTTAATCATTCCCAAACTCACTTAACTAACTCACTTAACCACCCTAGTTAACACTAACTCAACATATATATTCAAATTCACACACAATTTCAAGCTCTCTCTCTCATTTTTTCACATTCTCAGAAAACGTTCTCAAACTTTCTCTCCACTCTCTCTCTCTTTGATCTCACACTATTCTTCATCTTTTCATCATAATCACTATCAAAAATCTCAAGTTTCTCTCTCACTCTCAAGAGTTCAGATCAGGATTTTGCTCTCATTTCTCCATCATTCTTTAAGCAGGATCACCTCCATAACCTTCTCTTTCTACTGTATGCATTAGATTTGCTTGAATCCACCATTGAAGAAATCTCAAGTTTCACTCATCACACCAAATTTCTACTCCGATTAAGTATTGGATCTGGTGTTAGCCTTTATTTGGCTCAAAGTGTTGATTTGAAGATCTTGCAAGAAGTTCTTGTATTTCTAAAACACAAATTAGCATCTCACAAGGTTAGGGATCTTGAAACTTTTGCTTTATTTCATCATGATTTTAGCGATTTATAATGTGAAATTAGTAATCATGCATTGCATCTGGAAGTCCTGAAATGATGGCACACCATTAGTTGTTCAATTTGGATTTTATGTGATTTTGTGATTTTTGTGAAATTTGTGTTTGAACATATCACTTTCGTGCCATTTTTCTTGATGTTAGAATGATCTTTTTGAGATTTAATTAGCATATTCATGATCTATGAAGTTTGGGCTTCAGTTTGGTATTTTATTTTGTTAATTTTCGTTAAGAATTGATGGAGTTATTTGAGGTAGAAGATTGATAAAAAATTTTGCGTTTTTTTCTGGTTTTTATGAGAAATTCTGCACTTTGCATGAGTTAATTATGGAGGTGATGATGTGTCCGCACATTATTGGTTATGTTTTTACTTTCCAATGATTAAGAAATGATTAAGCAATCATGTATTGATGATGGTGAGAGAGAAGGAGACGCGTGTGACCACGCGATTGATTCTTTTTGTTGGTGGGCCCATGGAATAACATCACGCATGGAAGTCAGCGCGTGTTTCTTCTTGGCTGATGAGTGGAGATAACGGTTCGCATGCACCAGCCTTCATCAGTCGTATCGTGGACGCGCAACGTGAACCTTATGATATGCTTACTTTTTTGATACTCACACGGCTGATCGGATCAACGGATCTCCTTGGGTCAAAATGTTGACCGGCATCCATATGATACACCCCAGGCCACATGTGCATCTAGGCCTTGTCAAGTTGCTAGGCACACCCCCTTGTTAAGCCCATTTCCTTCTCTTAAACTAGAAACTACTTTTCCAACACCTCCTTTTATTTTCTTCCTTTCTTTTATTCCCTTTGCATATACATTTCATATTTGATTTTTAAAAATACCATATAAACTCCAAAAATTCCGAAATAATTCACATGTGTTCTTAACTCATTTAAATAATTTTCTATTTTTTTTAAATTCAGATTTTAATAAGGATGGATCATATTTTCATAATTTCTTTTCAATTTCTTTTTCAATTGAACTTTTCTTTGATACTTGCACTTGTACATTTTATTTCTCCCATCTCACACAACACTTTTTACTCATTCTTTTTGCATTGATTAGATAACATACTGAAGCATATAAAAATATTTTGTTTACATTTTTAACTCATTTTTCTCATGTGTTTTGATGTGCATATTTGAGCTTTCTTTGGATGTGTTTCGAGGTGAATGTGTGAACTCATTTGAGCACGTTTCTTGTTGAATTTTGTGCTATGCTTTTTACATGTGATTACATTCTGACTTAGTTGATGTGTGTTCTATTTTCAGGATTTTACAATTTTATTTTCCATTTGTTTATGCTTGTTAGATTAGAGGACCTTTTGTGAAATTTTGCTAACATCTAAACTCTAGTTTAGGTAGGCATTTATGCCATCCCATTATGATTTGTTTGTACATATTTTATAAGTAATTTGCATGATATTGTAGGTCATATTTGTTTCATTATAAGTCATTTTGATTGGTGTTGGCATTTGATTTGAGTTTATGCATTTTAATTTGAAACTTTGACATGTTTCCACCTCTTATCTCTTCTTGAGCTTTACATATTTTGTGCTTGCATTTTATATGCCACTTCCCTCATTCCATTTGCATCTCATCAATGTTATGCCACTACCCATATGCATTCATTAATCATTTCACATATTATGCATCTTTGATATGTCATTTTGTGTATCTAATTGAACATGTTTCACTTCTCCTTACTTCTACTTCATCTTATCTCTTCTCCTTGTATTCTTTTATCCATGTTTGGTATGGTGATTCATGTGCTTGATGAGACATTTATAAATAGTATTTGGTTCTGACTTTGATATTTTGTGAAGCATTGTTACATGATCACTTTGCATTTCCACTCATTCTTCATATATTCCTTTCATAAGTACATTTCTTTGATGTTTAGTGCTTTGATTGTGCATGGTTTGTATGTTTTAGATCTTTTAATTTTAGAGGATTCTCTTTTGGTTTAGGTTCTGACCTTGAATGATTCTTAACTCTTAGGGTCTTAATTCATTGGATTTTAATGTGTCTAATCATTGTTTGTTATACTTTCCATCTTTCACTACTTGTAATTCGTGTGAACTAACCTTTTCATATAGGTGCACATGGTAAGTAAGTGTGTGGACATGTTTCCACATACACTTCTCCTTCTCATCTTCTCTTATTTCTTTTAATATTTCAACTTGTGATCTTGATAAGCATTTATATGCTTTCCTCGAATAACTTCTTCTTCATCCCTCTTTAAGATCAACTTAACTTCCACCTTGGAAGTAAGTTGCTTCTTTTGCTCTTCTTCTCCTTTCTCTTAGGATTAGGTTTTCTTAAACCACATTAACTATAGGATCACCAAGCATGCTAACACTAGGGTGAGTCTTAGTCCCCCACATTAGATTTTACCTTTGTTTCCATTTGAGTCTCTATCTTTCTCATCTCAAAACAAAAGTAAAAGACACTTAATGAGGGCATAACGTGTATTGCACTTAAACCTAGAGTGTGGGAAATGGAAGGAGGAGGGTTTCTCTCCACCTTCCTAGAGTGTTTAGCATACGGCCTATTAGGACGACCATGCGATGCATTCGATCTTATACGATAGACTTGAATGCAATATGCGTTATAAAAACAAAAACAATCAAAACACTTCTTCTTAAAAGACAAAAACAAACAACAACGTCTTTCCTTCGGGAATTTCTCTCCTCATCTCATTCACTCATTCCTTAAGGATGCGTCATTTCCGTTCTACCGCAAACAGGTAACGCCTAAGTCTCCATACAGCGAGCTGCAACACCTACACTGCTAGGACGCGAACGTTGACATATTCCACTAAAAAACACAAACAACTTTCCCTAGGTGAGGGGAACTACGTCGCTCTGATTCTCATGTTCCCGATGAGATACGTAGGCAGTGGGGTAGGGCCCATTCGAGCACTTCTTTTATTTTCCCTACATTTGTTTCTCATTCTCTCTCCTTCCCTCTTCCAGTTCTCCAGTTAGCAGCTCTTTTTCCAGTATCTTTTCTATCACCCTTTGATCGAGACAAGCAGGCGTGGATCCCATCGGGTACAATGGACGCGTTGGGTACTAACACCTTCCCTTCACGTAACCGACTCCCGAACCCAGTTCTCTTGGTCGTGAGACCATGCTCTATCCTTTCTCTCAGGTTTACGCAGTGTTTCCTTTCCATCTCTTGGGATAAATACAATTTGCTGGCGAATCTGTTTCGGTGCCACTTTCGCGTTTGTACTTGGATGAAAATCCCAGGAGCGACAGCTGGCGACTTTGCTGGGGACTACCAATGAGACCAGAATCTCTGGTTCCCTAAGAGATTCAATCCTAGAGCTTGTTTGTTTTCTTTCATTGGGTGTTTACTTGGGTGCTGTATTTTGCTATATTTACTATTTTGGCTGCATTGCTGTTTACTGCTTTACTGTATATTACTGTATTACTGTATTTACCACTTTTACTGCATTACATATCATTATTATGCTGGACTATGCTGTGGTTTTCTGTTTGGCGGGAAGGGTGTTCTGAGAGATAAGCCCACTACTTGCGTGGTGGTGACCACGTATTGTTGTTCATGAGACCCACAACCAGACGAGGTTCTATCAGGAGCTATCTGCTACTGCATGTTATGCAGGCCAGTAGTTATTCTCTTGAGGGACTGTCGACTCTGGTGACCATTCCCTAGGACTCAGTTGCGGCACTCCTCCCGACACGTTTTGTGGCAAACCTATTGCACATTCTCGATCCGAGGACCTAATGCTGAGAACTTGCTATAGGATGTCCTTTTGAAAGAGAATCAGTGGAGGCACTCCTCAATTGGCGATAGTACTGTACCCCGAGGGATGAATGTATTATTGCTTCTCGACCTCAGTGCCTGAAGCTGAGGACCTTTCACTTTTGGAATCAGTTGAGGCCTCCTCGATTGATGATGATGCCAAACCAGAAATGGTGAACGTATCATCATTTCTCGACCTGAGAGCCCGGGATACTGAGGATCTTAGTACCCACACGTGAGAAGGGCGGGTTGTTTATAGGTTTACAGGTAACCATAACCTCCTACATACCCGGTTTTCTGTTGTCATTACGCAAAAGGAGAATTCATCCTATTATATTCAGATGGTTTCTATCTATGGTTCTATATTGTTCTCAGAGCTACACTGACACCGTTCACAGTTCAGCACAGACACTTGGCACCTTGATACCATGCCCTTTGCATTGCATTTACATATCCTAACATACATGTTTTTTTCATTTCCAGGTGCATATTTTACCCTTGATTCCAGTCAGCAGGTTCTCACAAGGATGAATACTAAAGAGAGGAAGAATATCATCAGTTACAAGTTCCTCACGCCTACTCTAGGCCATATTATTGCCCTGAAGGGAATGGCGAGCCCTGAAGTGCGAGCTGCTTTTGAAGAGAAATATGGGTGGATTTTATCTGTTGTCTACAATGTCAGTGATTACGAATACAGGGGTCTCCACACGTTGATGCAGTTCTACGATCCGCCTCTGAGGTGTTTTGTATTTCCAGACTATGTGTTGGTACCTACCTTAGAGGAGTATTCCAGCATGTTAGGGATTGCAATTAAGGAGGAGCCTCCTTTCTTTGGGTCTGTGGGTGGTCTTGACTTTGGAAAAGTAGCTGATGCTCTTTATTTGAGCAAGTCAGAGTTAGAAGCCAATATCTCCAACAAAGGAAAGCTTCGAGGTTACAAGCTGGGGTATTTGGTAAAGAAGGCTCTGGAGGCTGCGAAAGACGGGAATTGGGTTGTTTTTAATGCTTTGCTAGCCCTTTGTGTATATGGTATTGTATTGTTTCCCAATGAGCCTGATTTTGTTGATACGGACGCCATTCGGATATTCATGATGAAAAATCCGGTACCAACACTGTTGGGAGATCTTCACTACTCCTTGTACAACATAAATGAAAAGAAAAGAGGAGGGATAGTTCGTTGTTGCGCACCTTTGTTCTACAGGTGGTTTGCAAGTCGCTTACCGCAATCAGGAGCTTTTGTGGATTCCAAATATTCTCTAGAATGGAGTCAGCGTTTAATGGGACTGGTTGCCAAGGACATCATATGGGTAGACCATGGGCTAGTTGGCAAGAACATTATCCACAGTTGTGGTGAGTTTCCTAATGTTCCACTAATAGGAAGAAAAGGGGGAATAAACTACAATCCTTCTTTGGCCGTCCGGCAATTTGGGTATGCTCTGACAGGTCCGCCCATTAAGAGAGATGTAGAGGAGTCCCTGTATTTCCACACATCAGATGGTTGGGAAACAGCACAAAAAGCTTCTGAAAGTTGGGTCAGTGTAATGAAGAAAGGGAAAGTTGCTCTAGGCAAACCCAACAATCGGGCTTATCCAGCATATGAAGAGTGGGTGAAGAAAAGAGTTGAAGATTTTCACTTGCCTTTTGGTGATGCGGCCCGTCTGTATCCAGATGATGAGAAAGAAAGAAGTATTGTCACTGTGGAAGAATTCGACAAGTTGCAAGCTTTAGTGGAAAAGCTTCAAGAAGAGAATTCTGAGTTGAACAGTCATCTGCAAGAAGCGCTATATACCAACAAAAGATTGGAACAGAAAGCCCAAGAAGTTGAAAAAATCCTAACGGCAAAAGAAAAGGATTTTGCCGAAAGAGCTCAACATTTCCAGAAAATCAGTAAGGGTGTCGATGCTGCCACTCAAGCTCATAAAAAGACCAAACAGGCTTTAGCCCAGGCCAAAGATACGCTAGCCAAGCTTCAGCAAGCCTGGGATGAGGTCAGAATAGAGAATGCAGAGTTGCGCGAGCAATCAAAGGCCAAAGAGGATGAACTTCTTAGAGCGCATGAACAACGGAGAAAGCATCGGGAAGACTTTGGAAAAAGCCAAGAGCTGCTGAAAAATGTTAATGATGAACTGAAAATGTCCAAGAAAAAGCTTAAGGATGCCATGATGGAGATGGGAAGACTCAAGATACAAGTTGGGGTGAAAAGGTTTAAGGAAGTGAGTACTGATGAAGCTCTCCTGATGCACGCAAATTCCTTAGCCGAAGCTCTGCAGAGGAGAGACATTTTGATCAGAGAGATGATTGAAAGGCCGAGGCATCAGCGCACCAGAATCCTTTTCGAAGAAATCAAGCATTCTAGTGAGAAATTGAAAGATTTGGAGTTAGATGTTTGATCTTACTTTCCCATCTTCTTAATGTAGTTTTGTTGATGTACTGTTGGCTACCATCAGACTTGTTGATGGAGCCATTTCCTTAATGTAATTCCCATTTACGGACTCATTGTAAAATGCTTCGGCACTTATTAGTTTTCTGTTGAATTCAATGAATGGCTTATTAAAAGGGGTTTCTTCGGCATCACGCTATTCACCAGCACATAATCACAGCACAGTTCTTCGCAATATTTTTCTCTCAACGTTATGTGACTATTGTGATCAAGGCTGGAATCAGGGGGTAAAACGCCCTGGAAATGAAAAACATGACATTTGCATTCTCATGATCATAAGCATTTTTGCATAATAGGTACTTGTTCCGTTTTTTTTCCTAACTCTTATCTAATTTCAGGCAGGATAGCTGATCAACCGATTCATCAATATTCTACTCGACTCAACCAGAAAAGAGTAATGGAGCAAATGCAAGCAGAGATGGCCGCTATGCAAGCGCGCATCACCCAATTCATGTAAATGATGCAAGGGGTCGTACAGGGACAAGAGCAACTCAGGACTCTCGTTCAGCCCCTGGTAGCAAGGGTGGATGAGAATGGGGTACTTCATGGTGGTGTTCAGAACAGTGTTATTCCTCCGGGCGGAGGTGCCAATGGACACAATATTCAGAATGGACCTCCGGGCGGAGTGCCAGTTCCCACTGTTGTTATCCCTCCGGGCGGAGGAGAGAATGGGGTGATTCCTTCTGTGGTTGGAGGAGGAAACAGTATCCATGCAGTTCATGGCTATCACTTTGATGACCAACAAGACGATGTTTTCTCGGTACCAGGTGGAGATGCTGGTCTCCCGGTTGTTGATGACCAAAGGATTAGAATGATTGAAGAGCAGCTAAGAGGGATGGTAAACCAAAATTCTGTGGGAATGTATCTGGATGACCTAGGGCTGGTTCCTGATGTAAGAATTCCTCATAAGTTCCAAGTCCCCACTTTTGAGAAGTACAACGGCACTACTTGCCCCAGGACACATGTTCGGGCACACGCAAGAAAGATGGCTGCGCACTCCCGTGATGAAAAACTGTTGATGCACTTTTTCCAAGACAACTTGTCTGGAGCGTCTCTGGAATGGTATATGCAGCTTGAGAGGAGCCATGTACGCAACTGGAGAGAGATGGTGGAAGCATTTGTGAAACACTATCAATATAATACTGACTTGGCTCCCAACCACACACAGTTACAAAATATGTCTCAAAAGAGTGGTGAAAGTTTTAAGGAGTATGCGTAGAGATGGCGCGAGTTGGCGGCAAGGGTACAACCACCCATGCTGGAGAAGGAAATGCTGAATCTGTTTATGGATACTTTGCCAGGACATTATTATGAAAAGTTGTTACCTTGCATGTCGGGCAGGTTTGCCGACTTAATCATGGTTGGGGAAATGCTAGAAGGTGGAATCAAAGCTGGGAAAGTTTCGGGTAATGATGGCTCGTCTTTTAGCCAGGGGAAGAAACCATATGTGAATTACAAAAAGAAGGAGGAAACTAATTTTGTCTCATCTTACCGAGGCAAAGGGAAGCAACGCCAGGACTATAATCAGCAGGTAGCATCAGTGACAATTCCGGCAGCACCTCCACAGCAGCAGCAGAATCGTGCTCCACGCCAGCAGCATTTTACGCCTAGACAGAACTGACATTTCGACACTCTACCCATGCCGTATTCATAGTTGCTTTAGCACTTACTTCAGCTGCAGCTAATTCAAAAGAGGACTCTAGCTCCTATCACTGGTAATCCACCTCCGGGTTATAATCCTAACGCCCATTGCGACTTCCATTCTGGGGCACCCGGACATCATATCGAGGACTGTAAGGCTTTTAAGCACAAAGTCCAAGACTTGGTGGATTCTAAGGCTATAAACTTTTCGAATGATGTGCCGAATGTTATCCAGAACCCGATGCCTGATCATGGCGGGCCAAGGGTTAGTGTTGTGTTAAAGGAGAATGAATTTCTGAATCTGGTTATGGATGTGAGAAAATTAAAGACTCCTTTGTTGGTGGTAAAGGAGAAATTATTGATGGGTGGCGTGGACCCCGGTTGTGACAAGAATTGTTCAGAATGTATGTTACGGACGAATGGTTGTGAGTTGTTGAAATCAGGAGTCCAAAAGTTGATCGATGAAGGTAGGTTGCAGCTTGACAGGTGTGACCAACGACAAGAGGATATTGGCAGCGATGTGGCTACTATCACTATTCCATTCAAGACAATCACGATTTCAGCGGCGGCAAGACCAGCGCCGGTTGTGATCACAGGTCCTGGACCCATTCTTTATGAGAGCACCAAGGCCATTCCTTGGAACTACGGTGCAGAAGTTTTCGTCAATGGGCGGAAACAGGAGTTAGGGGGAACTTCAGTAGCAAGTTCCAGTCTTGAAAATAACGAAGAAGCGGGAGCCATTACCCGAAGTGGTAGAATCTTGACTCCTTCCGATGAACAGGCTGATAATTCTAGACAGGACAAGGGTAAATGGGCCGTAGATAATTCCGTGCAGACCCCGGCAGTGACTGACTCCGTAGTAAGGCCAGCTGATAGTCCTTTCTCAGAGAATGTGGAAGAATTCATGAGATTGATTCGAAGAAGTGGCTATAAAATAGTGGACCATTTGCATCAGACTCCATCCAAAATATCAATATTATCCTTGTTGTTGTGTTCGGAAGCTCGCCGAAACGCATTGTTGAAGGTACTGAATGCGGCTTATGTCCCCCAAGAGATTTCAGTCAATCAGCTTGAAGGGGTGATAACTCATGTTAATGTAGGCAACGGTTTGGGGTTTACTGATGCTGACTTGACTCCAGCTGGGAGAAACCATAACAACGCCGTGCATATTTCTGTTGAGTGTCGTGGGTCGTTGATGTCTCATGTGCTTGTGGATACAGGATCATCTTTAAATGTTTTGCCTAAGAAGGCATTGATGAAGTTGGATACCCGAGGGTTGATATGCACGCCAAGTGATTTGGTGGTGCGCACATTTGATGGGTCTAAAAGGGCTGTTTTTGGAGAGGTTGTATTGCCAATTAAAGTTGGCCCGGAGGTCTTTGACGCCACATTCTATATAATGGATATCCAGCCCGCTTACAGTTGTCTACTTGGTCGGCCGTGGATTCACAGCGTTGGGGCTGTAACGTCTACACTCCATCAGAAGCTGAAGTATATGGTGGATGGACACGTGGTGACAGTTTGCGGAGAGGAGGACATTATGATAAGCCATCTATCTACCTTCAAATATGTGGAGGTAGATGGCGAGATACAGGAAACGTTATGCCAGGCTTTTGAAGCGGTAAAAGTTCATGAGGAGATCCCAAAGGAGGTTAGCCCATCTGAAGTGGTTAAGCATCTTACAGTGGTTGATCAGCCGGAGATTTCTATGTCATCCCTTAAAGATGCACGGGCTGTAGTTGAAGCTGGAAGCTCACAAAAATGGGGTCAGATTATTGAGGTACAGAAGAAGCAAGATACCTATGGGCTGGGTTACAAGCCACCCAGTCGTCCTGAAGAGCCTCCGAAGTTTTATTGTCCGGTTCATTTTACCAGTGTCGGGGTTTTCTTTGATAGAATCAATGCTGTTGAAGAGGATGGGGGCAGCGATTGTGACATGGATAATTGGATTCGTCCCTGCATACCTGGTCAAGGTCCAAGCAACTGGTCAT
This sequence comes from Lathyrus tuberosus, assembly GCA_022829125.1. Taxonomy (NCBI): domain Eukaryota; kingdom Viridiplantae; phylum Streptophyta; class Magnoliopsida; order Fabales; family Fabaceae; genus Lathyrus; species Lathyrus tuberosus. The sequence goes on along the minus strand of JALAZF010000042.1, from coordinate 6,444,686 downwards.
CAGAGAAGATCATCCAAGTGACTGGACCAGAGTAATTTTTTTCTGTTTTTTTGTTATGTTTGATCCTATGCTCTGCCCAAGGCATAGTGAATCTTGTTTCTAGGGCTTGAACATTTCGTATGCTTTTCCTTATCAATAATAAAGGACTTTTCGCATTCAAATATTTCTGATCCCGGTTTTTCTGTTTTATTTTGCATAAAATCACATCAAAATGGCAATGTGTTTTGTTTGTTGCATACATAATAAAAACATGAATCATCTATCATGCAGGTTACCTTGTTCATATTCCATCCCTCATGATTCGGCTATGGCTCAGTATGATTTCGATAATCCCATATATCAGGCTGAAGAAGAGGTTGAGGAAGGCTGTGAACTTCCTGAGGAATTGGCCAGACTACTAAAACAGGAGGAAAGGGTAATCGTGCCCCATTAGAAGGAGATTGAGATTGTTAATTTGGGAACCGAGGATGCAAAAAAAGAGGTGAAGATTGGGGCTGCTTTGGAAGACAGTGTAAAGGGAAGATTGATTGAAATGCTTCGAAAGTATGTGGATATCTTCGCCTGGTCTTACCAAGACATGCCTGGGCTTGACACCGACATCGTGGTACACCGGTTGCCGCTCAAAGAGGGCTGTACTCCGGTTAAGCAAAAGTTGAGAAGAACGAAATCTGAAATGTCTGTCAAGATCAAAGAGGAGGTTCAGAAGCAGATAGATGCAGGATTTTTGGCTGTGACAAGTTATCCTCCGTGGGTTGCTAACATTGTGCCTGTACCTAAGAAGGACGAAAAGGTCAGGATGTGTGTTGATTACAGAGATCTGAATAGAGAAAGCCCAAAAGATGATTTCCCGCTCCCTCATATCGACGTGTTAGTGGACAACACTGCTCAATATTCTGTGTTTTCCTTCATGGATGGTTTCTCTGGGTATAACCAAATCAAAATGGCCCCGGAGGACATGGAGAAAACAACGTTCATAACACCATGGGGGACATTTTGTTACAAAGTAATGCCCTTTGGATTGAAAAATGCTGGGGCAACTTATCAGCGGGCAATGGTGACTCTCTTTCATGATATGATTCACAAAGAGATCGAGGTTTATGTTGATGACATGATCGCGAAGTCACAGGCGGAGGAGGAGCATCTGGTAAATCTGCAAAAGCTTTTCGATAGGTTGATAAAGTTCAGACTGAGGTTGAATCCGAATAAGTGCACCTTCGGGGTGAGATCGGGAAAACTACTGGGGTTTATTGTCATCGAAAGAGGTATCGAGGTTGACCCTGCTAAAGTAAAAGCCATACAAGAAATACCTGAGCCGAGAACAGAAAAAGAGGTTTGTGGTTTTCTGGGGAGGTTGAACTACATTGCGAGGTTCATATCTCATCTTACCGCCACTTGTGAACCGATATTCAAGTTGCTAAGAAAAGACCAAGCGGTCAAGTGGAATGAAAACTCTCAAAACGCGTTCGAAAAAATAAAAGATTATTTGCAGAAACCTCTGGTCCTTATGCCACCAGTGCTAGGAAGGCCATTGATTATGTATCTTACGGTTCTTGAGAACTCAATGGGGTGTGTGCTCGGTCAACATGACGAGTCAGGTAGAAAAGAGCATGCTATATACTACCTGAGTAAAAAGTTCACTGATTGTGAGTCGAGGTACTCAATGCTGGAAAAAACATGTTGTGCACTCGCTTGGGAAGCTAAGCGTTTGAGGCAGTATATGTTAAACCACACAACCCTCTTGATTTCGAAGATGGATCCGATCAAGTATGTGTTTGAAAAGCAGGCGCTTTCTGGAAGGATAGCCCGTTGGCATATGGTTCTGACAGAGTATGATATTCAATATGTTTCCCAAAAAGCCATTAAGGGAAGTGTTTTGTCAGAATATCTTGCCGAACAACCAATTGAGGATTATCAACCGATGAAGTTTGAATTTCCCGATGAGCATATTATGTATCTGAAGATGAAAGATTGTGAAGAGCCTCTACATGATGAAGGACCTGAAATTGGATCCCAGTGGAAGCTAGTCTTTGATGGGGCTGTCAACTCATATGGTAACGGAATCGGGGCAGTCATTACGACTCCGCAGGGTTCTCATATACCCTTTACTGGTTGGTTAGCGTTCATATGTACCAACAACGAGGCAGAGTATGAGGCATGCATCATGGGGTTAGAAGAAGCCATTGATTTGAGAATCAAGAACCTCGATGTTTATGGCAATTCCGCGTTGGTGGTTAACCAGATCACAAGGGAATGGGAAACTCGTCAAGCGAATTTGGTACCTTATAACAACTATGCCAGAAGGTTGTTACCTTTCTTTGACAGAGTTGATTTCCATCACATACCCCGGTTGGAGAATCAGATGGCAGATGCGTTGGCGATGTTATCTTCGATGTATCAGGTGAACCATTGGAATGAAACTCCCTCGATCAGAATCATGCGTCTGGATAGACCCGCTTTTGTGTTTGCAATTGAAGGGGTGTCAGATGGCAAACCTTGGTATCATGATATTAAGGTTTTTCTGAAGAGTCAAGAGTATCCAGTTGACGCATCCACCAAAGATAAGAAAACTTTGAGAAGGATGGCGGGAAATTTCTTTTTGAACAAAGATGATGTGTTGTACAAGAGGAACTTTGACATGGTCTTACTACGTTGTGTTGATGAACACAAGGCAAGCCTGTTGATGGAGGAAGTTCATGAAGGTTCCTTCAGTACTCATGCCAATGGGCACGCTATGGCCAGAAAACTATTGAGGGTGGGTTATTATTGGATGACTATGGAGTCGGATTATTTCAAATACCCTCGGAAATGTCATAAGTGCCAGATCTATGCTGATAAGGTGCATGTGCCGCCTACTCCTCTGAATGTATTGTCATCACCTTGGCCGTTTGCTATGTGGGGCATTGATATGATCGGAAAGATTGAGCCGACTGCTTCTAATGGGCATCGTTTCATCTTGGTGGCCATTGATTATTTCACGAAGTGGGTAGAAGCAGCTTCATATGCCAACGTTACCAAACAAGTAGTGGCCCGGTTTATCAAGAAGGATATCATCTGCCGGTATAGAGTCCCGGAGAGAATCATTACTGATAATGGTTAAAATTTGAATAACAAGATGATGAAGGAGCTGTGTCAGAACTTCAAGATCGAGCATCACAATTCTTCCCCCTATCATCCGAAGATGAATGGGGCTGTTGAGGCAGCAAATAAGAATATCAAGAAGATTGTGCAGAAGATGGTGGTAACGTATAAAGACTGGCATGAAATATCGCCCTATGCTTTACACGGTTATCGTACTTCGGTGCGTACATCAACTGGAGCAACACCCTTCTCGCTTGTGTATGGTACGGAAGCAGTTTTACCGGTAGAGGTTGAAATTCCTTCGTTAAGGATCTTGGCAGATGTGAATCTTGATGAAGCTGAATGGGTGCGTTCCCGATTGAATCAGTTAAACCTGAGCGAGGAAAAGAGATTGACAGCTACTGCACATGGCCGGTTGTACCAGAGCAGGATGAAGAAAGCCTTTGATCAGAAAGTGTGTCCTCGATGTTTTTAAGCTCGGTGAATTGGTTTTGAAAAGGATCCTTCCTCCTCAAACAGATCACAGGGGAAAATGGACTCCCAATTACGAAGGTCCATATGTAGTGAGACAGGTTTTCTCTGGCAGAGCCCTATTACTCTCAACTATGGATGGCAAAGATTTTACATCCCCTGTGAACGCAGACGTAGTCAAAAAATACTTTGCATAAAAGAGACCCGCTGCACACAAAAAGAAAGTCTGGGCAAAAATGGGGCATCCCGACGAACCATAAAAAGAAAAGGTTCGGGCAAAAGTTAGGGATAAAAAGAAAAAAGAGAATAAACCTGCAAAGTTGAAAACCTGACAAGGCAACTTTGGCAAAAATGGGTATCCCAGTGGATTGAAAACCCGTAAAGGGCGATCCAGGCAAAAATTAGGGATTCGAAAGTGAGAGGTTACGGTCTGCGTTCGATCTGTGAACACTTTTGATACATGGGAATTTCAGAGGAAAGGAATCAGCCCAGTCAGCCTCTTTGAAGGTCAAAACATATGCGGATAAGCGGGACATACAGGTCGTAGCTGAATTGAATCATGGTGGATATTTGTTCCCCACATTGTCGACATGTGTATTTTCTTTTACTTTTTGCGCAATTACCTCTTTTCACGAATTGCCTCCGAATGTAAATGCCTATTTACAGGCCAATCCATTCAATAAAATTTTCACTTCAGTCAAAGAGCTTTCCATGTTTGTTTTATTTTTACTGTTTTGTTTGTGAAAAGTCCGATATTTTGATAAGACATTGCATGCAGGATGTTAAGCTTTGCGAAGCATATCAGAAAACAGTGGAATTTGCTCATGAAATAGTCATTCAAATGATAATCTAGATAGCCATTTCGCATTGTCTGTTGATTTTTCTTGCAGGGTAGCAGGATTTATCCCAAGTAGAGTTATTCTCTTCAGCATCTGAAAGATCATCATCTTCAGCAAAGCTTACTCTTCCCTGTAAGTGTGTTGGGTATTGTGTCCCCAATCAAAGCCATGGTTGATCTATTACTCTCCGGCCAGTAGTCAGGAGTAGGTTGTTTCAAGGACGGGAAACGTATGTTTCACTAGCAGCTGAGTGCTCTAGTCCCCAACAGGGTAAGGTGAATCTTTTCCTCAGCAGGTTATTACTCTCCCCAGCCAGAGTACAGAGGATTACGTCCCCAACTAGAGTGGTGGTTGGTCCATTACTCTCTTAGCAAATAGCCAGAAGTCGATACGTCGGTATCCCTAGCAAGAGACTGGTGAAGTATCTTATTTGGACAAAGGTGTTATTTCTCCACAGAGTCTGAACACTCATCTTCCTCGACTAATCAGGAAATGTTTTCTCACCAACAATGGTTTGGTCTGATCCCCAGCAGAGGATTAATCTTGAGGGTACTCCCTAGCAGAGCTGATGTTATCAATCAACATTCCCCAAGCAGGTTTGCTGGTGTTGACTGATATTCCCCAGCAGGATTAGGGCAAAGTCATTTCCCCAGCAGCGGGTCTAGTATTGGTGATTTGTCTCCCCAAGCGAGGTTTGGTGGTAATCCTCGTAGCGGTTTGTTCAATAATGGTTGACATCCCCAGCTGGTTTTAAGTCCAAGTGATATTTGGCACTCTTCTGATTCAGGTCTTGGTTTCCTTCTCAGAGAAGTTATATACAATCCCCAGTAGAGTGGATATTCTTTTGGGATTTCATCTCCAGCAGAGTTTGTGATCAGGAAGTCGTTCAGTGAAATCTTCCGCAACAGGGTTATTCTCGGAGATAATTTAGTTTGTCGTCCCGGTGGAGCTGCCTTCGTCTTCAGCATTTATTTTGCTGGAGCGCCTCTTTTGCATTGCATAAGCATTCTTGCATGGCATCCTCCCCAAATGCGTAGCATTTCCATTTCGCATGGAGCATTACTCCATAGAAAATTCAAACATATGCATTCGAAGCATAGGCCAGGTTTGATTTCTCTTGCCGGTTTCTTTCCCCAGCATAAAGTAACATGATTCAGGAGGTGTTGTTTAACATTACGCCGCAACCAGTGGGTTCGTCCTTCTTGGCGGTCCTTCCTACACTCCCCCCGCATAGTGGTCTGCTTAGATTTCTCTCTCCCCCAGCGGAGTTATTTTTGTAGATCCGTTGATTCTACTTATCTTGTGAAATTCCGCTTTCGGTCGGTCTTTCTTTTCGAGTCCGCTTTCGGTCGTACTCGTTTGTTGTTGAAATTCCGCTTTCGGTCGGTCTTTCTTTTCGAGTCTGCTTTCGGTCGTACTCGTTTGTTGTTGAAATTCCACTTTCGGTCGGTATTTCTTTTCGAGTCCACTTTCAGTCGTACTCATTTGTTGTTGAAATTCTGCTTTCGGTTGGTCTTTCTTTTCGAGTCCGCTTTCGGTCGTACTCGTTTCTTGTGAAATTCCACTTTCGGTCAATCTTTCTTTTCGAGTCCGCTTTCGGTCGTACTCGTTTGTTGTTGAAAATCTGCTTTCGGTCGGTCTTTCTTTTCGAGTCCTCTTTCGGTCGTACTCGTTTGTTGTTGAAATTCCGCTTTCGGTCGGTATTTCTTTTCGAGTCCGCTTTCGGTCGTACTCGTTTGTTGTTGAAATTCCGCTTTCGGTCGGTATTTCTTTTCGAGTCCGCTTTCGGTCGTACTCGTTTGTTATTGAAATGCCGCTTTCGGTCGGTCTTTCTTTTCGAGTCTGCTTTTGGTCGTGCTCGTATTATTTTGTTTCTCCCCAGCGTAGTCTGGCTTCGGTCGGTCTACCTTTTCGAGTTAGTCTTCGGCCGTCCTCGTTAACAACTCTATTGTGTTATCCCCACAGTTTGCAAATTTCCAGGTTATTTTAGTATTCAAAGCCCATGTATCCCGGTTGTCTGAAAGCCGTCGCTGTCATACCCTCGGATCCAAGAAGTTTGAATAGGGACAGCTGTAGCACCTCAAAATTTGCCCTCTTGCTTTTAGCTTTTATTGGCTTATGCTGCATTGCATTTTGGCATAATCATCATTCTGCATTTCATGGGTTCCTTGGAATGGGATCAGGGTGTCCAAACTAAATCCATGGAGCCTTGAGCCTCAAGAGGTCTTAATTGAGTCATCACCTTATCATATGATCAAGTCTGACTAGAGAAAGCAAGAGAATCACATCTTCCTACTCAGTGCAAAACTAGGGTTTGGAATTCTTGAGTAGAATGCCCCAATGGGCAAGATCTTTGAGCTTTTATCACCTCCAAATGTCATATATCATCTTTCTTAGACAGGATATACATCATATTCAGAGGAATTTGGATTTGGAGGATGTGCATTTTTCTCCTAGACTGAGGGTTTGAAACTAGGGTTTGCCATGAAAGCAGATTATTTCTGATTTCTTGGGCAAGACTTGATCTCATGGTATTCTACATGTTCTTAAGTGTATAGGGATGGAAAATTGCCCATTAGTTCACTTCAGAAGAGGTTCAATTGGTCAATTGATTGAGAATCAGGCAAATTGGGGAAAAGTCAACTGTGCAGAGGAGAAAGTCAACTCCTGATTTCCAAGGTTAAATTCGTGAAATTCAAGTTACATATGTTCCTTGGACAAAATTTGATCAAGAAATGATAGAGGAATCATAAAAAATCAAGAAATGTACAAAGTTTCCATTTTTAGAAACTTAAGGTTTCCAAAAATGGCAAGTTTGGACCATTTTGCACCACACTTTGAGGCATCCTTTCCCCATGATAAAAACTCCAAACCTCAGGCCCAAGTTGAGCCAATTAAAGTTCACACTCTAAGCTTCAAATCCATACCAAGAACTCTTCCATTGGATCAAAATTGAGGGAGTTATGATCAATCAAAGTTTAGCAAAACTAGGTCGAAAACCAAGTCATGACCAAGCAAGCTCAGGCCCATGCGCCATAATTTCATCAAACACATGGTGGGCAGAATGTCAATCTACTTTTCTCAATGATGGAAGCTCCAAATGGAAAAATTTTGAACATCAAAGTTGTTCATCTCAGTGTCCTCTTCAACTTTGATGTTGGACAATTTTCCATTTGAGCAAGTTATGATGGAGTTACAGTGGCCCAAATTCGATGCGTTCATGCTGAATTTTCCAAGTCATGTTGCCATGCCAACCTACCAACTTGCCACTCCCATCACCACCATAAGTGACCATGAACCCTCCACACCATAGCTAACCTTCCCAACTCACCCCTAACTAACTTAACTCAGTTAGTTAGGTTAAACTCAGTTAACAATTCCCAAACTCACTTAACTAACTCACTTAACCACCCTAGTTAACACTAACTCAACATATATATTCAAATTCACACACAATTTCAAGCTTTCTCTCTCTCTCTCTCTCATTTTTTCACATTCTCAGAAAACGTTCTCAAACTTTCTCTCCACTCTCTCTCTTTGATCTCACACTATTCTTCATCTTTTCATCATAATTACTATCAAAAATCTCAAGTTTCTCTCTCACTCTCAAGAGTTCAGATCAGGATTTTGCTCTCATTTCTCCATCATTCTTTGAGCAGCATCACCTCCATAACCTCCTCTTTCTACTGTATGCATTAGATTTGCTTGAATCCACCATTGAAGAAATCTCAAGTTTCACTCATCACTCCAAATTTCTACTCGAATCAAGTATTGGATCTGGTGTTAGCCTTTATTTGGCTCAAAGTGTTGATTTGAAGATCTTGCAAGAAGTTCTTGGATTTCTAAAACACAAATTAGCATCTCACAAGGTTAGGGATCTTGAAACTTTTGCTTTATTTCATCATGATTTTAGCGATTTATAATGTGAAATTAGTAATCATGCATTGCATCTGGGAGTCCTGAAATGATGGCACACCATTAGTTGTTCAATTTGGATTTTATGTGATTTTGTGATTTTTGTGAAATTTGTGTTTGAACATGTCACTTTCGTGCAATTTTTCTTCACGTTAGAATGATCTTTTTGAGATTTAATTAGCATATTCATGATCTATGAAGTTTGGGCTTCAGTTTGGTATTTTATTTTGTTAATTTTCGTTAAGAATTGATGGAGTTATTTGAGGTAGAAGATTGATAAAAAATTCTGCGTTTTTTTCTGGTTTTTATGAGAAATTCTGCACATTGCATGAGTTAATTATGGAGGTGATGATGTGTCCGCACATTATTGGTTATGTTCTTACTTTCCAATGACTAAGAAATGATTAAGCAATCATGTATTGATGATGGTGAGAGAGAAGGAGACGCGTGTGACCACGCGATTGGTTCTTTTTGTTGGTGGGCCCATGGAATAACATCACCAATGGAAGTCTTCTTCTTGGCTGATGAGTGGAGATAACGGTTCGCATGCACCATGTAACACCCCATTTCTACCCGGCGGATAATAGTAAAATCAGAGTTACAAAATTTCAACATTCAAATAGGATGCTACACTTTCATCTTAAAAACAACTTCGATTAATTTCATATGAACAGATACATAACACTTTGATCGGATGAACCGATAACAACAAAATTCATAGATATCTTCTTTTCAAAGCAAAACAACTTCAAGATATGAATATTCAACTTTGATTCACTTAACATTTTTTTGTTCGACTAAAACAACTTCAAAACAGTATAATACTTAATAAATTCAACTTAAAAAATTCAGCAACGTAAGACATATTCAACAATAAACAACGAGCGTCCATCCCCCGAGTGTTACGTATCAGAGCAACATCACTGACTCAAACTAGTGAGGATAAATGACCTTCATCTTTGCTAACCTGCACGTTACCAACATAAGGGTAACATTCAAACAGAAGGGGTGAGATATCGAATAATATAAACAAGAGTATGATAATCAATACATTAGATTAAAATCATACAATTTCACTACTTTACAACAAGAACAACAACTTTATCAACGTAATACAACAACAACTTTATCAACATAATACAACAACAACTTTATCAACATAATACAACAACAACTTTATCAACAAAAGTAATGCAACACAAAATGCGACTCAACTATGCGTATGCATGTGGTACCATTGGAGCAAAACTCCCAACTTAAAAACTGCCAGGTTATCGAGGCATCAAGGCATAAGCCTTCAACTTAATATTTTTCCAATCCAGGCTAACGTGGTGAGCATTAGCTCCAACTTAAAAATTGCCAATCCAGGCCAACTTAATAATGCTATGCTCTGCATGCGACAACAACCACAACATCAACTTATTCAACACAACACAACAACGACAAATGCAATAACTGCAAACAACTTAATCAACATTGGTCACAAGATCTGCAACAGCAAAACAACTTAACAACGTTAGTCATAAGACCTGCAACTGCAAAACAACTTAACAACGTTGGTCATAAGACCTGCAACTTAATAATGTCCATAAATCGGGACAATTCAACACAATTCAACTTCACCTGCAAATCAACATATTCGACATAATTTCAACAAAATAATCCAACCAAGAATACCTACCCGTATACACGACTTACTCCGACAATTTTCAACTAATACTGGACAACTAATCTTTCCGCTTAATTCTACTTATTCGGCTAGATCGGTACTGTTTTGTACACTGTAATTACTACTAGTTAATTTACTGATACGGTTAATTTTTAACTTACGGATACAAACATACTTTTGCTACCAAACTATACTGCCATTAAATTCAACTCTGATACAAAACCTGCTACTGTCATTTCTAAGTCCCCACACTATTGCTATTCCTCTGCATTATTAATCGGTTAACATTGTTGAGGCATATTGCACGATAACACCTCAATCGCACACGTTCACGAAGGTAAAAATCAACACAACGATACGGTTTCAATTTTCTGCTATAATTGAACCAGATACAGACCTCAAAACCATTTTTCCTAGAAAGAACATCTCGTTAGCTTTCCAACACTTCGAACGGAGGTCAAAACCGACTTACGGATCAAAAGATATGAATTTTCCAAACTTTCCGAAACCAGAGTTTTTCTGCATAACAACCCTACGGGATTTTGCATTTTCTTCCGAAAATCCGACCGATTCAATTATTTTCTTCGAAACAAACACATACTCATTCATACCAAACATATAGTAGTGATTTGGAACCATCAAACGTGAATTCTACGACTTTCGATTTCAATCCGAATCTTAAACCCCCAAATCTCCAAAAATGCAAAAACTTACAAAATCAACCAAATTCGATAAAACAAGCATACTCGATCACGGCCTAACATTTCTCGACACAACTACGCAATCTATTCCGACTTTCGTCCGCGAAAACATCGGTTTCTATCGATTTAACCAAATTCCAACCTAAGTTTAACACTATAGAACAACAACCAAACAATCTAGCAAACATCAAATTCCACAAAACAAAACCAATTCATCAATACACTTCAACACATTCAGTAAAAAATTATATAAATCTCAATCCCACGTATCAATTATCATATATCCGGTTATAAAATTCGAACCCCACCCTTACCTTGGATTGAAGGTAGCTCGAATTTCCGTCAAAATTGAAGCTTTGACAGCAACTCCCGCAATCGCAATCTCTCCTCTCCAACCGTTGCTTCCAACCCTAGTTCCCACTTTCTGTAACCTCCACGTTCTTCTCTCAAAACCCTTCTTTTTCTCCTTCATTTTCTTTCTCTTAATTAAAAACCTAATATAATAATGGGTTTGTTAATTAACTTGATGGGCCTACTACATGATACCCCCACTTTGTTATTTCTCACACACAACTTAACCCAACTAAACTAATTAATATTCCACATAAATAAATATTATTTCTAATATTAATTTCTCCCGACTAAATCGACTAATTACCCGATTAATACTTATTAGCATCAAACAACATATTCAACATAATAAACAAAATATACGGAAACACTCAATACTATTTAATTAAAATATTTAATTAAATACGGGCGTTACAACTCTCCCCCACTTAGAATATTTTCGTCCTCGAAAATTCACTCGATGCACCACACTCCTATTATGTTATCTCAGCTAACAAATCAACTTCCCATCATAGGAATTAGCTACTCGCACTCGAACCATCACCCTAGGTAACGAGGCAACAACAAGAATAAGGGCACAAAAGTCATAACACAACATCAACGTAATCAAACCACCAACATCGTGGTTACCCACATAAGAACCAACCGCTTTGCACCGCGCTTTCGCTGCGCCACTCTGATTAATTGCAACCATCAAATCTACCAAGTTCACATCAACTTCCGACCATCAAAGCAGACATAAGAAAAGACTTTCGACTTAACTCATCGGAAATTCAAACCAAACAGGCTTCTACAATTTGATGGCTGACCACTTCGAACTTAGATCCGTAAATAATACCTCCAAATATCCAACACAACTACAACTGCAACTAATTCCAAATCTTGAATAGGATAGATACTTTCAAGAATTCCCAATTATCGTCAACATAATCTACAACTTCACCACTTTGCATTAACACATCATCAAGATTCATCTCAACGCATAACAACGTTACCACAACATAAGGATACATGTGTCCAATTAATCTCAACAAGAAAAATCATCTTCCAAACAGAGCTTAACACCCAATAGCCATAGATTTAGCCTCAATAACCTACACTTAACATGGCATTTTAACCAAGCCAATCGAACAAACTAATTCATCAAGTCCTACTCATACTAGCACAATTCTTCAAATTCCCTCATCTGAATTAACACAGCCACTCGACTTCATCTTTACAAATCATAATTCACACCTTGCTAACTCAGTATATAGCTTCACTTCTTCTAATACTTGCAACTCAACTCTCAAATACTCTACGCGTTCTTCTTCTGATTTTATAAAACATCAGAATATCCACAACGAATAGCAGTTCAAACTTATCCAAACAAGTATGGAAAATACCATTCATATTTCCATATATACACTTGAAGGCATACCAGCCACTACCCTTCTCGATCCGACATCCTTGGTCAAATCATAGTCTTACATTACCATTTACTTCCTACTTGGTTTATCTCTACAATTCTTCAAGTCTCATGTCAGTCGAATTCTCGATCCACCACAAACCAAAACCCAAGTTATCCAGAACACAACTGTGAGTTTCCAACTACTCACTGATCAACTCGCAACCTCATACTAACATCCTCAATTCCGCCTCATTTCCCTATATAGGAATCCGCATCGACAACTCAAACAATTCATAAGCACTTGGCTCAAATCCAAACAATTCACTGTGCATACTATTCTAGTTGGCAAGACACATCTACTCCATCCACATGATTCCGTCTACTATCAACAAGAGATTAAGGGTGATCAGTTCCTCAATTTGTCAATAGACAGCCGGCAACCATAACGGTGGCATAAATCGTCATTACCTAACTACAATAGCGTCCTTTACCTTGTGCTCAAAATTACCTAAGCATAATGCTCCACCATCTCTCTAAGGCTTACAAAAGGTTTCTTAATTTTCTTATTTTCCACCTCGTCAATGATACAAAAAGTCCAAAATCCAGTACATATTCTCCTATACACACTCGTAGCACAACACATTTGCTGAATATTCTCCCAACACCGGAACTACTACGACACCAAGTACAATCCAAATCGGCTTGCTCCAATCGAACCTTTATTCAAGTTAAGAACTTCAACAACACTAACCAATCCTTCGTCTTTCCTTTAATCTCAGAACCCCTATAATCCATGTAGTTTCACACTTGATTCTCATTCAAATCACACTCTCAATAGTACCACCTCATCATCTTGTTGGTGATACAAAATTCCAAAATTTTCCCGACACATGTCGACACCATATCAACAATAACACACAGTCCACTTTACTATTTAACCTTCCTCAAAGAAATCTATATCCTAATAATTCTCCACTGGCATACGCCGCATCTCCATATGCTTCTCTGAGGTCCTCACTCCGTCCTGTTACCAAACATCTTATACCTGACCTCATCTTACCCACTTTCAGCAAGACTCGCTCAACTTCAAACACAATTATCCCCTTCAATACAGACCTTCTTGATACAAAATTATATGCCAAAATGAAGGGAATTTCCCGTAGATTCTAGAAATTCAAGAATCGCTTTAATCCGAGTTTCGATTAAAAGTTATCACCTGCACAATGGCGGCTGATCCAAAAATCCCGTATACACACTCCCACCAAACTCAGCATCAGACCCAAATATTCAAACGCGTTTTCTCTCTCTACAAAAACATGCTGAAAACAAAATTTATATGCAAACTGTAGGGAATTTCGTAAGCTTTCCAAAAATCCAGATTCGCTTCCATCGGAGTTACGAGTGGAAAGTTATGCCTCTTTTACTGAAGGTTGTTCCATAAATACGAAAATAAAAATCAAAATTGGTGAACATGAATTCTACCTCTTTCTCTTGCTTCCAAACTCTTCCGACTATCCTTGCTTTTCACCCAACTCTGAAAATCATCCGACTTTACTCCAGCTATACTCCACTTGCATATCACTATTCGTCACGTTGCCCTCTCTCCTCCGAGAAGCAAACATCAATCATACTGACTCGTCCTCCTTCAAATGTCTCAACTGGACCGACAGATAAAATCATGAGTCCATACTCTCGTCGATTCACAACAACACAGTTCTGACAACACTTGCACCCCTGCAATCAATATCACCTTGATTCAACTTCACATACTACAAACGTCTCTAAGAAGTGAACTTCTCCCCCACTTCTTTCAAACCAACTCCTGCATACCATCGATTAGGAAAACAAATAAGTACCGACAGTGTTCCACACACTTGTCGCGTACTAAGGGATAAACAACATTAGACAACTTGGCCGGACAGACCAACCAGGCTCTGATACCACTAATGTAACACCTCATTTCTACCCGACGGATAATAGTAAAATCAGAGTTACAAAAATTCAACATTCAAATACGATGCTACACTTTCATCTTAAAAACAACTTCGATTAATTTCATATGAACAGATACATAACACTTTGATCGGATGAACCGATAACAACAAAATTCATAGATATCTTCTTTTCAAAGCAAAACAACTTCAAGATATGAATATTCAACTTTGATTCACTTAACATTTTTTGTTCGACTAAAACAACTTCAAAACAGCATAATACTTAATAAATTCAACTTAAAAAATTGAGCAACGTAAGACATATTCAACAATAAACAATGAGCGTCCATCCCTCGAGTGTTACGTATCAGAGCGACAACACTGACTCAAACTAGTAAGGATAAACGACCTTCATCTTTGCTAACCTGCACGTTACCAACATAGGGGTAACATTCAAACAGAAGGGGTGAGATATCGAATAATATAAACAATAGTATGATAATCAATACATTAGATTAAAATTATACAATTTCACTACTTTACAACAACAACAACAACTTTATCAACATAATACAACAACAACTTTATCAACGTAATACAACAACAACTTTATCAACATAATACAACAACAACTTTATCAACATAATACAACAACAACTTTATCAACATAATACAACAACAACTTTATCAACAAAAGTAATGCAACACAAAATGCGACTCAACTATGCGTATGCATGTGGTATCATTGGAGCAAAACTCTCAACTTAAAAACTGTCAGGTTATCGAGGCATCAAGGCATAAGCCTTCAACTTAATATTTTTCCAATCCAGGCCAATGTGGTGAGCATTAGCTCCAACTTAAAAATTGCCAATCCAGACCAACTTAATAATGTTATGCTCTGCATGCGACAACAACCACAGCATCAACTTATTCAACACAACACAACAATGACAAATGCAATAACTGCAAACAACTTAATCAACATTGGTCACAAGACCTGCAATAGCAAAACAACTTAACAACGTTGGTCATAAGACCTGCAACTGCAAAACAACTTAACAACGTTGGTCATAAGACCTGCAACTTAATAATGTCCATAAATCGGGACAATTCAACACAATTCAACTTCACCTGCAAATCAACTTATTCGACATAATTTCAACAAAATAATCCAACCAAGAATACCTACCCGTATACACGACTTACTCCGACAATTTTCAACTAATACCGGACAACTAATCTTTCCGCTTAATTCTACTTATTCGGCTAGATCGGTACTGTTTTGCACACTGTAATTACTACTAGTTAATTTACTGATACGGTTAATTTTTAACTTACGGATACAAACATATTTTTGCTACTAAACTAGACTGCCATTAAATTCAACTCTGATACAAAACCTGCTACTGTCATTTATAAGTCCCCACATTATTGCTATTCCTCTACATTATTAATCGGTTAACATTGTTGAGGCATATTGCAAGATAACACCTCAATTGCACACGTTCACGACGGTAAAAATCAACACAACGATACGGTTTCAATTTTCTGCTATAATTGAACCAGATACAGACCTCAAAACCAATTTTCCTAGAAAGAACATCTCGTTAGCTTTCCAACGCTTCGAACGGGGGTCATAACCGACTTACGGATCAAAAGATATGAATTTTCCAAACTTTCCGAAACCAGAATTTTTCTGCATAACAGCCCTACGGGATTTTGCATTTTCGTCCGAAAATCCGACCGATTCAATTATTTTCTTCGAAACAAACACATACGCATTCATACCAAACATATAGTAGTGATTTGAAACCATCAAACGTGAATTCTACGACTTTCGATTTCAATCCGAATCTTAAACCCCCAAATCTCCAAAAATGTAAAAACTTACAAAATCAACCAAATTCGATAAAACAAGCATACTCGAACACGACCTAACATTTCTCGACACAACTACGCAATCTATTCCGACTTTCGTCCGCGAAAACATCGGTTTCTATCGATTTAACCAAATTCCAACCTAAGTTTAACACTATAGAACAACAACCAAACAATCTAGCAAACATCAAATTCCACAAAACAAAACCAATTCATCAATACACTTCAACACATTCAGTAGAAAATTATATAAATCCCAATCCCATGTATCAATTATCATATACCCGGTTATAAAATTCGAACCCCACCCTTACCTTGGATTGAAGGTAGCTCGAATTTCCGTCGAAATTGAAGCTTTGAAAACAACTCCCGCAATCGCAATCTCTCTTCTCCAACCGTTGCTTCCAACCCTAGTTCCCACTTTCTGTAACCTTCACGTTCTTCTCTTAAAACCCTTCTTTTTCTCCTTTATTTTCTTTCTCTTAATTAAAAACCTAATATAATAATGGGTTTGTTAATTAACTTAATGGGCCTACTACATGATACCCCCACTTTGTTATTTCTCACACACAACTTAACCCAACTAAATTAATTAATATTCCACATAAATAAATATTATTTCTAATATTAATTTCTCCCGACTAAATCGACTAATTACCCGATTAATACTTATTAGCATCAAACAACATATTCAACATAATAAACAAAATATACGGAAACACTCAATACTATTTAATTAAAATATTTAATTAAATACGGGCGTTACACACCAACCTTCATCAGTCGTACCGTGGATGCGCGACGTGAACCTTATGATATGCTTACTTTTTTTATACTCACACGGCTGATCGGATCAACGAATCTCCTTGGGTCAAAATGTTGACCGGCATCTATATGATACACCCCAGGCCACATGCGCATCTGGGCCTTGTCAAGTTGCTAGGCGCACCCCCTTGTTAAGCCCATTTCCTTCTCTTAAACTAGAAACTACTTTTCCAACACCCCCTTTTATTTTCTTCCTTTCTTTTATTCCATTTGCATATACATTTCATATTTGATTTTTAAAAATACCATATAAACTCCAAAAATTCCAAAATAATTCACATGTGTTCTTAACTCATTTAAATAATTTTCTATTTTTTTTTAATTCAGATTTTAATAAGGCTGGATCATATTTTCATAATTTCTTTTCAATTTCTTTTTCAATCGAACTTTTCTTTGATACTTGCACTTGTACATTTTATTTCTCCCATCTCACACAACACTTTTTACTCATTCTTTTTGCATTGATTAGATAACATACTGAAGCATATAAAAATATTTTGTTTGCATTTTTAACTCATTTTTCTCATGTGTTTTGATGTGCATATTTGAGCTTTCTTTGGATGTGTTTCGAGGTGAATGTGTGAACTCATTTGAGCACCTTTCTTGTTGAATTTTGTGCTATGCTTATTACATGTGATTACATTCTGACTTAGTTGATGTGTGTTCTATTTTCAGGATTTTACAATTTTATTTGCCATTTGTTTATGCTTGTTAGATTAGAGGACCTTTTGTGAAATTTTGCTAACATCTAAACTCTAGTTTAGGTAGGCATTTATGCCATCCCATTATGATTTGTTTGTACATATTTTATAGGTCATTTGCATGATATTGTAGGTCATATTTGTTTCATTATAAGTCATTTTGATTGGTGTTGGCATTTGATTTGAGTTTATGCATTTTAATTTGAAACTTTGACATGTTTCCACCTCTTATCTCTTCTTGAGCTTTACATATTTTGTGCTTGCATTTTGTATGCCACTTCCCTCATTCCATTTACATCTCATCAATGTTATGCCACTGCCCATATGCATTCATTAATCATTTCACATATTATGCATCTTTGATATGTCATTTTGTGTATCTAATTGAACATGTTTCACTTCTCCTTACTTCTACTTCATCTTATCTCTTCTCCTTGTATTCTTTTATCCATGTTTGGTATGGTGATTCATGTGCTTGATGAGACATTTATAAATAGTATTTGGTTCTGACTTTGATATTTTGTGAAGCATTGTTACATGATCACTTTGCATTTCCACTCATTCTTCATATACTCCTTTCATAAGTACATTTCTTTGATGTTTAGTGCTTTGATTGTGCATGGTTTGTATGTTTTAGATCTTTTAATTTTAGAGGATTCTCTTTTGGTTTAGGTTCTAACCTTGAATGATTCTTAACTCTTAGGATCTTAATTCATTGGATTTTAATGTGTCTAATCATTGTTTGTTATACTTTCCATCTTTCACTACTTGTAATTCGTGTGAACTAACCTTTTCATGTAGGTGCACATGGTAAGTAAGTGTGTGGACATGTTTCCACATACACTTCTCCTTCTCATCTTCTCTTATTTCTTTTAATATTTCAACTTGTGATCTTGATAAGCATTTATATGCTTTCCTCGAATAACTTCTTCTTCATCCCTCTTTAAGATCAACTTAACTTCCACCTTGGAAGTAAGTTGCTTCTTTTGCTCTTCTTCTCCTTTCTCTTAGGATTAGGTTTTCTTAAACCACATTAACTATAGGATCACCAAGCATGCTAACACTAGGGTGAGTCTTAGTCCCCCACATTAGATTTTACCTTTGTTTCCATTTGAGTCTCTATCTTTCTCATCTCAAAACAAAAGTAAAAGACACTTAATGAGGGCATAACGTGTATTGCACTTAAACCTAAAGTGTGGGAAATGGAAGGAGGAGGGTTTCTCTCCATCTTCCTAGAGTGTTTAGCATACGGCCTGTTAGGATGACCATGCGATGCATTCGATCTTATACGATAGACTTGAATGCAATATGCGTTATAAAAACAAAAACAATCAAAACACTTCTTCTTAAAAGACAAAAACAAACAACAACGTCTTTCCTTCGGGAATTTCTCTCCTCATCTCATTCATTCATTCCTTAAGGATGCGTCATTTTCGTTCTACCACAAACAGGTAACGCCTAAGTCTCCATACAGCGAGATGCAACACCTACACTGCTAGGACGCGAACGTTGACATATTCCACTAAAAAACACAAACAACTTTCCCTAGGTGAGGGGAACTACGTCGCTCTGATTCTCATGTTCCCGATGAGATACGTAGGCAGTGGGGTAGGGCCCATTCGAGCACTTCTTTTATTTTCCCTACATTTGTTTCTCATTCTCTCTCCTTCCCTCTTCCAGTTCTCCAGTTAGCAGCTCTTTTTCCAATATCTTTTCTATCACCCTTTGATCGAGACAAGAAGGCGTGGATCCCATCGGGTACGATGGACGCGTTGGGTGCTAACACCTTCCCTTCGCGTAACCGACTCCCGAACCCAGTTCTCTTAGTCGTGAGACCATGCTCTATCCTTTCTCTCAGGTTTACGCAGTGTTTCCTTTCCCTCTCTTGGGATAAATACACTTTGCTGGCGACTCTGTTTCGGTTCCACTTTCGCGTTTGTACTTAGATGAAAATCCCGAGAGCGACAAGAAGCAGACTTGACTTTGAACCCCAACCGAGTCATATTATGGGAAGAGAAACGAAGGTGTTAAGGAACAAAGACATCCCTCTTGTGAAGGTGCAATGGGATGTGACGCATCCGGGTGATGCTACTTGGGAACTAGAATCGGAGATGCGGGATGCTTACCCTCATTTGTTCAGGTAATCTTTTAAATTCGAGGACAAATTTCTATTTAAGGGGGGAGGATGTAATACCCCATAATTTTGTGAACATTTTGGATAATATTATTATGATCAACTGGGTTCTGGTGTACTCTGAGCAATTATTGGATAAAATAATTAGAGTAAATTGACGAACTCGAAATTGATTAGACTAATATTATTTAGCGTGGAGTTTTATTAATTGGTGCATTTGTGATAATTGGGACAATTAGTAGTATTACCATTTAATGTATTTTTCTATATATTTTCCTTTCCACCATTTGCCAAAATATAGTAACTTTTGAGAGAGAAAGTGAAGAGAAGGAAAAAGGAAGGAAAAGGAGAGGAAAAATTCTCAAGAGCTATAGGACTTGAATTATCAACCCATCTTCATCTTCTCATCTCAGCTTCATCATCCTCATCTTGTAATCCAGGGGGGTTCTAGTTAGATGCTTTAGAGTAGAGTTTTATTGAGTTTAGAGATAGTTTTGATATTGTGAGAAATGAGAAATTTTACATTAAAAATCATGTTTTAATGTCCCTTATGATTGTTACATGTTAGCTATGTGTTGTTGTGTATCCAATTGGTATTTTTCTGGTGTTTAGAAGTGAATTGGAAGGGAAAATGGATCACTTTCGCAGAACCCATTATGCAGGAAAATTCTGGTTTTCACGCTGCCCATACGCGTATCACTCAAGGCAATACGCGTATTGGTTAAGGAAATACGCGTATGGCCATGAAGAAATGTGGGCAATACGCGTATGGGGTTCCATGTTCTCGGTCATCTGCCCATTTGCGTATTGGTACGCGTACGGTTTGGGGCAATACGCGTATGAGGTAGGGTAGTACGCGTATTGGAGGTTTAAATGGAATTTTTAAGGGAAAACAGCCTCTGCCCATACGCGTATCACTTTGGGCAATACGCGTATGGCTGGGCGAGCCAGCTGGGCAATACGCGTATGGCACAAGGCAATACGCGTACGGCCACTGGGAGTGCAGAATTGTGTTTTTCGCGATACCTTTTCTCGTTATTTTCCATAACTCGTGTTCCGTTTATCCGTTTTTAACATTCTTGATATCGTTGGAAAGCTAATAGAATGTACTTTCTTATGAAAATGGTTTTGAGATTTGTTGGCCGATTTAATTATGCCGGGAATTTGGAATAGTGTCGTTTTGTCGACTTTTATCGTGTAATGGTGTGTAATTGTTGTTGAATATGCATGTTAAAATATGAAACAGGTAGAGTGAGGAAACCTTAGTACAATAGAATGACTTAGAGAATCGTGCGGCAATTCTTACATCGATACTAGAAGAGTATCTTTGTTAAGTAGTTGTTAGTGGAGGATCGTATTCCTCCGGTTTGTTGTGTGTGTGTCTTAATAAATACCATGACCCGTGCTGAAGTGCTCCTTGTGTGGGCTGGGCGGGGAGAAGTATTTATTAAGTAAGTAACTGTGACTCGTGCTGAAGTGCTCCTTGTGTGGGCTGGGCGGGGAGAAGTTACTTAGTGGTTGGTATCGTGACCCGTGCTGAAGTGCTCCTTGTGTGGGCTGGGCGGGGAGAAGTACCAACTGTAGATAACCGTGACCCGCGTTGTATTTGCCTTGTATGGCTGGCCGGGGAGAAGTTATCTACGTTAAGAATCCATGACTCGCGTTGTATTTGCCTTGTATGGCTGGCCGGGGAGAAGATTCTTAACTTGTATGTCGTTTTGTGTCTTGCACGATTGTCTCTCTAGTCAGAATGTTTGAACTCAAAGTCTAGTTCCTTTTCCCCCGACTTGAGTTAGGTTTTGGTTAGAACCTTTTAAAGCCGAGAGAATCCATAAGATAGAGAACTCACTGAGATTTGATGTATCTCACCCCACTGTTGTTGTTTACATCACAGGTCCTGCAGGTTCGGCGAAGGGTAAAGACAAGGTAGTTTGACTTTCCTTACGGATCGTAGCTTTTGTGTGGCAAGGCTTCCGTTGTGAAGATTTTTGAGATCATTATTTGATCTAGTTCTTAGTATTTGTCTTTGGAACATCTTGTAGATATACTATGTCGTAGTGTTTTTGTGTTTAGGCATTTTGGGCATGTATATGTATAATGTGTTTACTAGGAACTTATTGTATATTCCAGTACCAAAAGTGGAATTCATGTATAATATATGCTTTGATGTATGTATTTATATATGGGCATTACATCTTCCTATACTTGGGTCTCATCGTCTGCATGAACAACTATGCCCCTTCAAATCTACTGAAAACTTGTCAGCTTGGTTTTCAAGGTGCCTCACCTCAAATATATGCTCATTAGACATCCTAAAACATGAACACATGATCATCAGACATAGTTGTTTGAAAAACTTCATCAGACATAATATTAATCTTAGGTTAAGTTCATGTATCTTACCTGACAAGCCAGAGGTTTGTGTATGAGCTGGTTTTCTCAATTCTCCTTCTTATGTTTGGTAACACTTCAACATCTGCCATGTTCTGAAATCTCAACTTGTTTGTTGCCCATCTCTCTATGATGTATGTCCTTATTTCTTCCACCATGGTAATCAATGGCTTGGCTCTAGAATCCAGGATTACACTATTAAATGCCTCAGACATGTTGTTCAGAACAGCATCACATTTGTTATGTGTCTTGAAATATGATCTACTCCAGAATCTAGGTGGGGTGCTTATCATGTGCTTTGTAACACCCTTTTCTACACCACAATTATCGCAGCGGAATAAACATAAAATCATAGTAAAATCAGAATCACCTCAAAGGGTGCACATTTCTCAATAAATTCAAATCAACAAAATTTCTCCATAAACAATGGGTTTTCCTCAAAATAACTCAAAATGCCTTCAAAGGGTAGCAGAACCACCATAACCACAAAAATCCCACAAAAGGGTTTATTAAAATAAACCATAGTCATCAAATAATCAATAAAATAACAGCCAAATAAAATTCAACATGGTTCGACTCAACGACCCAACCCGATGTTACACTATCAGAGCAAGACCCTCTACATCGACCAAAATGCAAATTACTTCAAAAGTCCTCAAAAGCATCCACAGCTAATCCTGGTCACCTGCACGTTACCCACGTGGAGGCAACATTCAAACATGCAGGGTGAGTAATCACAATTCATTATAATCAATATAAAAATAAGATATGCATAAAATGGCGTCATAATCATAAACAACATCATCAGAATCATCAACAGGGTCAACAGTCACAACATCATAAAATCACATCAATAATGCCACATAAATGCAATGCACAACAGGACTCATGCATGTGGTACCAATCGTCACAATCGATGGACACTTAGGCCATCACCCTCCAAAGATCCCCGTCATTAGGATCAATTCCACACAAGAACCGGAGCACGTTATAAACCACTTCACATCCACACAATGGGATGGAAGCCACAAATAGACCGAAGTCTAACATCATCACAGAAATGCTATGAATGCATGATACACAACGTCATAATCATCATTGTCAAATAAAGTCATTATGTGCATCATCATTCATCAAAGTCTCATGTTAATCATGTCATCATATATTCGTCAAAACATCACAAATCATCGACATCAATATCATCAATAACATCATGGTAAATCATCAGAAATATCACAGCACCAAAACCTCAGAACATCACAGCATCATAAACAAAATTTCGCGAACAGCAGCAGTTCGCTGTAGAGTTCGCCGTGCAAACACATTTCGCTGGGATGTTCGCTTTGCGAGCTCCAGCGAATCCCCCAAATCCCACACAAAACCAGAGAGTTCCCAGTATTCACCAACAAAATCATCATGCATTCGCTGCGCTGCTCGCTTTACGAGCCTGGGCGAATGTTCGCCTTGCGAACCTGCGATTTCTGCAATCGCTGCTACGCACCAGTAGCATCCCAGTCCCAAAAACCTTTACGATTCCAACCTCAGTTCACCCCCAAAACACTCCCAAAACAATCCTAAAGCATCAAGGCAATCAAAGGCATAAAACCTATAACTATTAGGTCAGTTAATTCCACTATCCTAACTCAAAATCACCTAAACCTTCACAAACTCTCAAGGTTCCCATAAACCCCATAATTCCCTTCTCATACAAGATCCCACATATCATCAAAGAAGGTTTTTCCTCGAAGGCTTATTTTTACCCGAATCAATTCAACCCTTAATAAATCATCATCAATCCTCAGAAATACCTCTAAATCATCAATAACTCATAAACCCTTCAAAAACCCCAAAATCCACTTTAAACACATCACTTCCTATATTGAAAACAATGAAAGGCAATACTCCCCATACCTTAGATTGTCGTTCCGGAGTTTTCTCTACTGATTCTTTGGAAGCCTTCACGAATCCTCGCCCTTTTCCTTTTCCTCAGAGCTCTGCACTTTCTCCTTATTTTCACGTTCCAACCAAAATGAATCATATTCCTTTCCAATTCCTTTTTGTTAAACCCTTGGGCTTCCAAAATGGGCTTTCCCCATAATACTCTCACTAATCCTCCTCAAAAGTCCATCTTACCCTTAATTCCTCTAATATTATTTAAATTAATAATAATACTAATATATTTATATTAGGGATAAATATATGATACCCCCTGCCAAAGTAGCGAGATTTGCTTTTGCCCCCTTGAAATTTTTTTTTTTTATTCCCCCCTCAACAAATCAAGATTCCCTTTCCCCATACCCCCTGTGTTGCTTGGTCAATGGAATCTGCCTACGTGGCTGATGACCATTGTTGAATTTCAAATCTCCTATGCCATGTCATTCTGCAAATTTATATGAATTTCGGATATCCCCCTTGAAAAATTAGGGCTCAGAATTAGGGAAAGGCAATGGCGAGAACAAAGCGAAGTGAGAAGATGAAGTCGTCGGAGAAGATGAAGAAAATCGTGGATAGCGGCCAAGACGGAGTGCATTCGTCACCGGTAAGTATGGTTTCTATTCGTTTTTAATCGATTCATGTAGAAACGTCATTGATTTTGTGTTTTTTTCTTCTTTGAACAAACAATTGTTCAATGTCGTGTTTAATCATGGTGGAGAGTTTGTGAGTCCTATTAATGGGCAAGATATGTGGCCAGAGGTAGAAACTGAAGAACTTCTACCTCCTAATTTCAAAAAGGGTCCTGGTAGGCCAAGGAAGCTGAGGATAAGGGAGAGTGGTGAGCTTGGTGCTAGAAGAAGGCTTCCAGGAGTATCTTATAGGTGCACTAGATGTGATAAAATTGGTCACAATGTTGCTTCATGCAAGAGCAAAGAACAAGATCCCAATGCCCTGAAAAGAAAGGTGTGTGTGATTAATTGTAAATATACTGACTTTGAGTATTGTCATTCTTGTATATATGATTGTCTAATACATGTTCATTGCTTAGCTCCAATTGTAGAAAAAATGAAACCTCCTGCAGCAAATCAAGATGCTAAGGTCAAGCCTGCTGCAGAGCCTGCCAAACCTAATGAAGGTCAGCCTGCTGCAGTGCCTGAGGAAGGTCAGCCTGGTGTAGTGTCTGATGAAGCTCCCAATGATGCAGCCCAAGATGTGTTTGGTGATATCTCTGATGAGGTGATGCCAAGCCTACCTGATATCAACTCATTACATCCAGGTTCTAGCAAAGGCTCAACAATTAACAAAGGGAAGGCAAAGACTACTGTCAAGAAGGAAGCAAAACCAGTTAGAAAGAGGGTTAGTGAAAGAATCAAACTAAGGATTTTTCAAAAACCTATCATTGGTCCTGGTTCAAATGAAGATCAACCAATGTATTTGACTGAAGAGGAGGATGGCATTCTGACTCGAGAGAAGGCCAAAAAAAAGAAATCAAAACTTGAGTAGAAGACTTTGTTATAATGTTTAAGTAGGGTTTTTTTTGTGCCCCTTTTTGTAAAGCATCTAATGCACAATGTTACTTTTTGTATGCACTCTTGTTTTGACTGATATGCACAATGTTGCTATTTGTATGCACTCTTATTTTGACAGCAATGATATGAACAATGTTGCTCTATTCTAATTATATATTATGTTAATGACAGAAATGTCTTCAAGTCATGATTTGTGTTCTTTAGCAGTCAAACTAATTATACTTCAACATAAGATTCAAACTAACATCAACAGAAATTATAACAGTCAAACTACATCAACAGAAATTATAACACTCAAACTAAATCAACATTACATTTCAACTCAGACTTTCATTACATTTCATTGATAACAGTCAAACAACTACAACTTTACATTTCAATTCACACCTTCAATTGACTGAACAACATTACAGTAACAGTTCCACCCAAACTAACATCTATCAACCCAAACTAACAGCTATTACCCTTGACCAACATTACAGTAACCTAACATCAACTACCCTTAAACAACATTACAATAATAACCCAAGATAAAACAAGTGTCATCTTCAACTTCAAATTCATCTTCCTTTGGTCTTCAACCTTCATCTTCACTCTATCTAACTTCTGCAGTGTAGCTTCTAATTTCACTTCACGTATCACACATTTTTGACAATGTGCTGCACTCTGAAAATTCCCCTTCATAGAATCTCCCATTTCATCATCCCACAAAAATAGGTCACACCCTGTTCCATTCTACATCAACATTGACAATGTAAAAATAGGTTAACACAGACAACAACATTAGGGCAATTTAACCCAACATATACCAAAGCGAAATTCTTACCCCTGCGTTTTTACATCTCCAGAACTTCTTATTGCGATTTTGAGTTGTGTTAGAGACCCACATCTTCATCGCACGGTGGCATCCACATCTGGGTATCCCATTAAAATCGACTGCACTATTGATGCTGCTTGAACTGGATATGGTTGCAGGCATGGCGAAGATAGAAAAGATGAAGTTGTCGCTGATTTGTTGAAGAACGTGAAGAGGGAAAACTCAACCCTAATTTTTAAGGGGGTAGCATAAATATGCAGAATGACATGGCATAGGACATTGGAAAGTCAACAATGCTCATCAGCCACGTAGGCAGATTCCATTGACCAAGCAACACAGGGGGTATGGGGAAAAGGAATCTTGATTTGTTGAGGGGGGAATAAAAAAAAACTTCAAGGGGGCAAAAGTAAATCTCGCTACTTTGGCAGGGGGTATCATATATTTATCCCTTTATATTTTATATTATTATTTAATTAAATAACTGAAACTCCACGAAAATGCCAACGTCAACACAAACCACCAAAATTCACCGAAAATTCACAAATATTATATTTAAATAAATTAAATAAATGTTCTAATAAATTTGGGGTGTTACAACTCTCCCCCACTTAAAGAATTTTCGCCCTCGAAAATTACCTCAAGGAAATAGAGTCGGATACGACTCCCTCATCTGATCTTCGTGTTCCCAAGTCCAACTTTCGCCAGCTGGTCCACCCCATAACACCTTCACCAAAGTTATGTCTTTGCCCCGTAGTTGCTTCATCTCTCGACCGTTAATCCGCACCGGTAAAGCTTCCACTGTGTAGCGAGCGATTTTTGTCGGTGACGCGACCACCTTATCGCTGAAGTTTGGGTTTTCCTCCTCGAGGAGAAAGGGTGCTACTTTCTGATTTCTTATTTATCCCGTGAAGCTGGAAGGGAAAGGGAAGCTATCTAAAAATAACCTTGCACACGGATGTTTAACGAAACAAACGCTTTAAAGAGATCGGGGGGTCCGGGGTCAGGTTATACAATGGAGAGTTGTCAATTGCCCATCCTATATGTGGTTATCCATAGGATATTAGCTTTAGGTTTCACTTTGCAATTGATGGTGTTTATCTGTTAATGGGTTGGGAAAGTTTCTTGGGAAGTATGAGCGAGTGAGTGAGTTTTCTGTGGAAAATGATGATGATGATGGCTAAGGTATGAAACCTAAAGTCTGTGACTGAAGTATGAAGGTACTGGACCTAGGGTTTTTGTTTAGTATGCTCGCTAAGATTTCGCAATCTTATGCCTACGTATTCCCGTTTAAACGAAACAGGGAAATCAGAGCAATCGTAGTTCCTCTTATTCTAAGGGAGGAAAATGATGTTTTGGTGTCTTGTTCAAAGCCCAAGATTGAAGCTAAAAGGGTATTTGTGTCTTGTTCAAAGCCCAAGATTGAAGCTAAAGGAGTATTGAGAGGGAATTTGTCATCTCTAAAGAGAGATTATTGACTTTTTGTGTGCCTTGATCAAAGCACAAGGTTGATGCTAAAAGGTTAATTGACTCGGCTAGGGGATTTCTTTATACAAAGCCTAAGAGGAGGCTAGAAGCGACCGACTCAACAAGAGAGTGTTTTATCTGTCTTGTACAAAGCCTAAGATTGAGGCTAAAAAGAGACTGACTCTTTGGGGATATCATTATACAAAGCCTAAGAGGAGGCTAAAAGTTCGACTTTGCGGGAGAGTGTTATTTGTCTTGTACAACGCCCAAGATTGAGGCTAAAAGGGATTTTGACTCCGCTGGGGGGTTTGTATGTGTCTTGTACAAAGCCCAAGATTGAGGCTGAAATGAGAAATTTAACTGACTCTGGTGAGGATATTTTTATGTGTCTTGTACAAAGCCCGAGACGGAGGGTAAAAGGGTTTAACTCTGCTGGAGAGTATTATCTGTCTTGTACAAAGCCCAAGATTGAGGCTAAAAGAGTTTGACTCTGCTTGGGGAAAATCATTCTTCAAAGCCTAGAAGAAGACTGGGAGGAAATGATTCTGCTAGGGAAGGTATCTGTCCCAAGCTCAAGAGAGGGGAATTTATGTCTTGTACAAAGCCCAAGATTGAGGCTAAAAGGGTTTGACTCAACAAGAGAGTGCTTTTATCTCTCCTGTATAAAGCCCAGGATTGTGGCTAAATAAGCTGGAGAAATCCTTCTACACAGCTTGAGAGGAGGCTAGCTCCTGCTAGGGGGAATCTTTATACCAAGTTTGGATAAAGATCGACTCAACGAGAGAATATTTTTATTTGTCTTGTACAAAGCCCAAGATTAAGGCTAAAAAGGGTTGACTCAACAAGAGAGTCTGAAAAAGTGATTGACTCAACAAGAGAGTCTGAAAGTTGATTGACTCAAAAAGAGAGTCTAAAAAGTGATTGACTCAACAAGAGAGTCTGGAAAGGTGGTTGACTTAACAAGAGAGTCTAAAAAGTGATTGACTCAACAAGAGAGTCTAAAAAGTCATTGACTCAACAAGAGAGTCTGAAAGTTGATTGACTCAACAAGAGAGTCTAAAAAGGTTAGCTCCGCTGGGGAGAATCATTTGTACAAAGCCCAAGAGAAGGTTGACTTCGCTAAGGAAGGATCATTATACAAAGCCTAAAAGGAGGCTAGCTTTCTGCTGAGGAAAGGTCCTTATACAAAGCCTAAGAGGAGGCTATCTTTTTCCGGGGATAATTGAGATCCCCAGGCAGGTCCAAGTGGGGAATCAACTCTTGCTGAGGAATACAGAAGATTTGAGATGTCAAATACCTTGAGGTTCTGATTTAAGATAGTGTTGACCCTGGTCGGGGAACTCTCATGAGAGAGACTGGGTTTCTGCTGGAGATCGATCCAGAGTAACTGGGGTTTCTCCTATAGTTGGCAGGGAACTTGAGAATGTCTTTGAGACTCAAGGGAATTAGACTGTCCAAGTCTACTGGTTTGGAAGAGTTTTATCTTTTGTATGATGCCTCCAAGAGGAGGCAAGGGCATTAAGGGATGAGAATCAACCCTAAAGTGGCCTGAGGTCTGACACTGGAAAGACTGCTCTAGCAAGGGATGACTAAGTTTTGTCTTACACTTTTAAGAGGTCGTCAGGATCCTTGTATTAAGCCCAAGAGAAGGCATGAGAACTTCTAAGAAGCCGAAGGGTCCTTGTACAAAGCCCAAGAGGAGACGGGGATGCTTTTAGGAAGCCTGTGGGTCCCAAACCAAGAAAAGTTCAAGAAATGCTCTTCACCGAGAATAGATCATTTAGTGAAAGTTCTGTGATTTGAAGAAACTCAGGAGATGTTATTCGCAGAGAATAGATCAACTCCGAGAAAAGGTTCACCGAAAATACTGCTTTTCTCTTTGTTCCATATTGTTTAACCTCAAGAGAAGGGAAGACTGTATCTGGAAATCCTATGGGGGATCTAGTTTTGTTTGTATTTAAGAGTGACCAACAGGGCTTTACCTAGTTCTAGACCTAGTTGCCATGGAAAACTCTAAATAACTATACTAGTATATATACATTTGATGTATGACAAGTATTTTAAAAGGGTATGAAAGAAGACTAACCATGTGCAGCTTCCCACAATACAGTTATATATGTATTTGACATGTATTTAAAAGAATGAAAGAAGACTAACCATGTGCAGCTTCCCACAATACAGATATATATATATATATATTAAAGCAAGTAAATGAAAGCGGATAAAACTTACAGGTGAGCAAGCTTTCATGTTGTATTGTTAGTTGTTCACAGAAATTAAAGAAAGTTTTGATAACAATACATATATTTGAATCTAAATTAAAAGGGAAATGTTTTGAAAAGATTGTTGGGGCTTATATTCAAGGAGAGGCCCAAGGTTTTAACAGTGATCGCACCATTGTTTTGAATATTGTACCGGGACTTATACAACGACTGAGGCCCAAAAAGGTTAATGTACAACAAGGGTTGGGTCTTACAACTCAAGGAGAAGCCCAAAGATTATTTAAAGAAAAGAAATGGGACTTACAACACAAGGGTAGGCCCAGATGATTTTCTTGTTTGAAAATGGCGATCGCGCTGAGATTTTTTGAAAACACCGTGGGTCTTATACAATGACTGAGGCCCAAACTATTTTGGTTTCAAAGAGGGGTTGGGTCTTACACTCTATTAGAGGCCCAAAAAGTTTGAAAATGAATAAAGATGCGTCTTATAGCTCAAGGAGAAGCCCATGGATTCTGTTAAAAAGGCGACGATCGCGCCGAACTTTTGAAAATATACAGAGGGACTTATACAATGTGTGAGGCCCAACATTTTTTAATTACAAAGGGATGGGACTTACACTCTATCAAGATGCCCACGATTGTTTGAAAAAGGTTGGTGAGGGTGGAATTAATTTTGTTTAAAAATTAATAAAAATTATTGAAAACATGTGAAAAATGAGTGGTGATCTTGGATCAATGTTTCAAAAATCATGTTTTTATCAACAAAATGATTGAAAACCAATTAAGTTTGGAAAATCAAGAAGGAAAACATATTTTAAATATTAAAAAACAAATAAAAATTAATTCTTTGCAAAAACATCAAGTATATGAAATAAATAATATTTTTGGGATTTTTTGTAAAAGAAAATATTTTAACATTTTTGTGAAATATTAAAAAAAGAATCAACTCAAAATCATTAAAATTCAGAGAGAAATTAATTTTTGAATCAATTAAATAAAATCACAAAATTCAACTATTTGAATATTTGAAAAAGGCGCCAAGAACACACCAAGAACACGCGCGTGTTCTGAGTTTTGCCCAGATTTGCATTTTCTCATCAATCTCACTGAATACTTGATGAAATCACACAATCCACATATCAATCTACTCGTTTTTACCTCACGATCATGTCTATGGTCTTTAATTTCATTTATTTTAAGCATGGAATAAGAAATCAAAGAAAAACCTCAAAAACCCTAAATTCTGCATGAAGGCTGAGAAATTTGATACACGACTCATACAAAGCAATTAATGGAGGGGAAACACTCCATACATGATTATGAACATATGGCAAAATTATTGTGTGAAGAAATATGCATGAATCATGAGATGACCAAGTTTAGGCTTACTTGAAGGTCGTGGCAGCAAGAGCAACTTGATTTTTGAGTTGGAGGTGTTACAAATGAGTTGTGATGATCTAAACAGCTTCCCTACACCATATGGAGTGTGTTTGAAAGCTTGGATTGATTTGAAATGGACTGGAATAGATTATGGCACCTCAGCTGCAACTTTGTTGAAAACTTGAGCAAATGGATGGTGATTTTGTGAAATTGATGTTCCAGATGTTGTTTTAGTGTTTGATCAACTCACATATAATGTTATGAGGTGTATGTGTGTGATTGGTTTGGTTGGAAACACTTTCTAATTCAAAACCCGATAGTAGCTTGCATTAGAAGGCATTTTTGGAAGTGAGGGGATGATTTTGAGAAAGGCAAGTGTTATAGGCCTTTGGTGTACTCAAACTGATCAGAAATGAGGTCTATTTATAGTGTGTCAAGTTTGTTTTGCAAGGAATAGGGAATGGCAACTGCAGCAGGCCTTTGGCCAATGTGGATCAAATGGAATCTCAAGTCTCCTCTAGCCATTGACTTGAGATTAGAGCACATGCCTATGATTCCCAGATTCAAGGATAAGGATTGATTGAAGTGTTCATCTTTGCTCTGATACATGCCACCTCTAAGCATCCATTAAATGTTCCAAAACAAAATTGGAGTCTTGGCCTCCTTTAGGCTTTTTAGGTTTGGCATGGCTATGGTAGATTTTGGGACTATGGAGGCTGATAAATCAGTGTTTGTCCCTTGGTTGTTCACCCTTGAGGTGTGCAGATGGATAACCATGCTTGAATTTTCCCAAATTGATCAATTCGAGCACTAAGGCACAAATCTGCCTTGCAAAACAGTTTGCAGCAAGGCATGTTGCAGTTGTCATAACTCTTAGCTCAGATGGAATTTCATGGGGTTCTTAGATATTTTGGAAAGCTGATATATCCTATTTCAACATGATGTCCAACTTTGGTTTTGAGTCAACCTGAATTATAATGAAAAATGCCTCTACTTTTGGGAAAAAATAAGGCAGATTCTGACTTAGTGAAAATTTCACCAAGTGTTGGAAAAATGTCACTTTTGTGTTTTCAGCCATTTTGATCACTCCATAACTTGAAATCCATGAGGAGTTAGAATGAGGTGTAGTTGACACTTTTAAATTATGCCATGAGAGCTACAAATCCATCTTTGGACCATCCAAAATGGTTGCTTAGATCTCAAATTATGATCCTTGGAAGTTGGTACCCTAGCCACTTTGTCCCATAACTTAGAAAAACTCTAAGTTTTTTATGGTTACCTCTTTTACAAGTTATCCCACTTTCTTTGATTTTTCTTGATGAATGATGATTCAAATCACATATTAACATTGTTTTAGGGTTGAGGAACCATAATTGAGAAAAATCTCAAAAAGTCAAACTTGACTTTTGTGCACAGTTGACTTTTTATCAGATGAATTCTAAACTGTGCGATCCTTTATGAAATCAAGTCCTTGACCTAAATCAAACCTAATGGATATAGTCCATAGGTGTTGTAGGGTTTATTGAATCATGACCCAAGGTTTGGGAGCATGTCTGGGTCAAAAGTCAAAGGTACAGTTGACTTTTTCCTCGAAACCCTAATTGTGGTCCTGATGAAATTGAAACTTGTGGATTAAGCTTCTTGGATCAATCCATTGTTGCAAATGGATCAATGTAGTGCATTGGAGACCTTCAAATCATGTCTAGAGGTCTTGGCTCATGTTTTGTCCCAAAAGTCAATTTAGGGGTGAATTAGGTCAAGATACCCTAATTCCTAATTTTTTTTTTGTAAAGGCATCCCCTGAGGTTAAATTGACTTGTTGATTGGGTCCATGAGGCCCCTTGGAGTATCTTGGGTTGTGCTTTGAAGCATTGGCTCATGTCCAGATGAAGATTTTCATCTGGAGGCCCTGGTCGACCAAAACCCTAATTTGGTGACACTGGCGATCTTGAGGCTTAATCCACTTGGAATGCTGCAACCTTGTGCCTGATTCCTGGTGTGGTAGTCCTCTTGATCATTTATGTGTGTTTGAGAGGTTAGACAAGTTGAAAATCATGTCATTTCTTTATTGATCCTTTGTCTAAATGCTCTGAGAGGGCTTGAAACCCTAGTCCTTGTTTGTGGTGAATGCTCAAACATCTCTGAGGAGATTGATGAGGCATAAAGGTACATCCATATTGTGATGATGATTTGCACAATGATGGGAAATCTTAGTGGTCAAAATTTGGAGTATGACTGATGCCCCTATTTAATCTTCTTGGACTCGAAGGTGTGAATGGCGAAGGTATTCGGGCATTCGGGGTGCAAGAGGATTAAATATCGGAATACCCGAAATTTTGACAGTGGTTATGAATGGTAGTTCACGCATCCTTCTTCTTTTGCTAAGCAATGATGCTTTGAAAAGGTAAAAACTTCCCCTCGATCCTGGTCTTCAGCCATGGAACTGGTCTCAGTTTCTGATATAAACTTCCCCTCGATCCTGGTTTCCTACCAAGGAACTAGTCTCAGTTTCTTAAATAAACTTCCCCTCGATCCTGGTTTCCTACCAAGGAACTGGTCTCAGTTTCTGATATAAACTTCCCCTCGATCCTGGTTTCCTACCAAGGAACTGGTCTCAGTTTCTTAAATAAACTTCACCTCGATCCTGGTTTCCTACCAAGGAACTGGTCTCAATTTCTTTTGTCAATTAACTTTCTTGACAAGGGACGCTATTTGTAGCGGTTTTCATCAAACTTCTCGCTGAATTTTCCTAGGGAGATGCCATTTTATGGGAAAAAAATTTGATGTCAGACTTGCTGGGAACCCATTCGTCTGAGTTGTAGAGGTGCACAAACTTCTCTGTTTCGGACGCCATTTGTTGACTCTACTGGGGAAAACGAGTCTTTTGAGAGACTGTTTCCTGTTTGGGGATATTACATCATACTTTCCCATGAGATCTTCTCGGAGAAACGCCATGCGATGTAATCCAGTTTTGAGGTGCTGATGACCTTTTCGTCAGCGAATTTTCTGGAGAAAAACTGTTGTATTGCCTAAGCTTTGATTAAGAGGCTTTCCCTGGGGATTTTCCTTAATCCGGGAAAGCGAAGATATCATCTTCAAGGGTGAAGAGTGACATTTGTCGAAGGTCTTTTTGTCTTTTTAGAGGTTCAAGTTATCAAAGTGGTCAAAGACCGTCTCCATCCCTGAAGACTCGATTGAGAGGTCTTTTATCACTAGGGGATAAGACCGACTAGAGTGATAGTGATGCAATACGAATATGAATGTAAATTAATAATGCATGATGTATGTATGTTTATGCTGACAAAACTGACACGACATAGAGAGTAATAGATGAACACGACTGGATACTCGGCCACCGCGGGGGATGAAAAGTATCACTGGTCCAAAAGTAGCAATTCTGCCTTGCTTAAGAGAGATAGTCCCTGTGGGGAAAACGTTGGTCGGGCTTAGGAGATAAGAACTCTGTCGGGGATGTCGGACGGAATATTCGCATCTGACACAGCTGATCCTTCATTCAGGTGTACTGATTAAGAAGGAGTACTTTGATTCTGCACTTTGAAGCTCGATTACTTCTGGAGAAGCGATTGTTGTTCTTTCGATGTTTAACAGTCAAAAGAAATTGCCGTTTTTATTTTAAAAGCAGAAAAATATTGACAAGTAAATTCATTTTTGTTTTATTTCAAGAATTGCTGATCATGTTAAAATGTCATTCTGTAAAGCTAAAACAAATAAGAATTATAAACAAAAGCACTAGGGCTCAAATTTTATTGATAGGATGGAAATCAGCCAAACGCGTGATTCCATAGAGTATTTACAAAGTTAGAAAATGGTAATTTAAGGGAAAAGGGCTGCATTGAAACATAACGACCGTTATCCTTCTACCAACTTTGAATTCTGGATATCCTGAGCTTCTGTCGAAGATGACCTTGACTGGAGTTTTCCTGACGGATGGCATTACTGCTGCTGGGGGATTTGCCCCTTTGCTTGACGTAGTTACTTGCCATTAATCCCTAACTTTTGCCTGGATTACTTTGAGATTTCCAATCCACCAGGATGATTTTTTTTTATTATGTCTCTTATTTTTGCCTGGACCGCCCTTTCGGGTTTTCAATCCACCGAGACATTTTTTTTTTATTTAGGCGAAGTATTTCTTGACTACATCAACATTTGTGGGGTAGGCAAATTCTTCTCCATCCATGGTTGCGAGTCTCAAGGCGCCGCCTGAGAAGGCTTTCTTGACCACATAGGGGCCGTCATAATTCGGAGTCCATTTGCCCTGGGAATCAGTGAGAAATGATTGTATCTTTTTGAGCACGAGGTCTCCTTTCCTGAAGACGCGAGGTCGGACCTTTTTGTCAAATGCCTTCTTCATTCTCTGTTGATACAACTGACCATGGCATAGTGCCGTTATTCACTTCTCTTCGATCAGATTCAGTTCTTCGTGTCGACTTTGACACCATTCAGCCTCTGTTAGTTTTGCTTCCATCAATACCCGGATTGATGGGATCTCTACTTCTATGGGAAGCACTGCCTCCATGCCATATACTAGAGAGAAAGAGGTTACCCCTGTTGAAGTGCGGACAGATGTACGATAATCGTGAAGGGCAAAGGGTAGAATTTCGTGCCAGTCTTTGTAGGTTACAACCATCTTTTGAACAATCTTCTTGATGTTCTTGTTAGCCGCCTCTACCGCTCCGTTCATATTGGGTCGGTAGGTAGATGAGTTATAGTGTTCGTTCTTGAACTCAGCACACAACTCTTTCATCATCTTGTTGTTCAAGTTAGATCCATTATCAGTAATGATCTGGCTAGGAACACTATAACGACAAATGATATTGTTTTTGATAAATTGGACCACCACTTGTCGGGTTACATTGGCGTATGACGTAGCTTCGACCCACTTGGTGAAGTAATCAAGGGCCACCAGGATGAACCGGTGTCTGTTTGAAGCCTTGGGTTTAATCATGTCAATCATGTCGATTCTCCATATGGAAAAAGGCCATGGGGAAGAATGAACTTTGAGATGCGTTGGCGGTACATGGATTTTGTCTGAGTATATCTGACACTTGTGACACCTCCTCATGTACTTGTAGCAATCGGATTCCATTGTCAACCAATAGTACCCTGCTCTCAGAATTTTTCTCGACATCGTATGTCCGTTGGCATGAGTGTCAAAGGATCCTTCGTGAATTTCTGTCATCAGTATGTTTGCTTCTAGTCTGTCTACACATCGGAACAAGACCATGTCAAAGTTTCTCTTATAAAGTGTATCACTGCTAAGAAAGAAACTACATGCCAATCTTCTGAGAGTCTTTCTATCTTTTCTGGCTGCCCCAGGTGGGTATTTTTGTTTCTGAAGGAAGCATTTGATATCATGATACCAAGGTTTGTTATCTATGACTGCTTCAATCGCGAAGATGTAAGCGGACCTTTCAAGGCGCATTATGTCAATCTTAGGTATGTCATTCCATTGACCTACACTAATCATGGAAGAGAGAGTGGCTAATGCATTAGCCATGTGACTTTCTTCACAAGGGATATGATGAAACTCGATTCTGTTGAAGAATGGTAACAACCTTCTCGCGTAATATTTGTAAGGAATCAGTCCTAATTGGTATGTGTTCCAATCTCCTTTGATCTGATTGACAACCAAGGCTGAGTCGCCATATACATCCAAGTTTTTTATCCTTAAATCAATTGCTTCTTCGAGACTGTAAGTTCTTGTAATTGGCTGAAATTTTGTTAAAACAATGTTGATGTCATGGTTGATGTTGCAACATAAGCTTCTAACATTATTGATATGGTTAGGTAAACATTCAGGACTGTTAAAGATGTAAGGGTTGCAGCTATGTGCTAATGTTACACCCGATGTCGTGACATCAGTAGTGAACATCAGGTGTGAGATGTTTGTTTAGGGTTGCACTTGGTTTTGGTTTAATGAGATGATCTGCTGAAGAGAATCAGAGATTGCAGGCGAATATCATGGGTGAGATATGTTCTGTTGCAATCAGTTATGAAGAAGATTAGTTTGTTACTAATTTAATGCATAAAGATATGGAGAATAATTAGAGCTGATTGAAGATTTAATTGAAGATCTATTTAGTAGCAGAATCTGTTGCAGATTGGTAGCAGAAGATTTGATATGATTTGAAGGCCCAAATCCAGTTGGGAAAAAGTTATAAATAGAACGCTTGCCACCTAGAATAGGTACGGGTCCAAGATGTAGATCATTAGGGCTTTGTCTAAGTGAACCACTCGGGTTGTGAGATGGTCACTGTGGTATTACTCAGAAACCTGTAGATAATGAGTATTGTATTGTTCTTGGAGGAAGCTTTGAAGCAACTCTAAGGTGTGTCATGGAAGTGTGACTTCTAGTTTTCTGTGTTAGAAAAGTTGTTGGTAATCAAGCTGTTGATGCAGTGGCGGAGAAGTTAACTGCTAGACATCATTACGATGATTGGGAGTGAGATGGAGTCTCTTATCTAGGGAGGACTTAGATAGAAGGGTCATTGGGTAGTGATTAAATTAGGTAGATGTCAACTGGTTTGTTGAGTCTGTAATTTGATACTGCTAATAGTGGACTTCCTTCCTGGCTTAGTATGCCCCCAGATGTAGGTTGTTGAACCGAACTGGGTGAACAATCCTTGTGTGTGGTTTATGCATTTCTGTTTCTATTATTGCCTTGTTCATACAGCAGATTGCGATGTTGTGACATTGCACTTGACATCACATGTCTGTACCAGAATTTCAATTGGTATTAGAGCAACCATCCTGTCTGTTTTTGGATGAGATCTTGGGAAGATATTTTCTGGTTCATGAGCAAGGAAGAGAGTTGTTTGGATGATCCCTTGGAGTGAAGGTTGGACCATTCATGTTTATGTATTGTTGGCATGTGGTGTGCAAGGATTTTTGGAGTTGCCTAAAGGTTGTTGAGGAGTTGGTGTGTGTTCCACTGCTTGGTATCTGATGTAACCCTGGTTGGTTCTTGTGGTGAGATTCTAGGAAGATATTCTCTTGGAAAGACATTAGGGTTTGGTCTCCTCAGCAGAATATTCTATGATGTTGTAGTTTATGCAAGACTGCTTCAACCAGTTGGTTAGAGATGCCAAAACTACTTGAGGATTATCTCATATCCTTGTTTAGAGAGCAGTGTTCATAAGGTGAATGGATCTTCTAAAGACTGTTTGACATGGATGGATTAGAAGAAGAATATATTTCAAGTCAGACATTGAAGACCAATCTGTTCAGAACAGTGATTCCTTCTAGATGATGAAAGAAGAGGGTAGAGCCAAAGCAAAAGAGTATCACTGTCAAGTCTTTCATGCGGGAGTGAAGATCTTGATAAGTTATCTCTTAAGCTTAGTAGTGGTGACCTAATTAGGAGGATCTTTCTGGTTATGATATAGTTCTGGAGGATGTTTCATCAAGAAAGAAGCTGAGCTTGATTTGTTCTTATGTGTTCCCTACAAGAGATGTGTGTGGATGTAGGCTTCAAAGCCATAGCAGTTGTTTAATGTGATGTCGGAACTGATGTTGAAACATCATTTCAGTTCTTTGCTTTCTCAGCCAAAGAAAGTTAGGTGTGCTCATGGTGAAGTATCAGGTCAAGCCACTTACCTAATCCGAAGAGATCAGTGGTATGGATTAGCAAAAGAGGAATCAACTAGTGCCTCAAGTCTGTAGGAAAAGGATGTCAGACCAGATCAAATGTTGTATCTTGTGATAAATAGCTTAACAATAGTTGAGTATTTGTCTGCTTTTGATAGTGTTGTGCATTCAACTAACGACAATATACATTGACGGGAGACTATGTATATGTCTGAGGTAAATGTGCAGGACTGCAGAAGTGGTGAGAATTTACCTTTCTCTATGTGGCTGTTTTGGAAGTATTTTCAAGGGTTAAGCACTTTGGAGTTGAATCAACTGGTGGGGTTGATTGGTGACTATGGAGTATCATCAAAATTGTCTGGGATGAGGTTGGATTATGAGAGGCAGTTTGATTGTGGAATATTGATGACATCCAACATCTCAAAGTCAGACAAGTTGCTGGTTTTAAGGCTGAAAGATATGAAGACATCACATCTTGATGGTTACAGCTTGGATCAGGTTGGAGCATGGTGTTTGCTCTGGTTGAGGATAAGTGGCGGTTATCTCTGGCTTCCTACTGACGGCTCTACTAAGGGAAGTGACCTTCTTTAGTATTGTTATGGGGTAGTCTTGGACTACTTATATTCTGAAGATTCAGATGTGGTAGGTCTGAAGTCTTTGGAGTTTCTAAGCAGGATGGAGGTTGTCTACTCAAACTTAATTGTTGAATCAAGTCTATGAGAGCATGGAAATCTATTTCTTCAAAGGGAGGAGGTTCTTCTGAGTGGTAGAAGGTAGAGTTGAATTCAACAGTTGGATGTTTTGACATCTAGCTTAACATCAGGAGTCTCAGCTGGTGATGTGGCACATCAGCTAATGATAGGGTGATCTACAGGAATGAACTATAGGATGCTTCAAAAAGATAGTTCTCATGGCAGTTTGCGGGAGCTGCAGGAAGGAGAATATGTTACATGACCATGGGTTAGGGAGTCTAAGTGTGTTTGCTTTTGAGCAAGTGGAACATGTGACTTGAAGATCAAGTTTCCTTGGTGGATCAAGATATCTTTGTGAGAGTTCTGACAAACGTGAAAAAGGTCAAAATGTGGCATGTGGTTGATCTCAGTAGTGGTTTCGAAGAATCAAGATAATCAGAGTGTGGCAGCTGGTTACTATTGAGGATTGTCTTGGAATAAGTTACTCTTGGGCAGAAAGGTGATGAGTTGAAGACTCAAGGAGAAGGCGGATGAGAGTTTAATTCTCTAGTTCTTTGGATTACTATGCAATAGTAAGTCTAGTTGGTGGAGCATATCAAGAATCATGGTGATGATGTCTTGGCGTGTGGCAGATGTTCTAACTTGTGCTGGGACATTGTCTGGTTGGATATCCTTGATGAAGGATGATTATGCCCTGGTTCAGGAGCTTGGTGCCTACAGTATGCCTAAGGAGCGTCTACATAGTCATACGGGAGAATGATGAAGTAGAAGGTCTGCCTTGGATGGAGAATGTAGAGAAGACTGAAGTAGATCAGGTATTGATTGATTGGAAGTCTGAAGATGAAGAGTATGATAGGGAATGACCACCTTTGGAGAAAGGGACATTGGTACCTAAATGCGTGTGCTCAGCAAGTGTGCTCAAATGTTCATCTTCATCTAGAGCACTAGTTAACCATGACTGAGGGAGTACTTGTCTATGGATTTTACTGCAAAGGTATATACAGTGCGAAGATTGCGTACTGATCAAGATTGTGAAGATTGGTTGAATCTTAAGAGGGTATAATGTCAGATAACATGTTATGACATTAGGTTATTGGATGACATGTTGGTGTGGACAGGAATGATTCTAGCCATGTGAAGCTAATTGATTGAATCATATGCACACATGCTTCAGAGGAGGAGTCTGAAGGGCAGATTTGTTTGTGTCTGGGAGAATTTGCTTTTCTCTGCAATTTCTGGAAGAACTCAGTAGGGGTTTTTGTTGATGGGAGATGTCACCCTTGTAACGACCCGAAAAATCTAAATTATTTATTTAATCATTTATTTAATTAATTTAGAAGGAATTAAGGGGGTTTGTAATGATTTTGGAGAATTATGGATTAAAATATGCATTTCTGAGTAATTTTAATAAAAAGAATAATCATGTATTATTTATGTTATTATTGTTACTATTAAAATTTAAAATAAAATGAGGAAGGGCAAGGTGGTCTTATTGGAGATAAGTGAGGATAGGATGGGAAGTTCATAAACTGGGATATATGACTAAAAGAGAAAAGGGAACGGTCATTCTAACTGATCGTGTTTTGGGTGAAGGAAACTGAAGCAAAGAAGAGGAAGAGGAGAACTAGG
Source organism: Lathyrus tuberosus (assembly GCA_022829125.1). NCBI lineage: Eukaryota > Viridiplantae > Streptophyta > Magnoliopsida > Fabales > Fabaceae > Lathyrus > Lathyrus tuberosus. The sequence goes on along the minus strand of JALAZF010000042.1, from coordinate 6,403,134 downwards.
GCTTGAGGAATTCTCGAAGAATCTTGAAGAAGGAAGGAAAAGCTTCGGATTATTCTAAGGTATGGGGAGAATTCCTAATTCTTGGTAGTTTACGAAATTGGAGATTGAATAGATTAGGATTGTGTGAATTTGTGTTTGATTTTGACGGTTTTGAATGTGAAATGTATGAACATGATGAGATTATGATGAATGTCACTAGTATGTGTTGATATATGTGTGTCTTATGAGTATTTTGATCAATTTTCGTGTAGAACATTGGTTTTGGGGGTTATGAGAGTCAAAATTTCAGAAAAATCGGATTTTTGGAAAAAATGGGTTTTGTCGCGCTCTGACACGGGTCGTGTCACACAACACGGGCACCGTGTCAGCCTACTGGTTGATAAAAATAAAATTTGTGTGTTGCAGGGGTTCTGACACGGGCCGTGTCACAAGACACGGTGGCCGTGTCAGCTTGCTGGTCGTGAATGAGAAAAATTGTTTTTTTGGAAATTGGTCCCAGGGGTTCTGACACGGGCCGTGTCACAGGACACGGTGGCCATGTCAGGCTGCTGACTTGCTATTTTTTTTGATGATTTGGAATCGAGTCCCAGTTCTTCTGACACGGGCAGTGTCACAGGACACGGTGGCCGTGTCAGACTACTGGTTGTCTCATATTTTGCTGTTTCCTTGCAGTCTCTCGCTGTTTTCTCGTGTTGTTTCTTTAGGGTCGAAGTATTGATGATATGTAATTGATGAACTATGATTTTTATGATGAATGTTGTTGAGATGAAGTGAATGATGCACATGTCGATAATTGAATGAAATGAGGAGGTTAGCATCATTGCATTTCATGGCATATTTTTATGATGGGGCTCCGGCCTATTGGTAGCTTCAATCCCATCGTGCGGATTGGAGTGATATGTTGTTATGGTGTGCTCCCATTGTGGAGGGTTGATGACCAGTGTCCATCGCATGGAGGAAAGTCGGTACCGCATTGCATATGTGCATTTTCATTGAAGTTGACATTGCATTTATTATGGAGTAATTATGATGAATCGTATTATGAATTCTAAGTTGATAATGATGTGAATGAATGTGAGTGATGATCTGTTGTTGTTGCTGCTTAATTTATTTGATTTCCATGTCTTGTATTACTATATTGAATTATGTTTTCTCACCTTGCCTGCTTGGAAATGTTGCCTCTTATGTGGGTAACTTGCAGATAACCAAGAGTAGCTTCGAGGTGACGAAGGAGGTAGCTTGGAGTGTCTCGTTTATGTCGTTAATTTTAGAGGTGTCCTGCTCTGTGTCATGTAACATCGGGTTGGGATGAATTGCGAACATTCGTGTTCTTTTGATTTATTTTGGAATTGTATACTGATGATGTTGTTCTAGATTGGATAAATTTCTCATGAAGTTTTAATTGAGTTTACAATGACAAGTTGACTCCGTTGCAAGATTATGATTTCTTTTGATGATGTTTTGAGTAACCCGTGTTACGGGACAGGACTATGAGAATTGTATGATGTGTTGATTATGTACACCCTTGGTTGTGAATTATACTCTGATAACATGATTTATTTCTCTAAAATGGTATGTGGGGTAGAAGGGTGTTATAACCCTTGTCTAGGTGTGTGTTTTTAATTCAAAGTATGAGGACTTGACTTAAAGTAAAGTGGAAGGCCGTGTAGTTGTGCCTCAGAACTTGTGGATGTTTGTGTGAAACATACCTGACTGGATGAATGAAGACTATGTCTGGATTTTCCAAATGTTATGGTCAAGAAGTTCATTCCTGAGAGAAGTTGATCAGCTTGGCAAGATGTGAGTTTTGGAGCATGAGAAGATAACCAACCAAGAGGGAATCATGTGAGTTTTGGTATTTGGATTGTTTTAGGATTCAACATTAAGTGAATGCGTTTAGCAGGTGAGTTGAACAGAGGGTGCGCTCTTGAAGACATGAAGAGGAGTCTTATGTTTTCCATTCATTTATGGTGTTCTTCTTGCAAAGGAGTACTTGTTATCTTAGATAGGGGGAATTGATCTTTTGTTGAAAAAGTGTTTTTCTCTGATGTTCTGAAGGAGTCCATAAGGGATTGTGAGTTGTGCTGATCAATGAAAGTGTGCTTGTGTGCATCATATTCTGAGGAGTTTTGAATTGTTAATTTTGTGAGCCAGCAGACAATGTCTGATAAGATGTCAGAACATGGTATAGGACTTATTTTTCTTGAGCCAAACAAGGAAGTATTTTGGACGGTGGTGTAAGGATAAAGTGAAACATGTGTCTTCGACTATGCATGGAACTGTTTTGGCACAATTTATGGTAAAGATCAGTTAGGAAACAATAAAAGTGGTCAAGACTGTTTTGGACGGTAGGCATTGAATTTGGAAGGAGTTTTTAGTACCTAAAATAGCGGTTCCTTGACCAAGAACCTTGACATACTCAAAGCTCGTTAATTCCTAAGTAACTGATCTGCTATATATAGGGGTTATTCTGTTCTCCTTCAACCAGTGAGTGTTCTTGTTTCATAAGTCTTATGGCGTTTATTAGTTTTTGGGTAAGCACTACTTGGGTCTGGTTCTGTGAGGGCTTTATTTGCAAATTTGTGGCTAAAAAGGGGGAGAAAGGAAAAGGTTATGCTAAATGGTTTGCGAAGAATCTGCAGTTCCAGATGTGGTTCAGAGATGTCGAAGAGGATGTCCTATCCTTAAGTTGGTGTTGAGTCTTTGTGACTTGTGTCCTGAGTTATGAACACAGTTGTGACTTGTGTTCTGAGTTACCTGGGTTGGCAGAATGGCACTTCTTAAGTTTCATCTTATGCTACAGATTAAACCCAGTGTCTGACCAATGAAGGGGTGCAGAATTATCTTATGCCACCATTGGTCGTTTATGTATAGACAAACATGTCTTTTCTGGAGGAGTCTTCTACATGTGTTCTGGGTCTGTCCGGGAAGGAAAAAGAAATGTGTTGTGTTGAGGGGGAGTGTTAGATATCTTCTTCCTCATATGCACCAAATGACTTCAGGACTGTCTACTAATTAGGTCCTGATGTGCTGCCTGGAGTTGCTATTAGATGGTGATGTTATGTCCAACGTGATGTCCTAACATCATTCAAAATTAGCCAAGAAGATGATTCTCCATGGTTGTTGTACACAGTAGCTACTGGTGATTATTGTTAGAATCAGATGACTTCTAACAGTAGTGTAGAGTTGTAATGTTTATATATTTGTTTTAGCCAAAATTAGCCAAAGGGGGAGACTGTAAGTTCTTGTAATTGACTGAAATTTTGTTAAAACAATGTTGATGTCATGGTTGATGTTGCAACATGAGCTTCTAACATTATTGATATGGTTAGGTAAACATTCAGGACTGTTAAAGATGTAAGGGTTGCAGCTGTGTGTTGATGTTACACCCGATGTCGTGACATCAGTAGTGAACATCAGGTCTGAGATGTTTGTTTAGGGCTGCATTTGGTTTTGGTTTAATGAGATGATCTGCTGAAGAAAATCGGAGATTGCAGGTGAATATCATGGGTGAGATATGTTCTGTTGCAATCAATTATGAAGAAGATTAGTTTGTTACTAATTTAATGCATAAAGATATGGAGAATAAATAGAGCTGATTGAAGATTTAATTGAAGATCTATTTAGTAGCAGAATCTGTTGCAGATTGGTAGCAGAAGATTTGATATGATTTGAAGGCCCAAATCCAGTTGGGAAAAAGCTATAAATAAAACGCTTGTAACCTAGAATAGGTACGGGTCCAAGATGTAGATCATTAGGGATTTGTCTAAGTGAACCACTCGGGTTGTGAGATGGTCACTGTGGTATTACTCAGAAACCTGTAGGTAATGAGTATTGTATTATTCTTGGAGGAAGCTTTGAAGCAACTCTAAGGTGTGTCATGGAAGTGTGACTTCTAGTTTTCTGTGTTAGAAAATTTGTTGGTAATCAAGTTGTTGATGCAGTGGCGGAGAAGTTGACTGCTAGACATCATTGCGATGATTGGGAGTGAGATGGAGTCTCTTATCTAGGGAGGACTTAGATAGAAGGGTCATTGGGTAGTGATTAAATTAGGTAGATGTCAACTGGTTTATTGAGTCTGTAATTTAATACTGCTAATAGTGGACTTCCTTCCTGGCTTGGTATGCCCCCAGATGTAGGTTGTTGAACCAAACTGGGTGAACAATCCTTGTGTGTGGTTTATGCGTTTCTGTTTCTATTATTGCCTTGTTCATACAGCAGATTGCGATGTTGTGACATTGCACTTGACATCACATGTCTGTACCAGAATTTCAGAGAACCATGATGCAAGATTCATATTCGGCCTCGTTGTTTGTACACTTGAATGTCAGTCTGGCAGTGAAAGGAATGTGGGTACCCTGAGGTGTTATAATGATTGCCCCAATTCTGTTTTGATAATGATTGACAGCTCCATCAAAGATTAGTCCCCATTGGGAACCTGGTTTTGGCCCTTCACTGGTTAGTGGTTCATCGCAATCTTTCATTTTCAAATACATGACATCTTCGTCTGGGAAGTCAAACCCGACTGATTCTTGATCGTCAATCGGTTGATGAGCCAAATTATCGGCTAAAATACTTCCTTTGACGGCTTTCTGAGCATGGTACTCGATGTCGTATTCTGATAACAACATCTGCCAACGAGCAATCCTTCCCGTGAGAGCAGGCTTTTCAAAGACGTACTTGATCGGATCCATTTTGGAGATTAACTAAGTAGTGTGACGAATCATATACTGGCGAAGACGTTTGGCTTCCCAGGCCAGAGCACATCACGTTTTCTCGAGCATAGTGTACCGAGTCTCGCAGTCGGTAAATTTCTTGCTCAAATAGTAAATGGCAGACTCTTTCCTTTTGGTTTCATCTTGTTGGCCAAATACACATCCGATCGAGTCTTCCAAGACTGTTAGGTAGATGATCAGTGGTCTTCCTTCCACTGGAGGTGATAGAATCGGTGGGTTCAACAGGTATTCCTTGATACTGTCGAAGTTTGTTTGGCAATCTTCTGTCCAAACGTAGTCCTGATTCTTTTTGAGTAATTTGAAAATTGGCGCACATGTTGCGGTCATGAGGAATATAAATCTGGAAATGTAGTTCAAACGTCCCAGGAATCCTCTGACTTGTTTTTCAGTCTTTGGAGAAGGCATTTCTTGAATGGCCTTGACCTTGTCAGGATCTACCTCAATTCCTTTCTGGCTGACGATGAATCCTAAAAGTTTCCTCGAGCGAACACCGAATGTGCATTTATTGGGATTCAAGCGGAGTTTGTACTTTCTCAACCGCTCGAATAGCTTTAACGGGTGGGTCACATGCTCCTCCTCTGTTTGGGATTTGGCAATCATAGCATCGACATATACCTCGATTTCTTTGTGTATCATGTCATGAAACAGAGTAGTCATGGCCCTTTGATAGGTTGCCCCGACGTTCTTCAAACCGAACGACATTACCTTGTAACAAAAGGTACCCCATGGGGTGATGAAGGAAGTTTTCTCCATATCTTTCGGTGCCATTTTTATCTGATTATAGCCCAAAAATCCATCCATGAAGGAGAATACTTTGAATTTTGTTGTACCGTCTACCAACATGTCTATGTGCGATAAGGGAAAGTTATCCTTTGGACTTGCTTTGTTCAGATCTATGTAGTCTACACACATTCTGACCTTTCCGTTTTTTTTCGGAACTGGTACTATGTTGGCTAACCATTGAAGATATTCTGATGTGGCGAGGAAACCCGCGTCAATCTGTTTCTGTACTTCCTATTTGATTTTGATGGCCATGTCTGGATGAGTCTGTCTTAACCTTTGTTTTACTAGCGGACATTCTGATCTCAACGGTAGATGATGTTCCACGATGCTGGTATCCAACCCTGGCATATCCTGATAGGACCAAGCGAATACATCGGGAAACTCTTTGAGGAGCTTTATCAAACTTTGTTTGACAGTTGGACTGAGTAGTGCCCCAATCTTGACCTCTTTTCTCTCCTCTTCTGAACCCAAGTTGACTGTTTCCAACGGCTCTTTGTGAGGTTTGATGGACCTTTCCTCTTGTCTGAGTAATAGGGAGATCTCTTCTGGAATTTCGTCGTCATCTTCTTCTTCATCCTCAAATACCGAGAATTCAAAGTTGGGAGAAGGCATCGGATCGTATGTTTCAATGGGGTTTAAAACAAGCAATATGCATGACGTGATGATTTGTTTTAGAAGAGATAAAGAGAATGCAAGAGTGCGTGCAGTGTATTTTTTGAAAAATGCTTGTTTTTATTATTTAAGTTGTCTTTTTAGGATTACCATTTTCTGAAAAAAGGAAAAGAGAAAACATCAATACATGCAGAAATTACAGAACGACGTTATTTTATTTATGATCTTGTCGAATCTTGAAACTACAGCCCTGTAAAACAAAACTCTTTCGCTTTGGGCAAAGCGAGGAGGGACATTTACAAAAAGTGAGCCCTATCAAAACATCTGTTTCACCTAGGCAGGGTGAAAGGTTAAGATAAAGACTGCAATTACTTCGACTTATGAACAACTTTCGGAACGTTGACAGCAACCCATTGGCGGCGAACTCCTCGATGAATTACAAAGTCTGGCACTTTCCTTCTTGATTTGTCTTTAGAAATAACGCTAATTTCTGGTGGAGCATGATCGTTGGAATCTGTCTCCCAGGCAGAGTTCTCGTAGACGAACTCTTCTGTTGTATCTTGCACAGTGTTTGCACTCTCAGGCGGATCTCCCCATCCAGTTGGCTAAATGTCTTCGAGCCTGATATGAGAGCTTTCGGGAGCGGTGTACTTAACCAGGTGATCAAATTTGCCACTCGGCTGTCCCAAGGTGTCCCATACTTCTTTGGAATTGGAGTTGTCATCCCTTTCGATGACGTTGACCTCGGGAAAGGCATAGTTGATGAACTCTAGTCCGACAAGCCTTTCAAATTCATTGTCGTGCTGGGTATTTTTTGAATGCCCTAAGTGTTGATCCTATGACATGGTGGGGACGCAGGTATTCTTTTCAATGATGTTCAACGGATATACATCGTTCGGCTAATTCTTTTGCCCCAAGTCTCCTGGGTACGACTGCCAGATAGGCAGGCCATCCATTAGGCCATAATAGTCGTGGTCAAAGTTGTCTTTTATCAGAGTGTCTTCCTCTAATGAGTTGGGTGGAGCACGGCATCCTTCTGGATCACAATCTCCGTATATCATTTTAGCATCCGCTCTCGGTATAAATCTCGGACTCTGTGCGGAAAAGCAATATTGTGTAGGCACCTCTTCCTGAGACATATAATCGTCCTCGTTAAGATAGGACTTCCACTCTTCATCTGTATCGGAGGAATCTCCTTCGTTGATGGTATGTACTTCTTGAGACACTGGGTGAAGGAAACCTCCAATGTGGAAGAAGTTTTGCATGGGATGAAGACTTTCATCGTTAGTAGCTGTTTGGGCACAGTTTGAAGAAAAACCAAGACCTTTCTTTTTCTTATTGTTAGTAGGAATGACAAGTTGTCCCCATCCTTTGGTATTGTTACTTTTGATCACTTCGAGAGCATCTTTGTACGAGGAAATCGACGTTTCTCCTTCTGATTGATTGTCGTGACTCACCGAAAGTGCCTGGAACTGGGTTCCAACAACCTCCTCTGGTTCTACACAAGTGGACGACAATAAGTTACTCATGATCAAGGCTTGCTCCCCGCAGACTGTGACGAGTTGGTCATTCTTGACAAACTTCATCTTTTGGTGAAGCGTCGAAGTGACTGCCCCAGCCTCGTGTATCCAAGGTCTTCCTAACAAACAGTTGTATGCTGCCCGGATGTCCATGACCTGGAAAGTGACTTGGAAAGTGTGAGGACCAATTGTTATGGGAAGGTCGACTTCGCCGATAACTGTTTTCTGGGATCCGTCAAATGCTTTGACGATGACCTCACTGCCTCTCATCGGAGATCCTTTAAATGATAGTCGCATTAAAGTGGACTTCGGCATAACATTCAAAGCCGATCCAGTGTCAACCAGTACACTGGCTAGAGCATCGTCCTGGCAGTTGACTGTAATATTTAGTGCCATGTTATGACTTTTGCCTTCTTCTGGAAATTCCTCATCACTAAACCCCAAGTTGTTGCAGGAAGTGATGTTGGAGATGATGCTGTCGAATTGTCTTATTGACACATCTTGTTCCACAAAGGCCTGCTCTAAGAATTTCTGTAGAGCTTCCCTGTGAGCTTCGAACTGAGTAAAAGTGATAGCACTAAGATTTTTGAAGGAGTTTGCAAAAGCTGATCAACAATGTTGTATTCACTCTTCTAGATGAGCTTCAGCATCTCATCGTTGTTCTTTGAAAGGTCGGCATTACTAGACTAACCGACTGGTTGATCAGGAACTTCCGTTTGAGGTTCCTTTTCTCGGGTAGGTTCTCCAACTCCTCGGTTGAAGATTCGATCACTCCGTGTTACTCGATTGATGTCTGCAATATTCACGGCGGAGGGTAATGGAATTTCCTTTCCATTCTCAATTGTTGTTGCACCATATTTGTAAGGGGTAGCCTTAGTTGAGTCATATGGTAATGGTTCCGATAGATAGATAACTACAGGAGCCTTCTAATTCTTCTGACCATTGTAAGTAATTTCAATCAGTTCCCGGTTGGGAACTTTCGATTCGTCAAGTAAAGGGATGATGGTGCAAACATATTTGGTCCTCTTATGATCAGAGATTACGACAACATCTTTAATTTGATCAGCAACAAAGTCTGGAACCAAATTGGTTGACCCAGAACTTGGACACGAACGAATCTCTTCGTGGCCCAACTGACTCTGAAGAGCTGCTCGCACAAGGTAACATCCTTGATTATCTTCAGAGCAAACTCTACAGCGTTCAAAGTTGTGTGGTGGCACCTGGCCACGTCCGCTCTGTATGCAGTGTAACCTCACTAGATCTGTTTCCATTGATCGAACATCCTGACTTTGACGCCTAGTAGGGTTCCCATTAATCATACTGACTTGTTGCATGTCTTCGTCTAAATAGATCGGAAGCCACCAGTGGTTTAACAAGTGTTGCAAAGTTCTTTGAACGAGAGCGCATCCTTGGTTGCTCTCACGACATCCCTTACAGTGCTGATAATTATACCAAGTCAGAAAACCGAGCTGGACTTGCTTAGCATGTAACTCCACCAAGCTGGTATTCATCAAGCGAATATCAAAGATTTGAATCATATTCACTTGATACTAATTTCTATCGTGGTAATCTTGAATCTATCCAAGATCCATCTGACGCTGGAGGGCCTCTTGTACAAAAGAGCATCCCTGATTGTTTATTGAGCAGATAGGACATGAAACGTAATCGTGCCGTGGTAGATTATGATGTTGGCTTTGCCTTGAGTGCATTACCACCAAGTTGACATTCATTGCACAGATGTCGTGGTTCTGAATGACGTTGGAATTCGTATAAGTCATGTTGACCTCACGAATTCGGTGATCTTGGATCCATCCGAGATCCAACTGTTCCTGTAGAGCTGATTGCACCACAGAACACCCTTGATTGTTCTTATAGCAGATATCACACTGGTGATAGTTATGAGATGGTACATGCCCATATCAGCTCTGTCTGCGATGCATTTTGACCAGGTTGGCCCTCAATAAGAGTACATCATGAATTTGATAGTTGTGGTTAGACTCTCTCTCTATCAAATTTACTGCAGCCTTCTCGTGTTGAGGAAGCGGGTTCGTCTGAACATTTGGATTTGTATCCTTGAAGGATAAGACCCCGCTCCTAACAAGCTTCTGTACATCGGATTTGAAGCTGAGACAGTTTTCTATGTTATTCTATGGTCCTCCTTGATGATAAGGACAAGTCTGATCCGTTTTGAACCAAAAAGGCAGATTTTCCAGCACTGTAAGAGGAGACCTGGTTTGGACGTGCCCCTTGACCAGTAGTAACGAAAACAATTCTGCGTACAACATTGGTATAGGGTCGAACAATGGTGGTCGCGTTGTACGGTTTTTGTTGTACTGAGGACGGCCCTACTGAAGAGGCTGTTGTGTCCTTTGTTGATATTGTTGTTGACTTGGCTGGCTCTGAGCAACCTGAGGTTGATACGCGGGAACAGGCGCAGGGTTGATAGCAGAAGTTACAGCTACTACTGGTTGGTACTGTCGCCTTTGCTTTCCGAGAGAAATATTACCAATATCTTGCTCTTTTTTCTTAGGGAAAGCACTACTGTATCTTTTGGTACTGCTTGATGATCCAGTGTCTTTAACTAAAGGTCCTTCTCGGACTGCTTCCTCAAGACGAACTCCCATGCCCACCATCTCAGTGAAGTCAATGGGTGCACTGGCAACCATTCTATCGTAGTAGAATGAGCTCAAGGTTTTCAAGAAGATCTTTGTCATCTCTTTTTCCTCAAGAGGTGGACAAATCTGGGCGGCAATTTCGCACCATCTCTGAGCATACTCCTTGAAGGTTTCCTTATCCTTCTGCGACATGGCTCTAAGTTGATCTTTATCTGGTGCCATGTCTAGGTTATACTTATATTGTTGAATGAAGGCAACGCCAAGATCTCTGAAAGTGACGATCTTGGTGCGGTTTAAACCCATGTACCATTTGAGTGCGGCACCGGTTAAACTATCTTGGAAATAGTGGATCAGTAGTTGTTGGTTCTCTGTCTGAGTTGACATCTTTCGAGCGTACATCACCAAATGACTTTGAGGGCAAGAGTTGCCCTTTTATTTTTCAAAGCCGAGCACCTTGAATTTGTGCGAAACTTTCACATTGGGGACCAAACAAAGGTCTGCGGCGTCCTTTCCAAATAAATCCGGATCGCGAATGGCTTGCAGTTCCTTCTGCATCTCCAGGAACTGTTCCTGGAATTCCTTCATTTTGTCGTTCATACTTTCGTTTTCACCAGAAGGTATTTGTGGAATCTGTCCTTCCGGGACAGTGTGTACCATGGGTGGTGGCACAGTCATTACGGCAGTGACTCTTGGTGCCTCTCGAAGTTTGTAACCTTCAGGAGTTGCTGTCATGCCCTTGGCATCTTCCCTTTCCCGAAGTTTGTAACCTTCAGGCCCAGCGGTTCCTGCTGCAGTTTCCGGATCTTCAGTGATCGGCGGAATATATCCTTCCGGGATATAGTTGAGTGGCATGCCCCAGGGACGATCTTTAGGCATGGTATATCGAGGATCATACTTTTCCACAATGGGCGTCGATGTGATCTCTGAGATCACAGTCCTTTGTATCTGGGCTGCTGCCAGAGCTTGCATATCATTGTGAAGCTTTCTCAAGTCTTCTTTCAGAGCGTCGAGTTCTTCTCTCAACTCTCTGTTCTCTTCCTCGAGATTATCCATTTTCTTTTGTTGACTGGCCCGAGTATTGTACGAATGAGACAGTTTGACTTTAGAATCGAGACACAAACGTGAGATTCGTAGGTAAGAAGAATGCGTTATATGAGAATGATGAATGATATGCAATGATTATATTAATTTTTTTTGTTTAATCAAAATAAACTTCGACAATTGGATTGCAAATATCAAACAATGGGGAAACCCCGTTTTATTGAATTCAAAGATTGCGGAAATGGAAATACAGTAATTTACATAGTGTTGTAAAAGGAAATATCTAAGCTAATGGATCCCGAGTCCTCTCCGAGGAGGGCTCAGGTGCTGGTTCTGATATTTTCCTTTTCTTTGACCGGGGCTCTTGAGCCGTTGTCGGGTTGTCATTCCTTTGCCAAGTGAAAGGAGCGAGCAAATTCCTTTGGTCTTCTTGATTTTCTACAGCATGTTGCTCTAAAATCTCGATCAGAGCATCTTTTTCTTTTAATAGTTGTTGTATTTTCTTGCACTCCACATTGAGAATACGGTATTTGTTCTTCCAAGACTTCTTCTCCTGTTGAACTCTGTTGAGAGTAACCTGAAGTTTTTTCGTATCTGACATAAAATAAAGGACAGACTCCTTTAACGGAATAACTTCCTGACGAGGGTAAGACATCCTCAGTTTAAGAGCTCTAGTTTGTACCCAGTGGAGATAAGGTTCCATAGAGACACAACCCGGTTTTCCTAGAGACTCTCTTACTTTCCTGTGAACGTGTTTCTAGGCATGCACTATTTCTGTCTTTAGTGCTCTGTCATTTTCTCCTTCCTTGAAGAAAAGACCTTCCAGATGAGCATTACGCGGGACATGCCTCATCGGGTATCCAAATTGACGACGAACTAAAATTGGATGATAGTTGATTCCTCCTTTAGTTCCTATGAGGGGTACATTAGGGAAGTTTCCACAACGGTCAATGATTCTGATCCCGTCATGGATTCGATTGTACCAATCGATGTCAGAGTTGGTAAGAGATATGATTCTCTGCGACCAACATAAAGTATTCTTAGGATCCCAAAATGCAGCAGACTTGGGCAAGTGGGAAATGAACCATTTGTACAGCAGGGGTATACAACATGTGATCATTCCTCCACTGTACAAATTCCTTAAGTGTACAGAATGATAAGCATCTGCGAGCAAGGTTGGTACAGGGTTTCCAATCAGAAAAATCTTAATGGCATTGATATCTACGAAGTTATCGATGTTGGGAAACAAAAATAACCCGTAGGTGAGCAAAACAAAGATGCTCTCGAAAGCAGTCACGTTCCCTATACTGGAAAAGTACAGGGCTTTCTTTATCAAAAACTTGGTTGGTAAACCTTGGATTCCACCCTTAGTGGTCATGTGAGTCCTGACTTCTGACTCGTCCAAATAAATTGCTCTTGCAATGGTTTGATCCTTTGGAATTTCTTCCAGTCCAGAAAAGGGAGCTTGATCAGTGATATGTAAATCAGTCAGGTGAGAGTACTCCTTCAGTGTTGGTGCGAGCTGATAATCCAGGAATGTGAAACAGTGATAGACCAGATCATAGAACTGAATCAGAGTAGACAGTATTCCTTCAATTACATGGACCCTTAATAGAGACAACAGTCCTCCGTACTTAGCTCTGAAAGCATCAGGGTTGGTGATCATCCTCGCCAATCCTCTTAAATCCTCTAGTTTTAGAACCTTGAAGGTGTACTTGTGAGTCTTTCTTCTACCGAAATCCATAACGCAATCTTTTTCTCTGACATTTACAATCATTGTCTTAGTTTAATTTGAAAAAAAGAGAGAGTAGAAGAGAAATTTTTTTCTTTGTTTTAATGCTTTTTAATGAAATGAATGCATGAATGCAGCACACAAAAACATAGAAAAAACATGGGGTCAAAGGTTCGGTGTCATGAAGTCATGGCTCTACCCATCCCCAAAGGTTATACTGGTGATTTTTGTACCTGTCCTCACAATCATTGACCCCTCTTGGGATAACAACAGCAGGCTGGTTCACCTGAGTGAGCTGATGTATCTTAGAGTAATCTTAAATGAGGGTAGTATCGCGTGACAATTATTTCCGATAGCTTCCGCACTACAAAATAGTAACATGGTTCCAGTCTACTAAAATCCTCAGCTTCTCAGATAACCCAATCGAACAATCTGCTTTCAACAACCGAAGTCGTATAGGCATTGAATCTGCAAAGGGTCTCTCCACTGATTCGATGGTCGATCGGGGCCTCTTATTTGGTAGTCACTCCCTGTAAGATTACCCGTCTAGTGCCATCACTTATCTTAGGTGTATACTCAATCTTTCCAGATGCGACATCACTCGCAGTCCCATTAGCAGAAAAATAAACACGGATATCAATTAGGAAAAGCGATATATATATATATATATATATATATATATATATTCATCCCTAAAACTAATATCCTAGACCTCTTAAGAGCTATAATCCTATAATCCTAACAGAAAAAATGACTCCCCAACAGAGTCGCCATTTTACTGTAGCGAGCGATTTTTGTCGGTGACGCGACCACCTTATCGCTGAAGTTTGGGTTTTCCTCCTCGAGGAGAAAGGGTTCTACTTTCTGATTTCTTATTTATCCCGTGAAGCTGGAAGGGAAAGGGAAGCTATCTAAAACTAACCTTGCACGCGGATGTTTAACGGAACAAACGCTTTAAAGAGATTGGGGGGTCAGGGGTCAGGTTATACAATGGGGAGTTGTCAATTACCCATCCTATATGTGGTTATCCACAGGATATTAGCTTTAGGTTTCGCTTTGCAATTGATGGTGTTTATCTGTTAATGGGTTGGGAAAGTTTGTTGGGAAGTATGAGCGAGTGAGTGAGTTTTCTGTGGAAAATGATGATGGTGATGGCTAAGGTATGAAACCTAAAGTCTTTGACTGAAGTATGAAGGTACTGGACCTAGGGTTTTTGTTTAGTATGCTCGCTAAGATTTCGCAATCTTATGCCTACGTATTCCCGTTTAAACGAAATAGGGAAATCAGAGCAATCGTAGTTCCTCCTATTCTAAGGGAGGAAAATGATGTTTTGGTATCTTGTTCAAAGCCCAGGATTGAAGCTAAAAGGGTATTTGTGTCTTGTTCAAAGCCCAAGATTGAAGCTAAAGGGGTATTGAGAGGGAATTTGTCATCTCTAAAGAGAGATTGTTGACTTTTTGTGTGCCTTGATCAAAGCACAAGGTTGATGCTAAAAGGTTAATTGACTCGGCTAGGGGATTTCTTTATACAAAGCCTAAGAGGAGGCTAGAAGCGACCGGCTCAACAAGAGAGTGTTTTATCTGTCATGTACAAAGCCCAAGATTAAGGCTAAAAAGAGACTGACTATTTGGGGATATCATTATACAAAGTCTAAGAGGAGGCTAAAAGTTCGACTTTGCGGGAGAGTGTTATTTGTCTTGTACAACGCCCAAGATTGAGGCTAAAAGGGATTTTGACTCCGCTGGGGAGGGTTTGTATGTGTCTTGTACAAAGCCCAAGATTGAGGCTGAAATGGGAAATTTAACTGACTTTGGTGAGGATATTTTTATGTGTCATGTACAAAGCCCGAGACGGAGGCTAAAAGGGTTTAACTCTGCTGGAGAGTATTATCTGTCTTGTACAAAGCCCAAGATTGAGGCTAAAAGAGTTTCACTCTGCTTACGAAAAATCGTTCCTCAAATCCTAGAAGAAGACTGGGAGTAAATGATTCTGCTAGGGAAGGTATCTGTCCCAAGCTCAAGAGAGGGAAATTTATGTCTTGTACAAAGCCCAAGATTGAGGCTAAAAGGGTTTGACTCAACAAGAGAGTGCTTTTATCTGTCCTGTATAAAGCCCAGGATTGTGGCTAAACAAGCTGGAGAAATCCTTCTACACAACTTGAGAGGAGGCTAGCTCCTGCTAGGGGGAATCTTTATACCAAGTTTGGATAAAGATCGACTCAACGAGAGAGTATTTTTATCTGTCTTGTACAAAGCCCAAGATTGAGGCTAAAAAGGGTTGACTCAACAAAAGAGTCTAAAAAAGTGATTGACTCAACAAGAGAGTATGAAAGTTGATTGACTCCACAAGAGAGTCTAAAAAGTGATCGACTCAACAAGAGAGTCTGGAAAGGTGGTTGACTCAACAAGAGAGTCTAAAAAGTGATTGACTCAACAAGAGAGTCTGAAAAGTGATTGACTCAACAAGAGAGTCTGAAAGTTGATTGACTCAACAAGAGAGTCTGAAAAGGTTAGCTCCGCTTGGGAGAATCATTTGTACAAAGCCCAAGAGGAGGCTGACTTCGCTAAGGAAGGATCATTATACAAAGCCTAAGAGGAGGCTAGCTTTCTGCTGAGGAAAGGTCCTTATACAAAGCCTAAGAGGAGGCTATCTTTTGCCGGGGATGATTGAGATCCCCAGGCAGGTCCAAGTGTGGAATCAACTCTTGTTGAGGATTACAGAAGAGTTGAGATGTCAAATACCTTGAGGTTCTGATTTAAGATAGTCTTGACCCTGGTCGGGGAACTCTCATGAGAGAGACTGGGTTTCTGCTGGAGATCGATCCAGAGTAACCGGGGTTTCTCCTATAGTTGGCAGGGAACTTGAGAATGTCTTTGAGACTCAAGGGGATTAGATTGTCCAAGTCTACTGGTGTGGAAGAGTTGTATCTTTTGTATAATGCCTCCAAGAGGAGGCAAGGGCATTAAGGGATGAGAATCAACCGTAAAGTGGCCTGAGGTCTGACACTGGAAAGACTGCTCTAGCTAAGGATGACTAAGTTCTGTCTTATACCTTTAAGAGGTTGTCAGGGTCCTTGTATTTAGCCCAAGAGAAGGCATGAGAACTTCTAAGAAGCCGAAGGGTCCTTGTAAAAAGCCCAAGAGGAGGCGGGGATGCTTTTAGGAAGCCTGTGGGTCCCAAACCAAGAAAAGTTCAAGAAATGCTATTCACAGAGAATAGATCATTTAGTGAAAGTTCTGTGATTTGAAGAAACTCAGGAGATGCTATTCACAGAGAATAGATCAACTCCGGGGAGTAGAATTTCTTTGACAATTTCTAGGGGTGACAGTCTGAGAAAAGGTTCACCAAGAATACTGCCTTTCTCTTTGTTCCATATTGTTTAACCCCAAGAGAAGGGAAGAATGTATCTGGAAATCCTATGGGGGATCTAGTTTTGTTTGTATTTAAGAGTGACCAACAGGGATTTACCTAGTTCTAGAACTAGTTGCCGGGGAAAACTCTAAATAACTATACTAGTATATATACAGTTGATATATGACAAGTATTTTAAAAGGGTATGAAAAAAGACTAACCATGCGCAGCTTCCCACAATACAGTTATATATATTAAAGCAAGTAAATGAAAGCGGATAAAACTTACAGGTGAGCAAGCTTCCATGCTGTATTCTTAGTTGTTCAAAGAAATTAAAGAAAGTTTTGATAACAATACATATATTTGAATCTAAATTAAAAGGGAAATGTTTTGAAAAGATTGTTGGGGCTTATATTCAAGGAGAGGCCCAAGGTTTTAACAGTGATCGCACCGTTGTTTTGAATATTGTACTGGAACTTATACAACGACTGAGGCCCAAAAAGGTTTATGTACAACAAGGGTTGGGTCTTACAACTCAAGGAGAAGCTCAAAGATTATTTAAAGAAAAGAAATGGGACTTACAACACAAGGGTAGGCCCAGATGATTTTCTTGTTTGAAAATGGCGATCGCGCCGAGATTTTTTGAAAACACCGTGGGTCTTATACAATGACTGAGGCCCAAACTATTTTGGTTTCAAAGAGGGGTTGGGTCTTACACTCTATTAGAGGCCCAAAAAGTTTGAAAATGAATAAAGATGGGTCTTATAGATCAAGGAGAAGCCCAGGGATTCTGTTAAAAAGGCGACGATCGCGCCGAACTTTTGAAAATATACAAAGGGACTTATACAATGTGTGAGGCCCAAAATTGTTTATTTACCAAGGGATGGGACTTACACTCTATCAAGAGGCCCACGAGTGTTTGAAAAAGGTTGATGAGGGTGGAATTAATCAAAACCCTAATTTTGTCTAAAATGGAATTAATTTTGTTTAAAAATTAATAAAAATTATTGAAAACATGTGAAAAATGAGTGGTGATCTTGGATCAATGTTTCAAAAATCATGTTTTTATCTATAAAATGATTGAAAACTAATTAAGTTTGGAAAATCAAGAAGGAAAAAAGATTTTAAATGTTAAAAAACAAATAAAAATTAATTCTTTGCAAAAACATCAAGTATAAGAAATAAATAATATTTTAGGGATTTTTTTGGAAAATAAAATATTTTAACATTTTTGTGAAATATTAAAAAAAGAATCAACTCAAAATCATTAAAATTCAGAGAGAAATTAATTTTTGAATCAATTAAATAAAATCACAAAATTCAAATATTTGAATATTTGAAAAAGACGCCAAGAACACACCAAGAACACGCACGTGTTCTGATTTTTGTCCAGATTTGCATTTTCTCATCAATCTCACTGAATACTTGATGAAATCACACAATCCACATATCAATCTACTCGTTTTTACCTCACGATCATGTCTATGGTCTTTAATTTCATTTATTTTAAGCATGGAATAAGAAATCAAAGAGAAACCTTAAGAACCCTAAATTCTGCATGAAGGCTGAGAAATTTGATACACGACTCATACAAAGCAATTAATGGAGGGGAAACACTTCATACATGATTATGAACATATGGCAAAATTATTGTGCGAGGAAATATGCATGAATCATGAGATGACCAATTTTAGGCATACTTGAAGGTTGTGGCAGCAAGAGCAACTTGATTTTTGAGTTGGAGGTGTTACAGATGAGTTGTGATGATCTGAACAGCTTCCCTACACCATATGGAGTGTGTTTGAAAGCTTGGATTGATTTAAAATGGACTGGAACAGATTGTGGCACCTCAGCTGCAACTTTGTTGAAAACTTGAGCAAATGGATGGTGATTTTGTGAAATTGATGTTCCAGATGTTATTTTAGTGTTTGATCAGCTCACATATGATGTTTATGAGGTGTGTGTGTGTGATTGGTTTGATTGGAAACACTTTCTAATTCAAAACCCGATAGTAGCTTGCATTAGAAGGCATTTTTGGAAGTGAGAGGATGATTTTGAGAAAGGCAAGTGTTATAGGCCTTTGGTGTACTCAAACTGATAAAAAATGAGGTCTATTTATAGTGTGTCAAGTTTGTTTTGCAAGGAATAGGGAATGGCAACTGTAGCAGGCCTTTGACCAATGTGGATCAAATGGAATCTCAAGTCTCCTCTAGCCACTGACTTGAAATTAGAGCACAGGCCTATGGTTCCCTGATTCAAGGATAAGGCTTGACTGAAGTGTTCATCTTTGCTCTGATACATGCCACCTCTAAGCATCCATTAAATGTTCCAAAACAAAATTGGAGTCTTGGCCTCTTTTAGGATTTTTAGGTTTGGCATGGCTATGGTAGATTTTGGGACTTTGGAGGTTGATAGATCAGTGTTTGTCCCTTGGTTGTTACCCCTTGAGGTGTGCAGATGGATAACCATGCTTGAATTTGCCCAAATTGATCAATTCGAGCACTAAGGCACAAATCTGCCTTGCAAAACAGTTTGCAGCAAGGCATGTTGCAGCTGTCATAACTCTTAGCTCATATGGAATTTCATGGGGTTCTTGGACATTTTGGAAAGCTGATATATCTTATTTCAACATGATGTCCAACTTTGGTTTTGAGTCAACCTGAATTATAATGAAAAATGCCTCTACTTTTGGGAAAAAATAAGGCAGATTCTGACTTAGTGAAAATTTCACTAAGTGTTAGAAAAATGTCACTTTTGTGTTTTCAGCCATTTTGATCACTCCATAACTTGAAATCCATGAGGAATTAGAATGAGGTGTAGTTGACACTTTTAAAGTATTCCATGAGAGCTACAAATCCATCTTTGGACAATCTAAAATGATTGCTTGGATCTCAAGTTATGATCCTTGGAAGTTGGTACCCTAGCCACTTTGTCCTATAACTTAGAAAAATTCTAAGTTTTTTCTGGTTACCCCTTTTACAAGTTATCCCACTTTCTTTGATTTTTCTTGATGAATGATGATTCAAATCACATATTAACATTGTTTTAGGGTTGAGGAACCATAATTGTGAAAAATCTCAAAATGTCAAACTTGACTTTTGTGCACAGTTGATTTTTTATCAGATGAATTACAAACTGTGCGATCCTTTGTGAAATCAAGTCCTTGACCTAAATCAAACCTAATGGATATAGTCCATAGGTGTTGTAGGGTGTATTGAATCATGTCCTAAGGTTTGGGAGCATGTCTGGGTCAAAAGTCAAAGGTACAATTGACTTTTTCCTCGAAACCCTAATTGTGGTCCTGATGAAATTGAAACTTGTGGATCAAGCTTCTTGGATCAATCCATTGTTGAAAATGGATCAATGTAGTGCATTGGAGACCCTCAAATAATGTCTAGAGGTCTTGGCTCATGTTTTGTCCCAAAAGTCAATTTAGGGGTGAATTAGGTTAAGAAACCCTAATTCCTGATTTTTTTTTGGGTAAAGGCATCCCCTGAGGTTAAATTGACTTGTTGATTGGGTCCATGAGGCCCCTTGGAGTATCTTGGGTTGTGCTTTGAAGCATTGGCTCATGCCCAGATGAAGATTTTCATCTGGAGGCCCTGGTCGACCAAAACCCTAATTTGGTGACACTGGCAATCTTGAGGCTTAATCCACTTGGAATGCTGCAACCTTGTTCCTGATTCCTGATGTGGGAGTCCTCTTGATCATTTATGTGTGTTTTAGAGGTTAGACAAGTTGAAGATCATGTCATTTCTTGATTGATCCTTTGTCTAAATGCTCTGAGAGGGCTTGAAACCCTAGTCCTTGTTTGTGGTGAATGCTCAAACATCTCTGAGGAGATTGGTGAGGCATAAAGGTACATCCATATTGTGATGATGATTTGCACAATGATGGGAAATCTTAGTGGTCAAAATTTGGGGTATGACACACTGTCGGATTATCCCTTACTTGTACATCATCCATCATAATCACATGCGACGGATCCGGAATGTACTTCCTCAACTGAGACACATGGAACACGTCATCCAAATTTGCAAGTGACGGCGGTAAAGCAATTCGATAGGCTACCCATCCTATCCTCTGCGAGATTTGGTATGAACCAACAAAACATAGAGTGAGCTTCCTAGACTTCAAAGCTCGACCCACGCCAGTCACTGGCGTCACCCTCAAAAACACGTGATCTCCTTCTTAGAATTCAAGTGTCTTCCTCCTCTTATCATGATAGCTCTTCTGGAGACTATGTGACGCTCTCATCCTTTCTTGGATCATCTTAATCTTCTCGGTCGTCTTTTGCACAATTTCAAGTCCGAGTACAGCACTCTCGCCCAACTCATACCAACACAAAGGAGTCCTACATATTCTCCCATACAAAGCTTCATAGGGCGTCATCCCAATACTGGCATGAAAGCTATTATTATACGTGAACTCAATCAACGGTAAATGGTTATCCCAAGATCCTCCGTGATCTAACACACAAGCTCTCAGCAAGTCCTCTAAGGATTGGATAGTCCTTTCTGTCTGACCGTCCGTCTGCGGATGATAGGCAGAACTCATCCTCAACTTAGTACCCAACGCATCTTGCAAACTCTTCCTGAACCTCGATGTAAATCTCGGATCTCTATCCGACACAATACTAGAAGGTATCCCATGCAACTTAACAATCTCCTCAATGTACATCTCGGCTAACTTCTGCATAGAATGATTAATCTTCATCGGCAAGAAATGAGCCGATTTAGTTAATCTATCCACAATCACCCAAATGGAATCATTTCCATTAGCAGTCCTCGGCAATCCCGACACAAAATCCATGGAAATGTTATCCCACTTCCACTCTGGAATACTCAACGGCTGCATCATACCTAAAGGCTTCTGATGCTCAATCTTCGACTTCTGACAAGTCAAACACGCATAAACAAACTCCGCAATATCCTTCTTCATACCTGGCCACTAAAACAGCTTCTTCAAATCCTGGTACATCTTCGTAGCACCGGGATGAATACTCAACCTACTTCGGTGTCCTTCTTTAAGAATACTCTACTTAATATCTGGAATATCTGGAACACACACCCTGTCTCTGAACATCACCACACCATTCTCGTCAATTCGGAATTCTCCTCCGTTACCTTGGCTGATCAAAGTCAACTGGTCCACTAACTTCAAGTCATATTGTTGTCTCACTCTGATCTCCTCCAGAATGCCACTAGTCAACTTCAACATTCCTAACTTCACACTGTCAGGAGTCTCTTCACATACCAAACTCAAATCTCTGAATTGCTCAATGAATTCCAATTCTTTCACCATAAGCATCGACATATGCAATGACTTCGTGCTAAATGCATCAGCCACTACATTTGCTTTGCCCGGATGATAACTCAAATCAAAATCAAAATCCTTCAACAGCTCTAACCACTTTCTCTACCTCATATTCAATTCTTTCTGGTCAAATAAGTACTTCAGACTTTTATGATCACTGAACACTTCAAACTTCGAGCCAAACAGATAATGTCTCCAAATTTTCAACACAAACACCACGACAGCCAATTCTAAGTCATGGGTAGGATAATTCCTTTCATGAACTCGCAATTGTCTTGAAGCATAGGCAACAACTTGTCCATTCTGCATCAATACTCCACCAAGACCCATCTTCGACGCATCACAATACACCACAAAAGATTCGCTCGGATTAGGCCAAATAAACACTGGAGCAGTCGTCAACTTCTTCTTTAATTCCACAAAACTCTCTTTGCAAGCTACATCCTACACAAACGATTGACCCTTTCGAGTCAACTGAGTCAAAGGTAATGCCAACTTAGAAAAGCCCTCGATAAACTTGCGGTAATAGCCCGCCAATCCCAGAAAACTTTGTATCTCAGTAGCAGACTTCGGAGTCTCCCACTGCAACACAGCATCAATCTTGGAAGGATCTACAACAATTCCACCACTTGAAATCACATGGCCAAGAAAACTCACTTCCTTCAACCAGAACTCACACTTTGACAACTTCGCATACAACTTTTTTTCCTTCGATACTTGCAACACAGTTCTTAAATGCTTAGCATGCTCTTCTTCAGACTTAGAATATATCAGGATGTCATCGATGAAAACCACCACAAACTGATCCAGATACTCATGAAAAATCTGACTCATATACTCCATGAACACACCAGGTGCATTGGACACACCAAACAACATCACAGTGTATTCATAGTGACCATACCTCGTTCTGAAAGCTGTCTTCGGAATGTCATCAGGCTTAACAAGAATCTGATGATAACCCGACCTTAAATCAATCTTGCTAAACATGCAGGCACCCACTAGCTGATCCATCAAGTCGTCGATTCTCGGAAGTGGATACTTATTCTTGATAGTCACTTTGTTCAACACACAATCTCATACTTCTGTCTTTCTTCTTCACTAACAGCACAGGAGCGCCCCACGGAGAAACACTTGGTCGAACAAACCTCTTCTCAAGCAATTCTTCCAGTTGTTTCTTCAATTCACTTAACTCAGAAGCTGACATCCGATAAGGAGCCATCAACACTGGACTCGTATCTGGTATTAAGTCAACTACAAACTCCACTTCACGTTCTGGAGGCAAATCACTGATGTCATCTGGAAATACATCTGGAAATTCAAAGACAATAGGCAACTCCACACTCGCAGCTTCCCGATCAATCTGCAACGATGCAAACATTGCAAACACCAAGGCTTCATCTTCCGTAAGCTCGTCTACTTGCCTAGCAGACAGGAACATCAACTTTCCACTATCACCAAACTCAGGAAACTCCACAGTCTTAGTATAACAATTGATATGAACATGGTTGAACTCCAACCAGTTCATTCCAAGGATTACATCGATTTGGTGCAAGGGTAAACACACCAAATCCATCACAAAACTCTTCCCAAAAATCGTCAAAGGACATCTCAAACACACAAAAGTAGTAGTAACAGAACCATTAGCAGGAGTCTCTATTAGCATACTACCATTCATATCAGACAACTTCAAACCCAATCTGATAGCACATTCAAGTGAGATAAAAGACTGAGTAGCACCAGTATCAATCATAGCAACCAACTCAATATTATTAATAAAACAAGTACCTCGAATCAGGTTGTCCTTCTCTGACACTTCTGCCCCACTCAAAGCAAACACCCTGCCACTGGTCTGAGTAGCAGTAGCCGTCTTCTTCAGTTTCTGACACTTGGTATTGATGTGACCCTTCTCACCACAACTGAAACAAGTTAGACCCTCATCCTTGCAATCAGTAGCTCTTTGACCCTTCTTATCACACCTGTAGCACCTCAACACACTATTAGTACAAACATCAGCACGGTGACCTTACTCGCCACACCTATAACACTTCCTAGAAGCGGGAGTTGCTCCCCCACTTGTCTTTTTCCCATATGAAGCCTTCTGCTTCCCTTTGTCAGCTGAAGTTGTATAAGGTTTCCCCCTATACTGCCATTTCTTCTCACCTTGCTCCCCACACCTATAACACTTCCCAAAACTCAGCTATCCTCATCGTAGATTCTGCTCTTGTCCACCAACTCAGCATACCTGCGGATCTGTTGATACCCAATACCCTGCTTAATCTATGGTCTCAGTCCATTCTCGAACTTGAGGCACTTGGACATCTCAGCATCTGCACGGTTGTAGTGAGGATTGAACTTCACCAGCTTCTCGAACTTCGCAGCATACTCTGCAACAGTCATGTCTCCTTGCTTCAGCTCAAGGAATTCCACCTCTCTCTTACCACGAGCATCCTCTGTATAATACTTTCCCAGAAATTCCTGCTTGAACATAGCCAAGGTTATCACAGTGCCAACATCTTTCAGTCTCTGACGGGTGTTATCCCACCAATCCTCAGCCTCTTCCGACAACATATGAGTTCCAAACTGAACTTGTTGCGCATCAGTACATCCTATTCCTCAGAAAATTTTCTCGATCGCCTTCAGCCACTTGTGTGCATTTGCTGGATCGTGAGTACCCTCAAGCTCCGGCGGATTGTTCCTCTTGAACTCCCCCAAAGCACGAAACTCATCTGGAACTCCACCATTCAGATTAAGTTGCGCCACCACATTAGCAACTGATTCCAAAGCATCAGCAATAGCACAATCATTTTTTCCAGCCATCCTGCACACCACCAACAGGGTTAGAAGAACTAAAAAATCGACAATGTACACCCACTTGTCGACCGACAGGGGACTGACATCACGTAAAAACTTGGTCGGACGGACGGACCTGCTCTGATACCACTAATGTAACACCCTTTTCTACCCCATAATTATCGCAGCGGAATAAACATAAAATCATAGTAAAATCATAATCACCTCAAAGGGTGCACATTTCTCAATAAATCAAATTAACAAAATTTCTCCGTAAACAACGGGTTTTCCTCAAAATAACTCAAAATGCCTTCAAAGGGCAGCAGAACCACCATAACCACAAAAATCCCACAAAAGGGTTTATTAAAATAAACCATAGTCATCAAATTATCAATAAAATAACAGCCAAATAAAATTCAACATGGTTCGACTCAACGACTCAACCCGATGTTACACTATCAGAGCAAGACCCTCTACATCGACCAAAATGCAAATAACTTCAAAAGTCCTCAAAAGCATCCACAACTAATCCTGATCACCTGCACGTTACCGACGTGGAGGCAACATTTAAACAGGCAGGGTGAGTAATCACAATTCATTATAATCAATATAAAAATAAGATATGCATAAAATGGCGTCATAATCATAAACAACATCATCAGAATCATCAACAGGGTCAACAGTCACAACATCATAAAATCACATCAATAATGCCACATAAATGCAATGCACAACAGGACTCATGCATGTGGTACCAATCGTCACAATCGATGGACACTTAGGCCATCACCCTCCAAAGATCCCCGTCATTGGGATCGGTTCCACACAAGAACCGGAGCACGTCATAAACCACTTCACATCCACACAATGGGATGGAAGCCACAAATAGACCGAAGTCTAACATTGTCACAGAAATGCTATGAATGCATGATACACAACGTCATAATCATCATCGTCAAATAAAGTCATTATGTGCATCATCATTCATCAAAGTCTCATGTTAATCATGTCATCATATATTCGTCAAAACATCACAAATCATCGACATCAATATCATCAATAACATCATGGTAAATCATCAGAAATATCACAGCACCAAAACCTCAGAACATCACAACATCATAAACAAAACTTTGCAAACAGAAGCAGTTCGCTGCAGAGTTCGCCGTGCGAACACATTTCGCTGGGATGTTCGCTTTACGAGCTCCAGTGAATCCCCTAAATCCCACACAAAACCAGAGAGTTCCAGTATTCACCAACAAAATCATCGCGCATTCGCTGCGCTGCTCGCTTTGAGAGCCTGGCCGAATGTTCGCCTTACGAAGGAATGGTTCGCTTTGCGAACCTGCGATTTCTGTAATCGCTGCTACGCACCAGTAGCATCCCATCCCCAAAAACCTTTACGATTCCAACCTCAATTCACCCTAAAACACTCCCAAAACAGTCCTAAAGCATTAAGGCAATCAAAGGCATAAAAACTAACGACTATTAGGTCGGTTAATTCCACTATCTTAACTCAAAATCACCTAAACCTTCACAAACTCTCAAGGTTCCCATAAACCCCATAATTCCCTTCTCATACAAGATCCCACATATCATCAAAGAAGGTTTTGCCTCGAAGGCTTATTTTTACCCGAATCAATTCAACCCTTAATAATCCATCATCGATCCTCAGAAATACCTCTAAAACATCAATAACTCATAAACCCTTCAAAAACCCCAAAAACCCCAAAATCCACTTTAAACACATCACTTCCTATATTGAAAACAATGAAAGGCAATACTCCCCATACCTTAGATTGTCGTTCCGGAGTTTTCTCTTCTGATTCTTTGGAAGCCTTCACGAATCCTCACCCTTTTCCTTTTCCTCAGAGCTCTGCACTTTCTCCTTATTTTCACGTTCCAACCAAAATGAATCATATTCCTTTCCAATTCCTTTTTGTTAAACCCTTGGGCTTCCAAAATGGGCTTTCCCCATAATACCCCCACTAATCCTCCTCAAAAGTCCATCTTACCCTTAATTCCTCTAATATTATTTAAATTAATAATAATACTAATATATTCATATTATATAATATTATTTAATTAAATAACCGAAACTCCACGAAAATGCCAACGTCAACACAAACCACCAAAATTCACCGAAAATTCACAAATATTATATTTAAATAAATTAAATAAATGTTCTAATAAATTTGGGGTGTTGCTTGTAGGCCTCTACATTGACATCCTTCATTCCTTTCATCTCTCTTTCACAGGTTTGGTAGTATGTTGACTTTGCTGCCTTCCAAATGATTTCCTTTAACATCTTGCCAGGATATCTTTTCCTAAAATTGTTATATAGATGTCTGACACAAAATCTTTGCTCAACTCTAGGTAGCAGTTCATCCATGGCAGGTAATAATCCTTATGCAATCAGTTTTGAACATATGACAAGTATAAGCATAACAAGTAATGAACATAACAAGTATAAGCATAACAAGTATTGAACAAGTAACTGAAATAGACAATAATAAGCATAACAAGTATTGAACAAGTAACTGAAATAGACAAGTAATATACCTTTTGTTGGTCAGGTAATAAAAGTGTATGTGAGGCACTTTTCTCTCCCACCAAGGTCATCAATAAGCAGCTCCAAGAACTAGGTCCAACTATCCTTATTTTCACTTCCATCTATCTTACAACTACCTTACCCTTCCATCTATCTTACAACTACCTTATTTTCACTTCTTCCATCTATCAATAAGCAGCTCCAAGAACCAGGTCCAGCTCGCCAAGAACCAGGTTTAGCTATCTTACAACTACCATCCCCTTCCATCTGCTCAGTTTCCTTCAAACCCCATTAAATGCTTCCTTCAAAATTCCAGCAATGACTTGCTCAGTTTCATCCACAGTTTCATCTTCCTCTACAACTATTTCATCAACAGGACCATCATAGTAATTAGGTTGTGACAATGCATGTTGAATATAAATGTCAACACTAAGATGCACCCTATAGAGATCAGCAATCTCTAAAGCACCTTTGTCATCAACCAACAAGTTCATCCCAAAGGTTGGATCCGTATAATATATCTTCTCAATCGAATTGTAACCTAAATCCTTAAAATAACCTAACAGTTTAAAATAACTCCATCTATCAGAATCTATTTTCAACTCAGCTACCTGACCCCCTTCGTACACATTCATTTCTTCATCAACAAATTCACCACTGTGGTGGATTTTCAAGTTCTAATACTCATCCATTTCAAACTATATCCTATGTCCTAAAAAGAAGCGCAGAAAAGAGCAATATTTCAGTTCAATCAATAGAAGCTACATTTCAGTTCAATCACTAAAACCCTAAAAGGAACAAAATGGAAACATTTTCACTCCAATCAGTATAAACCATACCTGGTTGTCTTCGATATCAACTTGAAGAGTAGAGATTGCTTCAAAACACAGCTGAATCGCCATCAACATGCAACAATGGCTGTGCTAGGGTTCCACCAACTTTGCTTCTTTCGCTCCTTCTGAACAATGGATTCGATTCGGTTTCCATTTCTTTTTTAGGCATTCCAATTCCACATGGCATCCACATGGCATGACTAATCACACTTCAGCCCCACGTGTTCGCCAACTGTACAAACCCATTGACTTTGACTAATGTTGGTGACTGTAAGGACTAACGTGGCACCATTTAAAAACTTAAGGGATCACTTTGGAACTTTTTAAAATTGAGGGACCAAATTGGACCTAGAGGTAAACTTAAGGGACCAATTTGGGTATTTTGCCTAACGTTAAAGGAGTAATGTGTGTTGTAGTCGAAGTTTGTTCTAACATGCATTAGTCATATTGTTAGGTTTGTTAGCATATTGAATTGGGCCTTGTGTTAAGGTCCAATTATTTAAGTTATCTTGTACCCGAAGTTAGCTTGTAATGGGTAATTGTTAAAAAGCCCATTAGGTTAGTGTGTTAGTTTTATTATAAATAACATGTTAGTCTCTCATCTTGGCATAAGGAAAAATAGGAAGATAAAATTCTAATTTCAAGAGAGAGTGGTTAATTTGTTATTCTTGTATACTTGTAATCTTGTTTCAAGAGAAAGGAAAGAATAGCAGTTAGTAACCAATCTTTATTGTTGATCCTTGTTTCTTCTTGCTTGTTTTCTTTGTTAACCTAACCCCTGTGTTTCTTGCCATCAAAGAAATTGTTTATAATTTTTTTTAAGGTATCCGATTCACAACAGTTAACATATCAACATCCATTGCTTCATTTTGGACCTCATTAATTTTTTTATATTTTATATTCTTAATTATTTAAACAACTTATTTATATTTTTTAAATATCGATACAATTTATTAAAAATTTTAAAGTGAGTTTCATTGAATACTATAATACATTCTAAATTTAATTATATATTATTTTTAAATCCAATTTATAGTTAGAGATTTTGCAGAATGAAAGAAAATAAAGAACGATTATAAAAGCTAAACATCTCTTGTTTTCAGATACAGTGGCTTTGGAATATGTGAAGTAACAATGTTTTCTTACGATATTATGTTCTTAAGAGATAAAAAAAAACAAATATCTGATTATTTGTGTAATTTTCTTCAACTGATATTTCGAATGCTTTAACAATCTTCAAAAAATAGAAGAGATAGTACGGTATATTAAGTATGTTATGGTCAATTAACATTTTTCTTATTACGAAATGGATTATCGAAACTCAGACCTAATTTATTTTTTTATTTAATCAATTATTTGTTTTAAACATTTAATTTAATTTGATAAAGTAATTAAAATAATTATATATATATATATATATATATATATATATATATATATATATATATATATATATATATATAATTATTGAAATATTAAAATAATATTTAAAAATATTTCAACTATGTGGATATTATAGGTGTAAGTTAGTGGTGATAGTGTTAGGTGGAGAGAAGAAAATAAGAATGAATAAGAGTATTTTTTATAATAATTAAATAATTGATATTTATTATTTACTTGAATAATTGAAAATGTGGGGTGCTGTTTTTTTTTATTTAAAAATTTTAATAGTTGAAAACATTAAATGTGGGTTTTTTTAATGTAATTAATTTGAAAACGATGTGATATTTTTTTTAATGTGATTAATTTTGACATATTTTTCATGTAGTTAATTGTTTGTTAGTTAATTAATTATAAATATTATTTATTATAATTTTTATAAGATTGAGATAGTGGTATTGGTGAAGAGGAACTGTGTGGAGATTATAGATGTGTGTTAGCGGTAGTGGTGTTAAGAAAATAAAAAATAATGAGAGGATTTTAATAATAATTAAGTATTTAATAATTATTATTTAATTAAATAATTGAAAATGTGGGATGTTGAGTTTTTAAAAAAAATATTTATTCAAGAGTATCATAGAAGTATCACAATTTGATTGAATAAAAAATATAGTGAGCTCAAAGTGCACAACTCTTAGATCCTAAAGGGGATAAAATCTCAAAAGTCCAAGATTTGTAGGAGCAGCTTTGAGAACCCAGAGATTCAAGGCCATTGAGTTTTACATGAAGATTATTGATGATGGGAACAAAGTGATATGGAACAAGCTACTGAAATACAACAGAGCAAGACCTCGAGCTATACATTGCTTATGGATGGTCTGCCATAACAGTCTTGCTACAAAAGAAAGGCTTATGAGATTTGGAATGTTGAATAATAACAAGCGTAACCTCTGCAAGATAGAAGTGGAAACCATAGATCACCTCCTCTTCAGCTGTGAGAAAACAAAGTCGATTTGGAATGATGTCTTAGACTGGATCAATGTTAACCATGTCCCAACTCATTGGAGTGAGGAACTCAAATGGATATGTGAAAAGGTTAAAGGCAAAGGGTGGAAAGTTGACATATTGAAAATGGCAGTGGCAGAAACTACATACCATATATGGAATTATAGGAATGACATAGCTTTTGGAAAAAATGTAAATAGCAATACTATTGTGAATAATATAGTTGACACTATGGTTTATAAAGGATGGCTCAATGTTAAGCTTAGAAGCCATCTTATAGAATTTATGATGTAACCTTAGTCTTTTAGTTTTGGTTGGATCACCTTGGTTTGTAACTGTTTTTTTGAATTAATATATATCTTTTCTTGATTAAAAAAATATATATTAAAATAATTGGAACTTATTTACTCGTATTATACAAACATTATATTAAGGGTTAATACACATTTTAGACTCTGCCATTTGGGGCGAATTCGAAAAAGGATCCTATAAAAAAAACACAAATTTCATCCCTGCATTTTAAAAATTCTCTGCTTTTGGTCCTTAAATGAGTTTGGTCAACTTAAACGCTGAAGAGGACATTACAACTTGGCAATTTTATTTTGGCATGGTACACGTGTAATATACATGTGTCAAATATATTACACTCGTGGATAGGTTTCAGTCTCCGTCTTCCTTTCCCAAATCAGTATTGTAGCTAGGGTTAAGATCTCTCCCAAGTTTTGTTTCAGTCTTCGTATCTTCATCAAAACTGGATAATGAGTGGAATTACGAGTTCATGCCACACGTTCAGTGCGAGAAAACCACCGGTTTGTGGCCACGAGCTTCCCATGAAAATAGTCAATTGGTTGCTCATCCACTGTAGGTTCACCCACTACAGGCTTATCCATTGCAGGTGCATCAAATTGTGGCACTTGTATTCTATGACACTCTCAAATATAGACACTTGTATTCTATGATATCATACGTACATAAATAGTATACATATCCTCATCTCAAACCAACTTCATCTTATAGTTTCCTTAGTGAACATATGAATCTCACTATGGAGGGACATGAAATTTTGGGATTTGGTTTCTTTGTAATTGGTTTATGGCACTTTTTCAACCACATCAAACTCCATTTTCTTTCTTCTTCGTTCAATTCCTACACATCAACCCTATGGTTTCCATCCAAATTAACTAGATACATGGAGCTTTATTTAATTATTGCAACTGACATAATCTTCATACCCATGGAGCTTTTCATTTATTCTCTTCACCACCAACCATTTGACCCTATAGATGGAACCATTCCCTCTAACCATCTTCACAACTTCGAACACTCTTCCATGGCTTTGTCTTTCTTATTTTATGCTACATTTGCTATAATTCTTGATAGAAAAATAACCTTTCCTAAAAAAACTCAAAATGATCTCACTCATTTGCTTGCAGCTATAGCATTTGCTCAACAGTTTCTTCTTTTTCATCTTCATTTAAGAGATCATATGGGATTAGAAGGACACTACCATTATTTATTGCAAGTTTTGATTTTTATTTGTTTTTCGATGACCCTTATGGGAATTGGATTTCCGATGAGTTTCTTGGTGTGTTTTGTGCGTTCGGTTGGGATAATCTTTCAAGGTCTTTGGCTTATGTTCATGGGGTTGATGCTTTTTACACCTGGTTATCAACCCAAAGGCTGTTTCATGAAACTTGAAGGGGATCAATATGTGGTTAGGTGCAACGATAAAGAGGCTCTTCATCGCGCGGTTTCTTTGGTGAATATTCATTTCAGCTGGTTCTTGATTGGTGTCACTGTTTTTGCAGTGTCGTTCTACTTGATTATGGCTTTATGTTATGGCGAAAAAACAGTGGAGTATGAGGCACGATGGATATATTGGTCTCTACAGTCAATGACTTTTACATCCATTTGCTGCTTCTTCCACATGATCCAAATTCTCCCATTTTGCTGATGAGTGTAGTTATCTGCCCACTCCCACTCATCTCCAAATCTTCTTCTTATTTCCATAGCATTGTTATTTTTTACTTTTGTTTATAATAAGGCAGACATAGACACATTGAGTTTTTTTATATGTGCAATGATCTCAATGTGTCTGGCCCTTTTATTGAGGCCTCTAATATTCCATCTAATCATCCCGGATCATCATTGGTGTCAGAGCTCTCTCCATATCCTAGTAATTCAAAGTCATTCCTGCATCCCAAGATGGAGTTTTCGTTTATCAGTGTCTTTTTACCTTTAGAAGATCCCACAACTGTCCATCCTGGTTGGTCTTCTACCTCTTTAATTTTAACCTCATTTGTTGCTATAACTGTGTTGGTAGCACTATTTCCATCCTTTGTGTCAGTATCCTCTTGTTTCTTCTCCATCCACACTTGGTTTTTCTTGTCTTTTTGTGGTTGTTTATTGCTTTCATTACATTCATGCCCCATCTTCTTGCATTTTGTGCAATATGGTGGTCTCCATTCATATTCCACTGCATGTGTAAATTTTCTCCCAGATGGATCCATAATGCTGACAAAATCTTTTAATTCCACTGTGATATCCACTTCAATCAAGACCCTGGCATATGACACCCTTAATTTCTTACCTGTACACTCATCAATCATAAGAGGTTTCCCAATTGCACTAGCTATCTTTCCTATACTTTTCTCCCCCTAATAGACCAAAGGAAGTTGAGGTAGGATAACCAAAATTGGTAAAACTCTGGACATATCATTCTCCAATGTAAAATCATGTGTCCATTCATGTAAAAACATAGGTTTATGATATATAGTATATGGTTCTCTCCTTAGTACTAGATCCTTATCTATCTTGGATTTAAACCTAATGATAAAATATCCCTCCTCATTGTAATATAGGTCTGACAGAGATATAAAATTCCACATGTTTATCATAAATTTCTTAAGTTCATTCATGGAGAGATCCTTGTCAAATGTTTACATAATTAGAGCATTCTCCCACAACACCAATTCAGATTCTATGTCTTGTTCATCTATAACTACTTCTATTTCCCCATTAACAATCATAGGTGCTATGTAATCTATTTCAGTGCCATTAGAGGGTAAGCGATTACCTTTTATGATTTCCACCCAGGGTTTATCTTCCTGTTGTCCCTCTTCAAGTACTTCTTCCTGTATTTCTTCAATCTCCTCTTCCATTATTGGTTCCAATGGAGTCGACTTATAAATGGTGAACGTAGATGGTGAATTCGTGTCCCTTGCTTCTCTTGTGGTTTTACCAGTATTTTCAAATTGAACATTAGGCGATGGTGTAAACACACGAACCATCTCCAGAGGATCGTTGCAACCACTTTCTTTGACCTGCCCCGACCATGACCCATTAACCCTAACAATCGTCTGACCTAGCAACTCTTCATACAGTTAAACTTTTTGATTTGGTTCCTAATCCTCGGATTAGGAATTTAAACCATCTCAAACGAGATTCAGCTGATGAGAGTGGCGATATACCCCTGAAACTGTGACTTCGTCATAAATCTTTATTTGCCGGAAATCGTCAGAGAGAGAGAAAGAAGCCTCATTCTTTAAATTTTTTTTTTATATTTCACATTTCTAATTATTTAAACAACTTATTTATATTTTTTAAATATTCATACAATTTATTAAAAATTGTAAAGTGAGTTCCATTAAATACTATAATATATCCTAAATTTGATTATATATTATTTTTTAATTCAATTTATAGTTATAGATTTTGCAGAAGAATGAAAGAAAATAAAATAACAATTACAAAAGTCAAACCTCCATTTTTCTGAAACAATAGCTTTAAAATGGTTAATAGTCATTTTGCCCCCTGCCATATAGGCGCTTTTCGAAAAACCCCTCTATAAAAAAAACTTGCAAAAAATACCCTAACATTTGAAGATTCTCTCAATTTTGACCTTCATCACGCCCGGTCAGTAAAAATGCTGACGTGTCAGGTTTTTTTTTTTAGTGATGTGGAAGGCCAAGTGGCTTTTTAATTTTATTTTTGAATTATTTTAATGCCACGTTGACATTTCATTTTTTATTTATTTTTGGTTTATTTTAAAAAATATGTCACGTATTCAAAATTTGTTGAAGGTGGGAATTGAACCCATCCTCTTTCTTTCATAGGTTCCCCTCCTTACCACTAAGTCAATTCACTTCTTTTGTTATTCCATGCTTTTAAAATGTAGATATTATATGTTTAGTATTTTTTTCTATTAATATAAACTAAATTATTTTAACATTAGAATTTAGTATTTAGTTTAATAGTTTCTAATAATACTAATAGTTTAATATTGCTATTCAATTTAGTTTTTATTTACTAATACGTTAGAATTTATTTATTCAATTTAGTTTAATACTAATAGTTTCTATTAATAGTTTAATACTTTTTAATAATACTAATAAACTAATTTAATTTTTGCTACAGTAATTTCATTGAATATTTTTTAGTTTTATTTGAATATTTTGGGTTTTACTTAAAACATTATTAAACTAATATTATTACTAGTATATTAATTTGGAATGTTAATTTAGTATATTAATTTAGTAATAAAATGTTAATTTAGTATGTTAATTTAGTATATTAATTTAGTATATTAATATGGTACAGTAATTAACATTTAAACATAAATATTAATATTAATTTAGTTAAAATATTTAAATATAAGCGTTTATATTTTTTGTTAAACTAATTTAATAAATTAATTTTTGATTAATTTTCAGTATAGTAATTTTACAGTAATATTTTTAGTAATGTTTCCAAACTAATGTTACAGTATAGTAACGTTTTATCTAATTTAATATATTTTTTAAACATTCTAACTAAATTAATATTAATATTAAAACATAATATATTTTAGTCATAACATTAATATATTTTAGTAATAATAACGATAATAACGTTAAATAATATTAAATAATGAATAATATACTAAATAATATTTTAGTTACAATATATAACATATACTAAATAATATAATAGAAATATACTAAATATCAAAAAAAAATCATTAAATACTGAATATTAAAGGAATTATGTAATATATACATTTGAATAGCATATCAAATTTGAAAAAACAATCTAACCTAGTGGTAGTGCCTTTCTCATGTGATATTGAGGTCATGGGTTCTATACCTACCTCTAACATTTTTTGAATGTTTATATATTTTCAAAAATAAACCATTGGATGTGATGAATATCAAAATTAAGAGAATCTTCAAATGTTAGGAGAATTCTTACAAGTTATTTTTTACAGAGGTTTTTCGAAAAGCGCCTATATAACAGGGGGCAAAATAACTATTAACCTGCTTTAAAATATGTAAAGTAAGGATGTTTTCTTACCGATATGTATGTTCTTAGAAGACAAAACACAAACATTTGATTATTTGTGTAATTTTTCTCAATTGATATTTCTAATGCTTTAAGGGTGTGTTTGGTTCGGAGTAGATGGAGGGGAGGGGAGGGAAAATTTTTAATTAAATATGTTTGGTTCAAATTTTAGGAGGGGAGGGGAGGGGAGGGGAGGGGAGCAAAGTCCCTCCAAAACACATTTTTTGCTTCCCTCCGAATTGGGGGGATTTGGAGGGGAGGATAGGGAAAGTGAGTTTTGATAATTAAAAAATATTATATTTACTAAAATATCCTCAATTTAATTTTATTATTTCAAAATTATTCATTTTTTTTGTGTGTTACTATTTCTCTTTTGTGTGATTTTTTCGATTGCATCCATCAATTTATTATAATTATTCTCCAACTTCAAATTATTTTATAATTTTTTACTTAATATAAATCATAATCATTATACTTTTTATTTGTTTTTTTATAAAACAAAATTATGTTTAGTTATATTCGTTTTTTTCTTCTAATTTTATTATGTATCATATCATTTTTTCTTTTATATCAAATTTTAAACCATTTATTTTATCAAACATTTTAAACCATTAATATTTAATAATAATTTATTTTATGTATTTGTTTTGTTAGATGATTCATCACGATTTAAACGTTATTATCAGCATATAGTTTAATTTATGTTGGAGAGTTATAATCTGAATCAAGTGTACTCAATTTTTTAATGTTATGGGATAAATAAATAATTTTTTAGTCAATCAATATTAAAAATTTTATCACAAAAAAAACATGCATGAATTTTTCACATTTGAATATCATATAACTTATATAAGATCTAAAGGATAAAAATGTAAATTATTAATAAAATCCCTCCCCTTCCCCTCCTGAACCAAACACATTTTTAATTAAAATTCCTCCCTTCCCCTCCCCTCCCCTCTTTTGAACCAAACACTTATCTAATTAAAAAAATCCCTCACCTCCCCTCCCTTCCCCTCCATTAAAATCCTTCCCCTCTCCTCCCCTCCCCCTCATTTGAACCAAACAGACCCTAACACTCTTCATACAGTTAAACTTTCTGATTTGGTTCCTAATCAGAGGATTATAACATATATGATCAATTAAGATTTTTTTTAAAACTCATACCTAATTAATTTATTTATTTATTTATATATAAATGAAATCTAATTCGTCATTTATTTTATTTAATCACTTAATTAATTTAAACACTTAATTTAATTTGATAAAGTAATTAATATAATTAAATGGAGAATGCTATCCAGTGCCCTGAGGGCACTATTTAAGGAGCATTAAATTGGTTATAGTCCCACCTATTTGTATTGTAAAATGAGCAACAATAAAGTGTATTTATTAAAATTGAAACTTGTGGCTACACGCATGTTTGTTTTAATTATAAAGTGTATTCAATTATAGAGTGACTACACGCACTGTTTCTTTCTCGTTTTTCAAAAAAATACTTTTGTTTCTTTCTCACTTAAAAACTTTCTTTTTATTTTGCTTTTAGCCATGATAAAAAAATAACTTCAAAAAAATATTTTAAAAAAAAAGATAAAACGTTCCAAATCTTCAGTATTTTTTTGAGCAAAAGCCTTCAATATTTTTATTAATTATTAGTATATGCTATCTTAATAATAACTAGCAGTATTTTTCATAATAATCCTAAATGGCTTGTAACTAGAAGAAGATAAAAAAATCTGAAACGGCAAAACAGCAAAATTAGCGTGTGAGCTTGTGCTAACAATGATAAGAATAAATAACATTAAATATGACAGTTTTATGAATCTTTGATATTTTAATTGTTAAATTTAACAATTGTTTCTTTCAAAATTAAATAGGTGGGACCATAACTAAATTAATGCTCCTTAAACAGTGCCTTAAGGGCACTGGATAGCAATATATAATAATTATTGAAATATTAAAATAATATTTAAAAATATTTCAACTATGTGGATGTTATCGGTGTCAGGTGGTGGTGATAGTGTTTGGTGGAGAGAAGAAAATAAGAATGAATGGGAGTATTTTTATAATAATTAAGTAATTAATTATTATTATTGTTATTTAATTGAATAATTGAAAATGTGAGGGTTGAAAACGTGGGGTGCTGTTTTTTATTTATTTAAAAGTTTTAATAGTTGAAAATATTAGAAATAATAATTTATATTTACAAACTTAGTCATTAAGTTTGTTAGAGGGTATTTTAGTATTTTGTTTGTTGCCTTTTGTAGTCCTGGTTTTTAGCTTATAAATAGACTAGTGGTAGATGTCATTGTGTGTAACTTTTATCCTTTTTGTACCCGCCATTCTCTTTATAATATATTTTTCTTTTTCATCCATTAATTCACCTTGTACACCAACAATTGGTATCTAGAGCTCTGGTTCGGATTCACGGGGAAACACGGGAAACACGAGTGAAACGTGAGGCGTTGTGTGATTGATTTTTGGTTCTTGAATTCGTGTTGAATCTTGAACAAAAATCTGAACAAAATTTCTGATTCTGTGAGATTGGGAAACACTGTGTTTATGAGATCTGAGTGTACTGTACAAGGTTGAAGATGAACGGAAACGGCGGCATAAACACCAAGCTTCCAGTATTTGATGGCAAAAACTGGACTCGTTGGATGATTCAGATGCGTGTATTGTTCGGTGCTCAAGATGTTTTGGATCTTGTCACTGAAGGTTACGTTCCAGTAGCAGCAGATGCAACGGAGGAACAAAAGAACGCGCAGAAGGATACAAGGAAGAAAGATCAGAAAGCATTGTTTTACATCCATCAGTGTGTGGATGCAAATGCGTTTGAGAAAATCGTTGATTCAACGACGGCAAAGGCTGCGTGGGACACACTGGTCAGATGTTACGGTGGTGACGCATCAGTGAAGAAGGTGAAGCTTCAGTCTCTACGTAAGCAGTATGAGAATCTTAACATGAAGAACAATGAGAGAGTTTCTGAGTACATCTCCAGAGTGATTCTGATCACTAATGAGAAGAAGACGTGTGGAGAAACTCTTTCTGAACAAGTAATCATTGAGAAGGTATTGAGATCCCTTACCCCTCAGTTTGATTACATTGTAGTAGCAATAGAACATTCTAAAGATCTGAGCACCATGAGAATTGAAGAGCTGCAAAGCAGTCTAGAAGCGCAAGAGTTGCGTCTGACTGAGAGAACTTCTGAAAGGGAAGTAGAGCAGCAGGCTCTGAAAGTAGTTTCTGATAAGAAGCATCAGAAGCAGTCTTGGTCAGAAGCCAGGAGAAGATCTGATGGTGGTCAGAAGTCAGAAACCTCAACTTCTGATAGGCAAAAGAATGCTCAGAAGGGAAAAGAGAAGTATGACAAGAAGAAGATTCAATGTTACTGTTGCAAGAAGTTTGGTCACGTTGCTAGAGATTGTTGGTCAAATAAAGAAAGGAAGTCAGAAGAAGCAAATATAGCCAGAAGTTCTGATGATGAATCTGTGCTACTGATGGCTTCTGAATCTGATGATACGAATTTGACAGACTGGTGGTATATGGACACTGGCTGCTCAAATCATCTTACTGGAAATAAGAAATAGCTGGTTGATTTTGACTCTAAAAAGAGGACAAAGATCGGATGTGCTGATGACAAATATCTTAACGCTGAAGGTATGGGAAATGTCTGAGTTGTTTTGAACAATGGGAAAACATCATTGATTCAGAAAGCGTGGTATGTACCTGGCATAAAAAGTAATCTGATGAGCGTGGGACAATTAATTGAGAAAGGTTTTTCAGTTACCATGAAGGACAATCTTCTGAAGCTGTATGACTGTAATCAGAAGCTGATTATAGAGTCAGAACAGGGAAGGAATAGAACATTCAAGGTGAATGTCAGAACTGCAGACTCTGAATGCCTCAGTGCAACAAGTGTTGTGGAGGAAAGTGAGTTGTGGCACAGAAGATTTGGTCATCTAAATTTCAGAAGCTTAGGGCATCTAAATTCGAAGAAGCTGGTACATGGAATTCCTGCAATTAAGAAGCCTGAGAAGTCATGCAAAGTGTGCATGGAAGGAAAGCAACCAAGATTGCCATTTGCGTCAGAAGTAGCTCCAAGAGCAAAACATGCCTTGGGAGTAGTGCATTCTGATGTGTGTGGTCCATTTCCAGTAGCATCGATTGGAGGGAACAAATACTTTGTGTCATTTGTTGATGAGTTCACAAGGATGACGTGGGTATCCCTTATAGAGTTCAAACATGAGGTGTTTGCTGAATTCAAGAAATTCAGAATGAAGGCTGAGAATCAGAGTGGTCAGACTCTGAAGATTCTCAGAACCGATGGTGGAGGTGAGTATAACTCCAAAGAGTTTCAGAAGTTCTGTGAGGAGAATGGAATTGAGCACGAGGTTACTGCTCCTTATACTCCTCAACACAATGGTCTTGCTGAAAGAAGAAATCGTACTTTGCTTGATATGACGAGAAGCATGTTGAAGGAGAAGAAGCTTCCTCACAACTTGTGGGGAGAAGCTGTTGCCACTGCAGCATATGTGCTCAACAGATGTCCAACGAAGAAGCTGAAGGAAATAGTTCATATTCAGAAGTGGACTGGAGAAAAGCAAAGTGTTAGTCATCTGAAGGTGTTTGGTTCTGTTTGTTACAAACATGTCCCAGAGGCTAGAAGACATAAGCTGGATGATAGAAGCAAAGTAATGTTACTGGTGGGGTACCACAGTACAGGTGCGTACAAGCTTTATTGTCCAGAAACTAATAAAGTTGAATTCAGCAGAGACGTTATTGTGAAGGAATCAGAAGTTTGGAATTGGAATAAGTCTCAATCTGACTCTGATGTGAGAACTTCTGAAGAAAGGTCAGAACTAAAAGTTTCTGAAACTGATGGTGATTCTGATTCTGAAGGAGACTCAGAAGATAAAGGTGACTCTGATGATCCTGATTCTGATGATGATCCAGATTTTGGTGGTGATTCAGACTCTGGGAATATGCCAGACTCTGAAGATGGTCAAGGTTCTGGAGGAAGTCAACCTTCTGAAGCAAGAGATTCTAAAGGAGAAACTTCTGGGGTTCAAGCATCTGAAGAAGATTCTGAACGAGGTCAGAGGCCACAGAGAATCAGAAACATTCCGAGAAGATTTGTAGAGTTTGACATGTTACAAGACATTGAAGTAGATTATGGAGGAGAAGTTATTCGGTGTGCCATGTTAGTAGACTCTGAACCCGTAAGTACGGAAGAAGCTCTTAAGCAGAAAGTCTGGCTGAAGGCCATGAAAGAAGAACTTGATGCCATAGAGAGAAACAAGACCTGGAAGCTGACAGAACTTCCAAAGGACAAGAAAGCCATCAGCGTCAGATGAGTTTTCAAGCAGAAGCTAAAGCCAGATGGATCAATTGGCAAACATAAAGCGAGGTTAGTAGCAAGAGGATTTCTGCAGAAACCTGGGCTGGATTATTCTGAAGTGTTTGCACCTGTAGCAAGACATGAAACAATCAGACTGGTGATTGCAATAGCTGCTAACAGGAATTGGCCTCTGATGCATTTAGATGTAAAATATGCATTTCTGAACGGTTCATTACAAGAAGAAGTTTACGTGTCACAACCTCCTGGATTTGTGAAAAAGAATCAGGAAGGGATGGTGTACATATTACATAAAGCTTTGTATGGATTAAAACAAGTGCCCAGAGCCTGGAATCTGAAGATTGATTCATTTTTCAAGAAGCAGGGTTTTCAGAAATATGAGATGGAATACGGTGTTTATGTTCAGCATATCTCTGAAGGCAATATGATTCTGGTGTGTTTGTACGTTGATGACATACTGCTGACAGGAAGTTCTGAACAAGAACTAGCTATGTTCAAGAAGGTGCTGATGAATGAGTTTGAAATGACTGATCTCGGGAAAATGACATATTTTCTAGGGATGAAGTTTATGTACTCTGAAAAAGGTATCATTCTGCATCAGCTGAAGTATGAACAAGAACTT
Source organism: Lathyrus tuberosus (assembly GCA_022829125.1). Taxonomy (NCBI): domain Eukaryota; kingdom Viridiplantae; phylum Streptophyta; class Magnoliopsida; order Fabales; family Fabaceae; genus Lathyrus; species Lathyrus tuberosus. Next base: position 6,361,569 of record JALAZF010000042.1, on the reverse strand, counting down.
CTGAAGAGATTTAAGATGTAGAATTGTAAGGCTGCTATCACACCTGCAGATACAAATCAGAAACTGGATTCTGATTCTGATGGTGAGGATATGGATGCTACAACCTTCAAACAGTTGGTTGGTTCTCTGAGGTATTTGTGTAATACCAGACCTGATATTTGCTATGCAGTTGGAATGGTTAGCAGATTCATGAGTAAACCCAAGTGGTCCCATTACCAAGCTGTTGTCAGGATTCTGAGGTATATCAAGGGAACTCTGAAGTATGGAGTGTTATTCCCTTCTGGAAGAAAGATTGAATCAGAACTTCTGAGTTATTCAGATTCTGATTGGTGTGGAGACAGAGTTGACAGAAGAAGTACTTCTGGGTACTTGTTCAAGTTTCTGGGAGGCCCTATTTCTTGGTGTTCTAAGAAGCAACCTGTTGTTGCGTTGTCAACCTGTGAAGCTGAATATATTGCAGGTGCTGTTACTGCATGCCAAGCTGTGTGGATTCTGAACTTGCTGCAGGATCTGAAGATCAAGGTAAACAAGCCTCTGAAGCTGATGATTGATAACAAGTCTGCAATCAATCTTGCTAGAAACCCAGTGTTGCATGGGAGAAGCAAGCATATTGAGACAAAGTATCACTTTCTGAGAAGTCAAGTTCAGAATGGAGTGTTAGAAGTTGAGCACTGTAGCACCCAGAAACAGTTGGCAGATGTTCTGACGAAAGCTATCAAGACTGATCAATTTCTTCGCTTAAGGGATGAAATTGGTGTTGTTAGTTTTGAGGAAATATAAATTAAGGGATGGTATTAGAAATAATAATTTATATTCACAAACTTAGTCATTAAGTTTGTTAGAGGGTATTTTAGTATTTTGTTTGTTGCCTTTTGTAGCCCTAGTTTTTAGCTTATAAATAGACTAGTGGTAGATGTCATTGTGTGTAACTTTTATCCTTTTTGTAGCCGTCATTCTCTTTATAATATATTCTTCTTTTTTATTCATTAATTCACCTTGTACACCAACAGAAAACATTAGATATGGGTTTTTTTTAATGTAATTAATTGGTATTTGAAAACGATGTGGTGTTTTTTAATGTGAGTAAATTTGACTTTTTTCATGTAATTAATTTTTTGTTAGTTAATTAATTATATATATATATTATTTATTATAAGGGAAATGCTAACGAGTGCCCCTAGGGCACTGGTTAAGAGATTTAAAAGATAAGTTGAACATCTTTTAATAAACTATAAATACATGTTTTTTTATTAAAATGTATATTTGATGCATTGAAAACATAAATAATTAATTTTCTTTAAGAATTTTAACTGTATTAAATAAACTAAACATCTAATATTTTTCTTATTTATAATTTTTAACCAGTGCCCCACTGGTTAGCATGACCCTTATTATAATTTTTATAAGATTGAGATAGTGGTGAAAGTTATTGGTGAAGAGGAACTATGTGGAGAATATAGATGTGAGTTAGCGGTAGTGGTGTTAAGAAAATAAAATCAATGAGTGTATTTTAATAATTATTAAGTATTTAATAATAATTATTTAATTAAATAATTGAAAACGTGAAGGTTGAAAATGTGACATGTTGAATTTTTTTTTTTTAAAAATATTTATTCAAGAGTATCTTAGAAGTATCACAATTTGATTGAATAAAAATTATATTAAAACAATTGGAACTTATTTACTCGTATTATACAAACATTATATAAATGCGTTGAATACCAACAAACAAGCGTGGGACAGCGAGACAAGTAACAACCTTTTCCCTTGTGGAAGCAACGTCTTAGCCTATATGGGTATTTGAAAAATTATAGAACTTGAATTTTAAAATTAAGTTATATTTTTTAAGGTTTTTTTAACCAGGTTCTAAAAAACTTGTTATAAATTATGCTAGTTCATATGAGTTGTGGGTAGTCTATTAGGTAGGCATCACTATAAGTTTAAAAAATTATATTAATATTTTTATTTTTTCATTTTAAAATAACATATTGATTTTTTTCAAATCATTAAATTTTATCTCTATTCTATTTGATCTTTCTCTTTTAAATATTATACATTATTATAATCAAATTTTTTTTCTCATATTCTATTAATTTCTCTTATGTTAAATATTTGAATATTATTTTATACAATTTAAAAATATATTGTATTTAAAAATATATTATAGTATTTATAAAAAATAATATTGTACTTATAATATATTATGTTTAAAATAATATAATTTTTACTTTTATTTATAATAAATATTATAGTATTTTTATTTTTATTTTTTATTAAAAAATTATTTAGAGTAGGGTAGCCCAAAGTCCATCTAAAGTCGGACTCAAATAATAATTTTGAGCTCATATTAAAAATAAACTTTTTTTATCCAAACTTAAAAAACCCGAACTCACCAAAGCGGTCTGTTTAAGATCTGATAGCTCATTTTAACAATTCAATATTAAGCATTCGTCCCCTTTTTTTTTTTTAATCTTAATATCCGGCCTTGCGACCGACTAATCCAAAAAAATCAATCGCACTGTCCACTAGCGAGAGTTCCGTTTAAAACCGGAATAAAACTCCGTATGAACTTACCCACAAGCGTTCGTCCCTTTAAGTCTCTCAAATAAACACATCTATTCTATTATATCATACATACATAAATAGTATACATATCCTCATCTCAACCAACTTCATCTTATAGTTTCCTTAGCGAACAATTGAATCTCACTATGGAGGGACATGAAATTTTGGGATTTGGTTTCTTTGTAATTGGTTTATGGCACTTTTTCAACCACATCAAACTCCATTTTCTTTCTTCTTCTTTCAATTCCTACACATCAACCCTATGGTTTCCATCCAAATTAAGTAGATACATGGAGCTTTATTTAATTATTGCAACTGGCATAATCTTCATAGCCATGGAGCTTTTCATCTATTCTCTTCACCACCAACCATTTGACCCTATAGATGGAACCATTCCCTCTAACCATCTTCACAACTTTGAACACTCTTCCATGGCTTTGTCTTTCTTATTCTATGCTACATTTGCTATAATTCTTGATAGAAAAATAACCATTCCTAAAAAAACTCAAAATGAACTCACTCATTTACTTGCAGCTATAGCATTTGCTCAACAGTTTCTTCTTTTTCATCTTCATTCAAGAGATCACATGGGGTTAGAAGGACAGTACCATTATTTATTGCAAGTTTTGATTTTTATTTGTTTTGCAACAACCCTTATGGGAATTGGATTTCCGACGAGTTTCTTGGTGTGTTTTGTGCGTTCGATTGGAATAATCTTTCAAGGATTGTGGCTTATGTTCATGGGGTTCATGCTGTTCACACCTGGTTATCAACCCAAAGGTTGTTTCATAAAACCTGAAGGGGATCAATATGTGGTTATGTGCAGTGATGAAGAGGATCTTCATCATGCGGTTTCTCGTTGGTGAATATTCATTTCAGTTGGTTCTTTATTGGTGTCACTGTTTTTGCTGTGTCGTTCTACTTGATTATGGCCAAGTGTTATGGTGAAAAAACAGTGGAGTATGTTTCATTGATGAAGGAGGAACATTACCACGATGAAGAAGGCTTGAAAAATTTCGATGTTGAGTCACAATGTCAGAAGATCGCCACAAGCAAGGAAGAGCAAATTTGAAGAACTTGGGAAAGTTAAATAATGTTGTTGTAACAAAAAAAAAAGTATTGCTTTATAAACATATCTAAAATTATTTGTCACATATACCTATATTTCAAGCATAAAAAGCATAAGATATTTGATATATAAGAAAATAACAGAGGCAAATCATATTCATTTCAACATATTTTCATTCCATAATCTGGTAGCAGTAAAGCTACCAAGATTTAAAAATGGTATTTGCATGCCTCACATGTGATAATAATATGGAGCTCATTGACAATTTGATATATTGGTTTGTACAGTCAATGACTTCATACGATTAAACTTTTTGATTTGGTCCCTAGGAATTTAAACCATCTCAAACGAGATTCAGCTGTTGAGAGTGGCGATATACCCCTGAAACTGTGACTTCGTCGAAAATCTTTATTCGTCTGAAATCATCAGAGAGAGAAAGAAGCCTCATTCTTGAAAAAAAAATTATATTTCACATTTCTAATTATTTAAACAACTTATTTACATTTTTTAAATATGCATACAATTCATTAAAAAATTTAAAGTGAGTTCCATTAAATACTATAATATGTCCTAAATTTAATTATATATTATTTTTTAATTCAATTTATAGTTAGAGATTTTGCAGAAGAATGAAATAAAATAAAATAACAATTACAAAAGCCAAACCTCCACTTTAAAATATGTAAAGTAACGATGCTTTCTTACCAATATGTATGTTCTTAGGAGACAAAACACAAACATTTGATTATTTGTGTAATTTTTATCAATTGATATTTCTAATGCTTTAACACTCTTCATACAGTTAAACTTTCTGATTTGGTTCCTAATCAGAGAATTATAACATATAGGCTAAAATACAGTTTTGGTCCCCCTGTTTTTCAAAATTCACAGTTTTGGTCCCCCTGTTTTTTTTTTTAACAGTTTTGGTCCCCCACCCCTCACTGTTCATGTACGGACGTGTACTGTTCATGTACGGACGTATACTGTTCATGTACGGACAAGTTACTGTTCATCACTTTTTTTGGGCCAAAATTGGGGTGGGGGACCAAAACTGTTGAAAAAAAAAACAGGGGACCAAAACTGTGAATTTTGAAAAACAGGGGGACTAAAACTGTATTTTAGCCTAACATATATGATCAATTAAGATTTTTTTAGAACTCATACCTAATTTATTTATTTATTTATTTATATATAAATGAAATCTAATTAGCCATTTATTTTATTTAATCACTTAATTAATTTAAACACTTAAATTAATTTGATAAAGTAATTAATATAATTAAATATATATGTTTATATAATAATGATTGAAATATTAAATTAATATTTAAAAATATTTCAACTATGTGGATGTTATAGGTGTTAGGTGGTGGTGATAGTGTTTGGTGGAGAGAAGAATATAAGAATGAATGGGAGTAGGGGTGGACAACGGGCCGGGTTGGGCGGGTTCGGACCCAAAAGTGCCACCCAACCCAAACCGCGGTTGACATAAGTAAGTCCATTTCCGCCCAATTCTAGCATCGATTTTTGCGGTTTGGATTCAAACGGGATGCGGGTTGTTGCGGACGGTTTATTCGGGTTATTAAACTTATCCATTTTTTTGAGTTATCTCACTTTTTTTTATCAAATTATACACTTTGTTTTCACTGCAATTCTATTTTTTTTTTTACAATTTAAATTCTAAATTTAATAATTTGGCCTAAATCTAAAAAAATGTACATACAATTTTAAATCATACAAAATTTTAACATTAATTGACCAATACAAATAAAAAAAAACATATAAATTAACATCAAATATTGACTTGCTAATAATTATATCAATTTAAAATAAAGATCTTCGAATTTGTTATTTGATGTCTCTCTTCTTCAATCTGAAACAATAATAAATAAATAAAAATTTAAAGAGAATGAAATCAAACATAAATTATACATTAAAATTCAACATAGCATATAATCATGTTTTAAATTAGAATTAACATGAATATTATCATACAATCCGAACAATAAATATTCTTAAATTATACAATTAGTATTAATTATAATTAAATCAGCAATAATTATCCTTCATATACCTTAAATAACCAAATATTACTATAGAAAAAAATGGCATAGAAAAGATACTAATGCTAGCATGCTATAAATTTTTTTATCAATGTGAGACTAAGGAATGATTGTCTATCACATAGGAGGATCCACATATTAATGTTGATGTTCCCATCAGAGTATCCATAGAACTCAGGAAAATAACATACTAATGTTGATGTTGATGTTCCCATCAGAGTTCCATAGAACTCAGGAAAATAACATACTATTGTTTAATTTACAGATATCTATAACAATAAACAACATCACAAATTTAGAACATGTTAAGCATTCAAAAAACATATATTCAAAAAACATATACTCCCTCCGTGTCACAATAGGTGTCCTCTTTGAGATTTTTACACTTTTTAAGATAATGATTAATTGTGTTGATTTCAATGATAAAATTAGTTTCATTTACTAAAATAACCTTATTAATAATAGATAGTGGAATAGTTAAATGAATTAAAATGTAATAAATAAGGGTAAGTTAGCGAAAAAAATAATAAATATCACATTGGTATTCTAAAGGGACAAATAATTTGAGACAAATAAAAATAGGAAAGAGGACACCTATTGTGAGACGGAGGGAGTAATTGTAAAAACATATAAATTTAGAATATGTTAAGCATTCAAACAGCATCAATTGCTCTTAATTTCATTGAATTCTAAAGTAAGGCATTGGACCTGCAAACAAAGGGAAGATTATTATTATTATTTTCATAATGACTTTTCATATTATCAAAACTTCTTAAATCTTAAATGAATAAAAATTGATAAAACAACATTTTAGTGAAGAGTATCACCAACCCTGAGAATGAAATCAATAAAAACTTTAAGAATGAGAATAACCTCAGCTCTTTTAGAAATGATTTCTACAATATTTAGGATTACCTTCTTGGTAGATACTTAAATTAAGATTTAATTAGTCAAACAAAATATTAGACTAAGCACCTTGTCTCATAAAGAAAATAATAAATTGCAAAGAAAATTTTGAGATTAGAAAAATAATATCAGTTTTGCATCTTTAAACAAGAATACTTGCATTTCCATGACCATAAAAGCATCTTTTAATATCAGTACAATTTTCTCAACCACCCTGAAACACATTAGACAAATAGAGTAAAAAGAAAATACAAACAAAATTAGAATTAAATTACAAAAATTAAAAATATAAAAACAAGAATAAACCTTTCTTATGGAATATGCAGAGGCAATAGACTGAGAAAATGAAACACAATCAAAATTTCAAAAAAAATGTTAGAACTCAAATAAAAAAACAAAACTCAAAATCTCCAAATGCGTTAAATTCTAACCTTGCAAACAACAACGAGATTGAAGGATCAATATTTAGAAGATGAAAGATTGAAAGATTAGTTTGATAAATGTAGATTTCGTGAGAGTGGATGATAAAGAGAGATTGAGTGAGTAAAAATGCATATGGGTGTGATGGTGGTGATTGTTCATTTGAGGTCTTGATAGGTCGGATTTGGGGATGGCAGACGGCGGCGTGGGTGGAAAGTGGTGAAGTAAAATAAGGGAAGGTTAAGATTTAGGGTTTCTGAGGTAGAAGTGTGTGAAATGGAGAGAGAAAGATGTCTGATTTATGTGAATGAGTTAACTGTAAAAAGCCATAAAAAAAACATTGTTTCTAGTTGTTTCTGTCGGGCGGTTTAGGATACCCGCGGGTACACTTTCCATATCTGATTCCGCCCATTTTCACCCAGTTTAACCTGGTGGATTGACCCGCAAAACCGTGGGCCCGTTTACAACCGCCCAATTCCCCTTTTTTGTCCGGTTTTTGACGGGTTGGACTGGGCCATGGGTTTTTGTCCAGCCCTAAATAGGAGTATTTTTATAATAATTAAGTTATTAATTATTATTATTATTATTATTTAATTGAATAATTGAAAATGTGAGGGTTGAAAATGTGGAATTTTTTTTTAATATAACTTAATTTTTCAAAAAAAAAAAACCAAATAAACCAGTTTTTCAAAAAAAATTCCAAAATGACATAGTTTGGGATTGGGTAGCAAGGGTGGCGCCATTTGGAATGGCGCCTCAGTTAGAGGTCAGAAGTCATTCCAAATGGCGCCTCAGGCCAACTTCTATGCCCTAGATTTTTGCAATTTTTTTTAAGGGAGGCGCCATCTGGGATGGCGCCTCAGTGCAATCTTTTTTTTTTTTTTTTTAAATTTAAAACGTGGACTATTTTTTTGTTTTATGTTTTTTTATTTTATTTTTTAATTTTAAATTGTTTACTGTTTGTTTTTAAATTTTAAAACGTATACTATTCATTCACATGTCTCTAGACTGATGAATTTGCAGGCCTATAGTATGCATCTACTATTCATTCACATGCCTCTAGACTGATGAATGTGAAGTTTTATACACTGCATATACTGTTCATTCGCATGCCTCTGCTCCATTATTTTTGTTTCAGGCCACTGTTGATATGACTACATATGCATGCCTACACATGGCAGACTGTAAAGGCTAAGAAAGCATGCATGCCTACACATGGCAGATTGCAAGGGTTAAGAAGCAAGCATGCCTACACATGTGACTCCTCCACACCATTATAAAAACCCATTCACATTTACAAGTTTCATCTCATCCCAAACTACTCTCACTTCTTCTTCTCTTATTTTCTGAAACCTTTGCATCCCAAACCTTTGCATCTCACAACCAGTTACGAAAATGGCTTTACTCACGATGGGAAGCAACCACCGAGGAACGCCGGAAAACATTGAAGACTTCGTAAGTTTTCTTGTAGTATTTTGTTTTACAATATTAAACCTTGATGTCTTTTATTCTGTTAGTAATTGTGCTTGTTTTTTTTGCTCAGGAGGTTTCAAGATTCCGTTGTCGTGGGTAGAGCCGTCAAAATGGGCCGAAGCCCATGGGCCGGCTCGCCGAGCCCGAAAAAAGTTAGGGCTTGGGCCTTATTTTTGAAGCCCATATTATTCCGGGCCTTTTTTAGCCCGGCCCGAAAAAGCCCGAAAAAAAATGGGTCGGCCCGTATGGGCTATGGGTAGCCCGACAACTTTTTTTAAAAGAATTAATTTAACTATTTGGCCCATAATATAAATTAATAAATATATATAATTGGACCTAAAAAATAAATTTGGCCCAAGAAACATTTGGATACAATGTGTTAGTGCATCTGTGGTTCGGTCCACACACACTTCAGTGACTACTCGAACATTAATTTCTATTACATTATATTACATTACAGTATTCTAAAATGAATATATTACATTAAGATCATTAAAATAAGTATTAATTTCTATAACATTATATATTAAAATGAGTATTAATTTCTATTACATTATATATTACTTAAAAAATGAATTTTTTAATTTTTTTTTTAAAATGGGCCCGTTTGTAAGTTATATGTGTGCCTAAGAGGGGGTGAATTAGGCTCTTAGACAATTATCCGGATTTTTGACGGTTTTTGAATTTTACTTTCCTAAAATTCAAAGTAATGAAATGCGGTAAATGCGGAAAGTAAAGAACACCAAGACGTATAGTGGTTCCCCTCACAGGTCGAGAGTACTCCACTCCCCTTTCAACATGAAAGAGATTTTACTATAGTTTTGGACAAGACAAGACTCTTCCTAGTCTTTCTATACAAGTCGCTAACTATCAACCACCAAGAACACCCTCTTGGATTTTACAAGTTTAAAGTCCAACCAAGAACAAATCTTACAATGGACCTCTTGTATCGACAATCCGAATAACAAGGATTCTAACACACCCTATAAGAGAAACAATCCTTCCCTTATAGTCAACACCTAAAACCAGACAATTGTTGGAACTTTAGGATTTTACAATAGTTCTGAATTTTTGAGTGAGTAGATGAAAATTTGAATCTTCAATATATCAATCACAAGATCAGTCTTCTCTTTCAACAACAATTATTCATAAACAATAAAGTGTTTAGATTGCTCAAGTACTTTCTGGTTAGATGATATGAAAGTGTGAAGCAAAGTTCTTGAGTGAAAGCTTAATAAACTTGAAGTGTGAATATGTGAGAATTTAAAAGTTTGATTGAAAAAGGTGAAAAATATGATTTGAAATTTCATGTATTTATATGCACATAACACCCTTAGGAAACATGGTAAAAACTGTAAAAAATTCATGAACAAATGCCATTGCAAAATGAAAAGGTTCCATGAAGAGAGGCATGAAGAGGTGTTATGAAAAATGATGATTTTTCAATTCTGTTCAGGTGCAAATCGATTGCACCTATGTGCAAATCGATTGCACTATGCATAACGTAACAAAATTTCAAAAATGAACAGCATGCAATCGATTGAACCAAAGTGCAAATCGATTGCACAGTGAAAAAGTGTGAAAAATTCAGCAAACAACAAGTGCAAATCGATTGAACACTTCATGCAAATCGATTTGCATTATTGAAAAAGTGAAAAAGCTTATTCTAAACAAGTCATGATCATGAAACAAGTATGCAATGAGGTTTGTTTGATTGAGCATCTAAGACTTTAGTATTTGATTAGAATTGTCATTATACCTTCATGAAATGTGAATTTCTTGAACACTAAGTCTTGAAATATTTGAAATTCTTTAAGTAGATTGACTTGTTTGATCCAAATTCCTTTTTGTATATGCATAACATCTTGAATAATGTTGTCTTCATCAAAACCATTGAGAAGCTTGCCTTCACATTCTCCCCCTTTTTTATGATGACAACCCAATTTTGAAAATTTACTTTAATATTGTTTCTCTAACACAAAAGGCTCCTCCTTGATCAATGCTTCTCCTAAATTCATGATTTTTAGAGAGTCTTTGCTAGCTGCACTTTGTTAGAGAAAAACAAACACAACCACATATATCTTCTCCCCCTTTGTCATTAGCAAAAAGGATGGGAAAAGACTTGAAGTATATAAAGAAATTATGAAAAATAAAAACAATTTTTTACCTATGAGATTTTACCTCAAGATTGAATTCATCAAAAACATTCATCCTTGGTGAACATGATCTTGAAGCCTTTGTCACAAAGTTGGCTTTTGTTTAGAATATATTCCTTTAGTCCTTTAACATAAAGTACATCTTCAATGAATGTGAAAGTTAGTGCTCCAACTTTGCCAATGCCAAGAATTCTTCCTTTTAAGGTATTGCCCATATGAAATAACCCTTGGACTATAGAACTAGATTTGAAAGTTAGTTTATGTCTTCCACCAAAAGCTTAGAGCCACCACTTATCAAAACAACATAGATTTAAAGTGGTCCTCAAGCAAACCTACAAAACAAATTAAGTTTGATTTGGTACCCAATGTACTTTGGGTCCATCATAGTTAGTACCTTTCTTTACCCACACATAATGCCCACCTGCAACACTAAAGTTTCTTACATAGCAAGCATTAGGTGTATGGCCAACAATACCACAATAAAAACAAGTAGGTTCAAAGTTGCTTTTATATCTTGGAACATAAGATTTCTTTTTAGGAAATCTTCTCTTTTTAGGATTAGGATGCACATTCCTAGGTTTGTTCACCTTCTCTTTGGAAGTTTGATCCTTAGCCTTAACAAATATAGTTTTACTTGAACTTGGTTTAGAAAACTTTGAATAGCCAAGTCCACTTTTATCATTTGAATATCTTTGTTGACTAAGGACTTCTTCCAATCCAATTTGTCCTTTCTTATACCTTTCAAGTACTCTTTTTAATTGGACAATTTGAAAAGAGAGAGATTCACAATTTTTACATACAAAATTCTGTTTTTCACTAATCATCTTTTGTTTCTCATTTTCGATCTCTTTTTCTAATGAAACATTTTTTTCTTCTAAAGTTGAAATTTGTTTCTTTTGAGATGATATAGTTTTATACAGAATTTTGCATTCATTTAACAATTCATTTATGGCACCTTGTGCATCACTATCAAAAGAATTATTACTAACCTCATCTTCTTCATCATCGGAGTGGTGTGATACTATCAATGCAAGATTTACATGTTCTTCATCTGAAGATGAGCTTATTTCGTTGTCTACCTTTTTATGATTCTTTTTCTTGAATTTATTTTTCTTTTGAAGTGTAGGACATTCACTTTTAACATGTCCTCTTTCTCCACATTCAAAGCATTTAATCTTTCTCGTTGGTGCTTCCCCTTTAGTGATCTCCTTTTTCCTTTCTTTTCTTAGAAACTTTTCAAACTTTTTAATAAGATCATTATTTTCATCACTATTGGACTCATCCTCTTGATTGCTATCATAATTTTTTACTTTTGTCTTTAAGGCAACGTGTTTTGAATCTTTTACTTGTATTTCATGTTTCTCCAATCTTTCAAGTTCTAATTCATGCTCTTGAAGTTTACCAAATAGAGATGCGGAAGTCATCGTAGAGAGGCTTTTCTTTTCCGATATTGCCGTTACTTTTGGTTGTCATTCTCTAGTCAATGATCTTAGAATTTTGAGATTTAATTCATCATTTGAGAATGTTTTACCAAGTGTCATTAAGTGGTTAGTCAAATGAACAAATCTCTTCAGTAATGCAACAATAGATTCTCTGGGCTGCATTCGGAACATTTCATATTCTTGACTTAAAGTGTTTAGTCTGGATCTTTTTATTTCAGTCGTACCTTCATGTGTTTCTACCAACGTATCCCATATTTCTTTAGCCGATTTACATTGACAAACACGAAAGAACGCATCCATACTTAATGCACTCTGAAGAATATTGACAGCTTTCTTTTCATTCAAGATTCTTTTCTTGTCATCTTCATCATATGAATTTTTTAACTTTGGAGTACCAACACCATCGACCACATTGACCGGATTACGCGGACCATTCTCAATGGCTTCCCATATACCTTCTCCTTGTGCTTCAAGATGTGCCTTCATGCGGATTTTCCAAAAGTCAAAATACTCTCCAGAGAAAAGTGGGGGCTTGTTACTACTTCCACCGTCTTTGAATACCGGGTTTGTGTTTGCGGAAGCCATACTGGATCTGTAGGAACAGGTTACTTATAACCTGCTCTGATGCCAATTGTAAGTTATATGTGTGCCTAAGAGGGGGTGAATTAGGCTCTTAGACAATTATCCGGATTTTTGACGGTTTTTGAATTTTACTTTCCTAAAATTCAAAGTAATGAAATGCGGTAAATGCGGAAAGTAAAGAACACCAAGACGTATAGTGGTTCCCCTCACAGGTCGAGAGTACTCCACTCCCCTTTCAACATGAAAGAGATTTTACTATAGTTTTGGACAAGACAAGACTCTTCCTAGTCTTTCTATACAAGTCGCTAACTATCAACCACCAAGAACACCCTCTTGGATTTTACAAGTTTAAAGTCCAACCAAGAACAAATCTTACAATGGACCTCTTGTATCCACAATCCGGATAACAAGGATTCTAACACACCCTATAAGAGAAACAATCCTTCCCTTATAGTCAACACCTAAAACCAGACAATTGTTGGAACTTTAGGATTTTACAATAGTTCTGAATTTTTGAGTGAGTAGATGAAAATTTGAATCTTCAATATATCAATCACAAGATCAGTCTTCTCTTTCAACAACAATTATTCATAAACAATAAAGTGTTTAGATTGCTCAAGTACTTTCTGGTTAGATGATATGAAAGTGTGAAGCAAAGTTCTTGAGTGAAAGCTTAATAAACTTGAAGTGTGAATATGTGAGAATTTAAAAGTTTGATTGAAAGAGGTGAAAAATATGATTTGAAATTTCATGTATTTATATGCACATAACACCCTTAGGAAACATGGTAAAAACTGTAAAAAATTCATGAATAAATGCCATTGCAAAATGAAAAGGTTCCATGAAGAGAGGCATGAAGAGGTGTTATGAAAAATGATGATTTTTCAATTCTGTTCAGGTGCAAATCGATTGCACCTATGTGCAAATCGATTGCACTATGCATAACGTAACAAAATTTCAAAAATGAACAGCATGCAATCGATTGAACCAAAGTGCAAATTGATTGCACAGTGAAAAAGTGTGAAAAATTCAGCAAACAACAAGTGCAAATCGATTGAACACTTCATGCAAATCGATTTGCATTATTGAAAAAGTGAAAAAGCTTATTCTAAACAAGTCATGATCATGAAACAAGTATGCAATGAGGTTTGTTTGATTGAGCATCTAAGACTTTAGTATTTGATTAGAATTGTCATTATACCTTCATGAAATGTGAATTTCTTGAACACTAAGTCTTGAAATATTTGAAATTCTTTAAGTAGATTGACTTGTTTGATCCAAATTCCTTTTTGTATATGCATAACATCTTGAATAATGTTGTCTTCATCAAAACCATTGAGAAGCTTGCCTTCACACCGTTTAGGGTCGGGCCCGTTTTAGTGCTGGGTAGCCCGCAGCCCAGACAGGGTTGGGCCTGGGTAGTAAAAAAGGAGCCCGTATTCAAAATGGGCTTTTTGAGCCCGGCCCGGAAAAGCCCGAGGCCCGCCAGGGCCGGCCCGTTTAGGGCTGGGCTACCCGTTTTGACAGCTCTAGTCGTGGGCACGCATACATCCCTCACGACCCTATCACTGAACCATATCTAATAGGATGTGGATTTGGAGATGTGATAAAAATCCCATCATACCATGTAGACCCAAAGTTCATTCTGGCCTTGCTAGAAAGATGGAGGCTGGAGACCCACACCTTTCACCTTCCTTTTGGTGAATGCACGGTCACCCTACAAGACGTGTATATGTTACTGGGCCTCCGTATAGATGGCATGGTCGTCAATGACCCCGTAAATATAAATAGCCAATTATGCTTCGACTTGTTGGGCACCCCCCCTAGAGATTGAAGAAGCTGAGCCTTCACCCGACGGTAGGTGTAGGGGGCAAGGTATTAACTTAAAACGCCTTAGGGAATACCATGACTCCATCGTATTAGACGAGGATTCCCTCCCCTTACACATAATACAAAAAACTAGATGTTATTTGTTGTTATTGTTCGGTCGTTTTTTGTTTCCAGAGAGCACTGGAAACACTGTAAATATTACGTATCTCCCGTTGTTGTCTAACATGAACAGTGTGCACGAATATAGTTGGGGTTCAGCTGTCCTGGCACATCTGTATAGTGCACTCTGCAAAAATGCCAAAAAAAATGCGTGTACATTTTATGGTTGCGCCTATCTCCTTCAGGCGTGGGGTTGGTCGAGAATGCCAACACTAGCTCCAATAAACCGGAACCCATTTACATTTCCATACGCATTAAGGTAAGACTATACACATCCATGCGCCTATACTGATATGTTCAAGTGTAACTAATTCATTTTCTAACTACATTTTCAGATGGGCAGTTCCGAAAATGAGCTACGATAGAAACCCCCGGAACGCCATAACAGTCTACCGCAACCTGCTAGACCACATTGGCCCTGACGACGTATATTTCCCTACAACTTTTGTAACATTTCATCCATAGATATTTCTAACATTTTGTATACTTACTCATTAAACTATTTTTTCTTGTAGTTTGTCTGGAGGCCTTACGACGATCTCGACCACCGGCCCAACGCAAATGATGTTGCTGTGTGGACTTCGAAAATACCAATCATTCGGTTCACAACTGTTGAGATGCACCAAAGCGACCGAGTGAAACTACAATTCGGTATGCATCAGGACATTCCGGTGGATCCTACCAACTTGAGAAAGTGGCACCTACGCAGAGTCGACACGCAGTGGAAGGAAGGTGTGTGGACCAACTTTGCAGCAATGTTGTGTCACCAGTGGGAGATGCGCGACCAGCTCGTCTTAACAGACCCCGTTGTACAACCTGTTCGGCCAACGGAACTATATATGAGCTGGTTTAGGTCTGTTACCACACCACAACCTTTCCTCTCTCAGCCGACGTATCTAGTTGACCCCTGTCAACGTGCGTCTTCCTCCCAGCAATATTCCCAACATCATTCACCAACCTCTCCACCACAACAACAAAACCCTTACTATAGCCCTGACGAGTCATTCGAACCTACCGAAGCCCACCAAAATGCCCCACACATGAGTCCCCCACAAATGAACCCCCCACAAATGATGACCCAATCTTCCTACCACTCAGAACCACAATCATCATACACCCAACAAACCCCCCCTCTTTTCAACTATCAAACCCCACATCAACCACTGCATCAATACCAACACCCATCAATGTATAATTTTGGCCAACCATACCGTATGGAACCAACCCAACCCCCTCATACAAATTACATGAGCATGGGCATGCAGCTGGATTACGGAAGTGCTGTCGGCGACAACCCCCCGGCTATTGGGGACAGATGCTGCAAAATTTGTCTCATGCTCCAGGGTCATCGTCTGATGCGCCGGGGCCATCTGAACAAACACAAAGACCAACCACGCCTCAACAACCTCGTGGTGCTACACAAAGACGTCAAACAAGAGCCCCTGATTGTGGGACCGGTGGTCGGTTAAATAGGCGCAATCATTGATTTTCTTTTTGTATCCAACATTTGTATTATTGTACTAAATATTTATAAAAAAATTAATGTTGTTTTTTTTTAATTATCCATTCTTAAAATAAAATAAATTAAAAAAAAATTAAAAAAAAACAGGACACCTGAGGCGCCATCCCATAAAAAAAATTGCAAAAATCTAGGGCATAGAAGTTAGCCTGAGGCGCCATTTGGAATGGCTTCTGGCCTCTAACTGAGGCATCATTCCAAATGGCGCCACCCTTGCTACCCAATCCCAAACTATGTCATTTTGGAATTTTTTTTGAAAAATTGGTTTATTTGGTATTTTTTTTAAAAAATTAAATTATATTAAAAAAAATTCGAAAATGTGGGGTGCTGGGTTTTTTTATTTAAAAATTTTAATAGTTGAAAAGATTAGATGTGGTTTTTTTTAATGTAATTAATCGATATTTGAAAACGATGTGGCATTTTTTTAATGTGAGTAATTTTGACTTTTTTCATGAAATTAATTTTTTGTTAGTTAATTAATTATATATAAGTATTTATTATAATTTTTATAAGATTGAGATAGTGGTGAAAGTTATTGGTGAAGAGGAACTATGTGGAGAATATAGATGTGAGTTAGCGGCAGTGGTGTTAAGAAAATAAAATCAATGAGTGTATTTTAATAATTATTAAGTATTTAATAATAATTATTTAATTAAATAATTGAAAACGTGAAGGTTGAAAATGTGAGATGTTGAATTTTTTTTTTTAAAAATATTTATTCAAGAGTATCTTAGAAGTATCACAATTTGATTGAATAAAAATTATATTAAAACAATTGGAACTTATTTACTCGTATTATACAAACGTTATATAAATGCGTTGAATACCAACAAACAAGCGTGGGACAGCGAGACAAGTTACAACCTTTTCCCTTGTGGAAGCAACGTCTTAGCCTATATGGGTATTTGAAAAATTATAGAACTTGAATTTTAAAATTAAGTTATATTTTTTAAGGTTTTTTAAACCAGGTTTTAAAAAACTCAGTTATACATTAAGGCTAGTTTATATGGGTTGTGAGTAGTCTATTAGCAGACATAATTATAAGTTTAAAAAATTATATTAATATTTTTATTTTTTTACTTTAAAATAACATATTAATTATTTTTTAAATTATTAAATTTGATCACTATTCTATTTGATCTTTCTCTTTTAAATATTATAAATTAATATAATCAAAATTTTTTTTTCATATTCTATTAGTTTCTCTTATGTTAAATATTTGAATATTATTTTATTCGATTTAAAAATGTATTGTATTTAAAAATACATTATTGTATTTATAAAAAATAATATAGTACTTAAAATGTATTATGTTTAAAATAATATAATTTTTACTTTTATTTATAATAAATATTATAATATTTTTATTTTTATTATTTATTAAAAAAATTATTTAGAGTCGGGTAGCCTAAAGTCCATCTAAAGTCGGACTCAGATAGTAATTTTTGAGCTCATATTAAAAATAAACTTTTTTGATCCAAACCTAAAAAGCCCGAACTCACCAAAGTGGTCAGTTTAAGATCTGATAGCCCATTTTAACAGCTCAATATTAAGCGTTCGTACCCTTTTTTTTTTTTAAATCTTAGTATCTGGTCTTGCGACCGACTAATCCAAGAGAGATCAATCCCAACGTCCACTAGCGAGAGTCCGGTTTAAAGCCGGGGCAAAATTCTGCACAAGCTCGTCCCTTTAAGTCTCTCAAATAAACACTTTTATTTTATCATATCATACATACATAAATAGTATACATATCCTCATCTCAGCCAACTTCATCTTATAGTTTCCTTAGTGAACAATTGAATCTCACTATGGAGGGACATGAAATTTTGGGATTTGGTTTCTTTGTAATTGGTTTATGGCACTTTTTCAACCACATCAAACTCCATTTTCTTTCTTCTTTCAATTCCTACACATCAACCCTATGGTTTCCATCCAAATTAAGTAGATACATGGAGCTTTATTTAATTATTGCAACTGGCATAATCTTCATAGCCATGGAGCTTTTCATCTATTCTCGTCACCACCAACCATTTGCCCCTATAGATGGAACCATTCCCTCTAACCATCTTCACAACTTTGAACACTCTTCCATGGCTCTGTCTTTCTTATTCTATGCTACATTTGCTATAATTCTTGATAGAAAAATAACCATTCCTAAAAAAACTCAAAATGAACTCACTCATTTACTTGCAGCTATAGCATTTGCTCAACAGTTTCTTCTTTTTCATCTTCATTCAAGAGATCATATGGGATTAGAAGGACAATACCATTATTTATTGCAAGCTTTGATTTTTATTTGTTTCGCGACGACCCTTTTGGGAATTAGATTCCCAACGAGTTTCTTGGTGTGTTTTGTGTGTTCGGTTGGAATAATCTGTTAGAAGTAATTCATGTTAGTTTGTCGAAGTCGAAGGGTTTTATAGGTTTTGGTCGAAGTTGTATGTAGTCAGTCGAATAGTTGTAGTGTTGTGTAGATCAGCTGTATTCGACAGAGTCGAATATAGCTGATAAGGAGTTCAGTCGAATTGCAAGTTTGTGTCGAATTGTTAGTTTGTGGGTCTGGGCTTTGATAGCCTATATAAAGGGCTTTGTACTTTGTATTTTGATATAGCATTCTTTTACACAGCAGCTTCATAATAAAAGTTTTACAAAGTTTCTCAAAACCCTAATCTCTTTTTTCTCTTTCTTCTTCTTCTCTCAAATATTCATCTTTCTTGGAACCCAGTTCCAACAATTGGTATCAACGAGCCTGGTTGCGATTCAGAGAGATTCTAATGGCAAACGGAACAACAACGTCCACACAATTCCCAGCGAATCTACCGGTTTTCAAAGGGGAAAACTACCAACGGTGGGTGGCGCAGATGAGAGTTATCTTCAGATTTCAAGATGTGGTTGAAATCGTGAATGACGGCGTAACGGAATTGGGGGCAAATGCTACTGATGAACAGAAAGCTGCGTACAAGGATCAAAGGAAGAAAGATGGCAAAGCGTTGTTCTTGATTCACCAGTGTGTGGATCCGAATGTGTTTGAGAAAATTATTGAAGAAGAATCTGCAAAAGAAGCGTGGGACAAGTTAAAGAACTTGTATGGAGGTGATGAGAAACTAAAGAGGGTGAAGCTGCAAACCCTGAGAAAGCAATACGAGATGATTCAAATGAAGGAAGATGAATCAGTTTCGGAATTCTTTTCAAGATTGGTGATGCTGACGAACCAGATGAAGTCTTGTGGAGAAACAATCACAGATTTGCAGAAGATTGAGAAGGTACTAAGATCTCTGACTGCAAATTTTGATTACATTGTAGTGTCCATTGAAAAGTCCAAGAATCTCGCTGAGATGAAGGTTGAAGAGCTACAGGCTTCGTTAGAAGCTCATGAGATGAGATTGAAGCAAAGAGATTCAGAAAGAGAAAAGGTATCGGACCAAGCACTACAAGCGAAATTCACCAAGAAATCTGGGAAGGCGAAGCAGGGAAGGAATCTTGCTGGTGATGAGAAATCAAGCAAGAGTTCAAAGAATCATGATGATTCGGCAAAGAAAGGCATGGGCAACAAGTATTCTGGGAAGAAAATTGACATGAAAGACGTGCAGTGTTACAATTGCCAAAGTTTTGGTCATTATGCTCGAGACTGTCGAAAGAAGAAGGAAGCACGAGCAAAAGAAAGTGACAAAGCGTAGTATGCACAGACAGGAGAGAGTGATTCTGAAGGTGTGTTACTAATGGCAAACACTCAGTCGAATGATGATGAAACGAATTTGAGGTATCTTGATTCAGGTTGCAGCAACCACATGACTGGTAACAAGAACTGGTTCAACAAGCTTGATGAATCAGTTAAGAAGGTGATAAAGTTTGCAGATGGTAGACAAATTATGTCAGGTGGAAGAGGAAACATATCTGTAATGAGAAGAGATGGTAGAAAAGCCAGCATTACTGATGTGTTGTATGTACCTTCTATGACAAGTAACTTGATAAGTATAGGTCAATTACTTGCGAAAGGACATAATATGAAGCTGGAGAATAATCAAATGAAGGTGTATCATGCTGATGGTAGGTTGGTACTGAAAGCACCATTGGCTGATAACAAGACGTTTAAAGTTCAGATTAATATGATCAGTCATGAATGTCTTGCGTCAACTACAGAAGAGGAAAAGAATTGGCTATGGCATCATAGATATGGGCATCTAAACTTCAGGAGTTTGGGTATGCTGAATCAGAAGAAGATGGTGTATGGTTTACCTCAGGTGAAGGAACCAAATCATGTGTGTGAAGAATGCTGCAAAGCAAAGCAGGCTAGAAAAGCATTCAAACATGATCTGCCAATTAAGTCGAAAGGAAAGTTGGAACTTGTTCATTCTGACGTATGTGGACCTTTTGAAGTTAGGTCGAATGGTGGAAAACGTTACTTCTTAACTTTCATTGATGAATTCACCAGATATATGTGGATTTATGTGATTGAAAGTAAGAGTGAAGTATTCAAAAAGTTCAAGAAGTTTAAGTTGCTTGTCGAAAAGCAAAGTGGCTGCAAGCTAAAGAAACTGAGAACTGATGGTGGTGGCGAATATGTCTCTCGAGAGTTTGCTAGATTTTGTGAAGAGGAAGGTATAGAGCATGAGGTTATTGCACCCTATACACCTCAACATAATGGCATAGCTGAGAGGAAGAATAGAAGTATACTGAACATGACGAGAAGTATGTTGAAGGCTAAAGAGGTGCCAAAGAGATTTTGGGCTGAAGCAGCTTCGACAGCAGTATACATTCTGAATAGATGTCCAACGAAGAAGTTAGTCGAGAAGACTCCTTATGAAGCTTGGACAGGTGAGAAGCCAAATGTAAGTCATTTTAGAGTTTTTGGATCAATATGTTTCAGGCATGTTCCTGAGCAATTGAGAACAAAACTAGATGATCGAAGTCAAACCATGGTGCTCATAGGTTATCATTCGACTGGTGCATATAGACTATATTCACCAGAAGATGATAAATTTGTGATCAGTCGAGATGTTCTGGTAGATGAAAATCAAACATGGGAGTGGAGTCATGGATCAGTTCGACAGGAATCTGGTCGACAGATGGAAGAGACAGTTCCGACGGTGTTTGAAGAAGACCAACAAACTGAGGCCACGACAAGTCAAAATGAAGAACCTCCTGAGCAGAATGTAAGAAGATCAACTAGAGCAAGAGCTGAGTCGACAAGGTTAGCTGGATATGAGAGATTTCCAGATAATGCAATCGATGCAGATGGTGACTTAATAGAAGAAGCAATGATGATGGCTGAAGCAGAACCAATTAATTTGGATGAAGCCATGAATGATTCGAATTGGTGTGAAGTCATGAAGGAAGAACTCAGGGAAATTGAGAAGAACAATACCTGGGAACTTGTCGAAATAGCCAGCAAGAAGCCTATTGATGTGAAATGGGTTTACAAGCTGAAACGAAGGCCAAATGGTGAAATTGCCAAGCATAAGGCAAGACTAGTGGCAAGAGGATTTCTGCAGAAACCTGGTGTTGATTTCAACGAAGTCTATGCGCCAGTGGCTAGGTTGGAAACAATCAGGATTGTTGTTTCGACAGCAGCGTATAGAGGATGAAAGATACATCAGTTGGATGTAAAATCAGCATTTTTGAATGAACCTTTGGAGGAAGAAGTATATGTCAGTCAACCACCAGGATTTGAGGTTAAAGGGCATGAGTCGAAGGTGTACAGATTGAGGAAAGCTCTCTATGGATTGAAGCAAGCCCCAAGGGCTTGGAACAAGAGAATAGATAGTTTCCTAATCGAAGCAGGGTTCACGAAGTGTGTGTCTGAGCATGGAGTTTATGTAAATGATGTTGACAATGATAGTCGAATCATTTTATGCCTGTATGTTGATGATTTGCTTATTACAGGTGCAAATGAAGCTGAGATAAGAAAGGTCAAGTCGAAGCTAATGCAAGAGTTCGAAATGTCCGACCTAGGGAATTTGGCATATTTCTTAGGGATGGAATTCAAAGACACACCTGAAGGTGTGTTCCTGCACCAGAAGAAGTATGCTCAAGACATCTTGAAGAGGTTCAAGATGACTGACTGTAAAGCTGCGACAACTCCATTGGAAACAGGAGCAAAGTTGAAAAAGGTAACTGATGATGAGTTTGTAAGTTCGACACTGTACAAACAAATTATTGGATCCTTGAGGTATCTTTGTAATACAAGGTCGGACATTTGTCAGAGTGTCGGATTGTTAAGTCGATTTATGGAGAAACCCCAAGAATGTCATCTTATTGCAGTAAAGAGAGTACTGAGATACATTAAGGGTACGATTGATCATGGTGTGCTGATGCCATGTCGAAATAAGTCCAAGTCGAAAGATGTTGAGGTATATGGTTATACTGATTCAGATTTCAGTGGAGACCAAGATGAGAAGAAAAGTACTGCAGGCTATATTTTCATGATCGAAGGAGCTCCAATCTCTTGGAGTTCGAGAAAACAAAGCATTGTGGCTTTGTCATCATGTGAAGCTGAGTATGTAGTTGCATCGTATGCAGCATGTCAGGCAGCATGGATAGATATGTTGCTCGAAGAACTCAAGATCAAGGAACCTGAGAAGATGAAATTGTTTGTAGACAACAAGTCAGCTATTGATCTTGCCAATCATCCTATGTGTCATGGTCGAAGTAAACACATAGAAAGAAGGTATCACTTTCTCAGGGAACAAGTAAACAGAGGGAAGCTGGATCTTGAATATTGCAAGACTGAAGTTCAACTAGCTGACATACTTACCAAACCTTTGAAGAAAATCAGATTCGGCGAGTTAAAGAAGAGCATTGGGATGAGAAGTCTCGAAAACATGAATTAGGTGGTGTGTTAGAAGTAATTCATGTTAGTTTGTCGAAGTCGAAGGGTTTTATAGGTTTTGGTCGAAGTTGTATGTAGTCAGTCGAATAGTTGTAGTGTTGTGTAGATCAGCTGTATTCGACAGAGTCGAATATAGCTGATAAGGAGTTCAGTCGAATTGTTAGTTTGTGGGCCTGGGCTTTGATAGCCTATATAAAGGGCTTTGTACTTTGTATTTTGATATAGCATTCTTTTACACAGCAGCTTCATAATAAAAGTTTTACAAAGTTTCTCAAAACCCTAATCTCTTTTCTCTCCTTCTTCTTCTTCTCTCAAATATTCATCTTTTTTGGAACCCAGTTCCAACATATTCTTTCAAGGATTGTGGCTTATGTTCATGGGGTTCATGCTTTTCACACCCGGTTATCAACCCAAAGGTTGTTTCATAAAACCTGAAGGGGATCAATATGTGGTTATGTGCAGTGATGAAGAGGATCTTCATCATGCGGTTTCGTTGGTGAATATTCATTTTAGTTGGTTCTTTATTGGTGTCACTGTTTTTGCTGTGTCGTTCAACTTGATTATGGCTATGTGTTATGGTGAAAAAACAGTGGAGTATGTTTCATTGATGAAGGAGGAACATTACCGCGATGAAGAAGGCTTGAAAAATTTCGATGTTGAGTCACAATGTCAGAAGATCGCCACAAGCAAGGAAGAGCAAATTTGAAGAACTTGGGAAAGTTAAATAATGTTGTTGTAACAAAAAAAAAAGTATTGCTTTATAAACATATCTAAAATTATTTGTCACATATACCTATATTTCAAGCATAATAAGCATAAGATATTTGATATATAAGAAAATAACAGAGGCAAATCATATTCATTTCAACATATTTTCATTCCATAATCTGGTAGCAGTAAAGCTACCAGATTTAAAAATGGTATTTGCATGCCTCACATGTGATAATAATATGGAGCTCATTGACAATTTGATACAACAACAACAGTCACATCTGAATTTGGATCGATTATTATACAAGTAAATGGTCTTTCATCAGTAACTATCAATATCGGTTTCTGGCTTCCGGAGGTAGTAACGCAGACAGTTCACCAAAACCTGAGATTGTTGCGCAATTAAATAATTTCAGCAAAATCAGAATCTGATAAACAAGTTCATTTTAATTTTAAATCAATGCAATGGTTACCTGAGACATTGATCTATTTAATGCAGCCCCACCATAACTGACATGAAATTTATCCTTGGCAACCAAACCCTGCAGAGAGAAAAAGCAGGTAAAGTTACTTAATGGAAACTGAGGTAGAGAAGGACAGAGACAGGACAGAAAGGAAAATACTTCTGTGTCAATCTCGGCTGACTCAACATCGATGTTCACATCTGCAATGACTTTGATTATTTCAACTAGCAGTCCCGGCCTATCTGCTGTCTCGATGCACAGCAAGCTGAAATATATTGAACTCAAAAGCATTAGATTATATGATATCAAGCACCTATAGCATATTGGTTACAAGTTATGCAAATTCTTCGGGGTCGAAACAATTTCGTTTATAAACAGTTCAAAAATTTTACCCAAAGAAAAGTAAAATATAGAGGGGTGAATAATTATTATGTTCACATATTATAAAGAAGCAAACCTCCTCTTGGGTCCATCTTCCTTAACTTGAATATGAGTTGCAATTTCAATATCAAGCTGCACAAAACAATAGTAATAAAGTATATATTTGCGAGACTAAGACTAAAACTGCATCATGCTATACCTGATTGAATCATGCATTTTTAGGGATTTTGTTAACATGTGCTCTCAAACAGAGTTAAGGAATCAAATAGCTAAAAAATAAAATGTATACGCATTTAATAAAGAGTGACACTCTCATCATGAACAAAATTAAATACGATGTCAAACTTTCAGGCCTAAAAATTTATTCAAGCACACAAAACTTTGGGGAAAAACGGTGCAGAGGTCTCCGTATAAAATGTAACGTATATTCTATGTAGGAAATAAAAAACGAAAGGAAAATTAAAAGAGTATTATTCACCTTCTTTTCTGGATTCTTTAGGCCAAACACTTCACCCATCGCTAGTAGTTCACTGGACTCCTGGACATATTATATAATACTCATGAGCAAGAAAAACTGAAAATTAAGGTCAAGCTAAACAGTATATCGGCATACTTACAGGATGATACTGCAACAGATTGTTGATAATGGTAAGTCGAATTCTCTCTAGCATATCAGGATTTTCGACTTTACGCCCAGTATCTCTGACAGAATACCAACCAAACAAAATTTGTGAAGACTAAATGTATCAGTGAAGCAGTGAAAACATATTAGACAATGAATGATAAGTGACATCGTCATTCCTTCACATGCTTAATAATTATTCAAGAAAAAAAATCTTTTGCGAGAAAAGGTGAATTTAACACTATATTCGGTGGAAACCGACTCATTTTCCACAGATCAATGTGAGTTTTAGATGTAATGTTAAAAAACCATTCATGAGTCTTTACTTAACTTTGAGATGTAATGCGGTTTTGCATTGTTACAGACCACTGAATGCCACTTTAAGCACCAAAGTGGTTTTGAAGAACCAATTAAATGTATTTGTAACTTGTAAGTGGAAAACCAACCAGATAACACATATACCTTTGTAATATAATCAACATCAATACCATCAGTGGTGCTAGTGACAAATAATTTGATAGTGAATGAAATAACCCTTACTTACATAACACCATAAAATCCTTTTTTTAAGTTTTATATTTCCAGTCGTCAAGAGAAAACAATGCCAACAAAAATGAAGAGAAAAGACAAAAAAAAGACTTACGATTGTGTTATAAAAAATTTGGTTTGCTTCACCGGTCCCTCGGTGGAGACAGTTCCCTTTGAAACATCCAATCCCAAATTTTTTAATGCTTTCATCTGCTTTGATATTAACAAATGAAAATCAATTATTAATAAATGGAATAAATCTTCTCTTTTATCATATGAATATGCCATAAAAAATATACAGACAAATTCAATTGGATTGAACTTTTTTAGAAATTGAGCATAATTAAGTTTCCAATAGCCACATCACCGTGTCAAGAAGAGCTCCAAGGCGATCACCAAAGCTAAGCTGCACAATTGTTGCTTCAGAATCTGAGTCTTGATCAATCAAAACTATTGGCATTGGAACACTATCACTATCAAGATTTTTATTGGATTTCTGCAGTAAGGATTAACCAATCAAATGTCAGAAAAAATATATATAAAAGCATGGCATACCCATCTATAAATGAGGGACTGGATTACTTAGAGGGAAAAGACTCGCAGGGTTGGGGATGGGGGAGTCAGTTGGGACTAAATAGGGGTTCCATTTTATTGTTATGTCATTATAGTACATATATATATACGGTTTCATTTTCTTGACCTAGACAGTACATGTAAGGAATGATATGAGGGCAAGAAGCTCATCACTGACCGGTGAAGCTGAATCGACTGCATTCAAGTCATAAGAAGAAGCATGTATAATATTCCTGCACAACATTTCATTTAGTCGTAAGAACAAGAGATTAAAGTTCCAATGGTGTTCACAAACAACTAGAAATAATAAAAATCTGATCAAAAACATGCTTCTAGGATCGGATATTCCAAGTTATCAAGAATGACTAAAGGGTAAAAACACAAAGAAAAACTGAATAACAAGGTGAATTCCAAACAACCATATATATGATTTGAGTCTATAACCTTTAAACTTTCAATCTCATAGGATTTGACACCAATAATGATTTTGAAAAGAGGAACTAACAAGGTGAATAAAAGAAGTCAACAAGCAAATTCTTCCAAAAAAAAATAGTGAATGTGAAAAACAAAGAACAACTGAGACCATAAATGGTCAAACACTTGGAAATAAACTTGCCACTTTTTATTTTGACTTCTTGTATACACAAACAAAACAAAGATCAATTCAAATATCCAGAAACAGGCACAGAAATAATAATTGAAAAAATAAAATAAAATATTATGAAGTTCTAATAAAAATACAACTAATATATATATAAAATAATTATAAATACTATTATTATGTTTCTACTAATTTGTTTGAATATGATAAGTATTACTCTGATCCAATTAAATCCCTAGTCAAATGAAAATTATATTCCTACGAAGCACCGACACCTCGAACACAATCCGACACTAACACAGACACACCGATAATAAATTGAAAAAATAATAAATTAACCGTAACTATAATTATCGGTGGTGCAAGTGTCTGACACCGACATGTTCAGAGGTGTCGGTGCTACGTAGTTTTACTCGAGTATTAAAAAGAAGTGCGTGGAAGAGGAATTTCTCACTTGTTTCTGAGGGAGAAGGAGGAGCGGCGGAGGGTGAATGAGAGAGACGACGGCGGTAGAGGAACGGAGAGCGGATCGGAAAGGTTGGTTGCGTGTACGGCGAAGGAAGAAGCGATGAAAGCATTGGTGAGGGCCATGGCGGAGAGAGTTGAAGTTGGTGATGTGAGTGAGTATAATATTTAATATTTATAATTGTTATTTGGGGTTTGGAGTTTTGTTGCTTTACGGGATCTAAAAATTTGATTCGGTGAAAGGGATGATGATGCGTGCTCATGAATCATTGTGCTTTCTATACATAGATAGTGAAACACACGTCAGATCCAACGCTACGTTCATCTTTGAAAACTATCTTACGCTTTTTTAATTGAGTTTCTTGTTTTTCGTAAAATAAATTATTACTCACTACGATGTTTCTTATAAGAAACATTTTATTTTTTAAATTTATTTAAAAACTAATGAACTTGGACTAGATTATATATAATAAATTTATAAATTGAGTTGTGTTTTATAAAAAAATGATTGGAGATAATATGTGTTTACTAGAATTTTTAGTAAATAATCATGAGTTTAGTTCATTTAAAAGATTAAACTCGAAAAAATCTCAAAGATAATTTGTGCAAAAAAAATGCAAAGAAATGTGTTTCTGACTGATATTTAAATGTTTGAAAATTGACGAACTGAATGTAAATACATAATTGATTTGAAGAAATAAAGTAGAGAAAAAGTATAATAAATTTCATAAGAACAAATACTTTAAATTAAAAGACTTTAAAGGAATTTAAAGATGGTCGCAGACACAAATATTTCTCACAAATTGTTTCGCATTGTGATATGGATACTTTAGTTCTATAAAGAATGTGTAAATTTGCGACCTCGATCCCATACATTGAGATTGACTTCTATGCTACTGCAATAGTAACCGTAGAGAATGTGTAAATTCGAAAAAAAATCTTAAAGATTATTTGTGAAAAAAAGTGCAAAGAAAAGTGTTTCTAACTGATACTTAAATGCTTAAAATTTGACGAATTGAATGTAAATTCAAAATTGATTTGAAGAAGTGAAGTAGAGAAAAAACATAATAAATTTCATAAAAACAAATGCTTTAAATTAACAAACTATAAAAGAATTTAAAAGATGGACGCAGACACATACATTTCTCACAAAGAGTTTCTCTATACGACTTAGATATTTTAGTTTTATAGAGAATGTGTAAATTTGTAACCTCGATCACATACATTGAGATTGACTTCTATACTACTGCAATAGTAACCATAGACAACGGATCTGACACGTATCCCACTACGTAGGCTTCATCACTCTAACCTGCTTCCACGCGTCTCCAAAGATAAAACTGTTGAAAACCAACCATTATGTTGATAACTACGTATGTAACTGCTTTGAACCTCTTAATTTCCCCTGTCGATAGTACTTGGTTGACTCTTATAGAGTTGTTGATATATCTTCAAATTACATAATCTTTAGACATGAGAATATCCTAAGTCCCTAACGCCTGGTGGGCGTGTCGACCTCGACCTTGTCGAAGAGTTGGCCCGTGCAAAACCTTTCGACATTTTATACATGTTTCGAAGAGAGAGAGAGAGAGAGAGAGAGAGAGAGAGAGAGAGAGAGAGAGAGGGAGAGAGAGAGAGATCCTAATCTTACAGGTCTGTTGTTACCTTGGATTTTTCGACTCAACTATAAATGGCAAGTAATGAACAATAAATATGCCAAATGTTGAAATTAAATGGAGTCAAATGGAAATTAAGAGTTGTATTAATGTCGAAGACTATACATGGTGATGCTGGTCGAAGCAACTGGAAGTCGAAAAACGTTGTTAGAGTTTGGGGACTTAGTGAAATTTTTGGGTGTGTTGGTCAGTTGTCACTTGATTGAGTATTATGCAATGTTGGCTAAGGTTGGTGTTCATTGTTACAATAAAAATAATGTCGACTTGGGTATTGCATGTGGAAAGTACTACATAGTGTGTTGTCTCAACATCATTAATCCTAGTGATTTCGATATAGTTGGGTCAATTCCTAATGACCAGTAAAAGTAGTTAAGATATTTGAATGGTGTTGAAAGAGCAGGAATTAATTTAACACAGACGGTTACTCGAAGACACATGAAAACTCGTCGGAGGAAACGGTTGTATGGAATTGAAATGTGTCGTGATAGAGTTAGTCAACCATTTTTAGGTAGTTATTTTAGAGTAGTATATAAAGGGGCTCATGTTCATATTGTAAAAGGTCCACAATTGTACTCATATTTCTATAAACTCAAAGTATCTGCGTATTTTGAGAAACGAGTGAAGAAAATGTACATACGCGTTTCACAATTTATAAATTTCAAACATTTTTACATTCAAGCCTTTTTTCTGCATTAAGTTACATTTTGATTTTAAATTACGTTTCTTGCCATTTTACTTCGTCCTGCACTTAAATTTCAGTCACTTTCATTTTCAAAGCCTTATTTTTCCAAGTCTTGTTCAAAGTTACATTGTTACTTTCCAAATATTACCCTTCGATTTCGACAATAAAATGTTTGAAGGTTTAAATACACACAAACATGTTCCGAGATATTTTCGAGTTTAATCTCTTAGGTATTAATATAAACTTGTTTTGTTTATCAAATTTCCAAGTAAACAAATTGGCACGCCCAGTGGAACCCTTTTTTGTGTGTATCTTTTACTTTGTATTTTGAAAATTATAGTTCTTCATTCCATTAACTTATCATTGTATGAGTGTGCATGAAACTGAGAAGTGGTAAGATAACAAAGAGAGAAGTTAGGAGACATGTGAGGAGAAACGTCGGGAGAATGGCAATTCTCAAGAATAATAATGGAGAACAGCCTTCTAATAGCATTGGGGCAGACACGGTCCTCGCAGTGTCGATTGAAGCAATTCCCTCTAGTGCTAGCATAACGGTCATGTCGTCTATGACAGTTGCACCATTAACTCTACTAGAGAGGACCGTTTTGTCCATAATACCCCAAAGTCACCTAGTGACTCCTAGACCAATTATGGCGACCGAGGTTAGGCCTTTCGCCATAAGTTTTACAATGCCCATGTTGGGAGGTGAGCAACCTTATAGGATGTCAACGTCAATGATGGCAAATCTACATACTAACCCAGCGATATTTTCTGATAATGTTGAAAACACGTCTTTGCCAATATTGGCATATAGATCAGCCATTGGTAACCATGGTCGAACTATGCCACCCCAGATGGGAATGTGATTTGGTTCCCAGACAATGCTAACGTTTACGACAAATTTCGTAATGGCAATGAGATAACAGATGGATGAGAGTAACCATGACATGGTAAATATTTTGACTCAATAGATGGGTACGATATTCAACCCATTGATTCAAAATAAGAATCAGAGTTACCAGCAATTGGCAACTCAAATGAATCAAATCGCTGATTTTTTTTGCGCTTCTCCAGCACATGTTCGACCTATTATTCAACCCCAAATCGTTAGACAGGTTCGTAATGAAGGGGCAGTTTTGGAGGAAAATATAGTACACCAGGGACAGCAAGTTGTACCCCCAAGTGGTCGAACAAGAGATACCTAGGGAGGCAGAGCGTCCACCTGTCATGATAGTCAATTGAAACCAGAATGCCGACCAAGTCGTCCATCAAGTTCGACAAGGAAACTTGTTAGGAGAGAATAACCTGGCAATCATTGTTGAGAGGATAATGGCGCAGAATGAGGTGAATATGGGCCTACAAAGGCCAAATTATACATCTCCTCTTTCAGAATATGTGTTGCAGACCAAGCTGCCAAGGGGTTAGAAAGTCCCTATGTTCACGAAGTTTGCTGGTGACACTAATGAGTCTATTGTCGAACACATTGCTTAATATTTGACTGAGGTGGAAGACATAACTAATAATGAGAATTTAAAGATGAGGTATTTCCCTAGTTCTCTCACAAAGAATGCCTTCACATGGTTTACAATCTTTCCTGCTAATTCCATCAATGATTGGACTCGATTATAGAGGTTGTTCCATGAGCAGTTCTACATGGGGCAATCCAAGATCAGTCTGAAAAAATTGTCGAGCGTAAAGCTAAAGTTCGTTGAATCAATCGACATTTACTTGAATCAATTCCGTTTATTAAAAAAAGATGTTTCACTCAAGTGCCTAAACATGAGCTAGCCGAGATGGTCGTTGGGGGTTAGATTATTCTATTAGGAAGAAGTTAGATACACAATATCTGAGAGATATGACCCAGTTGGCAGATAGAGTTCGACAGGTCGAAAGACTAAAGGATGAGAAATCCATAGTGAACAAGGGTAAGAAGGAGCGTGTGGCTTATATCGATATGGAAGACAACGACTTAATGTCAGATGTCGACTATAACTGTAACGCCCCAGTTTTGCCAGTTTTGTTTGTTGAGTCCTTTTTGGATTATTTTATTATTATTTTATTTTATTCTCGACTTTTATGCGAAAATATGTTATTTTTCGTCGTGATTATATTTTATCGCGTTTTGGGAACATTTGCGGGATATTTGAGTGTGGGGGTATTTTGGACATTTCATAGATATTTTTACTAAGTTAGTAAGAAAGAAAAGAAAATAGAAAAGAAAAGGGAAAGAAAAATAGAGAGAAAGAAAGAAGAAAGAAGGAAAAAGAGAAGAAAAGAGGAGAAGAGAGAAAATTGGAGAAAGAGTGGAAAAATCATCAAGAACAATTTCTAGGAATCGATTAATCGGGTAAGGGTGCGAAACTCGATTATTCTATGATTGTATATGATTATGTATGTGTTTTGTTGTTGTTTTTGGATTGATTTGGAGAATATTAGTAAAACTTAGATTGTGTAAGAATTGATTAGAAATGAATTTGATTGTGGTAAAAATCTTGTTGAATGCATTGTTGATTGTTCATACATGTTTGTGGTATGCTATTACACTTCAAATTGCTGTTTTTCTGAGTTTTAGGTGAAGAAATTGGTTGATGTTGGGTAGGAAAACGCAGAAATTGTTCTGCAGAATTTTTCTGGGTATGCTCTGGCCATACGCGTAAGGGGCATGTCCATACGCGTATGAGCCAAGGCGATACGCGTATCATTGGCTTGTTTTTGGGCCAATACGCGTATGAATCTTGGCATTACGCGTAACATGGGCGAGCCATGGGCCAATACGCGTATGGGTTTTGGAACGAGGAATTTGTGAAGGAAATGGGTTCTGTCCGTACGCGTATGGACATGAGTGATACGCGTATGGACAGGAGAATGTCAAAAATGTGATTTTTCAAAATGTGTTTTCGGTTTTGTCCGTAACTTTGGTTCCGATTATCCGATTTTTGAATTCTTGGTGTCGTTAGAAAGGTATCGAGTTGTACTTTGTGAATATGAGGTTTTGAGAATCGTTAGCCGATTAAATTTGGTCGGAAAATGTGAATAGTGTCGAATCTCGACTTTTGTCGTTTTTAATAGTGCGTATTTGACTTGTATTGTGTTATATGTTTGTGCTTTGGATGTGTATGCCTTATGTGCTGTTGTGATGACGATTTGTGGCCGAGAGGCAAGAAAATGCTAAGTGTGGTATATTGGTGTTTGTGGCCATTTTGGGCAATTGTGTGCATTACTTTGTGTGCACTTGAAATACATGAATATTGTTGATGCATGAGTATTTGATGTTGGCATGAGTCATTAATGTGTCAAGTATCATGATATGTATTCTTGCATGGGAAGATTCATAGATGAATCAGTTTTATAGTCTTACGCCATGAAATATTGGTAGAAGCGATTAATCCCAATTGATTGTGCGCCCTGAAATACTGGTAGAAAGCAATCGGATTGTGCGCCCTGAAATACTGGTAGAAAGCAATCCATAAACGTCGTTCGCCCTGAAATATTGGTTTATAGCGACGGGGAACATCGTAGGCCCGACGGGGAGTTACTCTATGTAACGAGCGATGATTCCAAGAGTTCCTGGGGGACTAATGAATTACAAGATTTGAAGTCGGTACCGCATGGCATGTGCATAGAGTCGTTGTGTCGGTCTATGTGCATTGCATAAATCATGAGTAATTGTGCTTGGAACGTGTTTGATTGTATTGTGAATGATTGATGTGATGTGGTATACGATAAGTGAGAATTGTACCATGTGATATTATATGCGACTGTTGAGCATTTGTGGTGAGAATGTGTTGCTTGTGTATTTTTGTGTTAATATATATAATTTTATGCAATTATATTATGGTTGTTTTTCTCACCCTTCTGCTGTTTTATAACGCTCTATGAGGCGTTGCAGATTAGGTTTGCTGGAGGTATTCTTTTTGTGAAGCTTTGCATCTTCATTATTTTGGTCGGTCGGCTCTGATATGTGACTCCGGGTAGTTAGGGTGGCCGCGTGCTATTGTTTTGTATATCTGATGATATATTATATTTTGGTTGTACATATGCTACTTGATGTATGACAAACTGTTTATATGTGTATATGTTAATCAGATTTTAGATTTTCCGTTTTATTTCTAATTTCTGAAAAGTGGGTGTAAGGAACGAAGTTTCCTCTGTATGATTGCTACCCCACAGTTGCATATCATTATGGGCAGGTGTTGCATGTTATGTGTATATTTTGGTTACGTTGATGGGATGTCTCCTTTCTATGCCGTGTTTTCAAATGTACTCTGATCAATTTTTGAATTTTTCTTTTAACTGCTTTAAATGCATGCTAATTGGGGGTATTAGATTGGGGGCGTCACATTAAGTGGTATCAGAGCTGTTTGTGTCAGTTTGTGTCAGTTGTGGTTGTTGTGTCTGGCATATTGGGCGAGTTACGTTGGACGAGTTGTTGTTTAACCATAATTTGTTATCATTGGAAACGTTCAGATTATGGCTGGAAGACGTGATGCTGCTATGACTGCGGCCATGCAAGCTATGGCGCAGGCGATGCAGAATTTACCGAATGCTGCGGCGGACGAGGAGTCGCGTAGTATGGATAAGTTTCAGAAGAATAACCCACCGAGCTTCAATGGTACTCATGATCCTGAGGGAGCACAGATTTGGCTGAAGAAGATTGAGAAGATCTTCCGTTTCATTAAGTGTTCCGAGGATCAGAAAGTGCAGTTTGGTACTCATGTGCTGGAAAAGGAAGCTGAAGATTGGTGGATAAATGCTTCTCAGAGGTTTGAGGAGGATGAAATAGTGGTTACGTGGGCTGTGTTCAAAGATGCTTTTCTCGAAAAGTATTTTCCGGAAGATGAGAGAGGTGAGAAGGAAATTGAATTTCTTGAACTGAAACAGGATAATTCCTCTGTTGCGGATTATGCTGCTAAGTTTGAGGAACTTGTGAAGTTCTGTCCTAATTATAATACAGCGGGTTCAGAGAGGTCGAAGTGTTTGAAGTTTGTGAATGGCTTGAGGCCAGAAATCAAGCAGGGTATCGGTTATCAGGAGATAAGACAGTTTTCAGTGTTGGTGAACAAGAGTCGGATCTTTGATGAGGATAGCAAAGCACGTGCTACTCATTACAAGAATCTGAATGATAAGAAAGGAAAGGGGCAGTTCAGAGGTAGGCCTTATGTTACCCCTGTTGACAAAGGGAAACAGAAGTTTGCTTTTGATAGGAAGCCTAGTGGTGGAGGAATGAATTCTGCTGTGAAATGTTACAATTGTGGTGGTTTAGGACATCGTATATCGGAATGTAAGAGGAAAATGAATAATGTGGATATGTGTGCTAGTTGTGGTTTGAAAGGTCATGTGGCTGCTGATTGTAGGAGGAAGAATGGAGTTACATGTTATAATTGTGGGGAAGTTGGTCATGTTAGTACAAGGTGTACGAAACCAAGACAGGCTCAACCTGGAGGAAAAGTGTTTGCACTAGCAGGAACTCAGACCTCGAATGCAGATCGTTTGATTAGAGGTACTTGCTTTATTAATAATACGCCTTTAATTGCTATTATTGATACTGGAGCGACTCATTCGTTTATTTCGTCTGAGTGCGCGAAGAGTTTGAATCTTGTGTTGTCTGTGATGGGTGTTGAGATGGTTATTGATACTCCAGCGATGGGATCAGTAACTACTTCTATGGTTTGTCTAAATTGTCCTTTAGCCATTTATGGTAAAGATTTTGTGATGGATTTGGTGTGTTTACCATTGGAAGGGTTAGATGTGGTGTTGGGAATGAACTGGTTACAATTTAATCGGGTTCACATTGATTGTTATCATAAGCTAGTAAGGTTTCCTTCTCTGGAGGAAGACGAAGACTCGAGTTTCTTATCTACCAAAGAGTTGAAGAGACTTTTGGCGGATGAGGCTCAGTTGTTCGGTGTGTTTGCATCGTTGTCGGTGGAGAGTAAAGTTTCTCTTGAGGTGTTTCCTGTTGTGTGTGATTTTCCTGAGGTATTTCCTGAAGATATTTCAGATGTACCGCCGGAGAGAGAGGTGGAATTCTCGATAGATCTAGTCCCTGGTACTAGACCTGTTTCTATGGCACCTTATCGAATGTCGGCATCTGAATTGGTGGAGTTGAAAAAGCAGTTGAATGACTTACTGGAAAAGAGGTTTGTAAGACCAAGTGTTTCTCCTTGGGGTGCTCCAGTTTTGTTGGTGAAAAAGAAAGATGGGAGTATGCGATTATGTATTGATTATCGCCAGTTGAATAAAGTGACGATTAAGAACAAATATCCGCTTCCAAGGATTGATGATCTGATGGATCAGTTGGTTGGTGCTTGTGTATTTAGTAAGATTGACTTGAGATCGGGGTACCATCAGATAAGGGTGAAAGAAGAAGATATTCAGAAGACGGCCTTTAGGACACGCTACGGGCATTACGAGTTTGCTGTGATGCCGTTCGGGGTTTCTAATGCGCCTGGTGTGTTCATGGAATACATGAATCGGATTTTCCACGAGCATTTGGATCGTTTTGTGGTGGTGTTTATTGATGATATTTTAATCTATTCTAAGTCTCGTGAGGAACATGCAGAGCATTTACGTATTGTTTTGCAGGTTTTGAGAGAAAGGAAGCTTTTTGCCAAATTGTCCAAGTGTGAATTTTGGTTGTCGGAGGTGAGTTTTCTCGGGCACGTGATTTCAGGTAATGGTATTGCTGTGGATCCATCTAAAGTAGAAGCAGTTCTACAATGGGAGGCTCCTAGATCCGTTACTGAAATTCGAAGCTTTTTGGGTTTGGCTGGTTATTATCGGAGGTTCATTGAAGGTTTTTCCAAGCTAGCATTACCTTTGACGCAGTTGACTTGTAAGGGTAAAGCATTCATTTGGGATATTCAATGTGAAGAAAGTTTTTGTGAGCTGAAGAGAAGATTGACGACAGCTCCGATTCTTATTTTACCTGATCCTAATGAACCGTTTGTTGTGTATTGTGATGCTTCTTTAATTGGTTTGGGTGGTGTTCTGATGCAGGAAGGTAAAGTTGTAGCTTATGCTTCAAGGCAGTTAAGAGTTCATGAGAAAAACTATCCTACTCATGATCTTGAATTAGCTGCTGTGGTTTTTGTGTTAAAGATTTGGAGACACTATCTCTATGGTGCGAGGTTCGAAGTCTTTAGTGATCATAAAAGCTTGAAATATCTATTTGATCAGAAAGAGTTGAACATGAGGCAACGGAGATGGTTGGAATTCTTGAAAGACTACGACTTTGGCTTGAATTACCATCCTGGTAAAGCTAATGTGGTAGCCGATGCATTGAGCCGTAAGTCTTTGCATATGTCCGCATTGATGGCGAAAGAGTGGGAACTTTTGGAATCATTTAGAGACTTGAGTTTGATATGTGAAGTGACATCGGTTAGTATAAGGCTTGGAATGTTGAAAGTTACTAATGAATTTTTGTTGTCGGTAAGTGAGAAACAAAAGCTGGATTTGAAATTTGTTGATTTGATGAGGAATGAAAATGTGGATTTCAAGGTGGATAATTTTGGTGTTTTGAGGTTTCGTGGTCGTATTTGTATTCCTGATGATGCGGAGTTGAAAAGAATGATTTTGGAGGAAGGACACCGGAGTAATTTAAGTATGCATCCGGGTGCGAATAAGATGTACCAAGATTTGAAGAAGATTTTCTGGTGGTCTGGTTTGAAAAGAGATGTGGCTCAATTTGTTTATGCTTGTTTAACTTGTCAGAAATCGAAAGTGGAACATTTGAGGCCGAGTGGTTTGTTGCAACCATTAGACATTCCTGAGTGGAAATGGGATAGCATTTCGATGGATTTTGTAACGGGGTTACCGAATACTCAGCGAGGGCATAATGCTATTTGGGTGATTGTGGATAGGCTGACTAAATCGGCGCATTTCATTCCGATTGACATCAGTTTTTCTTTGGAGAGGTTAGCTGAGATTTATGTCGGTGTGGTTGTGAAATTGCATGGTGTCCCGTTGAGCATTGTTTCTGATAGAGATCCGAGGTTTACATCGAGATTTTGGGAGAGTCTACAGAAGGCTTTGGGTTCTAGATTGAAGTTGAGTTCGGCTTATCATCCGCAGACGGATGGTCAGACCGAAAGAACTATTCAGTCTTTGGAGGATTTGTTGAGATCGTGTGTTTTGGAACAAGGTGGTACGTGGGACAGTTATCTTGCTTTGGTTGAGTTCACGTACAATAACAGTTTCCATTCTAGTATTGGAATGGCACCTTTTGAGGCTTTATATGGGCGAAGATGTCGAACGCCGTTGTGTTGGCACGAAACAGGTGAGAGTTCTGTGGTTGGACCGGAATTGGTGCAACAGACGACGGAAAAGGTAAAGTTTATTCGTGAGAAAATGAAGGCTTCTCAGAGTAGGCAGAAGAGTTATCATGATAAGAGACGGAAGGATCTTGAGTTTCAAGAGGGTGATCACGTATTTCTGAGGGTTACGCCGGTTACGGGTGTTGGTCGTGCTTTGAAATCTAAGAAACTTACTCCTCGATTTATTGGTCCTTACCAGATATCTGCGAGAGTTGGTGCTGTAGCGTATCGGGTGGCGTTACCGCCGAATCTGTCGAATTTGCATGATGTGTTTCATGTTTCACAGTTGCGGAAGTATGTTTCAGACCCTTCACATGTGATTCCTATGGACGAGGTTGAGGTAAGAGATAACCTTACGGTCGAGGCATTACCAGTTAGTATTGTGGATCGCGAGGTGAAGCGGTTGAGGGGTAAAGAGATTGCACTTGTGAAAGTGGCGTGGGGAGGCGCTGCTGATGGTAATCTGACGTGGGAGTTGGAGAGTAGGATGCGAGAATCGTATCCAGAGTTATTTGAATCAGGTAAGATTTTCGAGGACAAAAATTTCTAAGTGGGGGAGAATTGTAACGCCCCAGTTTTGCCAGTTTTGTTTGTTGAGTCCTTTTTGGATTATTTTATTATTATTTTATTTTATTCTCGACTTTTATGCGAAAATATGTTATTTTTCGTCGTGATTATATTTTATCGCGTTTTGGGAACATTTGCGGGATATTTGAGTGTGGGGGTATTTTGGACATTTCATAGATATTTTTACTAAGTTAGTAAGAAAGAAAAGAAAATAGAAAAGAAAAGGGAAAGAAAAATAGAGAGAAAGAAAGAAGAAAGAAGGAAAAAGAGAAGAAAAGAGGAGAAGAGAGAAAATTGGAGAAAGAGTGGAAAAATCATCAAGAACAATTTCTAGGAATCGATTAATCGGGTAAGGGTGCGAAACTCGATTATTCTATGATTGTATATGATTATGTATGTGTTTTGTTGTTGTTTTTGGATTGATTTGGAGAATATTAGTAAAACTTAGATTGTGTAAGAATTGATTAGAAATGAATTTGATTGTGGTAAAAATCTTGTTGAATGCATTGTTGATTGTTCATACATGTTTGTGGTATGCTATTACACTTCAAATTGCTGTTTTTCTGAGTTTTAGGTGAAGAAATTGGTTGATGTTGGGTAGGAAAACGCAGAAATTGTTCTGCAGAATTTTTCTGGGTATGCTCTGGCCATACGCGTAAGGGGCATGTCCATACGCGTATGAGCCAAGGCGATACGCGTATCATTGGCTTGTTTTTGGGCCAATACGCGTATGAATCTTGGCATTACGCGTAACATGGGCGAGCCATGGGCCAATACGCGTATGGGTTTTGGAACGAGGAATTTGTGAAGGAAATGGGTTCTGTCCGTACGCGTATGGACATGAGTGATACGCGTATGGACAGGAGAATGTCAAAAATGTGATTTTTCAAAATGTGTTTTCGGTTTTGTCCGTAACTTTGGTTCCGATTATCCGATTTTTGAATTCTTGGTGTCGTTAGAAAGGTATCGAGTTGTACTTTGTGAATATGAGGT
Source organism: Lathyrus tuberosus (assembly GCA_022829125.1). Classification (NCBI taxonomy): domain Eukaryota; kingdom Viridiplantae; phylum Streptophyta; class Magnoliopsida; order Fabales; family Fabaceae; genus Lathyrus; species Lathyrus tuberosus. The sequence continues at coordinate 6,321,978 of JALAZF010000042.1, read as the reverse complement.
TTTGAGAATCGTTAGCCGATTAAATTTGGTCGGAAAATGTGAATAGTGTCGAATCTCGACTTTTGTCGTTTTTAATAGTGCGTATTTGACTTGTATTGTGTTATATGTTTGTGCTTTGGATGTGTATGCCTTATGTGCTGTTGTGATGACGATTTGTGGCCGAGAGGCAAGAAAATGCTAAGTGTGGTATATTGGTGTTTGTGGCCATTTTGGGCAATTGTGTGCATTACTTTGTGTGCACTTGAAATACATGAATATTGTTGATGCATGAGTATTTGATGTTGGCATGAGTCATTAATGTGTCAAGTATCATGATATGTATTCTTGCATGGGAAGATTCATAGATGAATCAGTTTTATAGTCTTACGCCATGAAATATTGGTAGAAGCGATTAATCCCAATTGATTGTGCGCCCTGAAATACTGGTAGAAAGCAATCGGATTGTGCGCCCTGAAATACTGGTAGAAAGCAATCCATAAACGTCGTTCGCCCTGAAATATTGGTTTATAGCGACGGGGAACATCGTAGGCCCGACGGGGAGTTACTCTATGTAACGAGCGATGATTCCAAGAGTTCCTGGGGGACTAATGAATTACAAGATTTGAAGTCGGTACCGCATGGCATGTGCATAGAGTCGTTGTGTCGGTCTATGTGCATTGCATAAATCATGAGTAATTGTGCTTGGAACGTGTTTGATTGTATTGTGAATGATTGATGTGATGTGGTATACGATAAGTGAGAATTGTACCGTGTGATATTATATGCGACTGTTGAGCATTTGTGGTGAGAATGTGTTGCTTGTGTATTTTTGTGTTAATATATATAATTTTATGCAATTATATTATGGTTGTTTTTCTCACCCTTCTGCTGTTTTATAACGCTCTATGAGGCGTTGCAGATTAGGTTTGCTGGAGGTATTCTTTTTGTGAAGCTTTGCATCTTCATTATTTTGGTCGGTCGGCTCTGATATGTGACTCCGGGTAGTTAGGGTGGCCGCGTGCTATTGTTTTGTATATCTGATGATATATTATATTTTGGTTGTACATATGCTACTTGATGTATGACAAACTGTTTATATGTGTATATGTTAATCAGATTTTAGATTTTCCGTTTTATTTCTAATTTCTGAAAAGTGGGTGTAAGGAACGAAGTTTCCTCTGTATGATTGCTACCCCACAGTTGCATATCATTATGGGCAGGTGTTGCATGTTATGTGTATATTTTGGTTACGTTGATGGGATGTCTCCTTTCTATGCCGTGTTTTCAAATGTACTCTGATCAATTTTTGAATTTTTCTTTTAACTGCTTTAAATGCATGCTAATTGGGGGTATTAGATTGGGGGCGTCACAATAACCATGTTGAGGAGTCTGAGGTCGACGTGGTAAAATTAAAGTTAGGTCCTCCATATGTGTGTAAGTTGCTTACGCCTGCAAATGGGAAGAATCATTTTGAGCCTGAGAAAAAAGATAAATTCCCTAGAGAAAACTTACACCTTCGATGTAACCAAATGCGATGAAATTTTTTATTTGTTGGTTGCAGATGGTCAAGTACTTGTGCCACTAGGCGCAAAAGTACCACCACTAGAACAAAGAAAGAAACGAGGGTTTTGTAAATATCATAATTTTCTAGGGAATAAGACCTCACAATGCTTTCTTTTCAAGGATCTTGTTCAGAATGCACTGAATGAAGGTAGGTTGAAGTTTGCCGAAGGCAAGACTTCAATGAAGATTAACTCTGATCCTTTGCAAGTCGGGGACCCTAGCAATGTGGAGCCTGTGGCGATTAACATGGTCGAAATTACTGAAGATTTTGACATGGCCTAGTTTAAGGAAAGTGAAAATCAGATTGAAGCTGTGTACCTAAAGGCTGGTGAAAAACTTGTGGAATTTCTATATAGGTGCAAAGCTGAAGACTCATAGGTAATGTTGTGTCCTTGATGTAGTGTTGTATTCGATAAGAAAGCTACAAGAAAGGTCGAGAGCGCCCAACAAGCAAAAGAGAATGAGACTTTGAGGAAGAATAGGCCCCAATTTTATTTTGATAAGAGGGGGTGCCCCAGGAGAAAGAACAGGCCTCTGCTCAGCAGAAGACTAGGCCTAATACTTACAAACTTACGTCCAATACTCTTCAGGGGAAATGGATCAAACCTGTTGGTAAATAGCAAGCTGAAAACCCTAAGTGGACGAACTTTGAAATGGATTGAGGGTCTTCTATGACTTATCGAGAGAACTTCTAGATGTCGGAGCGGCATTCCTATGGGCCTAGTAATTACAAAGGCAAAAATCTCATGTCAAGGACACAAAGGAGGAGGTTCTAGAGAAAGAAAAACGTCAAGAAAGTCAAGTAACAATAAGCAACATCAAAATCAAGAAAATGACCAGGTGAATAAGCCATAGGAAGAAAATTGTTTTCTCCTAAGACAAGTCAAACAAAAGGAAAGTTCAAGGAAGAAGAGCAAGCGAAGAAAGATGAATTAGTAAACGATAATTTCGATTCTGGGCCAGAAGAGGATTTTGATGTACTATGCAATATGGTCTCTGTGCTCCCTAGGGAGTACGACTGTGTGACAAAAGTTGTTGAGATCGAAGATTGTTAGGAGGAAGAGATGGCAATACACAAGTCGATATGCTACTTTGTAATGAACAATGGATGTATTGAAGAACAAAATGTGTTTTTCGAGAGGCCCCATGAGGGTATGAAAAGCCATTTGAAGCCCTTGTTTATAAGGGCAAAGGTCAAAAGCACTATGGTGAACAAAATTCTGGTGGATGGTGGGGCAGTTGTGAATTTGATGCCTCATTTTTTGTTGGCCAAAATAGGGAAATTCGATACATACTTGAGGCCCCATAACATGGTGCTTTAGAATTATGAGGGTAAAGCTGGCTAGACTATGGGAGTTATCCAGGTGGACATAACAGTGGGATCCATAACTTGACCCACAGTTTTTATGGTGATAACGTCAAGGGCTAGTTACAACTTGCTATTGGTGTGATAATTGATACATGGAGTGGGGCGGTCCCTTCATCCCTAATGATAGTGATTTGGTGCGAGGATGGAATAGTAGAGAACATTGAAGTTGATCAAGGATACTACATGGCAGAAGTGAACCATGTCGACAAAAGAAATTTTGACAAAAACTTGGCCAACATAGCGCCTTGTGCACCTGCAGAGTTAGCCTATATGCCTTTGGAAGAGGCATTCTACTCTTTGAAACTTCATCCTACCCATGGGTTCTTATGGGATCGAGAGATCATGGGGGAAGAGTTTTTATGATTCAGATATAATCCGGCCGACAGGCTGGGGTGACGAATTTGGTGATGATGATTGAGTTCGACGCATTAAAGCGAAACATGGCCTACGTGATCAAGACCAAACTCAAAGTGGCTTTGGAAGCCGAAATACCACATATGGTTGTCGAAGCCAATGAAATAGAGGTGTACGACGTAAGTCAAAGAATCAACGTTGGACTTCAACTAGTTAAAGAGCTGCAGTCAGTAGGCTTGGAAATGGATGGTCGGAAAGGCCAAAGGCTTGATTGTATTTATGACAATGAGCCTTTGGGCTTTGAGAAGGATTTGGTCGCGTCCATCACAAATATGCAGCCTTAAGATCCACTTGAAGAAATAGATTTGGGCTATGGGTTTACCAAAAGGCCGACTTACGTCGGCTCTAACATTGATACAAATCTGAAGTTAAAGGTAATTAAGTTAATTCATGAATTTAAAGATTGTTTTGCTTGGGATTATAATGAAATGCCATGTTTAAATAGGGAATTGGTGAAACTTCCAATAAATCCTAGAAAGAAACCAGTCAAGCAGACGCCTAGGCGGTTTGCCCCAGAAATCATGTCTAAGATAAAGATGAAGATCAAAAGGCTCCTAAGAAGCAAGTTCATAAGAACGACTAGGTACATCGAATGGCTTTGAAGGTGAGAAAAGTACACAAGAAGGGGGTTGAATTGTGTTTTCTATTTTCTTAGTTTACATCTTATCAGAGTTCAGAATCTAAACTGGTATTCAGATTCTGGTTAATTCTTAGCAGCGGAATGTTAACATAAGCAAATAAATAATAGCAGAGGACACAAAGATTTATATTGGTTCCTCCTAAACTAAGAGTAGTCCAGTCCCCTTTCTTCATAAGATATTTTCACTATAATCAAATCATGATTACAATTGCTTATGCATTCTGCATAAGACTTTTACAAATGCTCAGACCCAAGGTCTAAGACTTCTGCTCAAGCTCCTCACCCAAGACTTCCTTGCTCAGACCCTCACTCCAAGACTTCTGCTCCAAGTCCCATGAAACGAGCCTCCCTGCTTGAACCCCTCTGGTCAAGACTTACTGCTCCAATTCCATGTACTGAGCTCACATGCTCAAGCCACACTGGCTTAAGACTTATGCTTCAGGTCTCATGAAATGAGCCTCCCTGCGTGATCCCTCATATTCAAGACTTACTGCTCCAAGTTTCATGTACCGAGCCAACCTGCTGAATCAATCTACTTGATTAAGACTTTTAATGCTCAAGCACATAGCAAGAGACTTATGTGGCTCAAGCATCTTAGCTCGAGACTTCCTTGCTTGTATCCCAATGACAAGAAATCTTGAGGCTTGTACAATTACAACCTATAATAGAAATCTTAAGGCTTTTACAATTGCAACCTACAATAGAAAATTTGCATTTACAATGTTGTTGATAATTGTTGATCTTGTTGCTCCTTCTTCTGGATGATCCTTGTTAAAAATTAAGTTTGACCCTTCAGCCATATTTATAGCCTTTTAAAAAACTAGTTGTTGAAGATGTAACTTGATCAAGAGTCCTTGTTGTTACTCCGTAGTACAAGAGCTGTTGAAGATAGATACACCAGAAGATCTTGATCCATTGTGTAACATGTTTAACCTTTGAGTCTTTAAGAGATTATGTACTATTAGATTCTTTGAGGTTATATATCCATAAAGCATTTCAGCCTTTCTTGAGCCTTGCAATCTGTAGACTCTAGCTGAGAAACTGATTTGACAATACAACTTGCTTTCTGTAGTACAGACAACTTCAGCTTTATCACCAACTCTGAATGGTACCAGAAGCCAATTTGCATTCACTAAGTGTAGAGTCAATTATGTTTCTTCTTCTTTTAATGAGACCTTCAGCTTCAGATTATACGCAAAACATCACTTAACAAGTGTTCTTCAGATTCTGCCACCTGAAGGTAGCAATTCAGCAACTCTCAAAGTGTGCTTAATGTAACACATATTCTAACCATAATATTTACAAGTATTAGAACCTGCACACATGTAACACACATCAAATAACCCATTGTTCTTTCAATACTTTGTTATCATCAAAACCCAAGGAAAATATATCATGAACAAATCTTGTTCTAACAATCTCCCCCTTTTTTATGATGACAAACACAAGTATTTAAAGGACAATGTTAGGCAGTTATAATTTTCTCTGCAACATCAGGGAATAAGGTTTGTAAGCTCCCCTGAGTCTAATAGTCCAAAGATGAGTTCTGTAGACTTCATACCAGGTACTACTTTCAAGAAAAAGTAATTCAGTTTTCTTAGTAACATCTGAATTTGAGGTTTGTCAGCTCCCCCTGATTCAAACAATTCCAAGATTGAGGTTTGTAAGCTCCCCCTTAGTTCCATATTTAAGAAAACCAAAAATAATATTTTAAATTCCTTTGGCAACATAAGAATACGAGGTTTGTAAGCTCCTTCTGAGTCTGATAGGCCAAGGTTGAGGTTTGTAAGCTCCTACTTAGTTCTATGTACAAGAAAGTTAAAATGTGTCAAGATAACCATAATAACAGAAATATAAATAACAAAATTATAAATGACCAATATGTACTACCGAATAGGTACTCAATGGGTTAAGTTTCTAATTAAATACTTACCATTATTTCTCCCCCTTTTGTTACATAAAAAAAGAATTACAGTCATAAATGCATCACAGTCTATCATTACAAGATCAGTTTCCAAGAAATGAAAAACGATCAAGTAACAAGGGTCATTAAGGATTGTATAGTGCATGCTTTAAATTTTTAGTGGTTGTTACTATTCCAAGAATCAAACAAGGATTAAATAAGTTATTTGAGTTACTCATAAGTCATTATAAAAGCAATCCAAACCTAGTTCATTTTCATCAATATCCACCAGAATCATGGAGTCATCAGCTGAGAGTCATAAGACTTTTGTAGTGACAGAAATCTCTGAGAGCTCTACAAGACAAGATGTCTAGAGCATACATAAATGAGCTATTTTTTAGTCATCCACAATTGGGCGTGTGCCCTTGCAAAGCTCACTTCTGAAGAGGCAACGTCAGCAACTCTAACACAACCTACAGGGGTATGTTCCTCAGAAGCTATGATGAAGCCCGGAAGGAAGATAATGAAGTGGTCAAAGAGAAGAAGGCGGACCAACAATATGTTCTACCTGTCATACCCCAAATTTATCCTACCTATATATTACTTTCACTTGTATATCCATCCACTAACCATCATTCAAAAAAATCCAAAAAAATATGTTGCTTTCATTTTCTCATTACCTAAGTTCGGGTTTCATCCAAAGGTATCCAGGCCAGGGTACGCAAGATTTATGTGGTGTGTGTCTAAGGTTTCATTTAGGATTTTTGTGCCAAGTCAGGTCAGTTGTGGATGAATCAAGTTCTCAAGTCATACTAATGCAAGTGTTCCATGGTTAACGATCGTTAAATAGTAGTTCTTTCCAATTAGGGTTTTTGTGACAGTTCAAGTTATCTAATTGAAGTCGAGTTGAAGAACCATAAGAAGTCAAGACATTTGGTCAATATTTTAAGTTATTTGCAATCACGTGATTCATGTGTTTGTTATTAGTTCAAGGAGAATTCAAGCTTGTTTTTTAGTCCAAGATTGATTCATCTGTTTTGGTGTCATTCATCAGAGGTGGATTTAAGGTTTCAGTTCATGACCAGTTTGATTTCAATGGGAAGGATAAAACTTGGTTTCAAGAATGATTCTTGGAGTTAAGTTAAGCATGTCACTTAGTTCAAGGATTAATCAAAATTCAATTCATGTCAAATTCAATTGCAAAAATCAAGAGCATTAGTTCAAAATATGGAGGTGCAGGCAAGGATCAAATTGCAAATTACCTTGCAATGAAGGAAATCTTGTTCATAAAAATATTACAAAAAATTGAACTAAGGGCCCATTATCAATTTAAAAGTCCAAAGCCCATGTTTACACATGAAAAAGGACAAAGAAAAATGACATGAACAAAAGCCCATTACACAATTCCATCATAAGCCATGCATTACAATTAAGGCCAAAAGGCCACATGACTTCATAAAACGAATTTCCAAAAATAAGGAAAAATTGGCAGCCATAAGGTTACACGTTGTCATACCCTAATTTTTTACCATAAGATCCACATCTTTGTGCATCATCCTGCATAGCATACCACGCATTTTATCATGCATAGCTAACCAATTTACCAAACTTGTGTTTATTTGTTATCCTTTGTGAATTAGGTGATGCCGCTAAAGGTTCAAATGTTATGGAGTCTGTGTGTGTGTGCTCGTGTGGATTATGGTCCTTGTAATTTGTGTTGAATTCTTATGGAAATGAAGGAAGGGTGTACCCTAATGCTTATGGTTCAGCAGTTGTGACGTGACATATGGCCTAAGTTGTAGGACGGTGTCAACTCTAAGATAATTCGTCCAGAAGGACCATGACATGTCGGAATTTAGGTTATGAATAAATCATGAATAGGCCTTTGTGCTTCAAAGTAATACAAGGTCAATTTTCCTTAGAATTTCTCAGAGCATGAATTAGGATGCATGGCAATTTTCATTCCTCAAGAATTCATTTAAAGGATTTATTATGGACCTTATTTCTTCCATTTTGCTTATTTCTTGTAATACAAGTTATTCGTAGACGGAGGATGGGAACTAAGGTTTTAGTTGAAGATTTTTGCAAATGGGTCCACTAGTTCAATTCAACTGAGGTTGTTAAGATACATTTTTATGAAGAGCAAGTTTTGATTCAAAGTCATGATTTATCCATGATGAGTTCAAGGCTTTACTCATGTATACAAATAATAGAAGCAATATTCAAGTGACAAAAGAAGGTTAAAATAGAATTCAAGCCATGGGTCATATACTTAGTTTCACTAGAGTTTTCAAGATATTACAAAAAAGATATCAAATGTGTTCTGATTTGAATTTAAAAGTTAAGTATCCTTTACAATGACTTCCATGTATTGGTCAAGAGCATACAAGTTCAAAAGCTCGAAAGTCCACAAGGGAATAAAAGAAGTGAATGAAACTTCATTATTTGGATTATAAGAGAATCCAAATTTTGGTGAACTAAAGAGTAAAAGCAAGTTGATGTTACAGCAAATTATCAAAGCACATCTCGCTACCCAAGACCTCAAGTTGGCGCCCAGTTGGCATCATCACCTTTTCCATCTCTACGAGTTAATATATCACTTTAGAGTTGTGCCTCTTGGAGTTTCGGATGGTAGAGAGAACTATGAAGAGCTTGTTGGGTGTTTGCAACCAAAAAGGAATCTTATGTCTCATGAAGCCGCTCAACCTAGTTTCATACTGTCACCTGCAATTTGTTTCATAACAAATATATCAACTTCAAAATCCAAATTAACTTACAGCATACCATTAACAGACAACATCAAACATTTCCAAATAAAATCACACAGTTTTAGTTTAAAGTGGAAAGCCCATCAAATGTAAAAATCATCATCATCAACAGTTTTAAATCACAAAGAATAAAAAATAATCCTCATCATCAATGATCCAAGACATGTTCATAACAGCCCTATTTCTTTCTGAAACAAGTTCCAACAGCATAATCTCAGCCTTTAATTTGGCATCAGAATTTAAGTGTACATTAGCCTATAAAAGAGGACTTTCACGTATAACAGAAGGGGGGACATGAACAATTGGCAGAAATCTCACACAAATAATAACACAAAAATTCAGAAGTTCATATACTCACACGCAGAGTTTTAAGAATTAGATTCACAACACAGGGGGATATCACAAGAAAAAAAACTCAGGCGAGAAACAAGTGGAATCACACGCATTCATTGAAACACAGCAGTCACACCAACCATTCACAGAGGAACCTGAAATAGCAATTCAAAAACACCCACACGGCTTCACGAAGTGAGAACAAATTGCAGCGATCACATAAGCATGCAAAGAGGAATAAAGGTACCTGTATTTAGCCCGTGTCGGTATCACCATCGAAGTCGCGTCGGACGAACTCCGACAGGTAACTCTGTTTAACTCCGCCCTTATTTTTTGTATATGCGGTAATCGATTGCTGTTTGTTATCGATAAATTGTTTGATTTCCCTTTCCACTGTGTTGTTTGTGCCACCGGCAATGAGTTGAATGAAACCGTGATAGTGGTTCCGCACGAGAACCTACGAATGGAGAGAGATGAATAGTGAGAGAGTAAGTAGCGAGAATTTACAGTGAGAGTGTGAGAGATGGCGGAGAAAGGGTGTTCGCGCAGAGGTGGTGATGACGCAAGGACAGTGTAAATACTGAGAGGAATTGTGAGTTGCCTTGAGGTTGAGAGTGATGTGAATCGCGTTTGAAGAAGCAAGACTGAAAACTGTTCGTCTGAGATTTTGCCTCACAGCCGTTCCATTCTCTGATTTAGGTTTTGGCATTTTGTTTGTTGGGGTTTGAGCTTATAGCCTATTTAATCTCTATTTACACCCTCAAACACCATCGATCCATCCTAATTATCTTCATGTCATACTTTGTTTTTCTTTAACCTTTAATTTAATCTTATTTCTATTTCCTTGTTTTTTTAATTTTGTTTTGTTAATTGATATTTCGTTTTATCTTAGAATTATTTTTGGGAGTATATTTCCCTATTTAAATGAAATATATATATATAGTTTTGCTATTCTTTGATTTAATATTTTCAAGTTTGAATTGTGTTTAAGATCTATCGTTTAGAATCACTTAGGTTTTCTTTATGACAATTAATTTCTTTAGTAATTTCGACCACTAAGTTAATCTTATTTAGTCACCTTGCTTTTAGACTATTGACTCAAGCTAACTTTGCCATAAATATGATTCTCGTTTGGTTCTAGTTTAATTTTTGAAATGCTACTTGTGTGAATACTTTTCTTCGCTTGCTAATACTTTCTTGATGATGCTTGTGAGTTGTTGGTGTCCTCTTATTCATTCTTTATTGTTATCATTCATGTTTAAAGTTCATCTTTTAACACCCTGTTGTTACTAGTTGCTTATTCTCAATTCCAAAGGAAAGATTCCCCCCGTTGACTTCCACGTCATACTTAGCTTTAGGACATTCCTTCTCATTTATCCTAACCTTAGGATTGGAGTCACCGCACTCTATACATGTGTTCTACCATGGACACTTAATCTACCCTTTTCAACTTAACTTAAACTTTGGAGTCGCCGCACTCCATGTAGTGTCTTGCCATAAACGTTACTTCCCCCTGGAACCTTGACCACAGTCAAGAGTTTCTCACCCTCTTTGAGGGGAACTACGAATACTCTGATTCCACTCCCGTCAGGATACGTAGGCACAAGATGCGATGTCTTGGCGAGTATACTTAGATACTAACCCTAGGTCTTTCCTTAGCACATACCCTTAGCAAGCAAGCAATAAATAACATAAATAATAACAAGAGGTTCCTGTAGAGTACTACAGACGTTTAGGATGCTAATACCTTCTCTAAGCGTAACCAACCCCCGAACCTTAGATCTCTTAGGTTTTTTCCGTTCTTGAACCTTTCCTTTGGATAAATCAAAGACGGTCGTGAACCTTAAGATTTGTGATCCTAGTTAACATAATAGCTATGGTATCCAATTCTCACCGCGACACACGCATCAGGCTCCACACAGCTACCAAATAATTCCATTTCAGCCACTTGAAGTTTCTAGCTTTGCAAATACTTCGTCAAACCAAGTCATTCCAATTGCCAAATGATATTAGCTACCTCACAGGAATTGCAAGCCAAGCCATTTATTCTAAATGTTTCTAGCCATGATCCTACGCATACCTGCAGTACAAAAAGAACCACCACCCATAAACAAAATACTAATACATAAAATATTGCCAAACCATCATGTCATCACTTATAGCAACACAATGTACTACCACATCACACAAACCAACTGACCCCTAAAATGTTACCTGCATATGCAAGCCATGTTACATGAAACAACACAAATCATGAACCCTCCACATAACCTATATGCACGTCATCACCAAGATTTCAACACAACCAAAAATTGTAAAATCATGACCCACCTTCCAGAACCTGCAAGCGACAACCAAACAAATGAAAACCGTACACACTACACGTCACAAAACAAAAACGCAGAGAATCGCACAAAAATGGCAGCACAACAAGATAATATCTCTTCTATAATTGGACCGCAGTTCCTCACTTTTCCCTTAAGCCTCAGCAGTCGTCGTTACGATGCACAAATCCCTTCATAAAGAATCACGACACACTTCCTCTTTTTCCAGCTGCCACATTCATCGTTCATCCTCCACCTTCCTTCACAAACCTTCAACAACCTTCAATTTAACCTCAACTCAAAACCCACTCACGATAAACCTCAAAATCCTTCGACACCCAAATCATCACCACCAATAACCCAAAATCAAAACAGATCCAAATTGATTCAAGAATCAGAGAGAGGGAGAGAGAGAGAGAGAGAGAGAGAGAGAGAGAGAGAGATGGAAAACCAAACCAAAACTAACCTGAAGGGAAATCAGAGTGAGATGTCGAGAGAAGGAGAGCTAAATCGCACGAGATAGTTGAATATTGTTGTCGGGGACCCTGTTTTGTTTGCAATGTGTTTTTCTTCCTTGCTGGGAAGCAATGATGAATAGCAAACTCCACCTCATGCTACGGTGGCAAATCATTGATATCGTCAAGAAAACTTTGGAAAAATCACACACCACTGGCAGCTCTCCCATCATAGCTTCACTGTCATTTACCATAGCAGTAAACATAGCAAACATTTGTGCCTCTTCTTTCAAGAATTCCTCAACTTGCTTAGCATATATAAACATAAACTTTCCATCTCCTTCCACCTCTGGAAACATCACAATATTGGCATAGTAGTTGATATGAACACGATTGAACTCCAACCAATTCATTCCAAGAATAACATCAAGTTGACTCAGCTGTTGACAGACCAAGTCCATTGCAAAACTCTTACCATAAATAGTCAATGGACACTTCAAACACGCCAATGAAGTAGTTATTGAACCATTCGTTAGGGTATCAATAACCATACTTCCAACCATAGAAGATAACTTTAAATCCAATCTCTTAGCACAATCAAGCGAAATAAAAGAATATGCCACACTCATGTCAATAATAACAATCAGAGGGATATTACTGATAAAACACGTACCTAAATCAACCTGTCAACACTAATATTCTCTGTCCCAGACAAGGCAAGGACATTTCCTCTCAACTAAGTCTTCTTTTGCTTTTGATAATTAGTACTAATATGACCTTGTTCCCCACAATTATAGCAAGTCAAAACATTAAATTTATAATTCACGATGAGATGCATTGTCTTCCTACACTTGTAACACTTCTTCTAAGTACCTAAGCACTCGTTGGCACGATGGCCTATCATACTACACCTATAACACTGGACCGAAACAGGAGCTACTCCCCCACCTAGCTTCTTCTCAACCGTAGCTTTCTCTTTCTCTTTGTCAACAAGAGTCATATACAACTTTCCTCTGAACTATCCCTTCCCCTTCTTTTCACTAATACCCTCTTAGTGAACAGATAGGGCTTTGTTGTCTTAATCATAAATGATGCACTTATTCACTAGTATAGAAAAATGGTGGATCCCACAGTAATCAATAACCTGTTTGATATCGGGACAGGGCCCGCTCTAAAACTTGATGCACTTCGAACCCTTAGCACTAACACTATTATAATGCGGACAAAATTTCACTAGCTCCTTAAACTTTGCAACATACTCTACAACCGCCGAATTTATTTGCGTCAACTCAAGGAATTCAATATCCTTCTTGATACGTACATTCTCAGGTAGGGGTGTTCATGGGTACGGGCCAACCCGCAAACCCACTCACCCAACCCAACCCTTATTTTTATCCAACCCAATCATGTACGGGTCCAACCTGGACCAACCCATTCAAACTCATTGATATTTGGTTCGGGTAATGGGTTTGAAGTTTTAAATCCACGGACCTGCGAACCCAAATCATTGGTATGCCACACTATTTTTATTTTATTTTATTTATAAATTACCTAACATAATTATTACAGTGTGTGTGTGTAATATATATATATATATAATTATAGTTTTCATTAATCTAAATTCTGGCATTGCAGACAGCAGATGTCCTAACACATGTCAAGACATTGTTCTGCATAATTAGTAAACAAGGAACAGAACAGCAAACTGATATCCAGAATATCAAAAACTGTAGAAAGACAGATGTTTCAACATCTGTTACAATATGTTAATCAAAACTGAATTATAAATTGCATAATGATAAGCAACACAGAATATGATAACCCAATTCGGTGCAAGTCACCTACGTCTAGGAGATACCAATCCAGGAAGAAGAATCCATTATCAGTAGTATAGTTTTATGTAAACAACCGTTGGTTTACAGTAAACACCCACGTTTACCTATCACTACCCATGAAAACTTTATCTAAGAACTTCATCCTAGATAAGCGAAACCCATCTCACTCCCTAAATCACAACCTGTGATTATCTAACAGTTACAACAACTGTATTATCCTATTGAAAGACACCCCTTTCAATACAAAGTTCAGTCAAGCATCCTTGACTAACAAGTTAACTTGGATTTTCTTAAAAGCTTCATCCAAGAACAATACACGATTCATTACCTACGGGTTTCTGAATTTGTACAAGTACCTATGTCTACCACAATGTATCAACTCAATACAGAGGAAGACTTATAAGAGAAACCTACGACTCTCAAAACCTAAACCCTACTTTACAAAATAAGATTCCTAAGTCTATATCATTCTCTCTCTCTCTCTCTCTCTCTCTTTTCTGCCTTAGGTCTTGGTCTTCTTTTATAGCCTTCTGCTGCGTTGGGCTTCAAATCCTCTTTCCTTGATCCACTGCCAATCTCGCCTTGAATCCTGGAACAGATTTAAAAGCAAAACCTATTTTGACAGTCATGATGTCGAATCTTCATGCTGTGACATTTCATTCGACATCTCTGGTCTGGGGCATAAATCTTCATGTTGGAACATCTCTTCCAACATTATGTTTTCCAAAATATAGTCAAGCCCATATGATAAGATAGAATACTTCTGATTCAACTGGTGAATATCAGCTTCCATATTCTGAACACATCAAAATCTAGACCTTCATGCAATCAATCCATGATCCAATTCAGTCTGATTCACATCAGACTTCCAAGACAGTCCTTTACCCATCATTCTCCCGTATGACAAGATAAATACCTCTTAGACAAGATGTGAGTGTCAAGTTCCACACATAGAACTTAAAATCCTACTCCCAGGATAATCAACCCAGAAGATGTTCTAACATCAGTTAGAACATCCTTCACATATCACTGACACCAACTAGCATGGTTCTTGATATGCTCCGCCATTGGACTTACTACTGCATAGTAATCCAACTGAAGCTCTTCAAACAACACTGCACCACCAGCTTAATGAATAAGAACTCCAGATAACCGAAGAGAGAAATAAACTCTCATCCACCAAAAGAAGGTAATCTTCCATAATCACCTTAGAACTTCTACCACAAGCTCCAAGATAGAACTGAACCAGAACCTCCTTAAGTCTTCAACCAACTACCCTTCTTCCCAAGAGTAATTAGTTCCAAGCACCCTGCTTGAATGCACAATAAAGATCAACCAAATGCCACTATTTGGTTAATCTTAACTTTTCTTCAGAGTTTCAGACAATCTTCTGATCCACGAATGAAACCTAATCTTCAAGTTACATGATCTACTTACTCTATAGCAAGCCATCTTGGATACACCAAGCCTTAGACATGTAACATCTTCTTCTTCCCATAGCTCCTGCAAACTGCATGAGATAGACCTTGATTAGTCACCATTTGTGTTATAGTTTTCATTGTTTTATCAATATTAATCCAGGTGATCTATGAATTGGCTCGTGTTTTATCAGTAATTTGATTTATTTTCAGTAAGGTTTAGTGTGTCATAAATTATGAGTTTCTCGAGGATATTTTATGCTTTTGGTATGTCAGCAAGTCAAATACAGTTTTGGGAACTCAGAGGATTGAGTACGGGATGCCAAACCGAGCCAGAGCGAGAAAGCAATGGAAAAAGTGAAGAAAATGCAAGTCTGATGCCCATACGTGTAATACCCCAGTTGTTACGCGTATGGACATCTCTCTTACCCATATGATACAGAATTGAACAGAGAAGTGAAAATTTCATGCTTCTGCCTATACGCGTAACACTCTGGGCAATACACGTATGGGTTTGTCTGAATGGCCGGCCCAGATGCATTACGTGTAGGGTACCTAGCACGTGGAGAAGGCAATACGCATGATAGTCTTGTCATTACGCGTAATGAAGCCCAAAATAGCTGAAGGCTCCGAAGCTGACTATTTAGTCCCAAACCCCAATTTTTCAAGGGTTGGACGATTTTTTAGAGCAAAAGAGCATTTTCGAGGCTGGAGAACTCAGGCTTTCAGATTGGATTCGTATTTTCAAGAGTGTTTCATGATTGAAGATTGATTCCTTCCGATTTCTGTAATGACAACACTTTCTTCTTCGTTTTGAATTTTTGTTATGGATAGTTAAACCCCCAATTGCTATGAGGGTGACCCTGATTCTGAACGTAACGAATTCATATTATTTGATGCAATGAAAATTTAATTTTCATAATCGTTGATTTGTTCTTATCTCTGTTCTTAATGCTTTAACCGTTGGACAAACAGATTCTGAAGTGTATGAGTAATTTAAGCTGGACAGCGATTTATTATTGGTCTGAGTAAGAACATCTGATAATAAATATCACCTAGGACTAAGGATACTTTATCTTAACCAGAATATTCTTGCTATTTGAATGCTTGATCACTGCCGTAATTGCCTATAGACATAGTAATTAGGTTGTGCGTTAAAAGATCTTTTCACTAAGGACTTAGAGTTAGCTGCTCTTGAGAACCGGTAATCAATTGTTGTGAATTATGTTATTGCATTGATATGTCGAAATTGTTGCAGAAAGAATCATTCACCAACCCTAGCAATCTATCCATATCTGTTTAACATTCAACCATTTTCTACTACTTTATTTTCTACCTGCAAAAATTTCAATTTTAAAAACAATTCCCAAAAAATACTTTATATTCCTACGCAGTCCTCGAGATTGATACTAGGGATAAAACCCCTATTTTAACTACAATCAGAAAAAATAGTACACTTGCTATTTTACCGGTCAAGTTTTTGGCGTCGTTGTCGGGGACTGCCAAAATATAGGTTTTTAATTGTAATTCAATTGAAATTTTGTTGCTCTGCGACCAAAATTTTATTTTTTGTTTTTTTATCACTTTTGATTATTACTAATAATTGTCTAATCTGTGTATGCAAGGAAATCCCTCAGCTGAATTTCTTTTTGACGCAGAACCAGAAAGATCATTGCACGCTAGTCTTCGAAAAGCTAAACGAGAAAGACTGGCAGCGTCAGGTTCAGAACCGGTAATTTCAGAATCGGAAAAAGATGAAGAAGTTTCTGTCCATTCTGAGAATACTGACTGAGATGCCGATACAAACACATAGACACAACCAGAGATTGTGATCATGGCTGGAAATCAACCAGCGGAGAGACTTCTGGGTGACTATGGTGGAGCTAATGCTCCAACTAGGCGGTTGACCATAGTGAATCAACCGGTCAATGTAGCACACTTTCAGTTGCACCCGACTATGATCTGGCAGCTTGAAAAGAGATCGTTCACCGGAAAAATAAATGAAGATGTAAACAAACATTTGCAACGGTTTCTTACGATGAGCACAACCTTGAAGATCGAGGGGCACTCAGAAGAGGCGAAGAAGCTAAGGATGTTTCCATTCACCTTAGCGGAAGATGCTGAAGAGTGGTTTTACTCCCTACCTGCGGGAAGTATAACTACTTGGGAAGAAATGGAAACAACATTCTTGAATGAGTATTTCCCTGCTTCTGTTTACATCCGCAAGCGTTACGACATAGTGAATTTTAAACAGAAAGAGGGAGAATCACTTGGGGATGCATACAAAAGGTTCAAAAGGTTATTGTTAGCTTGCCCAACTCATAATATAGATCCTACCGAACAGATGCAGATGTTTGTGAATGGGTTGAGGATGAAAATCAAACAACTAATTGATATAGCTGCCGGTGGTTCATCAAACTTTATAATAGCCACTGGTATAAAGAAGATTATAGAAGCTATAGCAGCAAATAAGCATTTGGAGATGTATGACCGTACTTTGAGTAAGCCAGAAGGGATCATTGACTTAAATCTGGTAGACCAGGTGGTAAAAATGGAAGATGAGATTACTGCCGAGGTAGAAAGAATATTGAAAGCAATGAATGTGAACACTCAGACTGTTGCCCAAGTTCAACCGGTCCAAGCAGTTAATTTTGAGATTTGTATTGGACCGCACTTTACTGCACATTGTGTTGCGATTGCACAACAAATTGAGGAGATTAAGTATCTAAGGCAAAATAATCCCTATTCTCAGACATATAACCCGGGTTGGAAGAATCATCCCAACTTCTCGTGGAAAGATCAACAAGGGAATGTCCAACAACAAGCACCAAAGAAGGCAGATTGGGAGCTGGCCATTGAAAATATGGCAGCTCAAAGTTCTCAATTTCAAGAGGAAACAAGAAATAATCAAAGGAACACCACTGCTTCCATTAAAAATCTTGAAGTGTAGATGAGTCAGATAGCACAGCAACTTACCAACGTTCAAGCACCAGGTGCTCTTCCGAGTGCTACTGTAACAAATCTGAGAGATCAAAAAAATATAAGTGTTGTGACAACCAGAAGTGGGAAGTCAGTTGGAGTTTCTGAAGAAACACCTTAGGCAGAAGACCAATTACTCGAAGTGGATCTGGAAATCAAAGAAAATAAGGCCACTGTTGAGGAAGAAGTTGTACTAAAGCAGGTTGTGAAAGAAAAACTCACTGAACTAAAACCCGAAAAAAAGCTTCCATTCCCCACAAGAAACAAGAAGAATGGGCAACATGAGAATTTTTTTGAGAAGTTCTTAGAGATGTGCAGAAAGTTAGAGATCAACATCCCATTCTCTGAGGCTCTTAAGCAGATGCCCATATATGCCAAATTCATGAAGGACATCATATCCAAGAAGCGCACTGTAAGCACTGAACCTATTATTCTAACTAAAACTTGTAGTGCTATTTTGCAGGGCATGAAGATTCTAGTGAAGAAGCCAGATAGAGGTTCTGTCACCATTCCGTGCACAATTAGAGATAGATCATTTAAAAAGGCACTGATTGATTTGAGGGCTAGTGTGAGTCTTATGCCTTTGTCCATATATAGGAAGTTGGGAATAGGAAGTGTTCAAGATACCATAATGACACTCCAGTTTGCCGATCACTCAGTGAAGATACCGTGTGGGGGTGGTTGAGGATGTTCTGGTTAAAATTGATAAATTTGTGTTTCCTGTTGATTTTGTGATTTTGGAGATGCTAAAAGATGAGGACATCCCTCTGATTTTGGGAAAGCCTTACCTAGAAACAGGGAGATGTATGATAGATATTGAGGGAGGTACCATGACCCTCAAGGTTTATGATGAAGAGCTGAAAATTGATGTGAGGAATACCATGAAACACAAAGAAGACATAGGGACAAGTCATACCATAGAAGTGATAGATACCATGGTAGTTAAAGCCATCCGTAGCCAAGTACCTAAGTTGCCTTTGGAAAGAGTTCTTAGTTTGTCAGCCTAAGAGATAGAAGCTAACAAGGATGAAAGAGAGAAAGAAGTGCTAGCCATCTTTGATGCACAACCACCTTGGTTGAAATCCAAACCACACCGGTGGGAGGATTTAAGAGCTCCACAAGAAACTAAGAATAAATAGGAAGATAAAACAGGTACTGGTGCAGATTTGAAACAGTTACCTGAAAATCTAAAGTATGTATTTCTGGATTCTGGAAATAATTATCCTGCTATAATCAGTTCTAGGCTGAAAGAAAAAGAAGAGGAAAAATTGGTACAAGTACTAAAGAAATACAAGAGTGTCATGAGATAGACCATTGGAGATTTGAAAGATATTAGCCCCACAGTATGCATGCATAAGATACTGATGGAGGATGACCATAACCAGTGGTACAACCCCAAAGAAGGCTAAATCCAGCAATGAAGGAAGTTGTAAGGAAAGAGGTGGTGAAGCTGTTGGATGCATGGCTAATTTACCCTATTTCTGATAGTTCATGGGTAAGTCTTGTCCATGTGGTACCAAAGAAAGAAGAAACAACAGTGATTTTAAATTAGAATAATGAATTGATCCCCACTTGCACAGTGACAGGTTGGAGAGTGTGTATCGACTATAGGAGGCTAAACACCGCGACAAGGAAGGATCATTTTCCTCTCCCTTTTATTGATCAGATGTTGGAGAGACTTGCAGGTCATGAGTATTAATGTTTTCTGGATGGGTATTTGGGGTACAATCAGATTATTGTAGCCCTGGAGGATCAGGAGAAGATAGCGTTTACATGTCCTTATGGTATCTTTGGATACAGAACGATGCCATTTGGACTATGCAACGCTCCTGCCACTTTTTAGAGATTTATGACATCTATATTCGTTGACATGCTTGAGAAGCATATGGAGGTGTTTATGGATGATTTTTCTATTTTTGGTTCTTCTTTTGATAACTGTTTAACTAACTTGTCTTCTGTTTTGAAAAGGTGCCAGGATACTAACCTTATTCTCAATTGGGAGAAGTGTCTTTTATGGTGCAGGAAGGTATAGTGTTGGGGCATAAGATCTCCCACAAGGGGAATGAAGTGGGCAAAGCAAAAGTGGAGGTGATAGCTAAACTCCCACCCCCTGTGAATGAAAAGGGGATAAGGAGTTTCTTGGGACATGCAGGTTTCTATCGCAGGTTCATAAGAGATTTCTCAAAAGTTGCCAAACCTTTGACTGATTTGCTTGTAAAGGATAAGCCTTTTGATTTTGATGATAAGTGTAGGATGCCTTTTCAGACGTTAAAGAGTAAGTTAATTTCTGCACCTATTGTGATAGCCCCTTATTGGTCTCTACCTTTTGAAATCATGTGTGATGCTAGTGACATTGCTGTGGGGGTTGTATTAGGACAAAGGAGGGAAAAATTGTTGCATGTGATTTATTATGCTAGTCATGTCCTAAATCTGGCCCAAATGAACTATGCAACTGTAACGCCCCGATTTGTTTAATTGTATTTAATTATTTCATTTATGTGAATTTTGTGAAATGTGTGAATTTATTGTATTTTACCTGCTAATTGAGTTAATTGGTTAATTTATCTGATAGATAAAATATTTACATTAAATTATAATTTCTTTTCAACTTTGATTTCCTGAAATATATTTCATTGGTATGTTTATGTTTTATCGCGTTTTGAGAGCGTTTGCGAGATATTTGAGCTGAGGGGTATTTTGGTCTTTTGCTTGGTTAATTTTCATTAAAATAGAAATAGAGAGAAAAATAGAGAGAAAAGAAAAGAGAAAGAAAAGAGAAGAAAAGGAAGAGAAAGAAAGGAGAGGAAAGAAGGGAGAAGAGGAAAAATCGAGAATTCATCAGTTTCAAGCGCGATTAATCGGGTAAGGGTGAGAAGTTTCAATTATATCTTGCTTGTGTATGTATATGTGTTGTTTATGTATGTGTTTTGGCTGTTTTTACAATGTTTTCCTTATTGATAAATTGATGAACCATTGTAAGAAATCGATATAAATCGTGTTGTATGATTACCCTGTGTTTAGGAATAATTGCTGGTACTTGTTTTGCTGTTAAAAATGGATTTGGGGATGAAAATGGGATTTCTGGGGGAAAATTCGCAGAAAAATTATGCAGGAAAAATTCTGGGTTTCGCTGGACATACGCGTATCAGGTAAGGCAATACGCGTATTGGGTTGGGCAATACGCGTATGGCAAGGAAAGATTATAGGCAATACACGTATGGGAGTGGGCAATACGCGTATGGAGTGAGGTAATACGCGTATTAGATTTTTAGGGGAATTTTTGGGGAAAATCAGTCTCTGCCCATACGTGTATCACTTTGGGCAATACACATATGGATGGGCGAGTGAGCAAGGCAATACGCGTATGACTCAGGGCAATACGCGTATGGCCAGTGAGAGTGCAGAATTTTGTCTTTTCGCGATTCCATTTCTTTTTTATTCCATAACTTGTGTTCCGCTTATCCGTTTTGAACATTCTTGGTATCGTTGGAAAGCTATTGAGCTGTTCTTTCTTATTATAATGGTTTTGGGATGGTTGGCTGATTTAATTATGTCGAGAATTTGGAATAGTGTCGTTTTATCGACTTTTACCGTTTTAATGGTGTGCATTTGATGTGTCATCATGCAATAGGCTTTTGATATATATCGTATGACTTGTGTGATGTTATATGATGTGAATGCATGTGATGAAATGTTGTGATGATGGTTTGTGGCCTAAGGGCAAGTAAATGCATTGTGTTGTGCTTGATTGTATATGCATGATTATGGATGTGGAAATGGTTCCCATGGTTGTATATGTGTATACATTGGATTGTTGTGGTTTGTGGATTATGATGAAATGCATTGTTGTGTGAAATTCAATGTGTGTTATATGGTGGCCTTATGGCAAGTAAATGCATTGTGTGAATTGATTTCCAATGCATGAATAATGATGATGAGATAATTCATATGGTTGAATTGTGGTGATGCATTTGATTGTCATGAGTTCTTGTATGTTAAGCATCATGATATGCATCTTGTGATGTCGTGTGCCCTTGTGGGGTGTGAGTGATGAATCGATTCCAGAGGGAATCCGCGATAACATTGTGTGCCTTATACAAAGAGGACCTAAAGCGATGATTATAGAGGATCGCGTGCCTTATACAAAGAGGTGTGACCGATCGGGTCGTGTGCCTTATACAAAGAGGTGTGAACGATCCATAAACGTCGTGTGCCTTGTACAAAGAGGTGTGAGTGACGGGGAACATTGTGTGCCCGACGGGGAGTTACACTAAGTAACAAGCGATGATTCCAATAGTTCCTGAGTGAACTAGTGATAAGATTGATGGATGGATGGTACCGCATTTGCATAGAGTTGTTGTGTCGGTCTCTTTACATTTGCATAAATCATGAATTGATTGATTATGTGTGGAAATTGTGAATGGATTGAGTACGTGTTGAGATTTATGATTGGATTGGTGAATTGATGTGCATATGTGATAAATGCATTGGTTATGGATGACATGTGTTATATATAGATATGTGTTGTGTGATGTGGTGGTGTGTTTTCATATGTTATAACGTTGGTATGCCTTATGTGTAAATATGTGATTATATGGGTATAAATGATATATGTTATGTAGTTGTGGCATGCAATATGTATTAGTATGTGATGCTTGTGGTGAGAATAACTATGCATGTGAATTTTTATGTGTTGGCATATTATTATGCAATCTTGATTTAGTTGTTATTTCTCACCCTTCTGCTGTGGTTTGTTGCTCTATGAGGCAATTGCAGATTAGTGCCTTGGAGGCTTTTGTGCAGATTAGTCCTCCGTCCTTTGTCGTAGGTCTGCTTTGATACGTAACACGGGAGTCGGGGAACGCTTTTATTATATATGTATACATTTGTTGAATATATTTTGTATTACCTTTGTATGAATATTTTGATGTTATAAAATATTTTTTTTGTAAAACAAGTCAGTTATGGATCTTCCCTCTTTATTCCATAATCAAACTTTCCTTTTGTATGGAAAAAGTTTCCCTTTGAGGTTATTCCATTTTGTGTTATGTATCAAAATTTATGAGCAGGGATTGTATTTTCTTTCTATTGTTGTGGCATCCTTGTTTCTGTCGGAAAAATAAATTTTTATCTACTCTGATTTATTTATGTATTATTTATTCGTGATGGAAATTGGGGTGTTACAATAGTGGTATCAGAGCAGGTCGGTCTGTCCGGCCAAGTTGTTGAGTCAGTTGGTGTGACAGTTGAATACTGTCGATGTTGTTTGTCCCTTAGTACGTGATATGTGTGTGAAACACTGTCAGTGCTTTCTGGTTTTCTAATCCTTTGTCTTCAGGTGTGAGATTAAGATAAGTGTGGGAGAAGCTGGAACTTCTCTAAGTTGCTTCGGTCGTGTGCCGTTGGTTGCAAGATTATAAGTGTTGTTTGGACAGTGTGGTTCCCGATTCCGGAGGGAATGCGGAGGTAAGGTTTATGTCAACTAAGGATTTGTGCCGTAGGTAGTTTTGTGCACAGGATGTAAGGAATGCTATTATAGTTTGGTAAAGACGGTTTATGCCTCATCATGATTGTCGACTGTCTATTGACAAATTGAGGAACTGATCACCCTTAATCTCTTGTTGATAGCAGATGGAAATTATGTTGGATGGAATAGGCGGGTCTTTCTGGCTTTGATAGTGTGTGCAATGAATTGTTTGGAATTAAGAAAATGATTGCGGATTGTTTTGTTAAGTCGATGAAGATTCTTATATCGGAAGATGAGACGGATTAGATATTTGTGTATGTGGTCAAGTTGGAATGTCTTTGAGAGAGAACGATTGAGTATTATTAATGGCTGCTTCTCAGGGAGTAGAAAGTGAACTTAAATTGGACGAAGGTGAATAGTTGAGGTTTATATCTGCTAAGTAAGTAGAAACTCTTAAGAGATGAGACTAAGATGTTTGTTTTGTCTGTGATGATAGTGTTCTGGAAATTGGCAGGAAGTCACAGTGATGGACCGTCAGTTGTGCATGGTTTTTAGATGTGTTTTTGGATGGAACCTTAAGGTGTTGTCTTATAGAGCTCCAGTATTGTTAGCAACAAAAAGGATGGATGATTGAACGGAATAACAAGCATGATGTGTATAATGGTGTTGAGGCTTTGGAAATCAAAACTTAGAGTTCTGGTGAGGTTTGGAGTCTTTGGAGTTTTAGGGCATTAATGGAAATCTTGAGAAGATCTTAAGTGTGGATGTAATATTTGAGAGTTCTTTTGGTTGGTGGTTACTACATGTTGGGATTTATGGAATTTGTACTGTTAAGCGAAGAAATTGTGTATGGATTACTGACAGTTGATTAAGGTAACGATTGAGAACCAGTGTCCACTTTCACGAATAGATAACTGGAATGGTTTGGTTGAGTTTAAGTGAAATCACAATTATTTGGAATGTTTGATAAGAGTGGTGAATTGTGTGAGTTGAGGCTTTGATCGATTTAATGTGACTAGTTATGTTTGTTATCGTCGGGATAGGCTGTTAGTTACTCGGTTAAGCTTGTATGTAACCGGTTACCTTGTGAAAAATTTTGCAAAAGCTTTAAGAATTTATATCTTTTGGAATTTGGTTGGGCATTACAACGTACAGTGATGTTGTTTGGTGTTAGTAATGCATCTGTAATGTTTATGGAGTAGATGAATCGTATCTTCCATATTTATTTGGATAAGTTGTAATAGCTTGGATTGAGGATGTTTGGATCTGTTATAAACTCCGAGGGAAAACAGATGGAGTGTTTGGGATTTGAATTACAAGTGTGGAAAAGAGACGAAGTTTTATGCTAAGTTATTCAAGTGAGAATTTGGGTTGAAAAAGGTTAGTCCGTGGATATGTGATTTCTGATGATAGTATTGTTATGGATCCATCGGAAGTAGATGTAGTTCTACAATGAGAGGTTCTGAAGTTGGTTAAGGAGATTAGAAATTTTTGGGCTCAGTTGGTTGTTACGGCAGGCTAGGGAAGACTTTGCTAAGTTCGTACTCATGTTAGCTCGGTCGACTTGCAAAGGGTGAGTCATTTGTTTTGGAGGTTCGTTGTAAGTAAGTTTTGGTGAGCTAAAGTAGAAGTTGTCTACGGCTCCAGTTTTGATTATGTGTGATCCTAATAACCCGTTTGTGAGGTATTGGGATGCGTCTTTGATGAGTGTAGTCAGTGTGTTAATGCAAGCGGGTAAAGTCGTGGCTTATGCTTATGATAAGTGAGGATTTATAAAAGGACCTATACTATTCAGGATTTGGAATTAGTTGCGGTTTTGATGTGTTGGAAGATTTGGAGGTATTATCTTTGTGGTTCTAGGTTCGAAGTGTTTAGTAATCACAAGGGTTTAGAGTACTTGTTTGGTCTGAAGGAATAGAGTATGAGACAACGAGAATGGTTAGAATTCATGACGAGTTATGAATTTGGCTTGGATTAGCCTTCGGGAAAAGTTAATGTCGTGCGTGATGAGTTAAGTTGGAAGTTTTATACATGGTTGTTTTGATGGTCAGAGAATTAAAATGATTTAAGCAGTTCAGAGGCTTGTGTCTGGTGTGTGAGATAACCTAGGAGAGTGTGAGGTTAGGTATATTAAAGGTGAACAGTGATTTTTGATGAATATGAGAAAGAGTTAGACTTTGGACGTGAGATTGGTAGACTTGATAGTTTCGAGTAATCAGAGTGTGCAGCGGAAGCGTGATGTGGCACATTTTGTATTTACGTGTGAGACTTGTAAGAGTTCATAAGTTGAACATTGTAAACATGTAGGAAAGATGAGACCATTGGACGTTTCAGAATGGAAGTGTTAGGTGAAAGGTTTAAATATTATTCATGGGCTACTATGTAGATGGATGTTTTGGTTTTAGGTTCGACTGGGGAATCGTAGCATTGTTGCGATATTGTTGTGTGACAAGGATGTTGGTATTGTTGTTATGTAGAGGTTGTTGAAACGATGTTGGGTCGTGGAACTTGTGTTCTTGTTTGTGTTGTTGCCTCGTTCCTATTGTGTTGGGTCGAGTGCAAGTAGCTAATTCCTTATGGTGACTTAGAGGAGTGTTACCTACGCTGATGGTAACGATCTTGTGGTGTTTAGGTTCAAGTGTGAACCTGTGTGTGTTCGTAACTTGGGTATTCTTTGAGTTGTGAGTTGGTCGTCAAGTGCATTGTATGGGCTTTGCGTCTTGTCGTTATAGTTTTCGTCTTTGTCGTGTCGTTGTTGTGGTTTCTATTAGCAAGGTGGGTCGTCAGTTTGTGTTATTCGTGGTGTGCCTTTGGTAGGCCTGATAGTTTGTTGGTCGGATGCGAGAGTCGTATCCCGAGTTGTTCGTATCAGTATATTTTTGAGGACGAAAATTACTAAGTGGGGGAGAGTTGTAATGCCCCGATTTGTTTAATTGTATTTATTTATTTCATTTATGTGAATTTTGTGAAATGTGTGAATTTATTGTATTTTACCTGCTAATTGAGTTAATTGGTAAATTTCTCTGATAGATAAAATATTTGCATTAAATTATAATTTCTTTTCAACTTTGATTTCCTGAAATATATTTCATTGGTATGTTTATGTTTTATCGCGTTTTGAGAGTGTTTGAGAGATATTTGAGCTGAGGGGTATTTTGGTCTTTTGCTTGGTTAATTTTCATTAAAATAGAAATAGAGAGAAAAATAGAGAGAAAAGAAAAGAGAAAGAAAAGAGAAGAAAAGGAAGAGAAAGAAAGGAGAGGAAAGAAGGGAGAAGAGGAAAAATCGAGAATTCATCAGTTTCAAGCGCGATTAATCGGGTAAGGGTGAGAAGTTTCAATTATATCTTGCTTGTGTATGTATATGTGTTGTTTATGTATGTGTTTTGGTTGTTTTTACAATGTTTTCCTTATTGATAAATTGATGAACCATTGTCAGAAATCGATATAAATCGTGTTGTATGATTACCCTGTGTTTAGGAATAATTGTTGGTACTTGTTTTGCTGTTAAAAATGGATTTGGGGATGAAAATGGGATTTCTGGGGGAAAATTCGCAGAAAAATTATGCAGGAAAAATTCTGGGTTTCGCTGCACATACGCGTATCAGGTAAGGCAATACGCGTATTGGGTTGGGCAATACGCGTATGGCAAGGAAAGATTATAGGCAATACACGTATGGGAGTGGGCAATACGCGTATGGAGTGAGGTAATACGCGTATTAGATTTTTAGGGGAATTTTTGGGGAAAATCAGTCTCTGCCCATACGCGTATCACTTTGGGCAATACACATATGGATGGGCGAGTGAGCAAGGCAATACGCGTATGACTCAAGGCAATACGCGTATGGCCAGTGAGAGTGCAGAATTTTGTCTTTTCGCGATTCCATTTCTTTTTTATTCCATAACTTGTGTTCCGCTTATCCGTTTTGAACATTCTTGGTATCGTTGGAAAGCTATTGAGCTGTTCTTTCTTATTATAATGGTTTTGGGATGGTTGGTTGATTTAATTATGTCGAGAATTTGGAATAGTGTCGTTTTATCGACTTTTACCGTTTTAATGGTGTGTATTTGATGTGTCATCATGCAATAGGCTTTTGATATATATCGTATGACTTGTGTGATGTTATATGATGCGAATGCATGTGATGAAATGTTGTGATGATGGTTTGTGGCCTAAGGGCAAGTAAATGCATTGTGTTGTGCTTGATTGTATATGCATGATTATGGATGTGGAAATGGTTCCCATGGTTGTATATGTGTATACATTGGATTGTTGTGGTTTGTGGATTATGATGAAATGCATTGTTGTGTGAAATTCAATGTGTGTTATTTGGTGGCCTTATGGCAAGTAAATGCATTGTGTGAATTGATTTCCAATGCATGAATAATGATGATGAGATAATTCATATGGTTGAATTGTGGTGATGCATTTGATTGTCATGAGTTCTTGTATGTTAAGCATCATAATATGCATCTTGTGATGTCGTGTGCCCTTGTGGGGTGTGAGCGATGAATCGATTCCAGAGGGAATCCGCGATAACATTGTGTGCTTTATACAAAGAAGACCTAAAGCGATGATTATAGACGATCGTGTGCCTTATACAAAGAGGTGTGAACGATCGGGTCGTGTGCCTTATACAAAGAGGTGTGAGCGATCCATAAACGTTGTGTGCCTTATACAAAGAGGTGTGAGCGACGGGGAACATCGTGTGCCCGACGGGGAGTTACACTAAGTAACAAGCGATGGTTCCAATAGTTCTTGAGTGAACTAGTGATGAGATTGATGGATGAATGGTACCGCATTTGCATAGAGTCGTTGTGTCGGTCTCTTTGCATTTGCATAAATCATGAATGGATTGATTATGTGTGGAAATTGTGAATGGATTGAGTACGTGTTGAGATTTATGATTGGATTGGTGAATTGATGTGCATATGTGATAAATGCATTGGTTATGGATGACATGTATTATGTATAGATATATGTTGTGTGATGTGGTGGTGTGTTTTCATATGTTATAACGTTGGTATGCCTTATGTGTAAATATGTGATTATGTGGGTATAAATGATATATGTTATGTAGTTGTGGCATGCAATATGTATTAGTATGTGATGCTTGTGGTGAGAATAACTATGCATGTGAATTTTTATGTGTTGGCATATTATTATGCAATCTTGATTTAGTTGTTATTTCTCACCCTTCTGCTGTGGTTTGTTGCTCTATGAGGCAATTGCAGATTAGTGCCTTGGAGGCTTTTGTGCAGATTAGTCCTCCGTCTTTTGTCGTAGGCGTGTTTTGATACGTAACACGGGAGTCGGGGAACGCTTTTATTATATATGTATACATTTGTTGAATATATTTTGTATTACCTTTGTATGAATATTTTGATGTTATAAAATAATTATTTTGTAAAACAAGTCAGTTATGGATCTTCCCTCTTTATTCCATAATCGAACTTTCCTTTTGTATGGAAAAAGTTTCCCTTTGGGGTTATTCCATTTTGTGTTATGTATCAAAATTTATGAGCAGGGATTGTATCTTCTTTCTATTGTTGTGGCATCCTTGTTTCTGTCGGAAAAATAAATTTTTATCTACTCTTATTTATTTATGTATTATTTATTTGCAATGGGAATTGGGGTGTTACACTACTGAAAAGAATTTGTTGGTCGTGGTGTATTCTTTTGACAAATTCAGGTCATATCTGCTTGGTTTTAAAATTATTGTTTATACTGATCATACTGCTTTAAAGTATTTATTTGCTAAGCAAGAATCAAAACCTAGACTTTTGAGGTGGATACTCCTTCAGGAATTTGATCTTGAAATCAAAGATAAAAAGGGTTGTGAGAATACAGTTGCATATCACTTGTCCCGCATGTCCCCAATAGAGGAAACTGAAGAGAAACACCAAATTCAGGACACATTTGCTGATGAGCGAATCCTGGCTATTACTGGTGTTCCATGGTTTGCAGACTATGCAAACTACTTGGTAGGCGAGTTATACCTGGGGATTTTGATTCTAACAGAAAGAAAAAGTTTTTACTTGATTGCAGGTTTTATTTGTGGGATGACCCATTCATATACAAAAGGGGAGTGGATGGGTTAATCAGAAGATGTGTTCCAGAAGAAGAGCAGAGAGATATATTGAAAGCTTGCCATGATTCCGAGTATGGGGGACACTTTAGTGGAGACAGGACAGCAACAAAAGTCCTCCAGTCTGGTTTGTATTGGCCTACCTTATTTAAGGACGCTCATCACATAGTCCGAGAATGTGACAAGTGTCAAAGAACAGGTAACATCTCCAGAAGAAATCAGATGCCTCAAAATGCTATATTGGAGGTGGAATTGTTTGATGTATGGGGGATAGACTTCTTGGGATCCTTTCCACCATCATTTGGGTAGAATTATATTCTGGTTGCTATAGATTATGTGTCAAAATGGGTAAAAGTTGTAGCATTGCCCACAAATGATGCTAAAGTGCTGGTGAACTTCCTCAAGAATAACATTTTCTCTAGGTTTGGGGTACCAAGAACCTTAATCAGTGATGAAGGTACTCATTTCTTAAATAAGTTGATGGAGAACTTCTTGAGGAAATATAATGTGAAGCTTACCACTCCGTATCACCCTCAGACGAGTGGGCAAGTTGAAGTGTCTAACAGACAAATAAAGTAAATTCTGGAAAAGACTGTTAGTGCTTCTCGGAAGGATTGGTCAGTAAAGTTGGATGATGCACTTTGGGCATACAGAACAACATTCAAAACCCCCATAGGTATGTCTCTCTATCAATTAGTTTAAGGTAAAGCTTTTCATTTGCCACTCGAACTCGAGCACAAGGTTTTTTGGGCTTCCAAGTTCCTGAAATGTGATCTTTTGAAAGCTGGTGAATCTCGAATTCTTCAACTCCACGAGTTGGAAGAGTTTAGGAATCAGGCTTATGAGAATGGTAAAATTTATAAGGAACAAACAAAGAAATGGCATGATCAAAAGATCCAGAAAAAGGAATTTTGGAAGGTGTTGCGGTGAGAATCTGATATCAAGCTATTAATTAACTTGAATGACAAAACATGAAGTTCACCACCGAGCTTTGATTTATCCAAAGGAAAGGGTAAAGATCGAAGAAAACCCTAAGTGCGCTATGTAGGAACACAGCTCAGAGATCTAAGGTTTGGGGTTGCTTATACCTAGGGAAGGTGTTAGTATCCTAGATATCTGTAGTACTCTACAGGAACCTCTTGTTAGTATTTGTGTTATGTTAAAGTTTGCTTTCTAAGGAATGTGCTAAGGATAAAGGTAAAGACCTATGGGTGTGTACTAAGTATGCTCGCCAAGACATCGCATCTCGTGCCTACTTATCCTGACGGGAATGGAATCAGAGCATTCGTAGTTCCCCTTACTACGGGGTAAAATGGTGAGAAATGGTGAAATTCAAGAAGGCATTAGATGTAAAGGAAAAAGATGGAAAAAGAAAAAGGTAGCTCGCTAGGATCTCGCAATCCTATGCCTACGTATTCTCAAGGCGAACTTGAGAAATCAGAGCAATCGTAGTTCCCCTCACTACGGGGTAAAAGGGTAAGAAGAAAAGGTGGAAAAAGAAAAAGGTAGAAAAAAGAAAAGGTGGAATCCAAGAAGACATTGGATGTAAAGGAAAAAGATGGAAAAAGAAAAAGGTAGAAAAAAGAAAAGGTAACTCGCTAGGATCTCGCAATTCTATGCTTACGTATTCTCAAAAGATACTTTGAGAAATCAGAGCGTCCATAGTTCCCCTCAATGGGGGTGAAAAACTCTTGACTATGGTCAAGGTTCCAAGGGAAAGTAGGGTCTGACAGCAAGACACCTACGTGGAGTGCAGCGACTCCAAACCTAAGGCTAGATAAAATAGGGAAAGAAGTGTTCACGGGAAAGTAGGGTCTGACAGCAAGACACCTACGTGGAGTGCGACGTGAGATAAGGGAATGATGGACAAGGCTATGACATGGTAGTCAACAGAGTGGGATCTTTCCTTTAGAATGGGGTGTAAGGCACAGAGAGGCAAAGAGGAAAAACCTCGGGTCAAGTGTATAATAAACAGCAATATATACAGCAAAAAAATGATGGTTTAATGAAAAATGAATATTAGAAATTAGTCAAAATGAAAATAAGAATTAAAAAACTAAATAGACAAAAATCAAAGACAAAAAGAAATTATATTTAAAAGCTATTTTTAACTATAAAACTAACTAAATAAATTTTAATTAAAACCTATTAACTGAGTTCTAAATTCTAATTTAAAAAAAAAAACTAAACTAATTAAATAATTCCTAAATAACTAGATATACCTAATCTAAAAAAATAATTAACTACTAAAATCTTGTTAATTAATTCTAATTAAAATTTGATTACTACGCTCTAATTAAAACTAACTAAATGATTTATAGAAATTATTAAATAAAACTAAAACCTGATTAAGGCCCTAAAATTCTAAAGAAAACTGGATAATTGATTCCTAAAACTAACTATTTAACTTCTAGATAAATAATCAATTAATAAATTAAATTCAATTAAAAATAAATTACTTTCAGAATTAAAAGTTAAAACTAATTAAATTGAAAACTAAATAATTTCTAGAAACTATTAGTAAAACAAACTAGAAAATTTTACCTCATACCCCTACTATTATCCCTCTACCCCTACATTTTTTTGAATATTTCAATTCTACCCTTTTTAATTATCAAATTATTTTATTATTTAATATTTATTATTTTTCAGTATTTAATTTTTTTTTCACCGGATAACTTGCAATCAAGTTTTCCGTTATGTATTTTTTCTTCACCGGATAACTTGCAATCAAGTTTTTCGGTATGTAATTTTTTTTCACTGGATAACTTGCAATCAAGTTTTTTGGTATGTAATTTTTCTGCACTGAATAACTTGCATACCGGAAAACTTGATTGCAAGTTATCCGGTGAAGAAAAATTACATATCGGAAAACTTGATTGCAAGTTATTCGGTGAAGAAAAATAACATACCGGAAAACTTGATTGCAAGTTATCCAGTGAAGAAAAAATACATACCGGAAAACTTGATTGCAAGTTATCCGGTGAAGAAAAAATACATACTGGAAAACTTGACTGCAAGTTATCCGGTGAAGAAAAATTACATACCGAAAAACTTGATTGCAAGTTATCCGGTGAAGAAAAAATACATACCGAAAACTTGATTGCAAGTTTTCCGGTGAAGAAAAATTCAATACCGAAAAATAATAAATATTAAATAATAAAATAATTTGATAATTGAAAAGGGTAGAATTGGAATATTTTAAAAAATGTAGGGGTAGAGGGATAATAGTAGGGGAATGAGATAAAATTTTCAACAAACTAGGTCAACAAAAATGATAATGGGCCCAACAACCTAAATCTTTCTCAAAACGGGTCATCCAAACAAGAACTATGGGCCAGTTGGGTTGGTAACTTAAACAAATGAAAAAAAACCTAAAGTATACTGAAACGCATCGCTTCCTTCTTTCCAAAAGTGAAAACATGGCCAATTGAAGAACAAACTCACACCACGAAAATTGTTCTTCTTCTCCTTCTGTCGAATCTTTTTCGGTGCGACGGACTCCTCTGTCATGATCGTCCTCTCATTCTCTCTGCGTCGTTTTTCGCCTCAGATCGCGGAAGTTCTTGCTTCTTTTCCGTTCTGTTCGTTTCCTTCGCCCTCTGACCTCTTCTCTCTGCAGCGGTGAAAAACAAGTGGTGGTGGTGACTTGTTAAAATCAGAGGGTGAATGAAAATGGATTGATGAAGGTTAATAGTATTACGGTTGTGATGTAGGTTCAGATTATTGTGTGGTATGTTATTATTGTGTCATGGTGGATGGTGTTTGATGATGGCTGTTATGGATTTGAGAAAGGGTTTTTTGTCTGAAAAAAATGGTCCTTATAATGAATGGGTATCACAGGTTTTATTGAGTTGCTCGATTATTGAAGGGTGAAGGTTGAAGAAGATTGAAGTGTTGAGATTGGGTTTGTTCTTTTAGTTGAAAGAGATTGAAAATTGAAGGTTTGCTGTTGTTTTGAGAAGATAGTTATGAGAATGAAAATGTGGTGATGGCTACTGATGGGAAAGATTGGAAGTTATGAAACATGGTGATGGTGCGTGAGAAAGAAGGAGTAAGCTGCTGCTACCTCTGAAGATTTTTTGTGAGGTTTTGTCAATGTCTGTTTTTTCGTATGGTTTATGGCAAGGGAGATTTTAAGTGGAACTTTGGGTTCTGGTTTTTTTTATCTTTCTGAGTTCCCTCTTCTGTCATTTGGTTTGAACGGTTCCATGTGGTAGCATAGGTATTATTGTTGTTGCGTGCAAGTGTGCAATGACTATGGAGGGATTTTGGGGCAAGGTTTGGCGTGGAGGTATTGTGTACGAAGGCCGTATGGTTTCAGGCTTTTTGAGGATATTGAGGGATATGGTGTATAGATTTTGGTACCGTTCTGTCTTGGTGAATATAGGCTTTGTACAGGGTGGTAAATGTGTTTTGGTGTAAGAAGGTTTTGCTGAACATTTTGCTGGGATTTTGGTTTAGGCTCTGTTTGGTAAAACTAGCTGGTAGCTGGTAGCTGATAGCTGGTAGTTTATAGCTGGTAGCTGATAAGTTAATTTAACTGTTTGGTAAATTAGTTGTTACACTAGCTGATAATTACAAAATGACTTAAAAGGACATTTTTAATTAAGAAATTTGTGATTTCATTATCTTATTATATTATATTATTAAATTAATTTTTATTCGATAAAAGTAAATGCATTAATAACAACATGCAAAACAATTTCAATATATATGAAAAATTAAAGATATCATCAAAATATATAAATTTGTATGAAAGTTTTATGGACTTTGCTATTTAGTATGAATATATTGACAACAAAATTCAATGGAAAAATCATATTCTTCAAAATCTTCCTAAATTCTTCTATCACATTCTTCAAAATCTCCCTAAATTCTTCTATCACATTCTTCAAAATCTTCCTAAATTCAATCTTTTAAAATCAAATTTTTAATAGTAAATATTATGTGTGTGTGTGTGTGTGTGTGTGTATATATATATATATATATATATATATATATATATATATATATATATATATATAGGGTTCATATCCTATGAGAATGCAATTTTTATGTGAGAACATAAGAATAAATCTGAATCATTAGATTTTAAAATAAATGGTGGAGATTATGTGTGGTTTTTGTTTTTCTCTCTCCTCCATTAATAAAATAAATGATGGAGGAGAGAGAAAAAAAACTGGCACATAATCTCCACCATTTATTTTAAAATCTAATGGTTCAGATTCATTCTCACGTTCTTACATAAAAATGTCATTCTCATATGATACGTTCCCTATATATATATATATATATATATATATATATATATAGTTAAAATAATAAGGGTATAATTGAAATAAAAAGTCATAAGCTAAAAGCTACAAGCTCAAAAGCTACTTCAAATAGCTTTTGAAAAAAAAGCTAAAAGCTAAAAGGTAAAATGCATTACCAAACAAAACTTTTTAATCAAAATGAGTTGAAAAGCTAAAAGCACTACAACAAAAGTAAGTTATAACATCGCACCTTAGACAGCGCTTTAATACAAAAGCGCTGCTATAAGTTAAAAACAAGGAAACTATTCATTTAAAAAAATAAAAGCGCAAAAAAATATAAGACCTTAGACAGCGTTTTGGTCAAGAGCGCTTTATAAGGTCTTATAAATTTAAAAAAAAAATTAATGGAAACTATTAGACAGCGCTTTAGTTAAAAGCGCTTTCTAAGGCCTTATAAATTTTAAAAAAATATAAGACCTTAGACAGCGCTTCGGTAAAAAGCGCTTTCTAAAGTTTTATTAATTTTAAAAAAAAAATTAAAGGAAAATATTAGACAGCGCTTTCCTTAAAAGCGCTTTCTAAGGTCTTAAAAATAAAAAAAAAATAAAATCAAAAGCGCTGTCTAAGGCCAACCTTAGAAAGCGTTTTTAAAAGCGCTGTCTAAGGTCCACCTTTGAAAGCGCTTTTATGAAAAGCGCTGTCTAAGGTCTAATTAAATTAAAATATATGAATAGTCAGTATTCATTTTCATATTTCCGCTCTTTCTTCTCCCCTGCATGCGAACTGAGCTCAAAACCCTTGCGAACTCAAACCTTCACCGTCAACCGTCATCCACCGTGCCGTCGTTCGTTGTTGCCGTCGTTGCATCGCCGTCCGTCCGTTGCCGTCGTTGTATTGTCGTCCGTTGCGAACTCATTGTCGTCGTTCGTTTATGCTCTTTGTAACTGATACATTTCGTTCTTGCATTGCCGTTGTTACCGTCGTTAAAGGTACGTCGTTGTTGTGAAGAATAGGGTGTTGTTGCTTTACATTGTTGTTGTAGGGTTTTTGTTGCTTTACAATGTTGTAGTGAATGAGTATGTTTGATGAGTTTTGTTAATGAAGTTATGTTGGACTGTTTTATTAATGAAGTTTTGTAGTGAATGAGTATGTTTGAAGTTTTGTTAATGAAGTTTTGTAGTGAATGAGTATGTTTGATGAGTTTGTTAATGAGTTTTGTTAATGAAGTTTTGTTAATGAAGTTTTGTAGTGAATGTGTATGTTTAATGAGTATGTTTGATGAGTTTGTTAATGAAGTTTTATTATAATATTATAGAAAATAAGATGTATACCAATGCTAGAAAAACTTTTGCAGCAGCCATGAAATCTTCTGTTTTTCCACCCGTACAAGATCCTTTGGATACTCAGTTAATATTCACATCATTGCACTTCCTTACAAAAGCCTGATTATCCAGTGAATGAGGCTGCAACAATTAGGTACTACATTAGCTAAGAAACATAGTGATGGCATCAAATTAAAATATTTTATCTTTATTACAGCATAAAGTAATTTAATACATGCAGAAAGAACATGAACAGAAAAGAAAGCATGTCATGAACTGCATACAACATACACTAGTTTTGATCATACATGTAAAAAATGAGCAAAAATGAAAATGTATTGACTATATGCCATTGCACTAACTGTTAGATTAAGGGTAGGAGTCATTTTAAATTAAAATAATTCAGCATGTTCAAATGTTGAATTAAGGTTCAATTACAAGCCATCGATGAAACTACTGACTTATCTACATTAGTACTGTAAGATAACCAATTAGAAGCTATAAGAAGGACATAAATTTATTTGAACTTCATGTGCCAAAGAAGGACATAAAAAGCTCACTTAATTAAGTTTGATAGTCCACTGCATTAATTGAAGCAAGTTTGAGTAGCATCTTTGTCAAATATTATGTCATATTTGTTATATTTGATATCCTTGATTTCTTTATTATATTTGTTATATATTATATTTGATATCCTTGATTTATTTATTACAGGTTAGATGGCTACTAACAATGATCACCCACATGATGATGATCACCCATATGATGATGATCACCTACATGATGATGATCCCGATATTCAGGTTGGAAGTAACAGATCTATGGAAGAAGAGATTAGAAGAGGAATAACCATTATGAAGAGAGTGATCCGTGCTAGAGATCAAGGCATCACTTATAATGTGCATTGAAGCGCTTCGAATACACTTATTGAGCCTAACGGTCATACTTTGACAAGTTTCATTGGTGCACTTGTAAGGAATGCGGTTCCTATTACTTGTGATGATTGGAGAACCAAACAGTTGAAGGAAACCAAAGAAAAAATTTGGAATGAGATAAAGGTACCATAATTATGTCTTTAATTGTGCCAACTAATTATGTCCTTCAAATTATTTGTACTAACCAATGTGTATGGTTTTTTTAGAGGTGCTTCAACGTCGAGGAAGAAAGAAAAGCTTTTTTGATGAGATTGGCAGGGAAGCTCCTAAGAGGGTTTAGGACATATTTAAACCGCACCTATCTTAGGGATGCTAACGATAACTTTGTTGATGGAGAGTATCCATCTAAATATGCAAGTTTGATTTCACCACAAGAATGGGTAACGTTTAAATCCAAACGACAAACCCCAGAATTTAAGCGATTAAGTGCAATTAATCGGGAAAGAGCATCAGCTCCAAAGTATAAATACAGGAAAGGACGTGTTGGATATGGACGTTTGGAGCAATCTTTGGTAAGTATCAATATATTGCAATGATATAATAATTGTTCATCATGAGTTATATTTGATCATATTATTTGGCTTTATATGTAGTTACAAAAGGCGAATAGCTCTGAAACATCTCTTCCTGCACATGTCTTGTGGAAGGAAGCCCGTGTGGGCAAGTCTGGAGTTGTTGCAGAAGAGGTTCTACAAGTATTTGAGAAATGTGTAAGTATAACAATATTTCTTTAATTAAATCAAAACTTTATTAAAAATATTTGACAAATATTCGATATTCATCTGATTTTCAGGAGGCGTTATCTCAGTCTGTATCTCCAGATGATACCAGGAGCATACTTAGTCGGGCATTAGATGTCCCTGAGTATTCTGGTCGGGTGAGGGGTAAGGCATTTGGGATCACCCCGACCTCCTTGAATATTAAAAAGGGAAAGGTTGCTAGTAATTCAGAACTTCAAGCTAAATTGGAAGCACTAGAAGCTGAGGTTCGGGAATTACGAAAGGAAAAAGAAAGGGATAACGCTTCAGGTTTTAGAGATGGATCGGAGAAAGATAGTATCAACTGCAGCTTTCATCCGATTATTCCAGAGGTAGTTATATATATATTTATGAAATTAAATTAGTAGCTTAAATTATTTAAATGACATATATACACATTAACAATGGCATATTTATTTTTGGTTTTAGGGCGTTTCCCAATGTCAGCTCTTCTTATCTTCACCAACTTATCGGAAGGTTGCAAAGGGAAAAGTGTATAACAATGGGGTACAATTACTTCACAATAAATCCCTCCCTACTGGAAGTTTGAAAGTATCAGTTGATATTGCTATAGAGGAGGAAGCACCATTACCCTATCCTGACGATGATTCGGATGTAACATTGGTGCGAGCTGCTATAGGGTCGTATGTTGGATGGCCGTCAAACCTCATACTCGTAGGATATGAGGTATGCTTAAAACCGTTATAAACCTTTGTTAACCTTAATGTGTAGATTCAAAGATTTTACGAGCATTTTATTTTCATTTTTTACATGGTAATGTTATTTAGACTCCAACAAGATCCAAAACAAAGGATAAGCGGATTCCGGAGCATACCGAGTCCGTTGTTTCAAAAAAACAGGTACATCACAATTATATGATATTTATGCATAGAAAATGTTAAATTGGATATC
This sequence comes from Lathyrus tuberosus, assembly GCA_022829125.1. Classification (NCBI taxonomy): domain Eukaryota; kingdom Viridiplantae; phylum Streptophyta; class Magnoliopsida; order Fabales; family Fabaceae; genus Lathyrus; species Lathyrus tuberosus. Next base: position 6,283,258 of record JALAZF010000042.1, on the reverse strand, counting down.
TTATACTTCATCTAACAAATTATATGATATATAGCTGCCTGTTAAAGAGATTAGCAACATTTCAACGCAAAAAAATGTTGGTGCTAAGAAGAGTAGCGGTAGAAAACAACCTATCTCCAAGTTTAGGTCGTGCCTCCAGACGTATCTACAAGTGACAGATATTATCACCGGAGGTGTTCGTCTTATACATATGGAGAAAGGTATCTATGGCTTTGAACATGACCAAATTATTAGTAATGAAGACTTCGAGCAAGTTTTCAATCATGAAGAATTGGGCGGCACTGTTGTCAATACATACGTGAGGTATATATCCGATCTACTTTGGTATATTAATTGAACAACTTATTTACTTTATGTTTCAAATGAATAGTCTAATGTTAATGATGTTTTTATTTAAGGTTTCTGTATGACAGAGTTATGCGCCCACACGGATTGCATCAAAGATTTGCATTCCTATGCCCGGCGTCTGTCAACTTAACCTTAATAATCAATAAACCAGATGAGGTCCTGGCGTATATACGCGACGGCTTTATGGACAACCAAGAAACGGAAAAGTTGTTCTTTTTACCGTTTAATACTGGGTTAGATTTTCATTCTAAATTCATCTATTATAGTTTTTTTGTATTTTGACGTCGTGTAGAAAGTTTCCATCTAACACTTGTTTAATCTTACAGTGGACATTGGTTGTTGGTCGCAATTAATCCTAGCAGAGCAATGGTGTATTATCTGGATTCGTTAGGTAATGATTGGACAACATACCCGGATTTGAAGAAGTGTATTGACACGTAAGTGAGATTGTTCTAAATATGAATGTGTATATTTATTTGTTTGTTTATTTATTTATGTGAATTGTTCTAAATATTCACTTATATTTTATTAGCACTATACAAGCTTTCCTAGCACTACGAGATAGCCATCTACCACGGTGGAGAGTCAACCCCATTATTACATGGAATTATGTGAAGGTATATTAATTATCACATGTTTTATTATATTAGTGATGCTACTTGATAAAACTTAGGATTTATCCATATTTTCTTTTCATTTGTAGTGTCCTCGGCAACGCAATCAAATAGATTGCGGCTATTTCATGTTGAGGTTTATGAGAGACACTCTTTTGTTGGATCGAATAGAGATTCCATCCGATGTATGTATTTCTAACTTATGAGTTATTTTAATATTAACACATATCTCTCATGTCTAATGAAATAGTTAAAACTAAATCAAACTATGTTATATTATTATGTAGTACTTTGAAGAATGCAAGTGTGCTCATTACTCAATTTCTCAATTGGATGAAATTAAAGAGGATTGGTGTCAATACATTATGGAGCTCGGAATTTTACAAGGTATAATATTGTACTCTTACTTTAATTGATGAGAATTTAAATATGTGTAACTTTGTTTATGTATTCTTTTAATTGAATTACAATCTTTGTGTTTTCAGGACCTATAATGTAGATTTGAAGCAATGCTTTGGTTGGATGCAAAAGTACTAGTATAAGTAATATGTGCATTTGTAGAAAAAATGTAATGATTTGTAATTATAAATAGGTGTATATATAATTTTGGTTTGTAATTTTAAATATATATATTGGTTTGAATTGCCAATTGTTTTAAATATATAATTTTGGTGAAAAAAATTGCTGGTTGAAAAACAGGTCAAATTCTGGTTGAAAAAACCTGGTAAAAATTGTGGTTTAAAAAAATTTATATAAAATTTTTCGTATACCTTAGACAGCGCTTTTGGTAAAAGCGCTGTCTAAGGTGAGGATTAGAAAGCGCTTTTGACAAAAGCGTTGTCTAAGGTGGACCTTAGAAAGCGCTTTTACCAAGAGCGCTGTCTAAGGTATACCTAAAAAAGTTCAAAAAGGTTGACCTTAGACAGCGCTTTTGGATAAAGCGCTGTCTAAGGTATACCAAAAAAATGTCAAAAAAGGTAAGGCTTAGAAAGCGCTTTTCCCAAAAGCGTTGTCTAAGGTATACCTTATAATGTCAAAAAGCGTTGTCTAAAGGTATCATAGACAACGTTTTTCATTAAATATACCCCCCTTTAGACAGCGCTTTTGGGATTACCCAAAGCGCTGTCTAAACCTATAGCAGCGCAGGTTTAGACAGCGCTTAAAAGCGCTGTCTAAGGGCAAAAAAAGCGCTGTCTAAGGTCTTATCTGTTGTAGTGAAGCTACAACTGGGTGGCTTTTCTTTTTTGGTTTGACAATAATAATGAAAATTGAAATAATAATAATTAAAAGTCATAACACTAATCAAGATAAAATAAAATAACAATGATAATAATAATAATTAATAAATACATAATAACAATTACTTAATAATAAATAATAATAATGATAATATTAATTACAATAAATAGAAAAATTTACTAATAATAACTAATAATAATGATAATACTAAAAAAAAGATAATAAAAATAAAATTGATAATAATAAATATTGATGAAAGTGGTGACAATTAATAAAAAAATAAAATAATAAAATGACAAAAAAAAAAGAAAATAAATGATAAAATGTTGATGATAAGTAAATAAAAATGATAATAATAAAAAGAATAAAAATAGAAATAAATAACTAAAAAAATAAAATAAATCAATAAAAAAAGAAATAACTTTTAAATTAAATTAGTGATTTAAAAGTAATAAAAAAACAAAATTATAAATTAAAAGAGAAAAATTCTAAAACTTATAAAATAATTGAAAAAAATGTAAAGGAAAAGATGACAAAAAATTAGACGAAAAATGCATGACTGTGATTGATGAACTACAAGATTGCAAATGCACAGACAGACGACCTAAAATGATATGACAATGATCAGAGGATCTGTGGGTAAAATTTGGGGTATAACAGGAGGGACAATTGGTATTGCTCTTTAATTCCAGGTTGAAGCTGTTTCCTGGAAAATTGAAGTCGAGGTGGTTTGAACCATTCGTGGTTACTAAAGTATTTCCTCATGGAGCAATAGAGCTCAAGAATGAGAAAAATAGGGACACCTTCAAGGTCAATGACCAAAGATTAAAACCTTACTACCAGGGTCAAGGAGGAGGCCCAGTAGAAGAGGTTAGGCTCGTCTGAGATAACGGTAACCCGTCGAGCTATGCGACGTTAAACGAAGCGCTTCTTAGGAGGAAACCCAATGGAGTGTTTTTTTTTTAATTTTAGTATTTTAGTTTTATTTTCAACGTAGTGCATTTGCATGTTTTCTTTTTGAGTCAAATTCATCAGAGGTAACCCCAATGCCGAGAGTTAACTTAGAAAAAATTGAAAAAGTAAAGATTTTTGAAAAAATGGCATGCTACTGCCAATACTCGTAATGCTAAAGTTGTTACGCGTAATGCTTAGCGAAAATGGGGTCCTCTGGTGGTTTTTGTAGCATACGTGTAAGCCACCGCTTACGAGATCTGGAATTACGCGTATCAAAACTGTTACGCGTATTGGCGTCCAATACGAGATCTATTATGCAGAATCCAGAATTGCACTAAAAATTACTTCGTACCATACGCGTAATGCACTCCCATTACGCGTAAGGCTTGCGTATCATACACGTATCAGTTTTTCAGGTTGTTTATATATTTTTTTGTATAATTGTGTCTTTTTCCTTTTTTTCTGTTACGCAACTCTCTCGTATTACTCTGTTTCTTTGTTTCCCTTCTCGTTTTTCCAGTTTACAGACTCAACAGATGACCCAATCGACTGAAGAAGTTCAGATTTTTCTTTCCGACGATCATGAAGAACTGTACAATCAAATGCGATCTCGCACTTTTATCGAAGAAAAGCAATGGGTTCTCAAGGAGAATGAGTTTCTAGATGTTACTGAGGTTCTGAAGAAGCAAAAACTGACGTATCTGAATCAGAATATCAGGGCGGTGGCGATGGAATTGGTATTGGAGTTCTACGCAAATGCATACAGAGTACCAGGTAGAGCAGGTGAAATTGATGGTACTGATATGATTTCGTGGGTCCGCAGAAAGCCAGACAAGTATGACTGGAAGACTGTCAACAATGTGCTAAAATGTAAATTCAATGAATCTCACTATCTGTTCTTCGACATGAAGTATTCAGATAAGAATAGATGGTCGTATGACGACATGAAAAGTTTGATTGCAAGACCAGGCAAAGATCGGCACCGGACATCAAAGGCATTTCCATCAAAGATCCTGGTAGTGGATTTAGCACCTGTCCCAAAAGCTTGGGCGTACTTCATTCACCACACCTTGGATACTAATCGGAGTAGTTCTGATCTGATTACCGAGCGAGCTATTGCACTCTATCTCTTCCTCAAGGGCCAGCGACTGAACATTGGAAGGAACATTTCGGTTGATTTATATGAGATAGCCCAATCACCGAAAAAGTCTATGGGACATGCTTCGGTGATTTATTTACTGTGTAAAAAGGCAAGTGTGACTAATTGGGGTGGAAATGTGATGTTGAGACCGACACGTTCTGTAGATTCTACTTGGATGAAGGAATGCACGGTTTCGGTTGAAGACCGACCTCTCAGGCAACCACAACCACATGATCACGAGACAGGCACCAGCAGCACTCAGCATTAGGATGCGCCTCTGGTTGGACCGCAGGCACCTCCTCTTATTGATGAGGATTCCCGAGAGTATCGGCTACAGATGTCATAGTTTTATCTGATGCATGACATTTGCTCGCACTTGGGCATTCCAGGACGATATTTGACACATCATACGAACTTGTCGACGAATGTGCAGCGATTCAGAGATAGATATGCAAGAGACCCACCAGCACCCCACTTTGGGCAGTGCACCTATCCTGGATGGCCACATCCTGTTCAACTAGGCAGATCAGTGGTGACTCCGCAGCAGCCTTCGCAGCGCACTCCTAGACGTTGTATTCAGCAGCAGCCTTCTCATCATCAGCAGCAGACCCCACAGGGGAAGTCAGAGATCTTGACCTCGATTATAACATTCATGTAGGGAGCCCAGGGGATCGATCTGGCGGATTTGATCAAGTTCGATTCTGAGATACAGGATCGGAGTACAGAGGATCATTGTTATACCCCAAATTTTTACCCCTTAGATGTCATAACATCCTGCACTTGCATTAGGGTTCAATCATCTATGCATTGTTAACTAACCACCATATATTGCTAGTTTTTTATTTTATGTGAAAGCTAGGGTTTGTACAAGAAAAAGGACAAGATCAATAATCCAAGTTCTCATATGCTTCAAAGTCTCCTAAGACACTCCTTGACCCCATACATCCATCACAAGTGTTCACTTGGTGATTGAGATTGGTAGTTGAAGTCATCTGTTCAAGAAAGCCAACTGAGGCTCCAAGGTTCAACCATTTGGTATTAAAGACTAATCATGAGTTTCTCAAGTCATATTCCATGATCTCATGTGTTTGGATCAAGAGAAATCAAAAAGAGACCATCAGGTCAAGAGTTGTGGAATTAGGGTTTTAACTTGAAGAATCACAAGGGACCTTGGTGTGATCAGTCAATGCCTTGATTGGTTCATCAACCAATTGAGCTCACATACATTAAAGAGGTATTATTCAACAATAAATCAAGAGTGTTTGACTCCCATCACAAGTGCAATGGGCCATAAGTTCATTTGTCCACAAATTAGGGTTTTGTCAAGAAAAGTCAACCATGCCTTTGATTGTTGATCAAGGCATGATCCCAAGTCTTGTGACATGAGCTAACATGTTCATATACATCCTTGGAACCTATCTTGGTGTTTGGAAAAGTTCAAAGTTACAAATTCATTGAGGATCGCACTGTGGAATTCATCAGACCTAATTTTCATCTAATAAAGTCAAACCTTTGACTTTTGACCCAAGATGAAGCATTCAAGCTATATTCCATCATGACATGCTTGATTCTTGAGTTAGAGCATGAGAAATCACCATTTGAAAGGTTTCATGCAAAAAGGACAAGGATTGGTTCTTAAATTTTTCTAAGTGTGGAAGAATTCACTCCTTGTGAAAACTTTGAAGAGTCATAACTTTCAAACCACACATCTAATTTTTGTGACTCAAAGCTCAAATTGAAGCTCTCATCATGAACTTCAAAATGTATTAGAGGGTCATTCTTCAAAAAAGGCTTGGTTTTTAAGTTAGGAAGCTTGGAAGTTCAAGGCAATTAAAGACTTAGTGAAATTTCACTACTTTTGCCCTAATTTTCAGCCAACTTCATCTCCATTTTTCACCATGATCCCTTGGGATCTAGGACTTGGAGTGAACATGAACATTGTAGAGGACTTTGGGGCTTTCCAAAAAGTACAAAAACTCCCAAATCCATTGAGTAAGCTAGGAGTTTCGAAGGATTGAATATTGGTGTTCATCTCTTGAGTTACAAGCTTCCAACATGTGCATAATGATGCATAACCACTCCTAATCACCAAAGTTATCACATTTCTGATATTTAAAGGCAAGATAAGTGTATGTTGAACCTCTGCCACGAAATTGCAAGTTGCAATATTAAAATATGTTGGTTTTATGCAAGTGGATGCAAGTTGATTCATGAAAGAGAAACTTTTTCAAGAAAGCATGGGCAGTCCAATTTTCTTGCAGCCTAAGGCCTTGCTCCAATCCCATTAGCACACATCAACAGTCCAAACCCTATTCTAACTAATTACTAGAGTACTTGAAGGCTCTTGACTCAGCATGTTAACTTGCACGAAAGAAAACTTGGAAAAAGGGTGTTTTTGGCAAGTTGTGATTTCTGCCCATACCTTCACTCCTCCACTTCTCCTATAAATAGGATGTTGATCCTCAATGCAAAGGACACCAGAATCACCCCAAGACCAGGCTGATTACTCTCTACATTCTCTCACCCACTCACTCTTGCCAAATTACAAAACCTCTGCACCAAGAGTTTTTGCTCGTGCATTTCATAAATCAACATCACAAACCACCTCTATACATCCATAAGAGTTCATTCAAACCACTGGAACAGTTATGTAACACCCTATACATCATCTGCCATCTTCAACCTCCATTGTAGCAAGAAGGATCGTGACCCGTGTTCCAATTTATTTCCAATTGATCCAGCCATTCTAACAAGTTCTAAAGGACTTAAGGAAGTTGAGGAGATTATTTTCTTGTATATGTAGTAGCTGAAAAGAAGCCTTGGACTTTCTCCAAGAGGTAAGGTTTTCCAACCTTTGAAACTCGCATGTTCATGCACTTTTCTGTTTTCATTTGATTGGCAAAATGTAGTATGTATTGTGTTTTGTTGTTCTGAATAAATGTTAGCCTTATCTTGTTTGAATGTATCATGTTGTAACATGATGATGTTTTGTGGAGTTGCACTGTCGTGGGAAGTAATGTGTTTAATACATTGAGTGTTTTGCCAAACCAGTTTTATATTCTTGTTCCTCATGAAACATACTTTGATTTTGGTTTTTACATTATTTAATTTAGTGGAAAAATGAGAGAGATATAGTTGTTGGAAGATCTGGCCATGATGTTGTTTCTAGGGTACGAGTGAGGGAGAAAATGATGGAGAAGATGATGATGAGATGGCACCCAGTCAGCCTAACGTGGTGCTGAGGTGGCCATTCTGGTTGGTTCTTAAAATAAAAACAATTGGAGGCGTATATTGTTTAGATGTAATAGCCACCCTAGTGGTAGAAACCTTGCTTTGCCTTTCCTCTCTTCGCTTGCCTTGCCTGGGTTCGATCCTGCTTTGCCTTTCCTCTCTTTGCTCATTTTTCTGATTTATTCATTTGCTTTTATATTTTATTGTGTGTTGGCATTACCTTGTCACAATGCGCTACTAGCCCAGTTGGCCAGAGTTTTGTGGTTGAATCTCCAAGGGTGTGGGTTCAAGTCCCATGGTGGACATTCCTTTTCTTTTTCAATACTTGTCTCACTTAATTTTTATGGTTGATACCTCCATTTGAATTGTTCATAACTTATTCATTTTTTATCCTTTTTGACCCATTCTTTTTGCAAATTGTTCATTAAAATGTCTATTTTCTGATGGTGAAAAGAAATTGTCCAAAATAATTATTTATAAGACATTTGTAAATGTTAAAAGTGAAGGATCTTTTTAGGGTTTTCATAAAAACTTCTCTGTTTCTTTTGGTTCTTTTGCCATGATTTCTTGGTTTGTCTTGATAGATTGAAACCTAATGCACGTTGTTTGAATTTTGTATGATGTTGTGACATTATGTACCATTGACTCACCTTGATACCTAGATGTTTAAGTATGTTGTTACATGTAAATATCTTTGAGAATCTTTTGTTCATACCATGAGATCTTGTTAGATCATTTACCCTTTTAACATGAAATTGTTTGATCATGCATGTGGTGTATTTATGTCTTGAACCTTGGATGCCATGTTTGAATTGTTCTTAAGTTTTTATATGTCTTGGATTGTAATCTTTGAATACATGAACCTTATGATGATGTCATCCCCTTCAAATACATGTTTAAACCCCAATGCTCTTGTATGGTTGTTACCTACTTGTTAACATGTTTAACTTGCATTCATAATGTTGCTCTTGATATGCCTTAACATGTTTTGTGTAACACCCCACTTTCCCATTTATGAAAAATACACCTAATTCTATGAAATAATCAGAGTTTTGCACCAACAATAAAGTAGGATGCCACATTTGTAAAACCAACATCAAAACTACTTTTATTAAATGAAATAAACCGCAGAAGTAATTTATTTATTCATTTCACGACCACATGCCAACAACTTAGAAAATCCCACATAAAATCGTGGTTCACCATAAATTCATCGAAAACAAGATACGTAACAAAATGAAAGAATAACAAATAACAAATGATTTAAAATCCCCAAAATATCCCGTGTTACGTATCAGAGCGACTCCTACGATTCGAACAAGCAACACGTACTCCAGCAACCTAAGTACATGGATTATCTGTACTTCCGAAGAAGCACAGACACAACAACAACAAAGGGGTGAGAAATCACATTCAATATTAAACGGTGAACAAATACATGATAAGAGTAGTATTTACGCACAATCATATAATTTACGACCCCCTGGTCCACAAATCATCACCATACAATAACACATATCAATAATGATGCAATGCGACTCAACATAAACATAATGCATGTGGTACCAATATCACGGTTCATTCAATCGAACCCGGATAGATCACATACACCCCTACTTGGCAATGATCTATGCCCACCATTCTCCATATCGGAGTACAGATGAATCACATACACTCCTCCTGAGCAATGATTCATCCCACCAACACCTGAAATGCATGACACAATATGCATACAAAACAAATGTACAACAACATATATACATGTTCACGATCCTCCTGATCACACCTGAATCACACATCAACATCCAACACCAAACGATTACTTCACACAACACCAATTAACTATTAATTAATTAATTCTCTAAAAAATACTAAATTAATTATTTCCATCACCAATCCTACATTTTTTAAGGTCTGACATCTATCCCCAACCTCTCAAACCAAAAGAAACAACTTCGGATGCGAAAACGGGAAAGAAATCGCGAAACGGTATAATTCTGCACACTCGTTGGCCATACGCGTATTGCCTCGTGCCATACGCATATTGCCAGCTCGCTCGCCCAACCCATACGCGTAATACCTCTCTTCATTCGCGTATTTCCTCACATTGCCCAAGTCCTTACGCGTAATACCTTATGTCGTACGCGTACGGACAGAGACGTTTTCCCACTGAATTTCCCAAATTCCAACCCATTACACGTACGACCCTCCTATTACGCATAATGCCTAGCCTTTCATACGCGTATTGTTGCGTATTAGCCATCCCATACGCGTATTGCCTTACCTGGTACGCGTATGGCCAGATCTATTACGAAAAATCCAATTCTCCACACCAGTTCGTGTTCTGCTACGGGATCCTCCCCTTTTCACTCCAATTCAGTCCTAAATTTGTTCCTACACTAGTTTTAGGTCCTCTACTCCATCTAATTTCTTTTACCTATCAATAGTATAACAATTTCAGGTCTTAGATCTAATTATCTGTCATATTCACCTACACAAACCAGTCCAGCAACATGATGCATTCTTACAACAGTGACAACAGAAAATCATGCTAACACGATTCAATTCATGCACAATTTCATCATCACATCAGACATATACACAAATCAATAACACATAATTTTGCATATGAATTCCTACGGGGTTAAGGACTCCCCACTACCCTATCATGAACATATCACCAATATTAAACCCGTCCCCCCCCCCCCCTTACCTCGAATTCTTGATTAATTTTCTGCGAAAATCTGATGGAGATCTTAGCCCTAGCACACCCTTGTTCTTCCTCTCCTTAGCTTTTCTCTTTCTATCTCTAAAATTCTGATTATGCTAAACCCTTACCAATTTTCACTAATTGATCTCTAATTACCAAACTGCCCTCATTAATCCCATTATCCCATTATCTACTTAATTATATCAGATTTTATTCTACTAAATAATAATAATAATAATAATAATATGGAATAATACTAATAATAATAATAACAATAATAATAATAATAATAATAATAATAATAATAATAATAATAATAAACTTCATATTGCTATTAAAGGACACACCCCCTAAACAAGGTCAAACAATTAAAATAAAACCAGACGATTAAATAATTAAAAATAGGGTGTTACAACTCTCTCTCACTTAAATTATTTTCGTCCTCGAAAATGTACCTGATGGGAACAGTTCCGGATACGACTCCCGCATCCTGCTCTCCAATTTCCAGGTCACACTTCCGCCACTAGCTCTGTCCCAAGCTACCCTCACCAGAGGTATCTCCTTTCCTCTGAGTTGCTTCATCTTGCGATCCTCGATCCTTAAAGGCATCGTCTCCACACTAAGATTCTCTCTGATCTGTACTTCATCCCTTTGAATAACATGAGACGGATCTGAAACATACTTTCAAAGTTGCGACACATGGAACACATCATGCAAGTTCGAAAGCTCAGGTGGCAACGCCACCCTGTAAGCCACTTTTGACAAGCTATTACTTGGTGTACAAGGGTCCATATCCTACAAACTTGGTAACAAATGAAAGCATGGAATGTGATGAGCAAGTTTGGTGCCCAAAACATTTTGAAATAGGGCCTGTACAATCATGCAAAATCCCTTTGAAATCGTGTCCACAAACTGGTCCAAAGACTTAGAGAAAATTTCTAATTGTTGGAACTTTGTAAGTTGCAAGTGTCTCACTTTAATCAACCATAACTTAATGTATAATGATTCAAATGAAGCAAACTTGGACTCTTTGGAAAGGTGAGATTTCCCTCTACAATTCTTATGTTAGAAGTTTCTCAATCCAAGACTTGGAAGTCACTCGAAATTGGCCATGAACATTGATGTACCAAGCTGTCAAAAGTAACTTAGAAAAAAAATTCTAAGTTTTCCAAATTTCCAACTTGAAACCTCCATCTTCAAAACATCATAACTCTCTCAAAAATAATCCAAATGAGACAAACTTTACATGGTTGGAAAGCTTGGAACAAGCTCTAAAACTTTCATGTTTGAAGAAAAATGAAATGAAGCTTTTATCATGATGGAAATTGTCTTGGAAGATGGCTGAATTCATGTTAGAACTTTCCAAAAATAGCTACTCCTTAAAAACCTAGATTTCCAAAAATAGCAACTTTTCCACATTTTTGATTTTTCATGAATCCTTGAACATTTCTTGATCAAATCTTGTCCATGGACCATATTTGACTTGAGAATCATGATGTTGACCTCAAAAAAGTCAGGGGTTGACTTTTTCCCTGCACAGTTGACTTTATTCCCAATTCTCCTGATTTTGAAATTTTTGATCAATTGAAAACCTTCTGAAACAAATTAATGGGCAATCTTCCATCCTTAGACACTTAAAGACATAAGGAAAACCATGAAATCAAGTCTTGCCCAAAAAATCAGAAATAAACTGATTTTATGGCAAACCCTAATTTTGGCTCCTCTGGTTAGGAGAAATCAGCACATCCTCTAAATTCAAATTCCTCTGAGTATGATGTGTGTCATGTCCACCAATGATGATATGTGCCATTTGGAGATAATAAACAATCAAAGAGCTTGCTCATTAGAGGGTTAGATCTCAGAATCTCCAAAACCCTAATTTAGGAAATCAGGTTAGGAGAGTGTGATTCCTTTGAATTCTCTTGCCAATCTTGATCTTGTGATGAGATGATGGACCAATTAAGACACCTTGAGGCTTAAGGCTCCTTTGTGGTTCAAGAGCTGATAGCATCAAGAATTTTCTCTCCTCTTAGCCCCTTGGACAATACACATAAACTATTGCTTGAAACCCTGAAAACCTCTTCTTCCCTTGAGTTAAGCCAAGTACCTTGATCCCATGCTAAGAACCAATGATATGCACAAATGCTAATGCAAGAAATGCAAAGAAACAAAAGCCAGTTAGTATAAAAAACAAAAGGGCAAATTTTGAGGTGCTACAGCTGCCCCTATTCAAACTTCTTGGATCCGAAGGTACGGAAGCAACGACTTTCGGACAATCGGGATACAGGGAGATTGAATACCAAAAGAACCTGGAAATTTGCAACCTGTGGGGATGATGAAAAAAAATGGTTTACGAGGACGGCCGCAGACGAACTCGAAAAAGGTAGACCAACTAAAAGCGGACTACACTAGGGGATATAAAGGATACGAGGCCATGCCGAAGGTGGGCTCGAAAAAGAAAGACCAATCTGAGGGTGGACTTTCAAAGAAAGACTAAGCCGAAAGTAGACTTTCAAACAAAGGATACGAGACCATGCCGAAGGTGGGCTCGAAAAAGAAAGGATACGAGGCCATGCCGAAGATGGGCTCAAAAAAGAAAGACCAAGCCGAAGGTGGGCTTTCAAAGAAAGACTATGCCGAAGGTAGACTTTCAAATGAAGGATAATACGAGGCCAAGCCGAAGGTGGACTCGAAAAAGAAAGACCAAGCCGAAGGTGGGCTTTCAAAGAAAGACTATGCCGAAGGTAGACTTTCAAATGAAGGATAATACGAGGCCAAGCCGAAGGTGGACTCGAAAAAGAAAGACCAAGCCGAAGGTGGGCTTTCAAAGAAAGACTATGCCGAAGGTAGACTTTTAAATGAAGGATAATACGAGGCCAAGCCGAAGGTGGACTCGAAAAAGAAAGACCAAGCCGAAGGTGGGCTTTCAAAGAAAGACTATGCCGAAGGTAGACTTTCAAATGAAGGATAATACGAGGCCAAGCCGAAGGTGGACTCGAAAAAGAAAGACCAAGCCGAAGGTGGGCTTTCAAAGAAAGACTATGCCGAAGGTAGACTTTCAAATGAAGGATAATACGAGGCCAAGCCGAAGGTGGACTCGAAAAAGAAAGACCAAGCCGAAGGTGGGCTTTCAAAGAAAGACTATGCCGAAGGTAGACTTTCAAATGAAGGATAATACGAGGCCAAGCCGAAGGTGGACTCGAAAAAGAAAGACCAAGCCGAAGGCGGACTTTCAAAGAAAGACTATGCCGAAGGTAGACTTTCAAATGAAGGATAATACGAGGCCAAGCCGAAGGTGGACTCGAAAAAGAAAGACCAAGCCGAAGGTGGGCTTTCAAAGAAAGACTATGCCGAAGGTAGACTTTCAAACAAAAGATATGAGACCATGCCGAAGGTGGGCTCAAAAAGAAAGACTAAGCCGAAGGTAGACTTTCGTGGGGATATCAAGATAACAGCGAGTGTGAGGACGGCCGAAGGCGAACTCGAAAAGGTAGAAAAACCCAGCCGAAGGTGGACTTTCAAACAACGATATGTAGAATCGACAGATCTACAAAGATGACTCCGCCGGGGACCAGAGAAATCTAAACAGACAACTCTGCGGGGAAGTATAAGAAAGATCAACAAGAAGGACGAATCCACTGGTTGCGGTGTAATGTTAAACAACATCTCCTGAATCATGTTACTTTCTGTTGGGGAAAGAAATCGGCAAAGGCTAACAAACCCGGCTTATGCTTCGAATGCATATGTTTGAATTTTGTCGTAATGCTCCACACGAAGTGGAAATGCTACGCATTTGGGAGGATGCCATGCAAAGAAAATGCTTATGCAATGCAAAAGAGGCACTCCAGCAAAATAAATGCTGAAGACCAAGGCAGCTCCACTGGGGATGACAAACTAAATTGCCACTGAAACCAAGGAAATCCTGTTGAGGAAAACTTCTCCCTGCTGGGGAAGATCACAATCACCAATTCTACTGGAGATAGACGAAACTCCGAGAGAAAAACCCTCTCTGTTGGGGATGGATACTGAGAGTAGAGATGAGCCAAACTAACACTCCGGCTGGGTGCAAACCTCTTATATCCTGCTGAGGAGGACGATCCTCAATGACTCCGTTCGGGGAATTACTTCTTCATACTCTGCTGAGGAAAACAATCCTCGATACTAAAGCTACGAGTCAATAATACTGAACCTGCTTGGCGATGTTACTGGACTCAACCTGCTACTGAGAGACATCTGCAGCTTCACCCTGCTGGGGAACATCATCCACTATTAGCTAGCCTGCTTAATGATCGACGACGTCAACTCTGCTAGGGGATACCATCGAGCCTACTCATCTGCTGGAGATCAGACCACACCATTGCTGATGAGAAAAAACACTTCCTGACTAGCCGAGGAAAATGAGTGTTCAGACTCTGTGGGGAAATAACATCTTTATCCAAAGAAGGTATCACGTCAGTCTCTTGCTGGGGATGCTGAAACATCAACTCCTGTCTGCCTGCTAAAGGAGTAATCAAACACGACTTTAGCTGGGGAAATGATCCTCTGCACTCTGATGAGGAAGAGTAATAAATTGCTGAGGACGATCAGACTTCAAAGTTGGGGAGAGCTCTACTGGGGAAGCCCACCTGTCATCCTGCAAAACCAACAGAAAGGTCTACATGCAAAAATGATTACTTTGGTTATCATCATAGTGACTGTCGCCTAAGCAATTACTAATGTTTTCCAACTTGTTTCACAGAGCTCAACATTTTAGCATGTAATGTTTTTATAAAAAATATCGGACATTTTCACAAACAAAACAGGTAAAACAGAAAACAAAAGCTCTTTGACTGAAATGCAAACTTTATTGAATGAATTGGCCTGTAAATAGGCATTTACATCTGGAAGCAATTCCTGAAAAGAGGTAATTGCACAAAAAGTAAAAGAAAATACACATGTCGGCAATGTGGGGAACAGACATCCACCATGACTCGACTCAGCTATGACCCATATGACTCGCTTATCCGCAGATACTTTGGCCTTCGAAGAGACTGACTGGACTGATTCCTTTCCTTCGGACTTTCCAAGTGTGAACAGCAATCACAGATCGAACGCGGATCGTAGTCTTTGCTTTTAAATCCCTAACTTTTGCCTGGATCGCCCTTTTCGGGTTTTCAATCCACCGGGATACCCATTTTTGCCAAGGTTGCCTTTTCAGGTTTTCAACCTTGCGGGTTTATTCTTTTTCTTTTTATCCCTAATTTTTGCCCGAACCTTTTCTTTTTATGGTTCGCCAGGATGCCCCATTTTTGCCTGAACCTTCCTTTTATGTTCAGCGGGTCTTTTTTATGCAAAGTATTTTTTTACTACATCCGCGTTCACAGGGGACGTAAAATCTTCGTCATCCATAGTTGAGAGTAATAAGGATCCACCAGAGAAAACCTGTCTTACTACATATGGCCCTTCGTAATTCAGAGTCCACTTGCCCCTGTGATCTGTTTGAGGAGGAGTGATCCTTTTCAGAACTAATTCACCAGCTTGAAAACACCGAGGACGCACCTTCTGATCAAAGGCTTTCTTCATCCTGCTCTGATACAACCGACCATGCGCAATGGCTTTCAATCTCTTCTCTTCAATGAGGTTCATTTCATTCAGCCGGGAACGCACCCACTCAGCTTCATCAAGCTTCACATCTGTCAGAATTCTCAAAGAAGGAATCTCAACTTCTAATGGCAAGACTGCTTCCATGCCATACACCAGTGAGAAAGGAGTTGCCCCAATCGAGGTGCGTACCGAAGTACGATATCCATGCAAAGCGTAAGGCAACATCTCATGCCAGTCTTTGTATGTCACTACCATCTTCTGCACAATCTTCTTTATGTTCTTATTAGCCGCTTCAACAGCCCCATTCATCTTCGGACGATAGGGAGAAGAATTGTGATGTTCGATTTTAAAGTTCTGGCATAGCTCCTTCATCATCTTGTTATTCAGATTTGAACCATTATCAGTAATGATTCTCTCCGGGACTCCATACCGGCAGATGATGTCCTTCTTAATAAACCGGGCTACCACTTGTCTGGTGACGTTGGCATATGAAGCTGCTTCCACCCACTTCGTGAAATAATCAATAGCCACCAGAATGAAACGATGCCCATTAGAAGCAGTCGGCTCAATCTTTCCAATCATGTCGATGCCCCACATAGCAAAAGGCCAAGGTGACGACAAAACATTCAGAGGAGTAGGCGGCACGTGCACCTTATCAGCATAAATCTGGCATTTATGACATTTTCGGGCGTATTTGAAACAATCAGACTCCATAGTCATCCAATAATACCCCGCTCTCAACAATTTTCTTGCCATAGCATGCCCATTGGCATGAGTACCGAAGGAACCTTCGTGAACCTCTTCCATTAACAGGCCTGCCTCGTGTTCATCAACACAACGTAGCAAGACCATGTCAAAGTTTCTCTTGTACAACACATCATCCTTGTTCAAAAAGAAGTTTCCTGATAACCTCCTCAATGTCTTTTTATCCTTGGAAGATGCCCCAGCTGGGTACTCCTGACTCTTCAAGAAGACTTTGATGTCATGATACCAAGGCTTGCCATCTGACACCCCTTCAACTGCAAATATAAAAGCAGGTCTGTCCAAGCGCATGATTCTGATTGAAGGAGCTTCGTTCCAAAGATTCACTTTATACATTGATGACAACGTTGCCAACGCATCAGCCATCTGATTCTCTATCCGGGGAATGTGATGGAAGTCTACTCTGTCAAAGAAAGGTAACAATCTTCTGGCATAATTGTTATATGGAACGAGATTTACTTGACGAGTCTCCCATTCACCTGTGATCTGATTCACCACCAACGCAGAATCACCATAAACATCGAGGTTCTTGATTCTCAAATCAATTGCTTCTTCTAACCCCATGATGCATGCTTCATACTCCGCCTCATTGTTGGTGCATATGAACGCTAATCGGGTAGTGAAGGGTATATGAGAACCCTGTGGAGTCGTAATGATTGCCCCAATTCCGTTACCGTATGAATTAACGGCTCCATCAAAAACCATCTTCCACTGAGACCCAATCTCAGGTCCTTCATCAGGCAAAGGCTCTTCACAATCCTTCATCTTCAGATACATGATATGCTCATCCGGAAATTCAAACCTCATCGGTTGATAGTCCTCGATTGGCTGTTCAGCAAGATATTCTGACAAAACACTTCCCTTAATGGCTTTCTGGGAAACATACTGAATATCGTACTCTGTCAGAACCATCTGCCAACGGGCTATTCTACCGGAAAGTGCTTGCTTCTCAAACACATACTTGATTGGATCCATCTTCGAAATCAAAAGGGTTGTATGGTTTAACATATACTGCCTCAAACGCTTAGCGGCCCAAGCGAGTGCACAACATGTTTTCTCCAGCATCGAGTATCTTGACTCGCAATCAGTAAACTTCTTACTCAGGTAATAGATGGCGTGCTCTTTTTTACCTGACTTGTCTTGTTGACCGAGCACACAACCCATTGAATTCTCAAGAACCGTGAGATACATAATCAAAGGCCTTCCTAGCACTGGCGGCATAAGGACCAGAGGTTCCTGCAAGTATTCTTTAATCTTTTCAAACGCCTTTTGACAATTTTCATTCCACCTGACCGCTTGATCTTTTCTTAGCAACTTAAAGAATGGTTCACACGTGGTTGTGAGGTGCGAGATGAACCTAGCAATGTAGTTCAATCTCCCCAAGAAACCACGAACCTCTTTTTCTGTTTTCGGCACAGGCATTTCTTGTATGGCTTTTACCTTTGCAGGATCAACCTCAATACCTTTTTCACTAACAATAAACCCCAACAATTTTCCTGATCTCACCCCGAAGGTGCACTTGTTCGGATTCAACCTCAGTCTGAATTTCCTTAACCTTTCAAATAACTTCTGGAGATTCACCAGATGTTCTTCTTCCGTCTGTGACTTCGCAATCATGTTATCAACATAGACTTCAATCTCTTTGTGAATCATATCATGAAAGAGAGTCACCATCGCCCGCTGGTAAGTTGCCCCTGCATTTTTCAATCCAAAGGGCATCACTTTGTAGCAGAAAGTTCCCCACGGTGTTATGAATGTTGTCTTCTCCATGTCCTCTGGGGCCATTTTGATTTGGTTATACCCAGAGAAACCATCCATAAAGGAAAACACAGAATACTGAGCAGTATTGTCAACTAACACGTCAATGTGAGGGAGCGGGAAATCATCCTTTGGGCTGGCTCTATTCAAATCCCTGTAATCAACACACATCCTGACCTTCCCATCCTTCTTAGGTACAGGCACGATGTTAGCAACCCATGGAGGATAATTTGTTACGGCAAGAAAACCGGCGTCTAGCTGTTTTTGAACCTCTTCCTTGATCCTGACAGACATCTCCGATTTAGTTCTTCTCAACTTTTGCTTGACCGGAGCACAACCTTCTTTGAGTGGTAGCCGGTGTACGACGATATCAGTATCGAGCCCAGACATGTCTTGGTAAGACCAGGCGAAGATGTCCACATACTCACGGAGCATTTCAACCAATCTTCCCTTGACACTGTCTTCCAATGCAGCCCCTACTCTTACTTCCTTTCTGGCGTCCTCGGTTCCCAGATTCACAATCTCAATTTCCTCATGATGAGGTAGGATGACTCTCTCCTCTTGCTTCAACAATCTGGCCAACTCTTCGGGCAGTTCACAATCTTCGTCAGTCTCTTCTTCAGCCTGATAGATTGGATTGTCAAAGTCATACCGAGCTATAGCTGAGTCATGATCGGTGTCATCTGAACAAAAAGACCTGCAATGATTGATGAGGTATGTTTTATTATGATGCAACAAAAGAAACACATTGCCATTTTGATGTGGGTTTTTAATGCATAAAAATAAAAATAGAAAGACAGAGATCAAAATATTTGAGTGTGAAAAGTCCTTTATTGATGATAAAGCAAAACATGCGACAGTTAAAAGCCCTACAAACAGAATCACTACGTCTTGGGCAGAACGTAGGATTAACAAAATAAGAAAACAAAGCAATTACTCGAAGCCTGTCACTTGAACGATTTTCTCGGAAGACCAGTTGTGCAGACTTTCCTCTGGGACGCAAGGACGGATCCAGCTATCCATGTCACAATCACTGTCTCCTTCTTCTTCAATAGCATTAACTCTGTCGAAGAAAACTCCAGCGCTAGTGAAACGGACTGGGCCATAGAATTTTGGGGAATCCTCATCTCTTTTGGATGGCTTATATCCCAATCCATAAGTATCCTTCTTTTTCTGGACTTCAACCACCTGGCCCCACCTCTGTGAGCTACCAGCTTCAACCACAGCTTTGGCGTCTCTCAATGAAGACATGGAACCCTCAGGTTGATTTGCCACTACGGGCTGTATTATAGCTTCAGACTGAACAACTTCTTCATAAACTTTCACCTTCTCAAATCCCTGGCACAGCGTCTCATGGATTTCACCATCCACTTCCACGTATTTGAAGGTTGACAGCTGACTGATCATTATCTCTTCTTCTCCGCACACTGTCACTATGTGACCATCAACCATATACTTCAGCTTTTGATGCAAAGTGGAAGTTACAGCACCTGCCCCATGGATCCAAGGACGACCCAATAAACAGCTATACGCTGGCTGAATATCCATAATGTAAAACGTTGCATTAAAGATTTCCAGTCCAACCTTGATCGGAAGCACAATCTCGCCAAAAACAGACCTCTTCGAGCCATCAAAAGCTCGCACCACCAAGTCACTTGGTGTACAAATCAAACCACGAGTATCTAACTTCATCAAAGCTTTCTTCGGCAGTACATTCAAAGATGACCCGGTGTCAACTAAGACATGTGACATCAGCGAGCCACGACATTCGATCGAAATATACAGGGCATTGTTATGATTCCTTCCAGCAGAAGTCAAGTCAAGATCTGTAAAACCCAGGCCATTACCCGCATTCACGTGAGCCACAACCCCCTCTAACTGATTGACAAATATTTCCTGCGGTACATAAGCCATGTTCAAAACCTTCAGCAATGCATTTCTGTGTGCCTCAGAGCACAATAGTAAAGATAGGATGGAAATTTTCGATGGAGTTTGGTGAAGTTGATCAACAATTTTGTAATCACTTTTCCTGATCAATCTCATGAACTCCTCTGTATCTTCTGAGAAGGTATCCCCACCTGGCTTTGTCATAGAAGTATTTGCTTCCTGCCTCTGTACAGATTCATCCATTATCTGTTTACCTCTGTCTTGTTTTGAACTGCCAACTTGATCCTCAGACGGAATGAAGACTCTACCACTCCTAGTGATAGCATCAGTCTCAACTTTAACCCCTGAACTAGAACCCACTGGTGAAGTATTCATTAACTCTTGCTTTTGTCCATTGACAAACGCCTCTGCACCGTAATTCCACGGAATGGCCTTAGAACTCTCATATGGAATGGGTCCAGCCCTTGTGATAATGACTGGGGTGGTCTTGCTGGACCAGAAATAGTAATTGTTTTGAATGGAATAGTGATAGTGGCAACCTTCTCACTAACAACCCCTTCTTGCTGATTACCTCTGTCAAACTGTAACCAGCCCTCATCAATCATACTTTGAATACCCATCTTCAATGAGTCACAACCATTAACCTTTGTCAAATAATCTGTGCAGTTCTCATCACAACCCGGATAAACATCACCTTTCAACATCCTGTTCTTGACCACAGCCAACGGAGTCTTCAGCTCTTCAACATCCATGATCAAATTCAAAGCTTCGCCTTCCTCGATTATCGCATTCACCTTCGGCCCATTATGATTAGGCATCGGGTTTTGTACAACATTGGGCCCATCATTGGCAAAGTTGATAGCCTTGGAATCCACAAGATCTTGAACTGTGTGCTTAAAAGCTTTACAGTCTTCAATGTAGTGTCCGGGCGCTCCAGAGTGAAAGTCACAGTGGGCGTTAGGGTTATAACCCGGAGGTGGATTACCGGTGGGAGGAGCTAGAGTTCTCTTCTGTACCAGTTGTAACTGTAGCAAATGTTGAAACAACTGAGGATAAGGTAGAGGTGGGGTATCAAAATGCCTGTTCTGCCTAGGCCTTGGCTGATACTGACGTGGAGCCTGACCCTGATTAGCGTTGTTCCTCTATTGTTGTGGTGGAGGTAACATCACTGGGATGGTTACCGATGCTACTTGTTTATTACTGCCCTGACGCTGTTTCCCTTTTCCCCTGTGGGATGATACAATGTTGGTCTCTCCTTTCTTCTTATAATTATCAAACGGCTTCTTTCCCTGTCCAGAGGACGATCCATCACCACTAGAAACCTTTCCAGCCTTAATTCCGACCTTTATCTTCTGTCCAATAGCAATCACATCTGCAAACTTGCCTAGAGAACAAGGCAAAAGCTTCTCGTAGTAGTGTTTAGGCAGTGTGTCCATGAACATATCCAGCATCTCTTTCTCTAGCATTGGTGGTTGCACCCTAGCCGCCAATTCACGCCACCTTTGCGCGTATTCTTTGAAACTCTCATCATTCTTCTGGGACATGCTCAACAGCTGAGTTCTGTTGGGAGCCATGTTTGTGTTATACTGATAATGCTTGATGAAAGCTGCAGCTAGCTCTCTCCAGGTACGAACATCTCTACTTTCTAGCCCCATGTACCATTCCAAAGACGCGCCAGACAGGCTGTCTTGGAAAAAGTGCATCATTAACTTTTCATCCTTGGCGTGAGCAGCCATCTTCCTGGTATAAGCCTTGATATGAGTTCTAGGGCAGGTAGAACCATTGTACTTTTCTAGTGTGGGAATCTGAATCTTATGTGGAATAACAATATCAGGGACCAACCCTAGGTCGTCCAAATCTATTCCCAAATCATCCTGTTTCACCACTCCCTTCAATTGAGCTTCAATTAAACGGATTCTTTCATCACTTACCACAGGAAGGGCAGCATCTAAATTCTGACTGAAAAGACATCGTCCTGTTGATCATCAAAATGATGGCCATGGATAGCCCGAACAGTACTTCCCTCTCCAACCACTGTAGGAATACCACCCTGTCCACCAGCACCAACTCCGCCCGGAGGAATATTACGGGTAAGAAGACCACCGTGTAAGATACCATTTTTGTCGACCTGCGCCACCAATGGCTGAACCAGAGTTCTGAATTCATTCTGACTTTGCACCACACCCTGCATCATTTCCATGAACTGATCGATGCGAGCTTGCATAGCGGCCATATCTGCCTGAACTTTGTCCATCACTCTGTTTTGATTGAGCCTGGTAGAATAACGATGAGTTGGTTGATCAATCCTGACTGAGAAAAAAAGAGAGAGCATAAGAAAAACCAGAGAAACCAAGATAACCTGCAATGCAAAAATGATTATGATTATGCAAATGCAAATGCAACATGTTTGTATATTCGCAGGGCGATCCACCCCTTGATTCTAGTTTAAAGATAAGATAGGATGAAACTGCTGCTCATATAAATCAGAGTGAATCACTGTCAGAAATTACAACCCAAGGTACCAAAAAAATAGCCTGAAACAAAAATAAGCAGAGGTCCCAGCCAACAATTCTGGTGGTGACCCAAAATACAAAGAAAGAACAAAGTACAAACTACTGAGTAGAGTTCCCTTCAAGGATCTTGCACCGTATGAGGGCCACTACCTGAGCTAGAGCACTCCCACTTAGACCTCTTCACTCCTGCTTGTATTTTCAGCTCTTCTATGGTTGCTATGGCTTCTTTGAGCCGTTCCTCGACTGCGTGTCTTCGGAACGTCCCTGACAAGATCTCCTCGTCCTTCTTCCTGAGCTTCAACTTCAGACTCTCAATCTGCTCCAAATGCTTATCTTCTTTCTGCTTGTTGGCCGTGATTGCAATATCTCGGTAAGCATTGAACCTGTGAATCTTCGCCCAAGCCTTGGCTAAGTCATCCTTCTTGGATTTGAGAGTCTTGCAAACGCCTTTTAGAGCTCGTCCTACCATTTTCCTAGCTGCTATCTCTTCAACCAGCTCCTTTTCTTTCTCAGCGAGACGTTCTGTCTTCAGCTTGGCAATATGAACAGCCTCACCTCGCTCATGTTTCAACTGGTAGATTTCCTTTTGCAACTCACGGTTCTCCTCTCGGAATTTCTCCTTTTCAGCCCATAATTGGTTATACTTCTCCATCTCAATCATGGTTGGAGGTTCAATCAGCAAAGGGTAAGAGGGAGGTTCCCTGCAGAATGGCAAAAGTACACTCTCTACTCTGCTCTGAACCCAGTCTTCATACGCAGGAAAAGCTTTGTTGTTACACTTTCCAAAAGAAGTCTTTCCTTTCTTATGGCGATCTCTCCAAGCGTTTGCAGCTTCTTTCAACACCTCCAGATTGGCTTCCTCACCCAAAAATAGAGACTCTTGCACATCTTGGCCTTTTGGCGGCTCTTTTAAAGCATACCCAAATTGCCTAATAGCAAGAATGGGGTTGTAGTTAATTCCCCCCTTCCTTCATATTAAGGGTACGTTTGGGTAACCTCCATAACTAACCAGGATCTCTCGGCCCAACAAATCACGATTGATCCAAACCAAGTTGTCAGCCCTTAACCCCATTAATCTCTTTGCCCAATCTAAAGTTCCTTTAGTGTCTTCGAATGCCCCAGATTTGGGAAGACGATCAGCAAACCACTTATAGAAAATTGAAGCACAACAATAAAGAGGTCCACCTCTCCTTTTCTCATTCTTATAGTGCATCGAATAATACAGATCCCCAAGCAAGGTAGGTACCGGATTCTTCGTGGTGAATATCCGGACAGCATGTGCATCTACAAAATCCTTCACATTAGGGAATAACGCCGTTCCATAAACACACATAGCCAGAATTGCATTGAACACTGCCCAACACTTAGCCTTAGCACAAGTAGCAGCCTGTTCGATCAAAAACTTCGTGTGAAAACCTTGATAACCCCCTTTACTAGCAATATTTTTCTTCAACAGTGACTGATCCAAACGTAAAGTAGCAGCAACCCTTTCCAGATCAGGAAACTCCTTAGAAGGATAGAAGGGAGCTCCCTCTTTGGCCGAAACCTCCAAAATAAGAGCAAATTCTTCCAACGTTGGAGCCAAAAGATAATCAGCAAATAAAAAACACCGGAGTTGAGGGTCATAGAACTGTGCCAGAGTGTGCAAGGCCCTGAACTCATAGTTGGTAACATTCCGGGCGAAGCTCAGAATCCTCCCATATTCTCCTCTGAAATCTGCCAATACCTCAGGTTTTGCCATAGCCGAGATCTTGTGCACAGCATCTAGGTGAAGCTCTGGGAACTTGTACGGGATGATGTTCTTTCTTTCTTCAGTGCTAATACTCATCATGGACAGTCTTCAGACAACCGGAATCAAGGTTAGGATGCAACCCTACAAATGAACAAACATGTCAGAATGCAAAAAGATGATGCAAAATGCAGGCATGGGATCAAGGTATCCAAAATGCTCAAACTGCTGCTGTTCTGCTGACTGAATAAGACCCAGAATACCAGAAACCCAAAAATCTAGAATAACAGCCCAATCAAACTGCCAGAATGCCAGGATAATAATAGTACACTGATGAGAAACCCAGAAACCAAGTAGGTTGAAGGTCTCGGTTACCTGCAAACCTGCAAACACCCATCCCCTCTCACATGTGGGTACTAGGATGTTCAGTATCCCGGGCTCTCAGGTCGAGAAATGATGATACGTTCACCATTTCTGGTTTGGCATCATCATCAAAAGAGGAGGCCTCAACCGATTCTCCAAAACAAAAGATCCGCAGCTTCAGAGGTTTGAGAAGCAATAGCACATTCAGCCCAAAGGATACAATGCTATCGCCAATCAAAGAGGCCGTCCGCTGATTCACTACAAAAGGGAAATCCTATAGCAAGTTCCCAGCATTGGGTCCTCGGATCGAGAATGTGCAATGGGTTTGCCACAGAACGTGGGCTGCCACTGTCACATCTCGGGAGGAGTGCCACAACTGAGTCCTCGGGAATGGTCGCCAGAGTCGACAGCTTTCCAGGTTATATTCCATCGTCTGCCCCAAATGGACAGGACAGAATATTACCAAGAAAACCTCGTCTGGATGTGGAGTTTTCATGTATACTTCGTCTGGCCAAATGCCAAACAAGTCACACTACTTTCCACGCTAATCATAGGTGTATGCTCAAGCCTTGGTATTGGGCTTTTCTCTCATGAATCCAACCCACCCTGCAAACAGAAAATCCAGCAGCAGAACAGCACAGCAATATCCAGTATGACAGTAATAATATGAAATGCAATGCAATAAAAGCTGTAAAAATAGTAAAGCAGTAAAGTAAAAATACAGTAAACAGTAATACAGTAATATACAACAAAGCAAAGCACCATAAAAACAAACACCCAGAAAAAAAACAGACAAGCGCTAGGATTGACTCGCTAAAGGGGATGGACCAGCAAGAGGTCAACCAGAGTCCCCAGCAGAGTCGCCAGCTGTCGCTCCCGAAAGATTCGCATCTAACGGTACAAACGCGAGAGTGGCGCAAAAGAACACAGAGTCGCCAGCAAAGTGTATTTATCCCAAGAGAGGGAAAGGAAACACTGCGTAAACCTGGAAGGAGGGAAAGAGCACAGTCACGCGACCGAGAGAACGGGTACGGGAGTCGGTTACGCGAAGGGAAGGTGTTAGCACCCAACACGTCCATCGTACTCGATGGGATCCACGCTTGTTGTCTGCATCAAAGGGTGTCGTCGACTGGAACTCCACTGCTACTGGACCGGTAAAAAGAACGAGAACGGAAAGAAATGAAGAAACAAATGTAGGGAAAATAAAAGAAGTGCTCGCATGGGCCCTACCCCACTGCCTACGTATCTCATCGGGAGCATGAGAATCAGAGCGACGTAGTTCCCCTCACTAGGGGTGGATTGTGTTTTTAGGGAACGACTTACGTTCTAGCTCAGGTGTTGCCGTCTTGCGAGAGAACGAGTAGGAGCACGTTCGTACGTTGAGAGTGAGTGAGATGAGAAAAGAATTCCCGAAGGAAAGACGTTGTTGTTTGTTGAAGTTTTTTAGACAGAAGTGTTTTTTAGTTAGCTTGTAACTTGCATTGCACCAAAGTCTATCGTGCGGGAACGAGTGAATCGCATGGTCTCCCCCAAATGGAACGTATGCTAAACACTCTAGAAGAGGAGGGGGGACCCCTCGTTCTTCATTTCCTACATTTAAGGCTCGGACGCAATACTCGTTAACTTTTATTACGTGTTTTGAAGAAGTTTTGAGATGAGAAGAGAGAGGACACAAAGGAAACTCTAAAGGGAAACTATGAGTCCTAATGCTATCATGCATGAAAATCCTAGGGTTTGTGAGGTTTAGGAGAGAAACAAATACCTAACCTAATGCTAATCCTACTCCAAGCTTAATCAGAAATTAAGTTGGACTAGGTAGCTCTAAGGGGGAAGGAATCCAAGACTTAAACAAGTCTTGAGATTCAAGGGAAGAGAAAGAGTGAAAGAGATGAAGAAGAAAGAGAAGGATAAGATGAGAAGCAAGATGGGGCAGCAAGTACATCATAATCATCATGTCCAACTCAAGTCAATCAATATGTTTCAAAGATCAAACAAACACCTCTCAAACACACAAGTGAAAGCACACAAGAAAAGATGCAAGTAAACTTGAATTAAGATTCACAAATTCACACACTAAGGCCTCATACAAAGATGACATGAACAATATAAGATGAAAGTGAAACCAAGTCAGAATTCAATTCATATCATGATCATCTAATCCAAACATGCAAGAATGCTTCACATTATGATGCATTATGAGCCAAAGAAACCACAAAACCAATGATGATGATATGCATCACATAATTCAAACCATGAAGACAAAGTGAGATGAAAACCAAGCAATGAACTCAAGGGGTAGTAGCATACACATTAACATCATGCCAAGATCAAACTCAAGTCATACAAGATTAATCACCAAGCAACACATCCAAAGCGTGTATCAAAATTTATCAAAGCAACCACTTACTATTCATGCAAGCAAGCAAAGAAACATGTGAAGCAAGGAGTGAGAACATGTCACATAGAGCACCTTAAACCAAGAGGGTCAGAACCTCTAGCATGTCATACAAATCAAACAAAAGGTTTCATTCATGAATGGATTCACACAAAGAAGCAATCACAAGATTAGGTTGAGCATTCCACAAAGTTCAAGTCCAAAACAACATCCACTTAGAAAATCAAGAACAAATTGGAAAATGATCAAATGAGGATGATTCCAAAGCCACAAGTAAGCTCAAACAGAATGTGATCATACCATAAAAACATCCTAAGCATCATTCCATTACAAGTAAACAAATACACTCAAACTAGGTCAAGTGTCTAAGCATGCCTCAACCAAATTCAAACCACAAGTGAAAATCAACAAAAAATAGCAAAGTTGTCCAATAAATTCCCAAAAAATAATCAAAGGCAAGTTTAAACATCCAATTAACAATTGAAAAATAATCGGAACAGAACTAGATCAATAGCATGTTCAAAAGAGCTTCACAAGATAAGGTATGCAAGTGATCGTGTATGAACCGAGGAGCATCAAAAATCACATGAAAAACAATTAAAGGTGATCACCAAGGCAGAAAGATAACATTCAAACATTTCTCATCCACATGTCAATACAAGGAAAAAAATCGGCTCAAGAAGGCATGGCAAAGTCATCAAACATGAGTATTAATCACAAGGGCTAACATGAAAGACACTTTGAAAAAGAAAATCGGAATTAATTATTAAAACAAATGGAAAATAAAAATAAAATTCATAGAAAATTAAATAAGACATTAAAATACGTTCATGAATTTTTTTGGATTTTTTTGATAAAATAAAGTATTTTTTAATAATTAAAAAAAAGTAACGAAAATAAAAAAAGAAAATAAAAAGTAAGTGTTAACATGGAGGGTGCATTAGTAATGGAAACAAAGAAGCTACGGGTTGGGCCGGTACAGGGGGGTGCAAGGAGAAATTTCGGAGGCCCATGAATAGAAGTCACATGTTCAGAATTTATTTTATGAAAAGAAACAATTGGAATAAGTTGTAACAAGTGTTATGTAGACTAGATATCAATAAGTCACTTTTTTTTTTAAGACGCTAAAAGACAAAATAAAACACCAACCAACCAAACGCCGCCACGCGTCCTTCTTCTTCCTTTCTCATGCAAAAATGCAGCAATATAACATGTAAAAATGCAGAATTTCGGATTTCCAACAAGAGCAACCATCAAACTTCAAATCTCCATAACTCACTCAATTCTCAACGAAATCAAACAAAATTTAAACCAAAATTGGAGTACAAAGAACAAGGATCATCATTGTACCATTATTTTCTCAAAATACACAATTAAACACAAAGAAAAATGGATCCAAAGTCATGAGTTCAACATGATTTCAAGTATTCAACAAATTCAACGAACTCAGATTCAAACAAACAAACAAATGCCATCATTTCAGGCTCCTCCAGATGCATGATCAAGATTAACGCATTTAGATCTACATGATGATGGATCAAAAGTTTGAGGAAAGTTTACCTAGTGGAGGCAAGTCCACTGCTTCTTCAATGCTTCAAACAAGATCACTAAAAGCTGCAGAATACCTCCTTGAACCTTGTAGATTATGAATCGAGACTCAAATTACTCAGAATGTAGCTACAATTTCTCTACCAGATCCGAGTTAGTGATGAAGAAATATGAAGTTGCAGAACCTCCAATGGTGGATTCAGATGGTGATTCTTGCAAACAGAAGCAAGATAATGCTTGATGGATGATGATTCAGCCAAAGAAAACTCAAAATCTCTCAGGAATTGCAGGATTCGAAAATGAGAAGTTGAGAGAAAAGTTGATTCAGATCTGAAAAGTGTGGTGAATGAGGTGATTTTTGGAGTGAATTAGCTTATATATGGTGCATTTAGGGTTGGAAATTGGTTTGGCAACAAAGCAGAGGATTGAAGTTTGGTTGTTGTGGTTCGGAGAAAGAAAATGAGAAATGGCACATGTGCGAGGTAGGTTCGGGTAAGCTCTTGGCAAGGGTGGTTTTTGGTTTGGATTTTGGAGTTGGAATCAGGTGTGAAGTTTGTGATGTGAGCTGGACAAAAAGAGGACGTGCTGAGCAAGTTTTTTCTCAATGTACAAATCTCATTTTTGGTACATATTTGAAATTGGTCATGTGCATAGCATGTGTGCTTAGCCATTTTTAGCAAAAAAAATCACAAGTGGGACCAAGAGAAAATCATATGATAATGCACATCAGTTTTGGCACGATTTCACAAACTTTCAAACATGAATTTGAGAAACAATACAACCTCCATAGAAGCCACTTTTGACAAGCTATTACTTGGTGTACAAGGGTCCATATCCTACAAACTTGGTAACAAATGAAAGCATGGAATGTGATGAGCAAGTTTGGTGCCCAAAACATTTTGAAATAGGGCCTGTACAATCATGCAAAATCCCTCTGAAATCGTGTCCACAAACTGGTCCAAAGACTTAGAGAAAATTTCTAATTGTTGGAACTTTGTAAGTTGCAAGTGTCTCACTTTAATCAACCATAACTTAATGTATAATGATTCAAATGAAGCAAACTTGGACTCTTTGGAAAGGTGAGATTTCCCTCTACAATTCTTATGTTAGAAGTTTCTCAATCCAAGACTTGGAAGTCAGTCGAAATTGGCCATGAACATTGATGTACCAAACTGTCAAAAGTAACTTAGAAAAAAAATTCTAAGTTTTCCAAATTTCCAACTTGAAACCTCCATCTTCAAAACATCATAACTCTCTCAAAAATAATCCAAATGAGACAAACTTTACATGGTTGGAAAGTTTGGAACAAGCTCTAAAACTTTCATGTTTGAAGAAAAATGAAATGAAGCTTTTATCATGATGGAAATTGGCTTGGAAGATGGCTGAATTCATGTTAGAACTTTCCAAAAATAGCTACTCCTTAAAAACCTAGATTTCCAAAAATAGCAACTTTTCCACATTTTTGATTTTTCATGAATCCTTGAACATTTCTTGATCAAATCTTGTCCATGGACCATATTTGACTTGAGAATCATGATGTTGACCTCAAAAAAGTCAGGGGTTGACTTTTTCCCTGCACAGTTGACTTTGTTCCCAATTCTCCTGATTTTGAAATTTTTGATCAATTGAAAACCTTCTGAAACAAATTAATGGGCAATCTTCCATCCTTAGACACTTAAAGACATAAGGAAAACCATGAAATCAAGTCTTGCCCAAAAAATCATAAATAAACTGATTTTATGGCAAACCCTAATTTTGGCTCCTCTGGTTAGGAGAAATCAGCACATCCTCCAAATTCAAATTCCTCTGAGTATGATGTGTGTCATGTCCACCAATTATGATATGTGCCATTTGGAGATAATAAACAATCAAAGAGCTTGCTCATTAGAGGGTTAGATCTCAGAATCTCCAAAACCCTAATTTAGGAAATCAGGTTAGGAGAGTGTGATTCCTTTGAATTCTCTTGCCAATCTTGATCTTGTGATGAGATGATGGACCAATTAAGACACCTTGAGGCTTAAGGCTCCTTTGTGGTTCAAGAGCTGATAGCATCAAGAATTTTCTCTCCTCTTAGCCCCTTGGACAATACACATAAACTGTTGCTTGAAACCCTGAAAACCTCTTCTTCCCTTGAGTTAAGCCAAGTACCTTGATCCCATGCTAAGAACCAATGATATGCACAAATGCTAATGCAAGAAATGCAAAGAAACAAAAGCCAGTTAGTATCAAAAACAAAAGGGCAAATTTTGAGGTGCTACACTATCTTAACTTCTTTAAGTTATCCCTCTTAAGTGAGGCTAGCTCCATAACTCTCCTCCTTAACCCTCTTTGTTCCCCTCCTTCCAAAGGAAATACTCTCTATTGACTTTTAAGTCATAGATAGCTCATTACCCTCTTGGCCTCATTAGACTCATCCCTTATCCTCATTAGGATCATCCCTTGGCCTCATTAGAGCATCTTCTACCTTTAACCTAGTTAGGTTCCCCTCTTGTGAGCACTATCATCATAGTTGCTCAATTCCCCCCTTGGCCTCATTAGAGCCACTTACCTTATAAATTAGGATCCACCTAGAGTTCTTTAACTCTATGTGAGCATCATCATAATAATGTTCCTTTCCCCCTTGGCCTTATTAAATCCATTCACCCCTTAACTTAGAACTAAGATAAAGTTCTTAAACTCTATGTGATTCTCATCATCATGAGTACTCACTTACCCTTTACAACTTAGACCTAGAGAGTTCTTTAACTCTTTATGAGTATGATACTCATTCCCCTTGGAACTTTGGCCATAGTCAATGGCTCCCCATCCTTAGTTAGGTGAACTATGAATGCTCTGATTCTTTAGTCAGGATACGTAGGCACGAGATGCAACGTCTTGGCGAGCATACTTAGTGTATATACCATAGGTCTTTACCTTACCCTTAGTAGATTCCTTAGCAGGCAAACATAACATAACACAAATACAAACAAGAGGTTCCTGTAGGGTACTACAGATACTTAGGGTGTTAATACCTTCCCTTAGTATAACTAACCCCCGATCTCTTAGTTGTGTCTTCACATAGTGCAATTAGGGTTTTCTTCGATCTTTACCTTTTCCTTTGGATAAATCAAAGCTCGGTGGTGAACTTCAATGATGTGTGATTCAAGTTAATTAAATAGCTTGATATCTGATTCTCACCGCAACAATCATGTTTAGATTTGTGTTCTTTTTATCCTATTGTACCTGTTAATTTCTGTGAATTTCCTTTTATTGTACTTTATTTTGATTTTTTTCTGATGTACTTTATCTTTATTCCCCGTGCGTTTGTAATTGCCTGTTTTGGGTTTTTGAGTTTTCTAATGAATTTTGCTATTCCATTCATACAGTGACTTATTCTGTTGTTTGAGAAGCTATAGTGGATGATACTGATCACTTATACCAGATGCTTGAAAGTCCTCTACTTAAGTCACCCTGACTGTGTGATACTTCTATAAAAGAATCGGACGCACTGTATTTGAGTACTATTGAGAGTGGAACAATGTTGTCATGACCAAGAGTAAAGTGTATTGATCAAAGAGACACGATGGAAGTTGTCAGTTTTACCCGTTCTGGTGAGTTCAGAAAAAGCCAAACACTTATTCCACCATGAGAGAAATGCCAGGTATGTCTTTATCTATCATGGTTTGCGCACGTCCTTTATAATTGTTAACTGGATAATTACACACACTGAGGCACTTTTTTGTTTATCACCTAGAGCCTTTCAAACCATCTCATTATAATTATTATTATCCTTCGTTTACCCCTGTTTGAGCCTATACCCCTTTGTTTATTTTACACCCGCAATTATTAACCCATGGCCCAATTATTTTCCCTACCCTGTTCAAAGTATGTGTTATTGTTCTGATATCCATGTTCAGTTTTAAGTTTGGGGTTGTTGTTGGAATGGAAACCTTTAAGTTTGGGGTAGCTATGCAGTCAATAAAAGTAAAACAAGGTGAGTGAAAAAAAAAAAGAGAATTTTTTTTGAGAAAAAGAAAATAAGGAAAAGAAGGGAAGAGTTTTTCCAACTTCTAAAAAAAAGAAGAAAAAAAATACACTCGCCAAATGACTTTAAAGTCCCCATAAAAGCACGAATGAATGAACATGGTGACAAGAATGATCTCACGTACTCTGAACCGAGAAACCTTGTTTTCCTTTTTATATCCCGCCTTAACCCAAGCCCCGTTATAACCCAAAGACCTCAAAAAGTGTGTGTTTTGTGCATGTTGATAAGAGTAGAGGATTTGTTCAAACATTTGATCTGATATTGCTTACTTTGATTTGAGCGTGAAAGCACTTTAACCCCGAGAGATGTGGTGAGAGTTTGAAATAAGTTGACAGGTAAAGTAGTGTTTCCAAATGAAAGTGTTCTGAATAACTGGTTGTGATTGACAAAGGAAAGCCAAAGGTAGTAACAAGAGTTCAGTGCGAAAGGTTTCAGAAGTCTTATGGTAAGTCATGTTTTACAGTAAGGTTGGGGTGACATGATCTATTTTGTGTAGAATGTTACTTAAGGACAAGCAACAAGCTAAGTTTAGGGTTATGATCAGTCACCATTTGTGCTATAATTTTCATTATTTTGTCAACATTAATCTAGGTGATCTGTATGAATTGGCTCGTGTTTTATCAGTAATTTGATTTATTTTCAGTAAGGTTTAGTGTGTCATAAATTATGAGTTTCTCAAGGATATTTCACGCTTTTAGTATGTCAGCAGGTCAAATACAGGTTTGGGAACTCAGAGGATCGAGTACGGGATGCAAAACCGAGCCAGAGCGAGAAAGCAGTGAAAAAAGTGAAGAAAACGCAAGTCTGCTGCACATACGCTTAATACCCCAATTGTTACGCGTATGGACATTTCTCTTACCCGTATGATACGCAATTGAACAAAGAAGTGAAAATTTCATGCTTCTGCCCATACGCGTAACAATTTGGGCAATACACGTATGGGTTTGTCTGATTGGCCGGCCCATATGCATTACGCGTAGGGTACCTAGTACGTGGAGAAGACATTACGCGTAATAGTCTTGTCATTACACGTAATGAAGCCCAAAATAGCTGAAGGCTCAGAAGCTGACTATTTAGTCCCAAAATGCGATTTTTCAAGGGTTGGACGATTTTTTAGAGCAAATAAGCGTTTTCAAGGCTGGAGAACTCAGGCTTTCAGATTGGATTCGTATTTTCAAGAGTGTTTCACGATTGAAGATTGATTCCGTCCGATTTCTGTAATGACAACACTTTCTTCTTCGTTTTTAATTTTTGTTATGGATAGCTAAACCCCTCATTGCTAGGGGTGACCCTGATTCTAAACGTAACGAATTCATATTATTTAATGCAATGACAATTTAATTTTCATAATCGTTGATCTGTTCTGATCTCTGTTCTTAATGCTTTAACCGTCGGACAAACGAATTCTGAAGTATATGAGTAATTTAAGCTGGACAGTGATTAATTATTGATCTGAGTAAGAACATCTGATAATAAATATGACCTAGGACTAGGGATACTTTATCTTAACTGGAATATTCTTGCTATCTGAATGCTTTATCAGTGCCGTAATTGCCTATGGACATAGTAATTAGGTTGTGCGTTCAAAGATCTTTTTACTAAGGACTTAGGATTAGATGCTCTTGAGAACCGGTAATCAATTGTTGTGAATTATGTTATTGCATTGATAAGTCGAAATTGTTGCAGAAAGAATTATTCACCAACCCTAGTAATCTATCCATATATGTTTAACGTTCAACTATTTTCTACTACTTTATTTTCTACCTACAAAAATTTCAATTTTAAAAACAATTCCCAAAAACCCCAAGTACTTTTTTGTTTAATTGAATTAGTATTAGAACTTATATTCCTATGCAGTCCTCGAGATCGATACTGGGGATAAAACCCCTATTTTAACTACAATCAGCAACAATAGTACACTTGCTATTTTACTGGTCAGACCTTTTTGAAGCGTTAATTCCATTTATTTCTGAGAAGATCAACTTATCTTACGATGATGCACCACAACATCAACTAAGACCCTGAAGTTTCTACTTGATGTCGTAACATCTGATCAGACATCCAGCTGAGGAATTCATCCCTTCCTTCTGCCACTTAGAAGAACCTCCTCCCTATAACAGAACAAGAGTTCCATGTTCTCATAGACTTGATTCAACAACCAAGTTTGAGTAGACAATCTTCATCCTACTTAATCATATCACAGGTATTCAAATCAAGCTCACACCTTGATGAATATCTCATTCACAACTCCAAAGAACTCAAACGCGCCAAGTCTAATTCTTCAGAAGAGAAGTAATCATAGATTACACCCCAACTATACCAAAGGAATGTCACTTTCCTTAAGTAGAGCAATCTGCAGAAAGTCAGAGATAGCTGCCACTTATCCTAGACCTCCAAGATGAGCAAGATCACATGCTTCTATGTACCTAGATCAAAAATAAATTGATCTAAGTTGTGCCATCACCAACACCATATTTTGGACAAGTCTCTTGCCAGGACACCTTCCAGATAAACTTCAGATGCTTCTAGTAACAACTGGAACACACCCGATGCACTCTAATACTCCTATATCAGAAATAAATTGATCCAAGAAATATTCATCAAGATTATGATGTCTTCTTCTTCATCTTCAACATCACCATTGTCTAGACCAGTTTCTTGCCAGGAAACTCTCCAGAGAACAGATGCTTCTGCCACACGAAACTGAAACTGATTCTTAGGTCAACACCCAAGATCCAAAAGCGTATGCAGTACCCCTCCCATGATTCTGCACAAACTTTGATGAAGAGATGTTTCAACATCTTGTTGAACATCAACAATTTTAAACTTCAAATACAAGGATAATCAATTAAATACTTGTGACTTTCACAAATAGAAATTAATCTTAAATCCTTGTCCAATAACCCTGTTTCACTATTGAACCCATACTTTAACAGATCACTCCATCAACACTTATCAAGTATTCAATCTTTGCAAGTATCTTCATTGACAAACAAAGTGTTGAGATACCAAAGTTGCCACCCTTGACTCAAGTAACTAAGACTCTCTCTTAACGAACCCTATTTACCTCAATCGTTCTAAAATCTCCATTCAGATTGGATTCATCCTTAGGATTAAGAAAGATGAATCCTTCCTTGCACTTTTGGACGGTGAAAATAAATCACCTCCACTTTCTTTAGATTTGTGTTTCACAGAAACACCCTCTAGTTAGAAGAGTAACTAGAAGACTTCAGATGCACGACGAACATGTATTTATGAGTGGACTTGAGAGAATTCTCAAGTGTCTTTGACAACTTAGTTGAACAATAATTTTTCAAATTCCTAGAGCAAGAACTTGATAAACCTAATCTCAACTCCCCTTCTCTTCAACTGAATTCAAGATGCACAATGGAACCAAGCTTCCAAGTACCAAGTCATCTTAACAAACATCTACCAACAACTCTCTCCATTACATCGTTCCCGACTTTGGAATAAAAGGATGTAAATATCTTTAAATATAGAAGCCAACAGTTGAGATCTTCCATCATTTGTCTTCAGTAACAACTCCAGAATCCCATAAATACCAAAGTTCTTCCATCAGAAACACATGCAGCGGAACCACCAAGGAACAAATTCAACATGCCCTAATAAGATGTCAGCACATCTTATAAGACACCCCAATAAGAGAACTAGCCACTTCTCCTGCAGTTATTGTAGAACCTCCTCAGAAAACATGAACAACCATCAAGTTGTTACCTTCAATCCAGAACATCTATCCTATCCATTAATACCCTTGAGTATGTTTGAGTTAATGATCTGATCTCCCAAACTCCTCCTTGTTTAAAGATCCAGAAAGTATCTCCCATAGATCTCATCCTGAAATAGACAGAATGCCTGCTCTGATACCAATTGAAATTCTGGCATTGCAGACAGTAGATGTCCTCACACATGTTAAGACATTGTTATGCATAATTAGTGAATAAGGAATAGAACAACAAACTGATATCCAGAATATCAGAAACTGCAGAAAGACGGATGTTTCGACATATGTTACAACATGTTAATCAAAACTGAGCTGTAAATTGCAGAATGATAAACAACACAGAATATGATAACCCAGTTCGGTGCAAATCACCTACATCTGGGGGATACCAATCCAGAAAGAATAATCCACTATCAGTAGTATAGTTTTATGTAAACAACCACTGGTTTATAGTAAACACCCACATTTACCTATCATTACTCAATGAAAACTTTATCTAAGAACTCCATCCTAGATAAGAGAAACCCATCTCACTCCCTAAATCACAACCTGTGATTATCTAATAGTTACAACAACTATATCATCCTATTGAAAGACACCTCTTTCAATACAAAGTTCAATCAAGCATCATTGACTAACAAGTTAACTTGGATTTGCTTAAAATCTTCATCCAAGAACAATACATGATTCATTACCTACGAGTTTCTGAATCTGTACAAGTACCTATGTCTACCACAATGTATCAACTCGATACAGAGGGAGACTTACAAGAGAAACCTATGACTCTCAAAACCTAAACCCTACTTTACAAAATAGGATTTCTAAGTCTATGTTATTCTCTCTCTCTCTCTTTTCTGCCTTAGGTCTTGGTCTTCTTTTACAGCCTTCTGCTACGTTGGGCTTCAAATCTTCTTTCCTTGATCCACTGCCAATCCCGCCTTGAATCTTGGAACAAATTTAAAAACAAAACTTGCATGATGTCGAATCTTTATGCTGTGACATTTCATTCGACATCTCTAGTCTGGGGCATAAAGCTTCATGTTGGAACATCTCTTCCAACATTATGTTTTTCCATAATTTAGTCAAACCATTTGAGCTTTCATTAATTATAAAAGTCTAAGTCTATATTAAATTAGAGAGATCAATTTTATTTATTCAAAGAGAGAGATAAATTACCTTTTAAATTATATTTTACACCATTTGTAAATTTTTTCTAACTTTATATGAATCATAAAAGAGTTTTTAGGTATTAACCAATAAATTTTATTCAAATTGAATACTAAAAGTTTATGATTTTTTAATATTTTTGTAATATAAATGTGTTAATTAAATTGATATATTTTATTTATAATTTAAAAATTATATTTAGTGGATTACCCACGAACCCAACCCAACCCATTGATGAGCGGGTTGGTTTGGTTTGAGTCTAGTCTTAAAAGTACAGGTTGAACTCTCAACCCAACCCAAAGAATATTGATCGGGCTAGGTATTAGATTTAATCAAATTAGACCCGACCTAACCCGTGAACACCACTGTCCTCAGGGAAGTACTCCTCCAGAAATTGCGCTATGAACACATATCAGATAAACTCAGTACCAGCAACCTGTAGTCTCTGGTGTGCATTATCCCACCAATCCTCAGCTTCCTGAAACAAAATGTGAGTTCCAAATAACACCTTATGCTCCTCAACACAAGTCATCACTCGGAAAAACTTTTCAATCTCTTTCAGCCATGTATGAGCACCCTCCGGATCATACCTACCCTTGAACGTCAGTGGATTATTCCTCTAAAATTTTCCCAAGTCGCTGAACTCATCACCATCCTGATTTTGTTGCCCATGTAGCGTCTGAGCCACTGATTCTAAAACATCAACAATTTCACGATTATTTCTTCCAGCCATTCTGCACATTATCAAACTGACATTAGAAAAAATAATGCATCGACAGTGTAAACACACATTTCGCATACTAGGGACTTGACAACATTACAAAACTTGGTTGGACGAACTAATCTGCTATAATACCACTAATGTAACACCCTAAAACCCCATGCTTAATATTATACAATAAGACATATAGAAACATATATTCTAAATCTTAAGATGTTACTCAACATCAAACCCATCTATCATGTCATCTTTACATACACCTGTCTCCGTATGCTCACCTTCACTTAGGATATCATCGCAGCGGAATTTCATCAACTAAGCATGCATCATAAACAAATAAGTCATATGAAATACTTTATTGAAATTTAAAGCAATCACGACAAAGCCTCCACAACTTACAATACTCTAAACATCGATAATATAACATTAAACTCTCATTAAAAAACATAAAAATCAAAATAACAACGTTCTCCCACCCAGTGTTACAGATCAAAGCAACGAAAATCTAAAAATGTGCAAAACGGGAAAAGGAGAGGAATAGCCTCAACGCCATCCTTGAACTCTAAGCAACTACTCATTAACCTTCTTATTTGTACTCCGAAGGAAGCACAAACCACAACACAACAATAAAGGGGTGAGAATTCACATCAATAAATTAACAGCATAAACTGCAAGGTAGAATTCAAACATCTACACAGTCAACAACAACCACACACCTCATTTTCACACCCAATCTATCAACATACACAACAATCATATATTCATCATTTAATTATACAATGAGACTCACAAATTCAACTAGACTCGTATGCATGTGGTACCATATCATCCTCAATTGGTTCACTCGAGAAACTGGTTCACCCTGCTCGAACCCCCGAATCCACCTTGCTTGGATTAAGGATACGTCACCAATCCACCCTGTTCGAACTATAACTTGCCTCTTTTATCAACAACAACGACATAATAAATGGATGTCATAATACGTCAATGCACAACAACATAATGTTTAAAGTCCCCCTCCCCCCCGAGCAATAAACAAAACATGCATTGACCCAACGACAATAATTCCTCTCCTGAACTACCATCCCACAACAACATACTCATCATTCAACGACATAAATCATGCCCTTATAACAACCCATCATCATCATAATTCACATCAAGTAACATAACATAATCATCGATTATGCATATATCCAACATTCATCACATACTTCATAATTTTGATTAAAACCGTGTTTAATCATTAAATCATACCAACATCGTTCAAACAATACTTAACAGTGTATTAATAGTACTCAAAACATCTACGAAACTCGAAAAATCGAAATCTGCCATTTATCATCATCAAAACAAGTATTTATGCCTACTTAAGGCTCATGGTAGGTTACCGGTCATAGACATGGTGTAACACCCCATTTAATTATTTATTCATTTTTTGATTTATTTGTGATTATTCTTGACATTGTATTGGTTAAGGGGATGTGTGTTATGGTGGGTGTGGGAGTTAGCAGAATGGATTAAATTAAACTAAGCCTTAGGACAACACTGTAATAATGATAATATGAATAATGAGACATTTTATTAATACTCATATTATTAGTATTGTTATTAATATTATTATTATAATTATTAATAGTATAATTATTAATATTATTATTATTATAACTAAAATTAGGGAAATTAAAACATAATTAGAGGAAAGTGGGGAAAGGGAATAAAAAACTGTCAGTAAGTGAAAAAAGAAAGAGAAAAAGAAGGAGAACTAGAGCAAGGGGGAGCAAGAAGTTTCCATCATTGTTGAAGAGACAAAAAGCTTAAAATCCAGGTAAGGGGGAGAATGGGTTCTCTAATGGTGATATTAACATGAGAGGGTAGTGGGGGTTCCTTTCCCTCTTAGGATTTTCTGTACATTCTTCCTTTTCCTTGTCTGATTGTTGTGTTTGTATGATTGTTGCTGCTAATTCGTAGTTGTGTATTGAATGTGTGTATGAATCTGTGTTGTACTGATTTTGAATAGAAAATTCGTGCAATTTGGTAATGTGGTTGTTGAGTTAGGATACGGGAACAGATATGAAAATTAGGGTTTTTGGGGTTAACGAAAATAGGTTTTTAACGATAGAAAATGTTAATAAAATGATGAAATAATGAAGTAGGATTAGGATTCTAAGTTTATACTGAGATAAAGATTGTTTTGGTTTTGAATTAGGAGCTTGGAAGTGCTCCAATGGGGGAAAATCGCACTGTTGCGAAACTGGGTATTTTTCTGTGCATGCAGGGCAATGCGCGTAAGGCACAAGGCATTACGCGTATGGGGGCACTCCTAAGGAGTAATACGCGTATGATACGCACCCCGTCCCCATGCCAACATGAAACTCTGCCGGTATGCGTAAGCACGCTTACAGATGAGTGGCTATACATGTAATACCCCGTTTTATCTAAATGCTCAATTGGCTATCAGATGAGATCAGATGAGTATCTATGTGCTCTATCCTTGGTAAATTGCATTAATGGAATCCTCTAAGTACTTTAAGTATTATCAATTGGGATCAATAGATCAACTATTGAACTCTGAAGAGACCAATTTATTATTAGTTCAAGAGAGACTTTTATGATAACTCTAATAATTGATCAATTGGTTAAGATGACAAAATATCAATTGGAGATATTTTACTCTATTTGATTTATATTATATAATAATGATTGTGTGTATATATATATATATATATATATATATATATATATATATATATATATATATATATATATATATATAAGAGAAAAGAAAGAAAGAAGTAGTAAGAGGAAGAAAAAGAAGAAAAGAGAAAGAAGAGAAGGAAGAGAGAAAGAAGAAGAGAAAGAGGGAAAAGCTGGAAGAAGAAGCCATGGACATCATTATCTTCTCCAAACTCCTCTTCGATTATCAGGTGGGTTCTAGTTAGACACTCTAAGTTCTAGAAATAGATGTTTGGAACTTAGGTTAGAATTGAGAGAAAATAATTAAACGGATAATCGATGAAATCTAACGGATGAAACGTGATATAAAATGTGTGGAATACTTGTTGTATGATTGGGGTATGTTTTGGTATGTTTTGGATGAGTTTTGGTGGAAGAAAGGTTGGTGTTTGGCCCAAATAACTCATAACAGCACTGCTGAGAACCCCAGAATTCGCAGGTTCGCACTGCGAATCCCCTAGCGAAGGGGAAATCGAACATTCGCTGGTTGTTCGCACGGCGAAGGTGAAGGCGAACATTCGCCAGAGGTTCGCACTGCGAACATTACCCTATTTTGGTTATGCCACGGTTCGCCAGACGTTTGCACTGCGAATGTGACAGCGAACCCAGTGTATTTAGGCATTTGCTGGGAGCTTCGCACTGCGAATGAGAAAGCGAACATTCGCTGGCTGCTTCGCATTGCGAACATAGCAGATCCTCCAACTTGTTTCTTTCATAACTTTTGATCCGTAACTCGGATCGGGATGCTTTTAGTGTCATTAGAAAGCTATGACGACCCCCTATTGGGTATGATGTGGGATAAATTATTTAGAGGAAAATGAAGGAAAGTAATGTTTTGTGAAACGTCGGAATTGATATCTTTTGGATCATAAGTCCGATTGCGGCGTAGGGATAGCCGTTAGAAAGCTGTGGAAATATCCTACAGGATAAGAGTGAGAATATTGATTTTAGATACCCGATTAAATGAATCGGAGGAAAATTAAAATGATGTTTTATGTGATTGAATCATTATGTGTGATTCCATTATACAAATGTAATATGCTTTTGTATGACTTGTGATTGAATTATTATATGTGATTCAAATGTGCAATTGTAATATGATTTGCCTATTATTGATATTAAACCTGATTGAAAATAAATGCATGTTAAAATATGAAATAGAAAGAGTGAGGAAACTTTACCCCACAACAACATGATAGTGGAACCTAGTAATGAGCTAGGAAATTGTTGAATAACTTAATGACAACGCTCGTATAGGAGAGGCCGAGGCGTGTGTCTGACGACACTCATGCAAGAGAGGTCGAGGCGTGCGTCTAATACCGAATGGTATAGAATGAGTGAAACACTAGTATGGAACACGTGTATTTGTTATGTTTTATTGAGAAGGCAAAAGAGGCCTAAAGGCTAATTTGGCCTTGTGATTGTCGAATACAATCACGTTGTGTATTTGATCACGTAATCGTAACCATTTCTTTTGATTTTCCCTTGAGAGGCCTTCATGAGTCTCGAGCTCCTCTGAAGTGCAGGCATTACTACTTGGCAGGTTTGATTCCCAACATTATAGTACGATGGAACCTACGGGTAGAGACTTGTGATGGCATCAGAGGCCATGCGAAGTGACGAATTAAGGAGATAATGCGTCCCTTAATTTTGAATCCATTCGTATGCCAAGTATCTACAAGGATCCAGGACTCGGGTCAACTTCTAGACGTAGAAGCGGACGAGCAAGAGGGATACCTTGGTACGGTTATCGATTAGTGATATACTTTTGAGTAACGAGCTCAATAACGTGTTTCCATATAGTGTGAGATTGTGAGATTGTGTACTCAAGGTCATTTCCCTTCCCCTTGACTTGAGTTAGGATTGATAGAACCCTGTAAAGCCGAGAGAATCTATAGGATAGGGAACTCACTGAGATTTGATGTATCTCACCCCACTATAGTTGTTTTATTTCAGGTGCAGGTTTGGTTACAAGTGGAGCGATGCTCGGATGTTTCAAGAGAAGCTTAGTTAAGCTTTTTCCGCTGTGTATTCTTCTGTTGTATACAATTGAGGATATTGTATATCGTTCTTAGTTTTGATTATTTTGGTTAGTTTCCATGACTTGTGCCATGTGTTGTATTTAGGTTTTAGAAATGGACAAGTATGTGAACTATGCCTTTAGGCACTTTTGATGTGTCAGTACCAAATAAAATGCTTGTATGGTATTATTCTAGATATATATTATACAGGGCGTTACAATACGCGTATGGGGCATGGTCATACGCATATGGGAAGTTTTGGAGAGAAATCACTCTCTGGTCATATGCGTACGACCCAAGGCAATAGGCGTGTGAGGCATGGGTATTTGAGCCCTACGCGTATGATACGCAGGCCTGGGGCGAGGGAATGTGGCCATACGCGTATGGGGCAGGGTCATACGCGTATGGGCAGAGCTATAGCAGAATTTTCCCATTTTTGCAATTTTTGTCTCGATTTCGCGTGTAATGCAATTTCTCTTGATCCGCAAGACTAAGATGGTATAATTGAACATGGGGGGGGACCAGTAACGACATTAAATGGGATAAAACATGAGGTTTTTATGTGATTGTCTGTATGATATGTATTTGATGATTGTACACGAAGATTGTCGTATGTGGACCATATTGGGTTGTGGTGGTAATTCTGGAGGGGATTACGGTGAGTATGTGGCTCACGTATGATCATTGAGGATCGTGAATATGCATGCATGATTATTGTATTATGCATATTTGAGTGTCATCCATTCATGTCATGTTATGTGGAGATGAGCTAGGTGGGATTCCATGATGGGTGCCTAGTCTCGTCCGGACTCCATGTGGGAGTCGAGTGAAGATAAGTTGTAGATCAGAGGAACGTATACGACTTATCCGGATTCCGATGGGAATCGGGTTATAGGGTGAACCGTATGTGATTGTTATGGTACCACATGCATTGTGTCGTGTCAGTTGAGTCATATTGCATATGTATATAATTAAATGTGGGCTGATTATGCCGAATATTGATGTGACACTTGTATGTGCATTGTAATCGTACGATTGGTGTGATTTGTGTGTTAACTACTCCTTAGCATGTGATTTTCACCGTGTATTATTGAATGTAATTCTCATCCCTTTTCTGTTTGTTGCGTCTGTGCTCCTTGGGGAATACAAATGATCAGGTACCTGAGTAGTTCCTGGAGCATGTGTTGTTATTTGATCGAGTCTTGGGAGTCGCTCTGATACGTAACATGGGAAGGATGGGGATTTCGTTATTTTCTTCTATTATTTGTTATTTGTTACATATCATGCTTTGATTTTATTAATGTTGTTGAACCACATGTCTTGTGAAGATTTGATGTAATTAGAGCTTTAATGCTAAACCATCTTATTTAATTCTGTTGTTTAATCAAATTATTTATTTTTATTAATGAATAAGATATGAAGTGATTTGATACTTCATGATGA
This sequence comes from Lathyrus tuberosus, assembly GCA_022829125.1. Lineage (NCBI taxonomy): Eukaryota > Viridiplantae > Streptophyta > Magnoliopsida > Fabales > Fabaceae > Lathyrus > Lathyrus tuberosus. Next base: position 6,238,629 of record JALAZF010000042.1, on the reverse strand, counting down.
TGTTTTGTGGATGTGGCATCCTACGTGTGTAACCCTGATTAATTTCCGCAATTATTTTTTGTATTTTCAATGACTATACGAATGGGTAGAGTAGAGTGTTACAATGGCGCCCGTCATGGACATCGCAACACATACACGTCACCTGCGTGACGACCGACTCCAAAATTAAGCACAAGCTTCATGACAGGTTGCCCGTCATGGCCATGGCGCCCACCACTGACCTGTAGAATGAAAATTTTCATTTCTGCTATGGAGTTCACATCTGAACTCTGATTTTCCATTCCAAGTACTCAAATTGATCAGAAAACAACAGAAGATCAACATATTAACATCACACAACCTATATATATATATATTAACACATCAAAATGAAAAATCTCATACATACATGTATACGAATTTCATCATGAAAAATAGATTACAACACCAATTGATTACCAAATTTCAGATTCACATGTAAACATAACAATACATGCATAATCATACAAAACCTATTGGAGGTTAAGGGCTCCTCAATTATACCCTTAAGCATATACCCGTTGTTGAATTCATTCTCTCCCTTACCTCAATTCCTAGCAAGCAATATGAATCTGAACTGGTTTGAATGCTCTTCTTTCATCCAAAGCTCCAAGTTCGCCCTTTGCCTCTAACCTTTTTCTCTCTTTTCCAAAGTTTCTACGTACTGATAAAAGCTTCTAAACTTAGGTTATGTTCTTACTTTATATCATTATGTTTAATCTAGTTGAAATTACCAACTCACCTCTAACTTGCTAACATCATATATCCTTCCTCCCCTATATTTATCATAATTCACACCTTGGCCCCAAACCTTCTATTTTCCCATCTTAATTAAATAATTCAATTAAAATATTATTATTTAATTATTAAAAATATACTATAATAATTTTAGTCCACCTCTACCAATCCTTAATCACTTTCCACACTCCCACCTTTGGGTCACACACTCCTAACACCCATATTAATTTAATTATCGCACATAATAATTAAATTAAATTAAATTAAAATTAAATCACCAATAAACACATAAAATAACCATTCAAAAAATGGGGTGTTACAGTTTCCATTCAAGTATTGGAATGGCCCTGTTTGAGGCGTTGTATGGTGGGAGGTGTAGGACACCTTTGTGTTGGTATGAATCAAGTGAGTGTGCAGTGATTGGACCTGAGATTGTGCAGCAAAATTCTGAGAAGATCAAGATGATCCAAGAGAAGATGAAAGCTTCACATAGTTGCTATAAGAGTTACCATGATAAAAGGAGGAAAACACTTGAGTTCCAAGAGGGGGATCATATGTTTTTAAGAGACTCCGGTAACTAGTGTTGGTCAAGCTTTGAAGTCTTGAAAGCGTACGCCATGTTTTGTTGGTCTACACCAAATCTTGCGAGGATATGAGAGGTGGCATATCGAATTGCCTTGCCACCATGGCTTGCTAATCTTCATGATGTGTTTCATGTGTCCCAGTTGAGGAGATACATTTTAGATCTGCCTCATGTGATCCAAGTGGATAATGTACAGGTGAGAGAGAACCTGATTGTTGATGCATCACCCATGATGAAAAAGGATCGGGAAGTGAAGCAGTTGTGTGGTAAGGAGATTAAATTAGTGAAGGTAGTGTGTGTGTGTGTGTGTGTGAGGAGGGGGCAGCAAGTGGAAGCGTGACTTAGGAGCTGGAGAGCCAGATGAGAGAGTCGTATCCGACTCTATTTCCTTCAGGTAATTTTTGAAGGAGAAAATTTTCTAAGTGTGGGAGAGTTGTAATACCCTAAATTTGATTAATTGATTTAATTGAATTATTTATGCATTTATTTGGTGGTTAGGTGTTTTAATTTAAATAAATTACGTGATTATATGTGTTATTGGGGTGTAATGGTATTGGTGGGGTGTGATGAGAAATATATGTTTGGTAGAATAAATAGAATATTAATATTTTTAATTAATAATAGAAATAAATAAAAATAAAAAATTGTGACTTTATATATTAGAAATTATTCAATTAATTAAATAAGAGAGAAAATATGAGTTATCAGAGAAATAAGGGGCAATGGGGAGATTTAGAGAATAAGTTGGGGGTAGTGAGGGAAATGCCTAAATGAGAAAATTTGACATATTTTATAAATATAGAAGTGTGAGAATTGAGAGAAGTTTACAGTACATGAAAAATAAGAGTTGGAGAAAAGTGAGAAGAACAAGAGCTATGGTTTGAGAGGGAGAATCCATAGGAGTTGCTTGCTTTTGCTCTTTTGCTGGAAATCAAAGGTAAGGGGGAGAATTGGCTTTCACTATGTGTGTATTACATGATGGGGTATAGAAGAGAGGTCCCTGGTCTTATTAGGGTTGTATGATTATGTTTTGATGAGTTGTTGTTGTGTTAGAAATATGAAAATTGATGATCGGTTTCGTTTGTATATGTGATTTTGTGACTGAAAACATACTCGATTCATCATGTTTATGCATATATAAATTTTTGCCATTGATGAATGTTTGAGTGCGTGATCATGAAAACGGTTATTGGTGAAATTATTGATGTGATTGTATGATAAATTGCTATGAATCATGAGTGATATGAGTCTTATAATATGTTTGATTGTTGTAATAACATGTTGTATTGTTGAATTGGTATTCTGGTTTAATTGAGTGTGGTAAGAATGAATGGGGTGATGAATGAAGGTTAATGGATGAAGAACGTGAGTTAAAATTAATTTTTCTAGAAAAATTGCCTGTGGAAATTGATTGTCACCCCATGACAATCGATTCCACACGTTAACATTTTGAAAAAAATATGTGAGATTTGGATCGAACTCTAGTTTTAAGCATGAGGTCGAAGTCCGTTCGCATGCTGCTGTCGAAGTGTTATAATGTCGAAATAATACATGTTGTAGTCGAAGGTTGTTCTAACATGTATTAGTTAATATTGCTAGGGTTGTTAGCATATTGAATTGGGAATTGTGTTAAGGATCCAATTGTTTAAGTTAGCTTGTGCCCTAAGTTATCTTGTAATAGGTATTTTGTTAAAAGCCCATTAGTTTAGTGTGCTAGGTTTTATTATAAATAGCATGCTAGTCTCTCATTCTAGTGTGTGACAAAACCTAATTATGGTGAGAGTGGTTAGTTTGTTATTCTTGTATACTTGTAATCCTTGTTTTAAGGAGAAAGGAAAGAATAGCAGTTTTATAACCAATCCTTGTTATTTTACCTTGTTTTCTTTGTTAACCCTAACCCTTGTGTGTTTCTTGATCATAAAGAAACCGTAAATACTTTGTTTCAAGGTATCCGATTCACAACAAATTGGTGTGGTGAGCGTGGAGAAGATGCCTTCAACAAAGTATGAGATCGAGAAGTTCACCAGAGTGAACGACTTCAGTTTGTGGCGCTTGAAGATGAAAGCCCTACTGGTTCAGCAGGGTTGTTTGGAAGCGTTGAAGGGAATGGCAGCCATGGATGTCGCGTTAACGGAAAAAGAAAAGACTACCATGATCAAGAAAGCACACAGTGCAATATTGTTGAGCCTTGGTGATAAGGTTCTTCGACAGGTATCAAAGGAGACGACGTCATCGGGGTTATGGGTGAAGCTTGAAAGCTTGTACATGACCAAATCTTTGGTGAATCGACTTTACCTGAAGCAAGCTTTGTATTCGTTCAAGATGAGTGAAGACAAAGCTTTGGCTGAGCAGTTGGATATGTTCAACAAGCTGATTCTTGATCTTGAAAATATTTATGTGAAGATCGATGACGAAGATCAAGCACTGTTATTGTTGTGTGATTTGCCCATAACACATGCTCACTTCAAAGAAACTCTCTTGTATGGAAGGGAGTCCCTGACATTTGAAGAAGTTCAATCAGCCTTGTATTCTAAGGACCTGAACGAACGAAAGGAGCATAAAACTTCGACGGTTGGTGAAGGTTTGGCCATTAAGGGAAAATTCTTGCGAAAGGATGGTAAGTTCGACAAGAAGAAAGGTAAAAGTCAGCATAAGTATTATAGTGGCGAAGCATCTGGTTTTCGATGTTATCATTGTAAGAAGGAGGGTCACACAAGAAAGGTGTGCCCTGAACGTCTGAAAGATCATGGAGGAAAGGATAATGGCAACGCAGCCATTGTTCAAGATGACTTCGACTCATCTGATGTTCTTGTAGTTTCAAGCAGCGACTCAAGAAAAGAGTGGATTATGGATTCAGGATGCACTTGGCACATGACTCCAAACAAAGAATTGTTTGAAGAGCTATGTGATCAAGATGGTGGATGGTGCTGCTGGGAAACAACAAATCCTGCAAAATTGCAGGTATTGGATCTGTGAGATTCAAGCACCATGATGAGTTAATAAGGTTATTGACTAAAGTCAGGTATGTACCTGACTTAAAGAGAAATTTAATTTCTCTTGGTGAATTCGACAGGAAGGGATATGTTTTCCAAGGAGAGAAAAGTATCCTAAAAGTCATGAAGGGGTCGAAGGAAGTCTTGAGAGGCTGAAGAAACAAGGCTTGTATACCCTTGAGGCTGAGGTTGTAAGTGGTTCGACAAATACTGTATCCACGAAACCTGTGTCGAAGACAGATTTATGGCACATGAGATTGGGCCATGTCAGCGAAAGAGGCCTGGTCGAATTAGGGAAGCAGAACCTGCTAGGTGGTGACAAAGTCGAAAAGTTAGAGTTTTGTGAATCTTGTGTATTTGGTAAATCCTGTAGGGCGAAGTTCAACAAAGGCAAGCAAAGAACACATGGATCCCTTGATTACATTCATGCTGATCTTTGGGGGCCTACAAGGAATCCTTCACACTCAGATGCAAGGTATTTTCTATCCATCGTTGATGACTATTCCAGAAAACTATGGGTGTTCATTCAGAAGACGAAGGATGAAACTTTTGAGAATTTCAAAAGTTGGAAGATTCTGGTCGAAACTCAAACTGGTAGAAAGGTTAAGAGGTTGAGAACCGACAATGGCCTTGAGTTCTGTAACAAAGCGTTCGACAGTTACTGTGTTGAGTCTGGGATTGCAAGGCATAAGACTATAGAAAGTACTCCTCAACAAAATGGCTTAGCTGAGATATTCAATCGAATAATCCTTGAAAGGGTTAGATGCATGTTGGTTAGTGCTGGATTGAAGAAGGTGTTTTGGGCTAAAGCTGTTTCGACAGCTGCATATCTGATAAATAGATGTCCTTCGACTGCATTAGATATGAAGACACCTGAAGAAGTTTGGTCTAGAAATCCACCTAGTCTCGACAGACTGAGAGTATTTGGTTGTGTGGCCTATGCTCATATTAGGCAAGACAAGGTCGAACCTAGAGCTCTGAAGTGCATGTTCATGGGATACCCTAAAGGAGTCAAAGCTTATAGGCTATGGTGCCTAGAGCCAGGTCACAGGAGGTGTATCACCAGTCGAGATGTAGTTTTCAATGAAGCTGAGATGGCTTTCAAGAAAACTGATGTTGCTGACGAAGAGCTGGAACAGGGAGAGATTCCTGTTGAGGTGGAGCATGTTGATGCTGAAGTGCGTACCCCAGATGAAGTCGAAGACGAAGTAGAAGATGTTGTCGAAGATGAGGAGACTGATAATGACTACCTATTAGCAAGAGGCAGGTCGAGAAGAGTCATCAAGCCACCTCAGAGACTTGGGTATGTAGATCTTATAGCCTATGCCTTAATCTCTGCAAGTGAGGTTCTCGACGAAGAACCTAGAGACTATAAGGAAGTTATGAGGAGTCGAAAGAAGACTGAATGGATGAAGGCCATGGATGATGAGATGAAATCTCTTCATGACAACGACACATGGGAACTGATCAAGAAACCTGCTGGAGCCAGGTTAGTCAGCTGTAAATGGATTTTCAAAGTCAAGGAAGGAATCGAAGGAGTGGCGTCGAAAAGATACAAGGCAAGGTTGGTTGCTAGGGGATTCACTCAGAAAGAAGGTGTCGACTTCAATGATGTGTTCTCGCCTGTTGTAAAGTATAGATCCATTCGAATGTTGTTAGCCATGGTGGCACAGTTCGATCTTAAACTGGAACAGATGGATGTGAAGACTGCGTTCTTGTATGGTGATCTAGATGAAATAATCCTGATGAGGCAACCTGAAGGGTATGTCGAAAAGGGGAAGAAAGATTATGCGTGCAAGCTGAAGAGATCTCTATATGGACTGAAACAATCTTCTCGATAGTGGAATAAGAGATTCGACAAGTTCATGGCACGCATAAGTTTCATCAGAAGTCAGTTCGGCCACTGTGTTTACTTCAGATTTTGATCTGGTAATTCATTTGTTGCTTTATGTGGATGATATTTTAATAGCAAGTAACAATGTCGAAGAGGTAAGGAGGGTGAAGGCTGAACTCAGTAAGGAGTTCGAAATGAAGGATCTGGGAGCTGCGTCCAGGATTCTTGGGATTGACATCCGAAGAGATAGAAAGCAGTCAAAATTATGCTTATCTCAAGAGGCATACCTACAGAAGATTCTCGAAAAGTATGGTATGTCGAATTCAAAGCCTGTTGTAACTCCGACAAACCATCAATTCAAGCTGAGTATAGATCAGTGTCCTAGTACTGATGTCGAAAGAACTTATATGAATAGCATTCCATATGCTAATATAGTTGGTTCTTTGATGTATGTTATGGTCTGTACTAGACCCGACATAGCATATGCAGTAAGTCTTGTAAGCAGGTACATGTCGAATCCTGGAAAGGCTCACTGGCAAGCATTAAAGTGGATTTTAAGGTACATAAATGGGTCTCTGAATATAGTCTTAATTTATGGTGGAGCCTTGGGTGAATATAGTAAAGCAGAAATCGAAGGATGTGTCAACTCTGACTATGCAGGATGTATGGATATCAGAAAATCTATTTCTGGATATGTGTTCACTATGTTTGGGACAATAATCAGTTGGAAAACAACACTTCAGAAGGTGGTTGCTTTATCAACCACTGAAGCGGAATATATTGCTTTAACTGAAGCTGTGAAGGAAGCATTGTGGCTTGAAGGTTTTGCAAAGGAGCTGAAACTTCAAGGTCCAGTTATCACTGTTAAATGTGATAGTCAAAGTGCAATACACATGTCGAAGAACTCAGCCTATCATGAGCGGACCAAGCACATTGATGTGAGGCTGCATTTCGTCAGAGGGGTAATCGAGCGTGGAGAAGTCCAAGTGCTGAAGGTTTCGACAGATCATAATGCTGCTGATATGATCACCAAGACGTTGCCAAGTTGCAAGTTTTTCCACTGTATGCAGTTGATATAGCTGCATGAAGAAAGCTAGTCTGTTTCCTTGATGGTAGAGTTAGATCCAATGAGGAGATTTGTGAGATTTAGATCGAACTCTAGTTTTACGCATGAGGTCGAAGTCTGTTCGCATGCTGCTGTCGAAGTGTTATAATGTCGAAATAATACATGTTGTAGTCGAAGGTTGTTCTAACATGTATTAGCTAATATTGTTAGGGTTGTTAGCATATTGAATTGGGCCTTGTGTTAAGGATCCAATTATTTAAGTTAGCTTGTGCCCTAAGTTAGCTTGTAATAGGTATTTTGTTAAAAGCCCATTAGTTTAGTGTGCTAGGTTTTATTATAAATAGCATTCTAGTCTCTCATTCTAGTGTGTGACAAAACCTAATTAGGGTGAGAGTGGTTAGTTTGTTATTCTTGTATACTTGTAATCCTTGTTTTAAGGAGAAAGGAAAGAATATCAGTTTTATAACCAATCCTTGTTATTTTACCTTGTTTTCTTTGTTAACCCTAACCCTTGTGTGTTTCTTGATCATAAAGAAACCGTAAATACTTTGTTTCAAGGTATCCGATTCACAACAAAATAACATGTCAATTGACTGCATATGGAATTAATCGATTGTATGACTTCTAAATGCATTTTTTTAAAAGTAAGAATGTAAGGGAACTTGATGATAATCAATTGTCATCCTATGACAACCGATTGTTGTATGCTAAATGTTGAAGTTTTTTGTTTTGATTTATATTGTATTGTCGGACGATTTTGGCCATAACTTGAATTCCGTAGGTCCAAATGAGGTGTCGTTTGAAGCGTTAGGAAGCTAATGTGCAGAGTCACTTCATGGTAGTTCTCGGTGAAATAATTGGTTTGTTGTCGTGTATTCACTATAGAAATGTATGTGATGACATGTATGATTAATTGGTGAATCATTGTGTTTACTTAATATGAGTTGATGTTATAATGATTTTTCATGATTGAATGTTGTATGAATATGCATTTGAAGAGGTGTTGCTATTTGGTGTTGTTTATTAATTATCGTGGCATAGATTAATTGTTGCGTATTGAGAATGATGTTGTGCATAATGGTGATAAGTGCATGGTGATGATTTTAGTGATAATGCATGTTGTTCAGAGATGCATCATGGTGTGCGTACTTCAGTACAGTTTTTATGTGCTCTAGTCCTATGGTGGGGATTTAGAGGTAAGTGGTTTTTTTCAGATGGGAATTAGTGAAGCGTTACTGATGGTGATAATAACAATTTGGCTTAATTACACTTTTGGTCCCTATGTTTTGGCCAACTCACGAAATTGGTCCTTATGTTTTAAAATTGAACGAATTAGTCCCTATGGTTTAATGTTTTGTGCAGTTTTAGTCCCCATCCCAATTTTGATCCAACTGTTTGTGTACTGTTCATGTACGGTCATGTACTGTTCATGTACGGGCATGCACTGTTCATGTACGGTCATGCACTGTTCATGTACGTTTTTGGATCAAAATTGGGATGGAGGACTAAAACTTCACAAAACATTAAACTATAGGGACTAATTCGTTCAATTTTAAAACATAGGGACCAATTTCGTGAGTTGGCCAAAACATATGGACCAAAAGTGTAATTAAGCCTAACAATTTGGTGTGCTCTAGTTCTATGGTGGGGATTTAAAAGATAGATAGACATGTGTTGTCCATAATGGTACCACATGCATAAGTGTCACGTTGTGTCGTGAGTTGCGTTGCATACACATATGTGCATGTTGTTTATGATTGGGTGTAAGATATTGGTGATGTTGATTTTGAGTAATAAATGTGTGTTATGTTGTATGTTTTCTACCTTAGCATTCTTTACACTGTTTATTCTGAATTTTGTTTCTCACCCTCTTTTCTCATGTTGTCCACTATGGACATCTTGCTGATACTCGGGAGTGATCATTATTGTTGTGTGTGGAAGGTGGCTTGTTGGAGATATTATTCGCTTTTATTTATCACTTTATCATACATTAGTGATCACTGTTATGTTTTATGTTGATGTTGATTTTGGTGTTTTGGAGTTTAATACTTTATTTATGAAGTTGTTGCCAAATGTTTTTCCGATGCGTAGTTTCAAATGATTTGATATGTTTCCGAAGGCTTGTCGTTGGTGACACCTTAAATTATAGTGTAATGCTTTTTATATAAGTTTCAGGGTTTAGGGTGTTACACATGGGGTGTATTTTGAAATATTTTGGAGATGCATCTCCAGATCAGTTGTAACATTTTGACTTAAGACATTGGTGCGTCTAAAAATGCATCTCTAGAATCCGAGGAGCATTTTGGATTTTCCATAGAGTGTTTTTCCACCCTATAGGGTGGGATAAGAAATCCACATATTAAATTGAAGGACCAAAAAGTTTTTTTAAGGGAAATAAAAAGTTAAAAAATCAAAATAAAAGAACCAAAAATGCATTAAAGCCTACAAACTAACTAGTAGAAGACTCGTGCGTCCGCACGGGTAAAAGCATTAGTATCTTAAATTATTTATTTAAAATGTAATTAAAATTAATGGAAAATTGTTTTATACGACACAATTGTATTTAATGCACATTGAGAATAATATTTATGAATGTTTTATTGGTTGAATCTAATTGATAGTGTCCCGTGCCATTTCAACTATTTAAATCATATTTTTAACATTAGACACAAATGCAAAAGAGTGGTTTTCTAACACCTATTACATAATAGCAAATTATCTTGAGAGTGAGAATAAATTGGTTATTCAATAATATATATAATAATCAAGATTTCAGATATTTCATCATTCAAAATAATATTTATGCATGTTTGATAGTTTGGATCAAACTGGTTGTGTCCCGTATCATTTTATAAAATATTTAAATCACATTTTCAATATTAAAGATATGATAAAAGTTCTAACTACCACAACTAAAAATTAAATATACAAAAATAAAAAGAAGTGCCAACAACACACTTTTTACAACACTTGAGGGGTTTGATGGAAATAGAATATAATCATGTATCACTTTCCAAGTATAATTAAAATTCAATGTATCATCGGGTTGATAACATTCTAGGACTCATTGTACCTTAAGTTAGGAGTTAATGCTAATTTTAATTTCTAATATTGTAAATTGTACTTATCATGTATTTAAATAGATGTTTTTGTTGAATGTATTACTCAAGCACTGAGAAATTCTTATGATATTTCTTCTCAAGTTCCCAAGTAAAACAATTGAGAAACAATGATAAATACTTTTGAAAAAGAGAAAATATATGATCAGGAATATAAATATTACATGTTTCCATCTAGAGTGCAGAAGATAAAATTTAGAGTAGTTCCAATTAAGAATTCAATTAAAACTAATCATAATAGGCATAGCCAAGGAAACAGCAAGAGAGGTTTGCAAATCTTGTGGTTGCTTCCAAAGATTATAAAGGGGAAGTCAATCACTATTTAAATACAGGAGGAGCAATGTCACACCACCAATTTATTATATAGCACTATTTGCTCACGACTGAAATCTGAAGCAATAATTCATGAACTTTGTAAGTAAGTGAAAAATGAATTGTCACCTTCAAAAATCGCAAACAGTTATTGAGAATTGATTCATCTTTCACATATGCTACTTTGTTACCTCTATATTCTTCGGGTACACAATCATTGTCATATCTTTCCACAATTTCAACAACCTACATATTCATTGATGTAAGAAGAAAAATATAAAGAAATTCCATCGCATTAATGTAAAAAGAAATGATATATACTCTATACGACGCACGGAGTGTAACAATTCCAACAAGATTAAAAATTAAACCCATCAACAGAAATGTAGAAATGACCTGCAAAGAACATGATTTAAAGTTAGAATCCACATTTTTTATAAAAGCACCATAAAATGTTCAAGTATTGTAAAAGAACTAACTGCTGCAGGTGTAAGGACGGGCTTACATGCTGGAAGATTCTGTTGTGTAAACTGATAGAGTGCTGCAAGACCACCACAAATTACATTAAGTACATGTTCTAAAAAAATGTAATTAAAAATGAGACATAAAGGAGTTGCAAAATAAATAGTCTTGTGAAAGAAACATCAAGTACGACTTATTGGATAACTCTAACTTAGTTTCTAGTCTATCTTCAAATATTATAACAAGTTTTATTTCTTTCCAACACAGTCTAGTGTCAAGTTGAGAAGAAGAATGAATAAAATGCATTGAAAATACAAGAATTTTCTAAATGATTGTGCATTTCTTTATATATTAGATCACAATAATTTGATAATATAAAAAATCTGAAGTTAGATTGCAACTTGTGTCGAAGAACATTAAATATGGGTATCTTTTAAGTATATAAATAAATTACTACAACACAAAGTTTTAGAAGTTACTAATGCAAATTCCAGCATATCTCCCATAAGGCTACAACTTATGTTTACAAAAGTTTCAAAGCTTAAGTCAAATATTCAAAACTTTGGAAAACATCCAACTAAAATTCTCTGATCATTTTTGAAACTGATGATAACCGTGCATATCTCCTAAAAATTGATAATAGTTGTAAAAAATACTCCAATCTTGTATTTTGGTTCAAGAAATCAAGTCGATGCAAGTAAAAACTGATCATTATGTAGCATCCAAATCATGTAAAAGAGACATCTCAATATAGTGTCATGTTAAGTTCTCTTCCAACTATAGATCATAAAGGGAAGAAAAGAAAAATAAATGATTTAATTTTTAGCTATAAAAGTTTCAAAATGTGTAAGAGAGTTCAAAAGCTTAGCTTGAGGATCTTTATATCAGACTTCTGAACAATTGAAATCTCCTAGAATTCAACATGATTATAACTGCACGCTCAGCCTGCGTTGAATTAAGACCACAACATCTTAATGACGTAAAACTCATTGGATAATAAAATTTTGGTAAATAACCCATGTGTATTAAGACATTTTTTACCCAGTTTTTCAATGAGAAAAGTAATATTATTTAGAGTGCTAGGTAAAAAAAAAAACATTCTATAAACTTTTTACCTAGTAAAACTAATCTAAATTTTCCAATAGTTCTAAAAGAAGACTTTTCAAAGAGCAAAAATGTAGAGCTTTTATATGATAGTCAAAACTAACATTGAATATATTGGTCCTTAGTGTTTTTTTTCTTTTTACATGTTTGTAAAGATCATACAACTACTCAATAATATGAAAAATGCAGAAAAAAGTTTTATTCAACAAATTCATCACTTAATATTTCTTCCTATAACATTCACACCAGGAAGATTAAACATAAAAATTTAACAAAGTTACTAAACAAAAAGCAGACTTAACTACAAACACTCTAAAAAAATACCCTTACAAATGTGGTACACTTTGCATGTCTTTTTATCCTTACAAATGTGATACACTTGATTTGCATCCTTCTTCTAAAATCAAAATCCCTAACAAGAAAATTATAAAAAAAAAACGCAAATGCAATGAAACAAACAAAATAGAAGTAAAAAACTAATCAATTTCAAATATAAAATATACAATATGAGAATAAAAAAGAAGGAGTAAATTCACAGGATCACAAAAATAAGTTGTTGAATTTCTTTTCTCACCACTGTTTCTACAAATGAAAAGTCAAAATATGGAGATGGCGAAAGAGATTTTAGAGTGGCAAAGCTTGAACTTCATATGGAAAAACCAAACTCACACCACAAAACTTTAAGCCCTTTCCCAAGTGATTCTAAATGTTTATTCTATTTTAAGTTGTAATAACAATTTCTCCGCACCTTTCGTTGAATGAAAAACTAAAAAGGTGGGAGAAAGGAAAATGAGATATGAGTGAAATAAATTGTAATAAATATTAAAGAAATTTTAGAGTTTAAGAGAAAGATGAAATTTTTTTACAGTCAATCAAAAAAGAAGAGAATTTGAATGGGGAAAAATGAAGAAAAAGAAGGGGAACGAGAAAGTTATATGAAAAAGAGAAATGAGTTTTTAGGAAATAGAAAAAAAAAATATTAAATGTGGAGAGAGAAATTGGGTAGGTTAGGTTAAAGAGAAAATATGTACTTCTATTTTTTTTTCAATAACCATTTCAATGCTTCCACGTGTCTCAATTTAAATTTTCATTCCCTCCTTCTTCTTTCTTTTCAAATTTTGAAATTCAAAGGAAAAGAAAGAAAAATGGACTAATAGAAAAGGAGGAAGAAATAGACCAATAAAAAAGTGATATGTTGCACCACAAAGCTTTGTGGTTGAATCTATAAAATGGAATATGCTATTTACTAAAAAGTCCTTTCATTAGGCATAATGTATTTTGTTAGTAAGGGTATATTAGGGTATTTGGTTACATATTTTATTAATAGGTAGGTAGTTGATTGATACTTTGTTTTGTAATGATTTTTTAAAGATAACAATAATTTATAAACTGATGCGACAAAAATAGAATTTTCTAGACTATTATTCATACCAAATTCATAGTTTATTTTATATTATTAGTTATTCCAATTAGTTTTTAGCTTAAGAAAGTGTTTGATTTACTAAAAAATGAAAGATTTTCAATATACAACTATTTATATTCTATTTGATGTAAAAATTGATAAATAAATAAATAAATATTTACTTACAAAATATATTTTCTATCGTCTCATTTATCTTTATACTCTTATGTCTCATTCCTTCTATTACCCCTCTCTCTCTCTCTCATCTTGAATTTTTCCTATTTATTCTCCCATGTCTTACTTATATATATATATATATATATATATAATATCCAAATTGGTCCCTTAAGTTTACCTCGGGGTCCAATTTGCTTCCTTAACTTTAAAAAGTTCTAAAGTGATCCCTTAAATTTTTAAATGGTGCCAGATTGGTCCTTTCCGTCAGTCACCCTCAAACGTCCGTCAATGTGTGCAGACGTGGCTGATGAGCTGACATGTTGTATCGTCTTCTTCCTTAAGACATCGATGCAGTTCATTTCAGCCCCAAATTGATTCACAAATTTGAGTTAGGGCTAGGGCTAGAGATTCAAGCATGAAATCAAGCAGATCTTCGTCATTGCCGAAACAGAAAAACACAGAAGGTGGTTGTTCTTCGAAGGAAGGTTCGAATATTTATACAAGCTCCGGTTGGAAACCCTTATGTCATTGTGGGGACCGAGCCGTTCTTCGAAGGGCAACAACTGTTAAGAACTATGGAAAACATTTCTGGGGTTGTCCTAATTATAAGGTATATTTCATGTAAATTTGATGTTTGTACTTTGGAAAACAAATGTTGCTGCAACTATTTGATTTGTAGCCTATGAATTTTTCAGGGATCTATGTAAGTTGGGTGTGGTTACTTTGGTTGGTTTTATGAAGATGTTGGAGATGAAAATGAGCTGTTTTAGATGGATAGAGTTGAAAAGTTATCAAAGGCAGTTGCAGAAGGAAAAACGGTGAATGAAGAACTTGGGCAACAAATAATGAATCTTGAAAGGGAAATTAAGAACATTATGGAGTGGAAAAAACTTTGGAATTTGATGTTGTGTATGATCATAATTGTAGTAATTTTTAGAATGAATTAGGGAAACATTTTTGTTTGTATCAGTTTGTACTAGTTTGTTCAATTTGAAATGAATAGACAAGTATTAGATTTGTATCAGTTGGTTCTATCAGTATGCACCATTTGAAATGAATAGACAAGTAATTTTTAGAATTTGTTGTATCATTTATTTGCATTGTTTATAACAGTTATTGTATCATTTGTTTGCATTGTTTATAACAGTTGTTATAATTTGTTGTTGATGTTACAATTTGTTGTATCAGTTGTTACAATTTGTAGCAGTTGTTACAATTTGTTGTATCAGTTTACATAAGTCAGATTACATAGTGATAGCTTGTGTCAGATTACATAAGTCATAGGCAAAATACATAGTGATAACATTGAAACCATAAGTCATAGCCAAAATACATAGTGATAGCTTGTGTCAGATTACATATGTCATGCCCAAAATACATAAGTCATACCCAAAATACACAAGTCATAGCTTGTGACAGATAACGAACATAAACTAACAAAGTGGTAAAGGTTTAAACTTAAACTAACAAAGTGAACACAAAATTCCATAAACTTAAACTATATTTTCTAAGTTGGTGTTGATCTCTTAGTAGGTGTTGATCTTCTTGTTGTTGGCCCAACAACAGTCTTCGCTGTAGTCAGTCTTGTGGTATGTCCTGGTGGTATGAAAGACTTAGTTGGCCTTCTGACAGGTAACTTCTTGGCCCTTCTATGAGATGCTTGAGATGCTGAAGTAGATGATTGGCCCTTCTTAATTGGTTATTTTGTTGCCTTTCCATGAGATGTTTAAGATGCTTGGGATGCATTACTTGGTCCTTGTGTTGCTTGATGGGATGCATGGCTGCCTCCTTGCGAAGCTTGTGCTGATGGTTGTTGGGATGGCTACTAAGATGGTTGTTAGGATGGCTGCTGAGATGGTTATTGGGATGACTGCTGAGATTCATGAGTGACTCCTTGTGAAGCTTGTGTTGATGGTTTTTGGGATGACTCCTCAGATTGCTGTTGGGATGCCTGCTGGCTAGATCGTGTCACCTTGCAAGGAAGCTTGTTATGACCTGGTTTATTACATCTGCTACACCTGACATTGAAACCAGTCCTTCTCATTTTTTTGTCTGAACCATCTATCTCACCCTACTCTAAATTCTTTCTCTTTTTTGGCCTTCCAGGAATCTTCCCATATTTGGGTGGTAGCACATCAGGATACTCAGTCCTTGCCTGACAAGCCAGAGGTTTGTGTATGAGCTAGTTTTCTCAATTTTCCTTCTTATGTTTGGTAACACTTCAACATCTGCCATGTTCTGAAATCTCAACCTGTTTGTTGCCCATCTCTCCATCATGTATGTCCTTATTTCTTCAACCATGGTTATCAATGGCTTGGCTCTAGAATCCAGGATCACACTATTAAATGCCTCAGGCATGTTATTCAGAACAACATCATATTTGTTATGTGTCTTGAAATATGATCTACTCCAGAATCTAGGTGGGGTGCTCATCATGTGCTTGTAGGCCTCTACATTGACATCCTTCATTCCTTTCATCTCTCTTTCCCAGGCTTGGTAGTATGTTGACTTTGCTGCCTTCCAAATGATTTCCTTCAACATCTTGCTAGGACATATTTTCCTAAAATTGTTATAGAGATGTCTGACACAAAATCTTTGCTCCACTCTAGGTAGCAGTTCATCCATGACAGGTAATAATCCCTATGCAATCAGTTTTAAGAACACATTAGCATAACAAGAAAGAACATAAGCATAACAAGAAAGAACATAAGCATAACAAGAAAGAACATAAGCATAACAAGTATTGAACATAAGCATAATTGAAATAACACGAGTATACCTTTTGTTGGTCAGATATAAAAGTGTATGTGAGTGATCGGTAAATAACAAGTTTACTATTTAACGATGTAGTAATAATTGGGGTTATCCCCAGAGTCGATCTCTTGAAAACTGCTCAGAATATGTAGTGCAGATGCTATTTCAATTAAACAAAAGTTTCTTTTGGGGGTTTTGATTTTTAAACTAATTCTAATGACAGAAAGAAATAAGCAGAATAATAAAAGTGATTTTTACGAAAATTATGAAACATGCTAGGGAAGGTGTATAAATTGCTCCGTAAGAACCTTAAATTATAATCAAAGAGAAATGCCTCAAACCTTAATTTTACAAAACCTTAATAGTGTTTTTCTTAAATTCCTTAACCGAAAAACCTTTGATATTCTCCCTTGACCCTAATTCCTTAGCTGTCAAGAGAAAACATCAAGCAATAGTCCAGACAAGGTTTATAAAAGTCACTACAGGGTATCCCCATTCCTAGGCAATATCTACCGCAGTGTTATTATGCAAAATGATAGATTGGGTTTTTCAGACCAAATCCCTAATCGTAAATCGTTCCCAATTTAACCGATTGCAACAAATATTTTATAATTTGCATAATAAAATATTAAAACAAGAAAACAAAATCTCATTGACTAAATCAAAATAGGTTCATACATCACAATTCAGGGACACCCCCTAGCATTGGGGGGTTTAGCCTCTCATGTTTAAACTAAAAACAATAACAAGAAAAAGATAAGAAACAGCCATTACAATAGTATTTGGATCACTTTGATCTTCAATGGCTTCTGCGGTTGAATGATCTCCGTTCTCCAAAAACTCTTGATCGCCTAAAATTCGTCCAATTCTTCGTAAAGTAAAAAGTGTCCTTTCTACTTCCAAAAACTAGTCTAAAAAATCACAATTCACCCAGATCGATTGGAAATACCCAAAGTGCCCCCACAACTTAATATGGGGAGAAAATATGGAAAAATTCAGAAAATCAGCGTCAAAGCTGACCCGGGTCGTGTCAGCCAACACGGGCAGCCGTGTCAGCTTGCTGGATTTTATAACCGAAATTGTTTCGATCATAACTTTTGACCCGTAAGTCTGTTTTCGTCCCCGTTCGAAGCGTCGAAAAGCTAGTGAAGAGAACTACAACATAGTACAGACAAGGAACTTGGTTGCCCAATATTTTTCCATGTTTGTTGAATTTTAGGTCCAGGCATCCTCTGCTTCATTCCAAAAACTCTTATAAATTCCCGGAACTTCCATTTTCTTCGCACGAGTCCTTTGGACTTTTCCACTCAGACCTGAAACCATTGAAAACTACCAAACCAAAGCATTAAATGCAACGTAATTGAAATAAAACAATAAATAATAAAATGCGAGAATAAAATATGACAAGTAAAATTGAATTGAAAAACAATGAAAAGACAAACAAAGTGCTACCGATTTTATGGATTCATGCCGAATAAATGACAGAAAACTAGTAGAAATGGTGACTGATCACAACCCCAAACTTATCTCATTGCTTGTCCTCAAGTAATGCTCGAGACAGTAGACAGGTCAACCCCGAATTAATCAAAATTTTCTTACCACAACACCGCTGAGATCTTTCGCGACTATCTTTCCACTTTTCTTTTAACATTTCCTTCTTACCTGAATTTTAACGGCCCGCTACACTTCCACATCAAAGTACCTCTTTACCTGTCAGCTTTTTACACTCTCACCAAATTTCTCGGGTTACAGTGTTTACATTCAATAATCATAGCATGTAAAGTCAACTCATAAGCTTGAATAACATCTATTTTCATCTCATACGCACACAGCACACACGTTTTGAGGGCTTTTATGGCTGTAACGGGGCTTAGGGACAAGGTGGGATAAACAAACAAAAGGGAAAAACGAGTGGTTTTTTTTGGCTCATACTCAGTGTCGTCATTCTTCTCACTGTGTTATTTGTTATATTTCACAATCAAGGGTATCGGGTACTATTTTGCTAGGATTCTTTAGTTTCTACTCAATTGTTTCTTTGAGCTTCTTTTTGAATTCTTCCAACTAAATCCTCCTCTAGGTAAGTGCTTTCTTCGTTCTTTTCTTTTTTTTTTCTTTTTCAAAACTTTTCTTTCTTTTTTTTTCTTTTTGCACTTACCTAGTTCTTATAGGTATCCCAACCCCAAACTTAGAATTTTTCACAGATCAAAAATCAACAACAATTATCTGAGCAGGGTGAGGGAATGTTTGGGGTCATGGTTTAATTATGCGGTTAATAAACAAACAAAAGGAAGAAGGCATGAGGGGTTAACGAAGGATAATATAAAAGGGTAGGCTGGAAAGGCTCAGGGTTAAAAACAAACAAGTGCCTCAGTGCGTATATACGTGCGTTGAAACTCCAACAGACGAGTATGCAAACTAAGAGTGACAGAGACATACCTGACAACCTCTCATGATGATAAGGTGTTTGGCTTTTTATGATCTTCACCATGTTTGGCATACTGACAAATTCCAAGGTACCTCTAGTGTAATGTCGCTTCATTTCCGTCTCAGGTGCACAGTATTTTCGTATCAGCTCAGTGTTAGAAAGTCGTGTCCAATCATCCACCTTAGCAGCACCAACTTTCGGGGGTTTCCTGGAGAGCAAGTATGGGTTGTGCCTTTTCATCCACTAACTATCAGTCTCCTCATTCATCCGACATGAATACATTCAATCTGTAACACACGAAATACAAAACACACCAATCAACGGTACGAAGATGAAATAACATAAATAAAAATACTGAAAGCAATAAACCCCCCCCCCCCCACACTTGAACTAAACATTGACCTTAATGTTTTAGAACAAGCTAGAGAGAGGAACTCACAGAGCCTCAATGCGGAGGGACAAAGCAAGAGTTTTTTTTTTGCTACAGTAGGGCTGACACGGGCCGTGTCAGCCTACTGTAAATTTTTTTTTAAAAATAATTTTTCTTTTTCGCTACAGTAGGCCTGACACGGGGGGCCGTGTCAGCCTATTGTAAATTTTTTTTTTAAGAAATAAGACCCGTGGGTTGCCTCCCACGAAGCACTTCGTTTAACGTCGCATGGCTCGACGGGTCACTCCCTATTGCTATGGAGGGTACTTCAGCTTACACGTTTTGTTGCTTTTGTTACTTGACCTTTCCGCAACAGAGCACCAGTCCGGTTCAGAAATACGACCTACTTCTTGCCTCAAGTCAACTCCAACTTCCTTATCTTTCGTTCGAAGTTTCTTTTTCTTTCTTTTCTTGATTTCATGAGTGGACCTTGGCATATTATTGCCATGTGCAATAGATGACCGAGACTCTGCATTTTTGGAGATTATGCCCGAGACTTTTTCAGGAGGTGGTCTTGCACTTCTGCTTTTTTCCACCATTCTGATCATTCCAATTGAAGCTTGCTTACCCTTACCTTCATATTGCTTTTTGATATCCAAAACATTCAAAGTGATTTCCTCATCAAAAGATTTAAAAGTCACAGTGCCTTTATCAATATTGAGGTTGCACCGACTAGTGAGCAGGAAAGGTTTACCGAGGATGACAGGGGTGTCTTCATCTTCTGGAATATCCATAATCTCAAAGTCAACTGGAAAAACCAATTCACCGATCGTCACTAACACATCCTCAACTACCCCATAAGATTTCTCAATTGTGTGGTTTGCAAATTTTAAATTTGTTCCCATATCGCTCACCCTTCCAATTCCCAACTTTTTATAAATGGACAATGGCATGAGACTAACACTAGCATCTGAATCAATCATAACTTTTTTGAAATTTCTGTCTTTTATAGTGCACGGTATTACCGCAGATCCGAGATCCTTTTGCTTGGCAGGAATTTTCCTATTTTGGAGTACTTCACTACACTTCTCATTTACATTTTTCAGCTCTTCCTCCATAAGTTTCTTTTTAGTGATCATCTCTTTCATGAATTTTTGATACACCGGCGTTTGCTCTAGTGCCTCGAAGAATGGCATATGAACCTCAAACTTTTTGAACAATGCGACAAATTTCTCAAAGTCCTTCTCTTGTGTCTCCTTCTTTGTCGCTCTTGAGGGGTACGGTAATTTGATCTTAGGTTTGACCGCTTCTTTTCTTTTCTCTTTGTAATTCTCACTTGACTCACCACTTCTAGCCATGATGGCATTCACATTCTAGTTATCTCTTGGGTTTGTCACTGTTGCACTCGGTAAGGCACCTGGTGTTTGGGAATGTGCTAGTTGTTGCGCTATCTGGCTCATCTGAACTTCAAAATTTTTTATGGAGACTGTGGTATTCCTATAGCTATTCCGGGTCTCTTTCTGAAATTGCAGGTTATGAGCTGCCATCTTCTCAATGGAAATCTCCCATTGTGCTTCTTGGGGAGCTTGCTGCTGCTGTGGATATTGTTACTGATTCTGATCTTTCCAGGAGAATTAGGATGATTCTTCCACCCTGGATTATAAGTTTGAGCGTAGGGATTATTCTGCTTCAAGAATTTTATCTCTTCAATTTGTTGCGGAGTTGCAACACAATGTGCAGTAGAATACGGTCCACTACAAATCTCACACTTTACCGCTTGAACCGGTTGAACCTGTGCTACGGTTTGTGTTTCAAGACTCATTTTCTTTAACCTTCTCTCAACCTCGGCCGCAATTTGATCCTCCATTTTTACAACTTATTCTGTTAGCTTTAAATCAATTATCTTCTCAGGTTGACTAACACTGCGATCATACAACTCAAGGTGCTCATTTGCTGTTATCGCTTCAATTATCTTCTTAACGCCAGTGGCTGTTGAAAAGTTTGTAGAGCCACCGGCAGCTGTATCAATAAGTTGCTTTGTCTTCATCTTTAACCCATTCACAAAATTCTGCATTTGTTCGGTTGCGTCCATATTATGAATGGGACATGCAACCAAACACCTCTTAAATCTCTTATAAGCATCTCCAAGTGATTCTCCTTCTTTCTGCTTGAAATTAACAATGTCATATCTTTTCCGAATGTATACAGATACAGGAAAATACTCGTTCAGAAATGTAGTCTCCATCTCTTGCCAAGTAGTAATACTCCCAGCGGGTAATTAATAAAACCACTCTTCGGCGTCCTCGGATAAAGTAAACGGGAACATCACCAACTTCTTTGCCTCTTCAGAGTATCCCTCAATTTTCAAGGACGTGCTCATGGTAAGGAACCTTTGCAAGTGCTTGTTGGCATCTTCATTGATTCTTCCTGAAAATGACCTACTCTGAAGCTGTCGGATGGTAGATGGGTGCAACTGGAACTGTGCAACAGTAACTGGTTGATTAACGATTGTCAACCGTACTGCTGGAGCGTTTGCTCGACCATAATCACCGAGAAGTCTTTCGGCAGGTGGATCTGCCGCCATGATGCTAAGTTCCGACTCGGAGTCTGAACCGGAATCTGTGTGCTGAGAGTGGCCTGAAACTGACTCTTCTTTCTCGAGCTCAAGGATAATTGGTTCTGAACTCGATGCTGCCAGCCTTTCTAGCTTAGCTTGCCGACGTTTAGCGTGCAATGATCTTTCGGGTTCTGCGTCAAGAGAAAATTCTGCTGAGGGATTGCCTTGCATATACAGGTTAGACAGATAATAGTAATAATAAAAATAACAGAAAAATAAAATTAAAAATTTTAGTCACTGAGTGACAAAATTCCAATTGAACTAACAAACACTTAAAATTTGGCAATCCCCGGCAACGGCGCCAAAAACTTGATCGATAAATAGCAAGTGTACTATTTAACGATGTAGTAATAATTGGGGTTATCCCCAAAGTCGATCTCTTGAAGACTGCTCAGAATATGTAGTGCAGATGCTATTTCAATTAAACAAAAGTTCCTTTTGGGGGTTTTGATTTTTAAACTAATTCTAATGACAGAAAGAAATAAGCAGAATAATAAAAGTGCTTTTTACGAAAATTATGAAACATGCTAGGGAAGGTGTATAAATTACTCCGTAAGAACCTTAAATTATAATAAAAGAGAAATGCCTCAAACCTTAATTTTACAAAACCTTAATAGTGTTTTTCTTAAATTCCTTAACCGAAAAACCTTTGATATTCTCCCTTGACCCTAATTCCTTAGCGGTCAAGAGAAAACATCAAGCAATAGTCCAGACAAGGTTTATAAAAGTCACTACAGGGTATCCCCATTCCTAGGCAATATCTACCGTAGTGTTATTATGCAAAATGATAGATTGGGTTTTTCAGACCAAATCCCTAATCGTAAATCGTTCCCAATTTAACCGATTGCAACAAATATTTTATAATTAGCATAATAAAAGATTAAAACAAGAAAACAAAATCTCATTGACTAAATCAAAATAGGTTCATACATCACAATTCAGGGACACCCCCTAGCATTGGGGTGCTTAACCTCTCATGTTTAAACTAAAAACAATAACAAGAAAAAGATAAGAAACAACCATTACAATAGTATTTGGATCACTTTGATCTTCAATGGCTTCCGCGGTTGAATGATCTCCGTTCTCCAAAAACTCTTGATCGCCTAAAATTCGTCCAATTCTTCGTAAAGTAAAAAGTGTCCCTTCTACTTCCAAAAACTAGTCTAAAAAATCACAATTCACCCAGATCGATTGGAAATACCCAAAGTGCCCCCACAACTTAATATGGGGAGAAAATATGGAAAAATTCAGAAAATCAGCGTCAAAGCTGACACGGGCCGTGTCAGCCAACACGGACGGCCGTGTCAGCTTGCTGGATTTTATAACCGAAATTGTTTCGATCATAACTTTTGATCCGTAAGTCTGTTTTCGTCCCCGTTCGAAGCGCCGAAAAGCTAGTGAAGAGAACTACAACATAGTATAGACAAGGAACTTGGTTGCCTAATATTTTTCCATGTTTTTTGAATTTTAGGTCCAGGCATCCTCTGCTTCATTCCAAAAACTCTTCTAAATCCCCGGAACTTCCATTTTCTTCGCACGAGTCCTTTGGACTTTTCCACTCAGACCTGAAACCATTGAAAACTACCAAACCAAAGCATAAAATGCAACGTAATTAAAATAAAATAACAAATCATAAAATGCGAGAATAAAATATGACAAGTAAAATTGAATTGAAAAATAATGAAAAGACAAACAAAGTGCTACCGATTTTATGGATTCATGTCGAATAAATGACAGAAAACTAGTAGAAATGGTGACTGATCAATGAGGCACTTTTGTCTCCCACCAAGATCATCAATAACCAGCTCCAAAAACCATGTCCAACTATCCTTGTTTTCAGTTTCAACTACTGCAAATGCTATTGGTAGCATTTGATCATTTGGATCTATACCTATTGCTGCCAACAATTTGACCTCCACATAGCCCTTTCAAAAAACATCCATCAAGGCCAATGAAATGTCCGCATAATTTGAAGCTTTCCTTACAAGCTGCAAAACAAATGTATAGCCTTCTAAAATGGGATCTTTATTCATCAATACCCTCTTGTGCAGGTTGGACATACAGTTTCACAGTAGATCCTGGATTTGATTTCAAAAACTCATGGCAATAGTCATAAATCCTTGTATAATCCCCTAGGAAAGAACCATCAATCATGTCTCTAGCAACAAATCTAGCTCTTATGGCCTTAATCTTATTGACCCCTACATTCCACTTCTTTTGTGCTTTTTCCTTTATGTCTTTAAGCTTCAATCCAAGGTTGATTTTCAATGACTTTTGTAGCCTTTTGCTTAGCCATTTCACACTCATCATCTTCACATTGTACTCCCTACTATAATTATGATTGTCTATTATCTTCCTTAGTCTCTAAGAATCCTCATTAGGTAACTTAGCACAGTAAGCTTCCCATTCACAACTGTAACACCCTTTTAACCCCACATAATATACACGATAAGTATACTTAAATGAATCAGAGTACATCATAAAAAGGTGTCACATTTCTTCATAAAACATCAATTAAAATATCCTGCTCCGTAACACGGGTTTTCAAAACATTTTTTTTAAATAATAGTTTCTTTAGTAATATCCACAACTAAATTCAAACTTAGCAGCGGAATCATAAATTCAAACATCTTCTTATATTTCATCAAACCATCAAGACCCTTGGGTCATTGTCAATAATCATCATCAATTAAAATCGGTAAATGGTAACTCATAACAATCATTCTAACAAAACAACATAATATTCACTTAAACATTTCCCCACCCGATGTTACATCTATCAGCGCAAGACACCATACAACTCTACGGAAATAAGCTAAACAACTCCAAGCTAAAACTTCACGCATCGAGAGGTTATTCCTGAATATCTGCACGTTACCCACGTAGAGGCAACATTCAAACAGGCAGGGTGAGTATTCACAATTCAATATAAATAATATAAAGAGAAGACATTAACAGGTCAACATTCGTCTTAGTCAAACATCATAGCAACTCACACAAAACATAATATAAATCACCAAGTCATCAACATCACAAATATGCAATCATGTAATGCCACCAAGAATGAAATGCAACGTTATAAAATGCATGTGGTACCAAATCGTCATTATAATGGACACTAGGCCATTAACCCTCCGCAAGGGAGCACGTCACAAAATACTCCAATCCGCACAATGGGATTGAAGCCACCACTGGACCGAAGTCCTAACATCATCATGAACCGAAGTCCTAAAATCGTCAATAGACCGAAGTCTAAATGCCATGAATGCATGATGCACAACGTCACAATCATCAACATCAATAAAAGTCATTACGTGCATCATCATTCGTCAAAACCTCATGTTACTCATATCATCATTAGTTCATCAAAACATCATATTATAGCATCACTACTTCGTTTCACACTACATCATCCCAATTTATTTGATCGTCATGTTCGTCACATAGCATGTATGAACATCAAAACATGTACATCATCTATTTATTCCGTCATAGCATCATTATAGTAACATCATTCACATAACTCATACCCTCATAAGAAATCAACGCATAATCATCATATAAGTTCCCACATATAGTTTACATTATAAAACAACAACACCCTATCGTTATACTTTAGATCAACATAAGCATCATATAGTCTTCAATACATAGCATCATATTTACAACAACAATACCCCACAACATTCGACTACATCACAAACAACCACTATTACCTTTACCGGTTAATTCACACCACATCATACCATAACCACTCAACAACATCCTCACACAACATTATAAGCAACAACTATAACAATTGCATGGTATGCCACAACAACTTAACAACAACATCATACAACCTCATAATTCACAATCACAACACACATTCATGCGACTGATGTCCACATTTCACGGTTCAACACATTGGAACATATAAGAAAACACATATGGCTCATCGAATAGTTGGAAATCTATCATTGAAAACAATTTTAACATAAAGTACATAAAGTCAACTTTCCAACAATTCGAACGGCGACCCAAACGGACTTACGAATCAAAAGTTACGAATTTCGAAGTTTTCAAAATAAGCTACCCGAGGGGACCGCGCTAAGCGCGAAAAACCGGGCTAAGCCCGCTCTGCGGTTCAGCAAAAAATTCCTGCGATGACAACACTTCTCCCATTGCGATTCCACACCCTTAAATAGCATTTTTAACCCCAATAACCCCAGTTTAAGTCATTAAAACCCATTTATACCACATATACATTATTCACAACAATCACAGCACAACAAATCATCAAAATCATCACCTTTAACCTCTAAATCCTAGGTTTTTCCCCAAAACCCCAATCACCCACCAACACCTAATCTTTATATCAAAACATTGCAAAGTGATACTCCCCATACCTTAGAGTCTTTATTCTTTCGATCTTCTCTTGGAGTTTCACCGGAATTCTTCTATGCCCTAGCCTCCTTCTCACTTGTTCTTCAGAGCACCTTTGCCTCTTCCTAAAAAGTAATACGAATAATGAGTTCCTTTCACTATTCTCCCTTAAAATATCCCTAAATATGCTTTTCCCATTATACCCTCACTTATCCACCCCTAATGACCAACATACCCTCAATACTCCCACTTCTATTATTTTTAAATAATAAACAATAATTTGAATAATACTATATGATTATTCTTACTATTAATATTATTAAAATAATTTCACCACAATGCATTCGTGCCACATAACCACATATCGTCAAAATCACCTTATATCCTCAAATAAGCAACAATTAATCATAATTGAATTTGGGGTGTTACAACTCTCCCCCACTTAAAGAATTTTCGCCCTCGAAAATTACCCGAAGAAAACAGAGTCAGATACGACTCCCCCATCGGATCGTCAAGCCCCCCAAGTCCAACACACGAGCCATCAACAAATCCTCCAAGGACTTGATACTCCTCTCTGTCTGACCATCCGTCTGCGGATGCTAAGCAGAACTCATCTTCAACTCAGTGCCCAATGCATCTTGCAGACTCTTCCAAAACCTCGACGTAAATCGCGGATCTCCATCCCAAGTAACTCTGTAGTTCCCTCTATGTAGATCTCAGCTAATTCCTGCATAGAATTATTAATCTTCATTGGCAAGAATGAGTTGACTCCGTCAATCTCTCCACGAGCATCCAAATCGAGTCATTCCCCCTCGAGGCCTTCGGTATACCCGACATAAAATCTATGGAAATACTATTCCCTTTCCATTCTGGAATATTCAACATCTGCATCAGACCCAAAGACTTCTGATGTTTCGTCTTTAGCTTCTGATAAGTCAAACACACATACACAATTCGATAACATCCCTCTTCATGAATACTCTTCTCAATCTTTGGAACATCTGGTATACACACTCTACCTCAGAACCTCAACACGCCATTTTCATCAATTCGAAATTCACCTTCCTTACCTTAGTTAATTAAAATAGAGTGATCAACCAACTACAAGTCAAATCGCTGACATACTTTGATTTCTCCCAGAATCCCCATAGTCAGTTCCAACATACTCGACTTCACACTGTCAGGGGTCCCATCACATACTAAACTCACATCTCTGAACTGCTCGATCAATTCCAGTTTCCTCACCTTAAGCATCGACATATGCAGTAACTTCCTACTCAACGCATCAGCTATTACTTTTGCTTTACCAAGGTGTTAACTTAAATCAAAATCATAGGGTGTGTTTGTTTGAGAGATTAAAATTATATTCCCAGGAATATCATTCCTAGGAATGTTAATCCTAGGAATTTTATTCCAATCAATTTGTTTGGTAAATAATTAAGATTCCAAGGAATAATTTTGAAATTGATTTAATTATAATTTTAAAATTTTAAAAATATAAAATAATGTGTTGAAATAATATGAAAGTGGGTAGTTATAGTTGGTTATTTTTTATTCCCATGGGAATATATGATTCCCACCGTTTAACATGGGAATAAATATTCATAAGTTAATGAGTAAATTTTATTCCTGGGAATTATTTATTCCAAGGCATTTTTTTTTCTTTCCCATCTACCAAACAATGGAATAATTATTTCCAGCCTTAGATTCCCGAAAACTTTTTTTCTAGCACCGAAACAAACACACCCATAGTCTTTCATCAACTCCAACCACATTTTATGCCTCACATTTAACTATTTTAATTCAACAAGTACTTCAAGCTTTCATGATCACTGAACACTTCAAACATAAAGCCAAAAAGATAATGTCTCCAAATTTTCATCACAAACCCCGAGGTTGCCAATTCTAAATCGTGCATAGGATAATTTCTCTCGTGAACTCTTAATTGTCTGGAAGCGTAAGCAACAACCCGACCATCCTGTATCAACGATCCACCAAGACTCATCTTAGACGCATCACATTACACCACAAAAGAATCACTCGGATTAGGAAAAATCAATATCGGGGCGGTCGTCGATTTTCTTCTTCCGGCCTACAAAACTCCCTTCACATGCAACATCTCACACATACGCTTGGCCCCTTTCGAGTTAACTAAGTCAACAGTAGTGTCGACTTAGAAAAACCTTCAATAAACTTGCGATAGCAACTTGCTAATCTCATAAAGCTTCTTATTTCAGTAGCCGACTTCAGAGTCTCCCACTGCAACACAACATCAATTTTAGAAAGATCAATAGCTATTCCACCATTAGAAATCACCTGACCAAGGAACTTACTGTCTACAACCAGAACTCACATTTCGACAGTTTTGCATACAACTTCTTCTCCCTCACTACCTACCACACAACTTGCAATTGTTCTTCGTGTTCTTCTTCTCACTTAGAATATATCAGAATATCGTCAATGAACACCACCACAAACTTATCCAAATATTTATGGAAAATCCGATTCATATATTCCATGAACACGCCAGGTGCATTGGATACACCAAACGACATCACAGTGTACTCATGGTGACCGTACCTCGTCTTAATAACTGTCTTCAGAATATATTTAATTTCCTACTTTATTTCCAACTTGGCTATCTCCTTTATTCTTGATATTCACATTGTTTACGTCCCAACAACATCCTTAACAAATCACTACAATTGGACCTTATAATCAACATCATGTTTATCCTCAATTAGCATGTCATAACATAGCGACATCACTAAATAACCATCATACTCCTCATGTAACATACAACGCAAGTTACAATAACATCCCAGCTTTACGAAACATAGATATGCATAATTCCACTTAATTTCAATAATTAAAAAAATGAGGTTTTCAGTCCCAGGCCGCGCTAAGCGAGCCCCATCCGTGCTAAGCGCGCTACTCACTGCCTCGAGGAGGCGAAATTCCTCCAGACCGTGCTAAGCGAGCCCATCCGCGCTAAGCGCGATCTGCGATTCTGGCAAAAAACCCTGTTATCTCATGGGAACACATTCAAAAGTCACACACCTTAGATAAATCACCAACCACTGCATTTTCTTATGCCTTCAAAGAAACCCACGTCGTAAACACTTTTGCACCATCCTTCACAAACTTATCCACTTGCTTGACGGAACAACAACTCTTCACCTTGGCCGAACTTAAATTCATGCTCTGGAGACAAGTCGTGGGTCTCTTCAGGAAAACGTCAGGAATCACACACCACTGGCATATCACTAGCCATCATATTGCTTTTTATGCCCCTGATAAGCAAACATCAATAATACCTGATTATTCTCCCTCGAGACATTCTAACTTGACTGACAGACAAGAAACTCGAACTCTCTTCATCTTCAAATATAACAATCTGCATCGACTCATCAAAACCATCTGTAAACACCCATCTCAACTCCAATTGATTTTTATCGTACACACCATCTAAGCTGGCAAGACACGTCTATCCCATCCAACATGATTTCGTCCACTATCAACAAGAGATTAAGGGTGATCAGTTCCTCAATTTGCCAATAGATAGCCGACAATCACGATGGGGCATAAACCATACCTCCCAAGCTCCAATAGCGTTCCTTTCATCTTGTGCACTAAACTACCTAATCCACAAATCCTTAATTGACATAAGCCTTATCTCCGCATTCCCTCCGGAATCGAGAACAACACCGTCCTAATAACATTTGCACTCTTGCAATCCAATACACACTAAGCCAACATTCCATAACCAAAACATCTCAGAGAAGCAATAGCTTATCCCCCACTTGTTTCAAGCCAACACCTGGAGGCAAACGGTTAGAAAACAAGCAAGTACCGGCAGTGTTTCACACACATGTCACACACTAAGGAACAAACATCATTAGACAACCTGGCCGGATAGAACGACCTGCTCTGATACCACTAATGTAACACCCTTCTAACCCCACATAATATACACGATAAGTATACTTAAATGAATCAGAGTACATCATAAAAAGGTGTCACATTTCTTCATAAAACATCAATTAAAATATCCTGCTCCGTAACACGGGTTTTCAAAACATTTTTTTTAAATAATAGTTTCTTTAGTAATATCCACAACTAAATTCAAACTTTGCAGCGGAATCATAAATTCAAATATCTTCTTATATTTCATCAAAACATCAAGACCCTTGGGTCATTGTCAACAATCATCATCAATTAAAATCGGTATATGGTAACTCATAAGAATCATTCTAACAAAACAACATAATATTCACTTAAGCGTTTCCCCACCCGATGTTACATCTATCAGAGCAAGACACCATACAACTCTACGGAAATAAGCTAAACAACTCCAAGTTAGAACTTCACGCACCGAGAAGTTATTCTTGAATATTTGAACGTTACCCACGTAGAGGCAACATTCAAACAGGCAGGGTGAGTATTCACAATTCAATATAAATAATATAAAGAGAAGACATTAACGGGTCAACATTCGTCTTAGTCAAACATCATAGCAACTCACCTAAAACATAATATAAATCACTAAGTCATCAACATCACAAATATGCAATCATGTAATGTCACCAAGAATGAAATGCAACGTCATAAAATGCCTGTGGTACCAAATCCTCATAATAATGGACACTAGGCCATCAACCCTCCACAGGGGAGCACGTCACAAAATACTCCAATCCACACAATGGGATTGAAGCCACCACTAGACCGAAGTCCTAGCATCGTCACTGGACCGAAGTCCTAAAATCGTCAATAGATCGAAGTCTAAATACTATGAATGCATGATGCACAACGTCACAATCATCAACATCAATAAAAGTCATTACGTGCATCATCATTCGTCAAAACCTCATGTTACTCATATCATCATTAGTTCATCGAAACATCATATTATAGCATCACTACTTAGTTTCACACTACATCATCCCAATTCATTTGATCGTCATGTTCGTCACATAGCATGTATGAACATCAAAACATGCACATCATCTATTTATTCCGTCATAGCATCATTATAGTAACATCATTCGTATAACTCATACCCTCATAAGAAATCAACGCATAATCATCATATAAGTTCCCACATATAATTAACATCATAAAACAACAACACCATATCGTTATACTCTAGATCAACATAAGCATCATATAGTCTTCAACACATAGCATCATATTTACAACAACAATACCCCACAACATTCGACTACATCACAAACAACCATTATTACCTTTATCGGTTAATTCACACCACATCATACCATAACCACTCAACAACATCCTCACACAACATTATAAGCAACAACTATCACAATTACATGGTATGCCACAACAACTTAACAATAACATCATACAACCTCATAATTCACAATCACAACACACATTCATGCGACCGATGTCCATATTTCACGGTTCGACACATTAGAACATACAAGAAAACACACATGGATCGTCGAATAGTTGGAAATCTATCATTGAAAACAATTTTAACATAAAGTACATAAAGTCAGCTTTCCAACAATTCGAACGACGACCCAAACGGACTTACGAATCAAAAGTTACGAATTTTTGAAGTTTTCAAAATAAGCTACCCGAGGGGACCGCGCTAAGCGCGAAAAACCGGGCTAAACCTGCTATGCGATTCAGCCAAAAATGCCTGCGATGACAACACCTCTCCCACTGCGATTCCACACCCTTAAATAGCATTTTAAACCCCAATAACCCCAGTTTAAGTCATTAAAACCCATTTATACCATATATACATTATTCACAGCAATCACAATACAACAAATCATCAAAATCATCACCTTTAACCTCTAAATCCTAGGTTTTTCCCCAAAACCCCAATCACCCACCAACACCTAATCTTTATATCAAAACATTGCAAAGTGATACTCCCCATACCTTAGAGTCTTGATTCTTTCGATCTTCTCTTGGAGTTTCGCTGGAATTCTTCCATGCCCTAGCCTCCTTCTCACTTGTTCTTCAGAGCACCTTTGCCTCTTCCTAAAAAATAATACGAATAATGAGTTCCTTTCACTATTCTCCTTTAAAACACCCCTAAATGTGCTATTCCCATTATACCCTCACTTATCCATCCCTAATGACCAACATACCCTCAATACTCCCACTTCTATTATTTTTAAATAATTAACAATAATTTGAATAATACTATATGATTATTCTTACTATTAATATTATTAAAATAATTTCACCACAATGCATTCGTGCCACATAACCACATATCGTCAAAATCACCTTACATCCTTAAATAAGTAACAATTAATCATAATCGAATTTGGGGTGTTACAACAACCATCCTTACACCTAACCCTCACTCTAACCTTATCATTTTTAGTGAACTTCAGATTCCTTCCAAATTGAACTGCATATGGGGTTATAACTTCCTTAAAATCAGCTTTGGTAATAAAGTACATTCCAACCTCCCATTTGTAATTGGACATGTCTTTTTGTAACTTGAACATGAGGCATTTTTTTCTCCTCACTCCACTACTATCATCACTATCACACCCACTTTGTAAATCATCACTTTCATTATCACTACCTTTAAACTCATCTTTGTTTTCCTGCCACGTTTCTTTACCTTTTTTTTTGTTCCCCTCTTGGTCATCATCTTCATTCACATAATCAATTAAATTATCCCCTTGTTCCTCATCGAAATCATCATCATACTCATCTAATTCATCATCAAATGCTACCTCCATTGCACTGTCATAGATGAAGCTTTCATCCTCACTATCATCAGAACTAAATACATCATTGACCTCACCACCACCTTGTCCATTATCAACATTTCCATCAGTTTCCATAACAATATTTTCATTATTAACTTTTTCCCTAACAACATTTTCCCTCACATCATTTTCACTAACAACATTTTCCAATCCTGCAATTTCACTAACAACATTCTCCCTAACATCATTTTCCTTTGCACTATTCTTACCACTACCATCACCTTTCACCAGCTCAGTTTCCTTCAAACCCCCATTAACTGCTTCCTCATACATTGCAGCGATGACTTGTTCAGTTTCATTCACTGTTTCATTTTGCTCTACAACTATTTCATCAACATGACCATCATAGTAATCAGGCTGTGACAATGTGTGTTGAATATAAATATCAACACTAAGATGCACCCTATAGAGATGAGCAATCTCTAGAGCACCTTTGTCATCAACCAACAAGTTCATTTTAAAGGTTGGATCCCTATAATATATCTTCTCAATCGAGTTGTACCCTACATCCTTAAAACAACCTAACAGTTCAAAATAACTCCATCTATCAGTATCTATTTTTAACTCAGCAACCTAACTCCCTTCGTACACAATCATTTCTTCATCAACAAATTCACCACTGTGGTGGATTTTCAAGTTCAAATACTCAGCCATATCAAACTATATCCTATGTCCTAAAAAGAAGCGCAGAAAAAAGCAATATTTCAGTTCAATCACTAGAAGCAAGATTTCAGTTCAATCACAAAAACCCTAAAATGAACAAAATAGAAACATTTTCACTTCAATCAGTAGAAACCATATTTGGGTGTCTTCGATATCAACTTGAAGAGTAGAGATTGCTTCAAATCGCAGTTGAATCGCCTTCAACATGCAACAATGGTTGCGCTAGGGTTCCACCAATTTTACTTCTTTTGCTCCTTCTGAAGAATGGCTTCATTTTAATTTCCATTTATTTTTTAGGCATTTCAATTCCACATGGCATCCACATAGCATGACTACTCACAGATCAGTTTCACGTGTTCGCCAACTGTACAAACCCATTGACTTTGACTAACGGTGTTGACGGTAAGGACTAACGTGGTACCATTTAAAAACTTAAGGGATCACTTTGAAACTTTATAAAATTAAGGGACCAAATTGGACCCATAGGTAAACTATTTTTCACTTTTTTCTATCTCTTTATAATTTCTTTTCGCTATTGTCTCGCCTCTTCTCTCCTACATATATGTTTTCTCAATATAATATGTTTTAGTTTCAAAATTGATATTTTGATTTAAAAAATATTAGAAATAGTTTTTCTACTTAAGTGACATAAAATAAAAATATTTGTAATTATTAATTGGTAATGGCCATGTTTACAACCACGAAGTCAGTACTAGATTATAATATTGTTGAAGCTATCAATTGAGGAAGAAATTTTATATTAAGAGATTCAATGAATATCAAGTTATTTGTGAGGAACTAAAACATATAATTAATCAAGAGCAATAAACGAAGGTATACTCAAGAAATTTGAAATTCTATAACGATCAAGAACTTACTTGAAATGATTAATTGACGTCTAATCCCAAACTTGGTTTCTTAAACTTTGATCATATTTTATTTACTTTTATACTATTTTAGTTACAAAAAAATTCTCACATTTTACTTAGAAACATATAAATACACTTGACAATTCTAGTAAACATCAAGTTTTCGTGAAAACGATAACAAAGAGTACTTGAGATTAAAAAAATATTATCACATTGTCGATATAAAAGTCACAGGTAAACGTAAGATACATGGGGTGACACGTGACTTATACTTGTATCAACTAGGAATTAGAAAGTTCTATATTTTGGGTTTGATTAAAACCTCTGCCTCTTTTGATTGTTAGTACGATCACATGAGTTTATATGTTTATTTTTGTTATACCTATTAGTTTTTTTTTTCAATTTCTCTTTGATTGTCTCAAGTGCGAGTGTAGCCACATGTATTTAAATATTTTTTAGTTATGGAGATTAATTATATTTCATATTACTTTTTTCCTAACGATAACTCTTCAAAATTATTGGAGATAATACTAAATATATTGAATTTTAAATTGAAAATAGGCGACTATAACATACACATGAGAGCACTGACAAAAAATTAATGATGAAGAAATCTAATCTCATGAGGCGAGTCACCCATCTGCTAAACAATTTTTTCAGGATCGAAACTATAATAGAGAGTATTGGATAAATTACAATGTATCATTGTTCATAAAATGTCATAGAAGACTCAAAAAGAGCACTAACACATAGAGGTAGGATGAATGTTTCTGTTCCGTGTCGGCCAAAGACCAAAAGGGCATACTGCTCCGCGTCGACCAAAAGCTCAATAACTAAAGTCTCACTCATCCAACTTACTCCATTAAGCACAAGGTATAAATACCTTCATGAAGGGTTTTCAGGTACACAATCTTTAACATTCACTTTCACTATGATTATCTTGAACCCTAAACTGTCTTAGGTGTTCGAGCGCTAACCATACTGGTACCCCCATCTGATCAGTCGTATCAAAGATTAGCAATGCCGATTTAAGATTGACATCGATTAACGACGTTGGTTCAAGATCAACGTCTTCGGTTCAGAAAGTATCGTGATCGCAACTTTCAATCAATGACGACGCATCACAAAAATACTTGGAAGCTTCACTCTGCCGTAGTTTCCACAACCTTACCCATTTATGGTTCCGTAACAGAACAATTTCCAACTTAGAGAAATAGAAATTGAATGTTTTTTTTTCATTTTCCAATTCTTCTTATAAAACTACCTAAACCATGCATAACTAAGTTTTTATTTATTTATTTTATTTATTTTTTTATGTTTGGATTTAGTTGTGTAAATACTCTTTGATTAAATGATTATACACAATTTTGTTTTTGATATATCAATATTTTTATTTTTGCACTCAATGCTTCTTTAATGATAACATTCAAAATTCATCTTTTGATTTAGAAAATTGTAAAAATAGATTTTATACTTAAGTGACATAAAATAAAAATGCATGTAATTCCTAGTTGCTTAAAATATAGCCATGTTTACAATCACAAATCCACAATTAGATCATAATGTTGTTGAATATTTCAATTGAACAAGAAATCTGATATTAATATATTCAATAAATATCACGTTATTTCACGACCTATAATCAATCTGGATAAATAAACAGAGGTATACTCAAGAAATTTGAAATCCTATAACAATGAAGACCTATAACCAATCTGGATAAATAAACAGAGTTATACTCAAAAAATTTGAAATGTTATAGAAGAGCTTATTTGAAATGATTAATTGACGAATCCAAAACTCACTTTCTTAAATTTTGATCACATTTTATTTACTTTTATATTAGAAACATATAAATACAGTTAACTTTTCTAATAAATATCAAGTTCTTGTAAATACAATAAGAGAAAAGAGATTGTACACAAACACAGTGTTAATTCTTTTTACATTGTCACAATCATGTATCCTGTTAAATCTATCCGTAAATTTTAATTTATTATTATTATTATAATAGTATTAAATTATTTTTATAATGAACACATCAATATCAAGCCCATGACTAGAGTGACTAAGTCAACCAACTACCACCCAAATCGGGTAGCGGGCCCACTGACCCTTTTTCTCTACCTGGCGCCCTAGTACTATATAAACTCGCGTTTTGCTCACTGGACCACTCACAACACCTTTTCCCTCTCATTTCAACTCCGCAGTGTCTTCGTCCTCTCTCTGCAAATTCCATCTTCTTCTCTGGTCAATGCAGGTACTCTTCTCTCCCCTTCACGCGTTCATTCTTCGTTTATCTATCTCCGCGCTTTACGGCCAAGTCTTGGCGGCATTGTTATTTATTTTTCTTGAACCCTAGTTCTTCTCTTTTTTTCTTTGGATTTGATTCTAGTCTTGCGATTTTTCTATACTCGTTTTTGTTTCTGATTCGTATCTTATTGGATTTCGAAACGTATTGTTTGCATGTTGTTTCAGCTGAGTAGCATTGTCGTCGTTCCGTGTTTTCCAGGGTTTGAAATTCTAACTCTTCAGCCTTCAATGTTGTCTCTGATTTTTCATCAATGTGCGTTTTAGTGGTTGATGTGAATGTACTTTTATACAGATGTTTACTCGTAATCACGTGACGTTGTTTAAAGCAGAATCGATGTGTTTTTATGGTTTCCGAGAGGTTCCGTTCAATGACATGATTTTTTTTTGTTTAAGTGAAATTAGTTTGAGTTAGGGTTATTGAAATTTGTTTGAGTTAGGGTTATTGAAATTTTCAAGCGTTTTGGTAATGTGTAGTATATACACTGTTGCTTTATGAACTGTACATGCTTGGCCATCATCATACTTGTTGAGTTTGTGAAAAATCATATATTGATTTTGATTTGCGTGGTTATTTATTATCTTATTGACTTGTTTACTGTTTAATGGCTTGTATTCAGATATACTTCAGTGCATGAGTTGCTAAGAGAATATTGCGTTGATTCAATTAACTTTGAATTATGGCGCCAAAGTCTAGATTTGATTCCAGCTCAGCTAGCCAAGAGGAATTGGCTTTCAAGGGGGCTTTCTCAAATGGGCAGCGGGGAAATTTGAGAAATGTTGATTCGGATAGGTCTGCAAGCTTTCGTGATGGTAATGACAGGCAGATGTTTATTTCGGATACTAGTATGTTGCAGGGAAGTTCTACATCTCCACGAGATTCGGATCCAGCTGACCAGTATTTAAAGTCGGATCCAATAACCACAGGAGGTCCAAAGTATACTAGTTTAAATGACTTAAAACGGGTCCTGGGGATAGCTTCTGGAAACACCGTTGAAGATTGTGCTTTACGAACTGGTAATTTGAAGTCTCGCATTCCAGTGGATCCGGAGGAATTGAAACGATTCAAAGCACGCCTACAGGAGGCTTCCGCTAGAACTAGGTAATTTGAGAAGCTTTATGCAATACCATTAATTCTGTCATCAAATCGTACTACTTTAACCCCATTTTCATTTAATGTAATTAGCGCGTAATTGAGAGCTTGCATTTTCAGCATATGTAATGTAATTGAATGACTACCATTTTAGTCAACTTTTTTCAGTTTTTGTAATAAAAGCGACGCCTGAGTTGTTCAGAGTTTTCTCATTTATTGTTAGTTTGCCACTTGTGCAATGATTCTGTTATAAAGGTTCTGCTCTTTTATTTTTTCTCAGTCACGGATCAAAGAGGTTGGATGAATCTGTACACAAATTGAACAAATATTGGGAGGCTGTAAACTCAAAGAAGCAATTTCAGAAGGAGGGGTTGCCAAATGAAAGGATGAGTGTGTCCCATTTATCTAACAAGGGAAGTCAGACTCATCAGAGCACTACAGAGCTTGCAAATCAAAAGCCAGAGGACAGGCCTAAGAAAATCATTCCGAACACACACATTGGTACATCAGCTGCTGAGATACAGGTTAGTAGCTAGCTAGCATTTTTAAATTACTGTTGCATTTCCTTTATTAAAGCTGTGGGTTTATGCCATGTTAATTGCTAGTTATTTCATTTTTTTTTAATTGTAACAAAGGAGGATAGAATTCCAATCGTATTGAACAATAAATAAAATTATTTTAGTGCTTTGAAAATAACTTGGACAAGGGAGAGCATGATGGCACATCCTCTTTCGAATCTTGTGCAACAGTATTCGATTTTTGTTACACGCGCTTCTCTAAAGATTTAGAAGATAAATTCCCACACTAAATGATCTGAATGGGATATCGAAAGATTTCATGTCGCAGCTTGCAACTGTATGTGTTATTTTAATTTTAATATTTTAATACCCATAAGTTTTAATGGTTGGGCCAAGTCTTACTTCCAGTGCCAATATATTTGCAAAGCATCTGGAATGGAGGAATTATTATTTTTGGATTACCGATGTAACTCATTGAACCGCATCACTTATGTAGAGACTCATTGATAACTAATTACTGATTTGATTTTCATCTCTTAAATACTGAACATGCTACGTTCCTTTGTTAATACTTTGGTGATAATTACTAGGCGGAAAGGCAAAACAATAGCTTTGGGAGACATCCTTTGGCAATCGAAAAGGATAGAGACAACATTAAGGATGTTGGCAAGGTTTGTGATGGTGTTCAAGAGAAGATTCAAAGGTCTCCTGTAAGTGGAGAAACATGGGATAGAAAAATGAAGAGAAAACATTCCACGGACACCGTCTTAGCTGGATCCACTGATGGGGAAAGAGAGACAAAAAGCGTTAAGTATATAAAGCAAGCTAACGAGTCTGGTCTGCAGTCTTGTGATGCCATAAGTTGGAGGTAAACACAAGTTTATGAGATGCTTTGATTTCTGATTTTGTCAATAAATGGCCATAACTCTTAAGGTTTGGGAAGTAAACTGACAGCCATAAAAATGAATTGCAATATGGGAAACATGTTAGTGCGTAAAAAATCAATTTATCATACTTAATTTAGGAATGTTGTGTTTGTGCATCTTTAGGTTCTTTCATAAAAATTAACCTTATTGGATAGTGTTAATAAGTCGTGGTGAAAAGATTGTTGGCTGACACGAAGTTCAATTTCAGTTACTGTTGTGATGTGATATGTGTATAATTAGTTAATATCAGCTTTAGTTTGTTACCAATCAATCTGTCACTTAAACTACTGGGCTGAGTACTCGTGATGTCTTTTTTTGGACAAAATATAGGTGCATTTCTCTAAGGTGCTTTTCGCGTTGTTCTTAACCTAAAATACACTTTTTGTTGTGATAGCAAATTTTAAGAAAATTATGTATTTGAAGAAATTATAGGCAGTTCTGAAGAGATTATAACTTAATTATTTCAAGTTAAAACTGCATAGAACACACAAAGAAATGCACATAACATTTGTCCTTTTTTATTCTAGGGCTATATCTGAAATGATATTTGTT
The DNA here is from genome assembly GCA_022829125.1 of Lathyrus tuberosus. Taxonomy (NCBI): domain Eukaryota; kingdom Viridiplantae; phylum Streptophyta; class Magnoliopsida; order Fabales; family Fabaceae; genus Lathyrus; species Lathyrus tuberosus. Next base: position 6,198,589 of record JALAZF010000042.1, on the reverse strand, counting down.
AATAGTCCCATTTGGAATGAGATATGGTCTATACATTTTTTTATAAGAGGAGCAAAGCAATTCTCACCTTACAAGCAAGCACGATTTGTAAGGAGAGTCTCCTGAAAGCTTAGTGTTCAACTGCTTACCTTTCCTTGTGATGATAGTAACAATTCTATTGCTTCACACATTTATGATTTACTCGTGAGAGGTGATCCTTAGTGAGGCTATTATGATCGCAAAAGATTCATTTGGCTATAACGGCCAGTAATAGCAAAGCTTCTTAGCTTCCCTGCCTGCTAGTTTAGCTTCACATGTATCTGCCAAGTATGAGCAAGAAAAAGTGTTTAGGGATTCAATGGATGGAACAAATAGGGAATGGGGTGTACTTAAAAGAAACAAGTACATATCTGCTCGGTTGTATTTAACAAGCTTTATTTCTTTTATAAAATACTATTATTATTTTATGAGTATTCTTATCCTCTCTTTTGTAGGTTTGTTGACCATGACAAAAATTATACTGATGGTATTTATCCACATACAAAAGGCAAAGCTTCTAGGGTACCTCAAACTGGTAGCTTGATGGTTGGAAACTCATCTTCTGAAACACTTGATGCCTGGGAGCAACCTTCAAATGTGAACCAGCCTCATTCATTGATTGGGGCAATCAATCATAAGCGTCCTTTTCCTGTAGAATCGTCTATGTCCCATTTAGCCCAATGGGTTGGGCAGAGGCCTCAAAAAATTTCTCGCACTCGAAGAGCAAATGGGGCATCACCGCCGGTCTCTAATTGTGATGAAATGCCTATGCCATTTGAAGGCTGTTCCCCTTCTAGCGGTACTATAATAACTTCTACTACAACTAGTGGACCACTTACATCCAAGGGTGCTATCAACAACATACAATTCGCTAAGAATAAAAAGGATGACAATTCATTCCCGATCAGAATATCTGAAAGTGTAGAATTTGGCGCCGGAGAAAATGGTCAAAGTAAATTAAAGGAGAAAGTATTGGACAGAAACAAAGGTGATGGAAGAGCCATAAATAATTCCTGTAATATAGGTTCCTACATGTCAATGATAAAAAATGAAATAAACCTGAACAAAGAAAAGACTCGAGATCGTCTGCGTAGGCAATGTAGTGGCAATGGCTTTTCAGTTTTGAAGAATGGCATCTCATCAACAGAAGAGAAGTCTGAGATTTTAACCTTGACAAAGCGAACTCGAAATACGAAGTCTTGTTCTCTAAAGAATTCAAGGTATAGTTCCTCCCCCCCCCCCAATTGCTTTCTTTTCCTTTCTTCCACTAGACTAAGTTTATGTTTTCTCAGTAGATCAAGGCAACCTCGCATGAAGAAGTCACACAATAGTAAAGCTATTACTCATCTTGGGCATCCATCAACTAGTAGTTTCCCGGATATTGTGGGTATGTCTTTCCATTTGAGTAACTACTCGATGCATTAAAAAAATAGAACTGTTTACCATATTATACTTATTTAATAAGATGCTCTAGTAACAAGATGATATAAGATGTTTCCTCTTATTCAAACTATAATGTTATACAAACCATCCGAAATGGCAGGTAGGTCAGGTGATGATTGCGAGGAACTATTATTTGCGGCCAACTTTGCTAGCAATGCCAGCTGTATGTTACTAAACCCTGCTACTCTTGAGTTGTGTGGCGTGTGTTTATATGTATGCAGAAACTTTATAAACATATTGGTCCTTGACAGATACTGCCTGTTCTAATTCATTCTGGAAGAAAATGGAACCCAATTTTGCTCCTGTCAACTTGGAAGAAATAGACCACTTGAAGCAGCAGGTTTGTGTTCTGACAATTTGTGTTTGTAAAATTTAAGTGACTCTTAATTGAAGCGTTGCTTCCCCCCCTTTTTGTTACTCTTTGCACCAGGTTAAAACAATAGTGGATGATCAAAGTTGTTTGTCTCAAATGCCCTGCCTTCAAAGTGATGGCCCGGTAATGCCTAAAGCTTAAATCTTATATTTGCAATATTTTTCAAATTTGACACCTTTTTACGAATAATGGATATTCTACTTCAAATAAGTGAAAAAGTGATTTTAGTTAAGTTTATTTCTTCATTTGAGGTGCATGTGTTACGAATATCATATGAGGAAGGATCAAGTTACTCCAGGAATAACCGAGTAAAAGACTCCACAAGTCAAATTAAATGTTCTTATTGAGTTGATCAACTCCATAAGTTTTCATTAATTTTTATAACTATTTTATACTTCATTAAGTGAATTCAAATGAATGTATAAAAGCTTTTTTAAAATATATGTAAATGTTGATTTCCAGATTATTTTGATTTGTATGAAACTTCGTTGCTTGATAACTAATATGATAATAATCAACAATTAGATTAGTGAAATTTAATGTATATAAGGACTTATTAAGTGGAGTAATTGTACTCAAAATTAATCTTGCAGTAACTGGATAAGTAAAGGCTAGTGTGTGCATCAACAAAGCTGATTTAATATGAATAGCCACAAGAATATAAAACTAGGGTAGAGCTCCCAAATTGCTATAAGACTCTAGCTTCCGGAGTAAATTTCTTTAATCAGTTATCAGTCTTTTTCTAACATATTTCTTTCATCCAAATTCTCAGGATAGGGTTGTGCTTACGGACAACCTTTTTTCGCAATATCCGCTTGAAGGAGAAAGAGGGAGAAACATTTTAAATCAATCTGATTCAAAAGAGCTATCTTCAATGGTTGAAATGGTTGATCAACCTCACGACAGCAGCTTTCTGTCCAGGGATTTAGATTACAAACTACCACCATTGTACCAAAGAGTATTGACAGCTTTGATCATTGATGATCAAACTGAAGAAACTGTTGGAGATGAAAACATATCTTTTCTCTATGAAAGAGATGACCCTTCTGTTGGATTCTACACTGACACAGTTTCCTGTAATGGGAATGCTACCGTTACATGTGAAGATATGTCTATGGAGGATAAACTCGTAATGGAGCTACAGAGTGTCGGCGTATATCCAGAACCAGTGGTAAAATTCTAATTTGTAGATATGTGAAAACTCTGTAGTTTATACGCATGGGAGTTTTTCTGTGTGATTTAATTTATCTTGCCTCTTTGTCCCCCCCTTTTTTTTCCGATTATCTTTGTATACACGCATAGTGCACACATGTAACTAGACTTAGAAATAACAACAATTCAATCAGCTCTAGTTGACCACTTAAACATTTTTTACCACTAGTCCTTGACATTGGTTTGCTGTTACTTCAACTTCTATAGTATACCTCCTTTATTCTTCAAAATAAAATAAAAAAAGAGCAATATATTGTTTGCACACATAATCTATGGTTAGGCTGAAACAACTTTTTGGTGATAGGGTGTGTTATGGTGTTTGGCTTAAGAGAGAGAGAGAGAGAGAGATACATCGGGTATTTTTCTAACAATGCTTCTGTTACTAACTGTTCTTCTTATGATTGTCTTGTAAAAGCCTGAGCTTGCTGATGGAGGTTGTGAAGCTATCGATCAAGAAATTACTCAATTGCAGAAGAGAAGCCGTCAGCAGGTTTTGATTCTTATCTGAAGTAAACTGTCTGTATTGTTTTAAGTTATTATTGGTTTTATTATTTACGTAACTGTCTGTATTTGACCAATTTTGTAGCTCGTAAAAAAGAAAGAAGGATTAATGAAACTTATTCAAGCAGCAGAAGATGACAGGGAATTGGAACAGCGGTAATATATTTGATAATATATAACTTGTTCATTAGTTGTTTTTCTTTTTTATGTTGACAAATCCTCATTAATAGATAATATGTATTATGTTAATATGCAGAGCCCTTGAGCAAGTTGCTATGGACAAACTTGTTGAGTTGGCTTATAAGAAGAAGCTGGTAATATGCCTGTTTATTTTTTGTGCTTATTTCCTGTTGTTTGCTGAGTTAGTTTTAGAATGCAGATGTGGTAACTGACTGAGCTATTTGACATATTTATCTGAAACATGTTATTTGTTTGATTGAAAGGTGGTGTATTTGTTGCAGTTCAATATATTTTTTTTTCCGATTAAATCGTGAAAATAGTTCATGATTCTGTAGAATGCTCTGAAATAGGCCCCATGATTATGAATATTTCAAAAAGCTCCACGACTCTATCAAATTTTACTCATTAATTTTTCGATACTAATGTTAGAGACTAATTTGATAATAAATGGTTTAATATAGGGACCAAATTGATAGTAAGTAGTATAATATAAAGACTTCATTGATAGCAAGTGGTTATATATGGGTACCAACTTGACATGTTAATAGAGTCATGGATCTTTTTAAAATATTCAGTGCGATGGACTAGTTTGACGGTGTTCTACAGTGTCATGGTTACTCGCTTTTATCTTTAAATTTATATTCTTTGTTCTTTTTCTCTCTTTTCAACTCCTCTTGAGATGTGTTACAAAATGTATGGCTACTGTTCTAGACCAATCTTTTCAGAATTATGCTGTGACAGCTTTGGTCATGAAATAGTTAAGTTAAACTGATTTGCATTTGAAAAATGACCCTTTATGATATTATAGGCCACTCGGGTAACTATTGCAGCAAAGTATGGAATTTCTAAGGTCTCAAGGCCAGTTGCTTTGGCTTTCATGAAGAGGACTCTTGCTAGGTGCCGGACATTTGAGGAATCCGGGAAAAGTTGCTTTCTGGATCCCATGTTTAAAGATGTCCTATTTGCAACTCCTGCTCTTGACAACCATACTGTTTCAACTGTTGATGATATCCGACCACTTGCACAAAACTCTCGGCAAGATTTTGAACCACCAGGTTTTCTATTTTCATGATGTTTTATTTGTTTTTGATGAATTTTCTTTGATACTCAAATAACGTGAGTGAGATGTCATGTTTATCAAGAAAAATCTTATTTATATCTCTTCCTAAATCATTTGAATTTTGGTTCATCTTTATTTATATCTCTTCCTGCCTTGGTTCTTGCAGGGTCATTTCCTTCCAGTGAGCAAAATGTCTTGGGAAATTCAAACCATCTATCCAACCTGGATTTTGCCAGGACTGGACCAATACTGAACGGAGGGAAGAAAGGTAAAGTGCTCCCTGATGATGTTGGTGCTAGCGCTTATATGGGAGGCAAGAAAGGAGAAATGCTACTTGATGTTGTTGGTGCTAGTGATTCTTTGGGAGGGGAGAATGGAAAAGTGCTGCTTGATGATGTTGGTGCTAATGCTTCTTTGGGAAGGGAGAAAGAAAAAGTGCTACTTGATGATGTTGGTGCTAGTGCTTCTTTGGGAGGGGAGAAAGAAAAAGTGCTACTTGATGATGTTGGTGCTAGTGCTTCTTTGGTAGGGAAGAAAGGCGAAGTGCTACTTGATGATGTCGGTGCTAATGCTTCTTTGGGAGGGAAGAAAGGAGAAGTGCTACTTGACGATGTTGATGCTAGTGCTTCTTTGGGAGGGACGAAAGGCGAAGTGCTACTTGACGATGTTGATGCTAATGCTTCTTTGGGAGGGAAGAAAGGAGAAGTGCTACTTGACGATGTTGGTGCTAATGCTTCTTTGGGAGGGAAGAAAGGAGAAGTGCTACTTGATGATGTTGATGCCAGTGCTTCTTTGGGAGGGAAGAAAGGAGAAGTGCTACTTGACAGCGTTGGTGCTAGTGCGTCTTTGGGAGGCAAGAAAGGAGAAGTGTTACTTGAAGGTGTTGGGGCTAGTGCTTCTTTGGGAGGGAAGAGAGGAGAAGTGCTATTTGATGTTGTTGGTGTTGATTCTAGTGCTTTTTTGGAAGGGAAGAAAGAAGTGCTACTTGTTAGTGCTTCTTTGGAAGGGAAGAAGGGAGAAGTCCTACTTGAGGACGCTGGTGCTAGTGCAACTCTTGGTAATTCGTTCTTGGGTGGAACAACGAGAAAGAGGAGTAAAAGAGGAACGAAAAAGGACACTTCAACGAGAAATTATGTTAAAAGAGGCGGTCGTTCTTCTGCAAGTAACACAAGGAGTGAACGTAAAACAAAAGCGAAGGCCAAACCGAAGACAGATCGACTCTCTACTGCAAAAGGATCACTTGGCAAGTTGGTGGAAAACACTAACTCCAAGCATGATTTGGCTTGTGGCTCTGATAAACTGGTTTCCAGTGGTAACAATAATGTTGGCTCTGTATCTCATGGTTATGGCGCTAACGATTTGGCCATTGAAACTGAGGATCCCTTGGATTTAACAAACATGCCTGACTTGGATTTAACAAACATGCCTGAACTAGACTCCATAGATGTTGGTGCAGATAAAGACCTGGGTTCTTGGTTAAACATTGATGAGGATGACATGGAAGACTTTGGTGATGCGGGGGGCCTAGACATACCGATGGACGATCTGTTCACAGTTTTTTGAAGACGAATGCAGGATATTATATATTCCTATACATTATTTGGTGTTTATGAACCACACTGTGTCGGTTGAACTCTGCTGATACAATTCATGACTCTCCAGTTGGCAATCTTAGTTATGCTCATTATTATTTTTGTATATACTTGCCAGTCAGTATCTAGAGACCAAATATAGAAACATAGGGTTAAAGAAATACAGAAAAGAAGAAAAAAGGTAGTTCTCAATTGTTCATATGAGAATAGAGCTCCATCGATTGTAACTGTTACATACATTACAAATAATTTATAATTCTGTTGTTATTTTCTCTCATGACTTGTAAATTATATCATCCTAATTACAACATCAGAAAGCTAATTTGGTATCCTTTGTGCTCAAAAATTGGAAATCATGAAGCTATCGTAGAAAGCTAACCACATGTTCTATCTGAGAACTTGTAATACTAATCTTACAAAAAAACTGATAAAGGGTCATATTAAAACTGAAAATTAGGATAAAAGTTGGAAATCATAACCATCTATGGACATGTTTGTTTCATTTTTTTTTTAAATAATTTTTTATTTTTTATTTTTAAAAATAGATTTTATAAAATCATTTTTTAAAATATTATAAGTTTTTTTGTATGTTTTTTTAAATTGAAAGATTAATTTTCACATCTTAAAACATAAATATATAATATTAAAGATTAAAACATAATCAAAATTGAAATTTTTTCAAAGTATTTCAAAAATAATTTCTATAATAAATTATTTGAAATAGTTTTAAAATTAAGTAATTTTTTTGAAATTTTAATATTTAAAAAAATTTCAATAGAATGATGAAATATCAAAAAATATTATTTTAAAAATAATATTCAAACCTATTTTTCATTTAAATTTTTTCTGAAAGATTTCTTTGTAATTTTTTTTTTTACACAAAATTATGTTACATTATAAAACTTATTTAAACAAAAACAAAAATAAACGGGGCTCTATATCTGTTCAATAACTATTTTCTTTCCCGAATCCGCAAATGAGGGTATTGTTAAGGCTATATTGAGTCTATTTAGAGTTGATTTGTTTCTAATTTTGTTTAAATGACGTGTTATATATTTTTCTTTAAAAAACATTTATAAAGAGTTTTTTTAAAAAAATTTAAATAATAAATTGGTTTAAATAGTTTTTTTTTTTATAAAATGTTATTTTATATATTTCAACATAATTTTTTGAATATCAAAATTTAAAAAAATTACTTATAAAAATATTTATAAAGAGTTTTTTATAAACTTTGAAAAAAAAATTTAATAGTTTTTTTTTATAAAATGTTATTTTATGTATTTTATAATTTACGATTTTAAATATCAAAATTTTAAAAAATCACTTAAATTTGAAGTTATTTTAAATAACATTTTATAAAAAATATTTTTGATATATATATATATATATATATATATATATATATATATATATATATATATATATATATATATATATATATATATATATATATATATATATATATATATATATATATATATATATATATATATATGAAATTATATAGTTTTGACAATATTTTAATTTTCAATAATATATATTTATGTTATTTGATATTAAAATTAATCGTTTAATTTCAAAAAATTGAATTATAAAAAACTTTTACTATTTTAATTTTTTTTAATAAAAATCACATTTAAAATATAAAACCAAAATCTATTTTTTTAATGATAAAACAAATGGACATATAAGAATTTTAACATGATAATTAAGATTTTTTTTGTTTATGAAATTAACCAAAATGATATAGAGATGAAAGAGACAAAGAGAAGAAGAAAAGTGATATTATATTATTCAGTTCAAGTTTTTGTTAGAATTGCAACATGTACCATATTTATAGTACATGACCAATAAATAACCATTAACTTAAGGAATAGACAAATGTTAGGAAATTAACTCATAGGAGTTAAGGAATATAAAAAGTTGGGTAAATGAACATCCACGTCTATTTACTACTACCTCCGTTCCTTTTTATAAGAGACAACTCACTTTTTAGATTCATTCAATAATCAATGTATTTGGTCAGTTTTTAAACTAGATACATTGATTATTCAATGAACCTAAAAAGTAAGTTGTCTCTTATAAAAAAGAACGGAGGTAGTATTATTCATAACACTCCCCCTCAGATGTTCATTAAGGATATGTCTCGTTAAAACCTTACTAGAAAAAACCCAGTGGGGAAAAATCTAGTGAAGGAAAAAAAATACAATATCCTTTTAAAGTAAATTCATTTCTCCCCCTCAGCTGAACGATCATTTCTTCGACGATGAATGAAAGAAGATGTAGCATGATTTGTGTATGCATGTTTGACTTGTCAGAAGTCGAAAGTCGAGCATCAGAAGCCTGCTGGGTTGATGCAACCGTTAGAGATTCCTGAATGGAAATGGGATAGCATTTCTATGGACTTTGTGACAGGGCTGCCTATGACTTCAAGAGGGCATGATTCAATTTGGGTGATTGTTGATAGGCTTACGAAGTCGGCTTATTTTATACCTATTAACATCACATATCCAATTGCGAAGTTGGCAGAGATTTATATCCGAGTGATTGTGAAGTTGCATGGTGTTCCTTTGTGTATTGTGTCGGATAGAGATCCGAGGTTTACGTCGGAGTTTTGGAAGAGCCTACAGGAAGCGTTGGGTTCTAAACTGAGGTTGAGTTCGGCGTATCATCCTCAAACAGATGGTCAAACTGAGAGAACTATTCAGTCATTGGAGGATCTGTTGAGAGCTTGTGTTCTTGAGCAGGGAGGTTCGTGGGATACTTATCTTCCATTGATCGAGTTCACTTATAATAATAGTCACCATTCTAGTATCGGAATGGCACCTTTTGAAGCGCTGTATGGTCGAAGGTGTAGAACTCCATTGTGTTGGCATGAATCTGGTGAAAGTGTAGTACTTGGACCGGAATTAGTTCGAGAAACTACCGAGAAAGTGAAGTTGATTCGAGAGAAAATGAAAGCTTCTCAAAGTAGACAGAAAAGTTACCATGACAAGCGGAAGAGGGATTTGGAATTCCAAGCGGGCGATCATGTGTTTTTGAGAGTCACGCTTGTGACTGGTGTTGGGAGAACTTTGAAGTCTAAGAAGCTCACTCCTCGTTTTATTGGTCCGTATCAGATTTTGGACAGAGTTGGGAAAGTTGCTTACCGAATGGCGTTACCGCCAAATCTTTCGAATTTGCATGATGTGTTTCATGTGTCGCAACTTCGAAAGTACATTCCAGATCCATCTCATGTGGTTAATATGGATGATGTGCAAGTACGGGATAATCTCACGGTGGAGACGAAGCCTGTACGAATCGCGGATCGTGAAATGAAGACATTGCGAGGGAAAGAGATCACGTTGGTGAAAGTTGTCTGGTTGGGAGCTACTGGAGAAAGCATGACGTGGGAATTGGAGAGCAAGATGCGGGACTCCTATCCCGAGTTGTTTGAATCAGGTAAAATTTCGAGGATGAAAATATTCTAAGTGGGGGAGAGTTGTAACGCCCAAATATTTAATTATTTATTTAATTAAATATTTAAGTAATTATTTGTGATTATTCGGTTGATTTTGGTGTTGCGGTGAATTAAGTCGTTATATCGGAATTTTTAAGTTGCTAAGTCGTAGAAATAATAGTATAGTCGCGGAATAATATTAGTAGTAATATTATCGTAGTTGGAGTGTGTTCGATTAAGTGGGCTTGGTTTCGTGTCGGAATTAGTAAATTAGGGGGTGTATGTTTAGGCCCATTAGTTATTATAATTGAATATTATTATTTTAATAAAACAAATAAAACAAAAGAAATAGAAAGATTGTGAGGCTTGGATATCAGTTAGAGGAAAAAGAAGAACGTGAGAGAAGTTGACAACGTGAGAGAAGTTGGGAACGAGAGAGAAACCGCTATCGGTGTCGAAGTTCTGGAATCCGATCGATTGTCGAGCTGCCTTCAATCCAAGGTAAGGGTGGGTTCGATTACTATAACCGGGTTATGATGAATGGTATAAGGGTTAGGAATTATAGGAATGTTTTTCCACTAATTTTCTGATAAGTTGTTGTTGATTGTTCGATCTTGCTGTTTTGATGCTGCATTGAATGTTACAGTGTCGGTGATAAATTTGTGTTGCAGTGTTGATTTTAAATGAATTGTATTTCTCTGTGCTTCTACGAAAATATGGCCGTGGTTGATGTTGTGTGTGACCTGGGTTAGAACGAGAGAAACACAATTTTGGAAAAGAAAAAAAAACTGAAGGTTTACAAGGAAAGGGGTGGCTTGCGCCACCCATGGCAAATTGGGGGTGGCTTGCGCCACTTGATGTGAAGGTGGCTGGCGCCACCTGATAGTTGGGAAAGGTGGCTTGCGCCACTGATGCTTGTGGGGGCCACCTGATTTTAGTATTACTCCTTAATGTTATACTTTTTATATATACATGTTCCATTAGTATAATAACATTAGAGATTTTGTATTAAACTAATTCTATTTAATTTAATTAGGTAGTGTACTCATAATTGGTATAAAATTTGCAGTAGCATATTTTGATAGCAACAGTGTCCCATGGAATATTGTTGGTTTAGCAGAGTTTGTTTAAAAAAAGAAAGAAGCTTAGCAGAGTCAATAACTTAATTAATTTAGTAGCAGAGTATATATATATATATATATATATATATATATATATATATATATATATATATATATATATATATATATATATATATATATATATATATATATATATATATATATATATATATTCAGTAGAGGTTCCCATAGCAGTGTTGGTAATTTGAAAGTGGCAATAAAATCAGTAATATTAGAATAGTAATAATGACAGAGTTATTTTAGTAGCAGTCTAGTAATTCTTGACAGAAGTAGAACAATAGCAGTAAGCAGAATTTTTGACAGAAGTTTGAAATTGATTCTTATGGAAATTGTAACAGAAAGTAGAATGTGTACTAAACTGGTATTAAATAACAGAGGCCAAGAATAGTGCAGTTTTAGTCGGTTTAGCCGGCTTAGGCGAAAAATTTAGTTGTCCGAAATTTAACGATAAGTGTCGGGGTAAGTCGGGTAAATTAGTAGGTGACTTTTGTTGAATTGTTTTGTTGAAATTATGTTGAAAAAGTGGAATTTCAGGTACAGCTGAGTTGTAACATTGTTCCGGTATATGGACGAATTGTAAGTTGTAGGCTTGATAAGCCAACGTTGATATAAGTTGTTTATGTCGAAAAAGTTGCTATGTTGTTTAAGTTGATTATGTTGTGGATGTCGTTGAGTTGTTTATGTTGTTGAGTTGTGCATGTCAATAAACATACATTGCATTTTGTGTCGGAGCGTTGCTCACACCACGTTGGCCTGGATTGGCATATGTTGAAAGTTGAAAGTTGAAGGCTTATGCCTTGTTGCCTCGATAAACTGGCAATATTAAGTTGGGAGTTTTACTCCGATGGTACCACATGCATAACATTGTCGAGTCTCATTAAAGTCGCATTTTCTTAAGTTGTGGTTGATTTTATTTGTTGTTGTTGATTTTTATTTGTTGGTTGTTGATGTGAAGTGGTGATTATTTGTATGATTCTTGCCTATATATTATTTATCATACTCCGTTTATAATTTTCGGTAACTCACCCCTTCTGTTGGAATGTTGTCCCTATGTTGGCAACGTGCAGGTAATCAAGAGGAGTAGTCGGTTACCTTAGTTCGAGTCGGTGGTTGTCGCTCTGATACGTAGCACTCGGGGGGATGACGCATGTCTTTTATTTAGTTGTCTACATGCTGAATTTTTTAATGAGATTGCTGAAAAATACTTTGTTGTTTAATTTGAAGTTGTTTTATGTTAAATAAAGATGCTACTAAGTTGTTAATGAATCCGCTGTGTTGTGTTTGCTTAAGTTGAATAAAGTTGAAGACCATTTGTTGTTTTATGTTTCCCTGAAGCGTTATGTATCTTTCATGAATACCTATTATGTGGTTGCTTTTTTTTAAAGTTGAAAATGTGATATCCCGTTAAAGTTGAAAAATTTTATAACTCTGATTTTAATATAATTTACTGGGTAGAAATGGGGTGTTACATTAGTGGTATCAGAGCCTGGTTGGTCCGTCCGGCCAAGTGTCGAGTCGTAGTTGTCTAACAATCGAGTATTGTTATTTGATTCTAACTTTTGTTTATGTTGTAGTGATAAGTTGAGATGGCTGGAAGGAACGATGCTGCAATGGCTGCTGCAATGCAGGCAATGGCTCAGGCTGTGTAGAATTTACCGAACGCTGGCGAGAATGATGGATCTCGTAGTCTGGCGACTTTTCAGAGGGAAAATTTGCCTACCTTCAAGGGCAAGTATGATCCTGATGGAGCATTGGACTGGTTGAAAGAGATTGAGAGGATCTTCCGTGTGATGGACTGCACTCCAGCGCAGAAGGTTCATTATGGGACTCATATGCTAGCAGTCGAAGCTGATGACTGGTGGCTAGAGACTCGTCAGAGGTTGGAGACTACAGGTGAAGGTATCACTTGGGATGTGTTCCGAAGAGAGTTTCTGAGAAAGTATTATCCAGAGGATGTCCGTGGTAAGAAGCAGATTGAGTTTCTTGAGCTGAAGCAAGGAACTATGTCGGTTACTGATTATGCTGCGAAGTTTGTTGAGCTGGCTAAGTTTTACCCGTACTATACCGGTGATGATGCTGAGTTTTCTAAATGCATCAAATTTGAGAGCGGGCTGCGCTCTGAAATCAAGAAAGCTATTGGGTATCAGAAGATTCGTGTTTTTTCTGATTTGGTTGATAGTTGCAGAATTTATGAAGAGGACAATAATGCTCACTACAAGATTGTTAGTGATAGAAGAGGCAAGCAACAACAGAACCGTGGTAAGCCTTATGATGCTCCAGTTGGAAAAGGTAAACAGAAAGCGACTGAGGGCAAGAAGACTAGTAGGGGGATGCTCCTGCTGGCATAACTTATTTCAAGTGTGGAAAATCTGGACATAAGAGTACTGTGTGTACTGCTGAGGCGAAGAGGTGTTTCCGATGTGGTAAGATTGGACATGCGATATCTGATTGCAAGCACAAGGAGATGATCTGTTTTAATTGTGGTGAAGAGGGACATATTAGTAATCAGTGTCAGAAGCCAAAGAAAGCTTAGACCGAAAAAGTGTTCGCGTTAGCAGGAACTCAGACAGCTAATGAGGACAGACTTATCAGAGGTACTTGTTTCATTAATAGTACTCCTTTAATTACTATTATTGATACTGGTGCTACATATTATTTTGTTTCTGCTGATTGTGTTCAAAGATTAGGTCTTAAGTTATCTGCTATGAATGGAGAAATGGTCGTCGAGACTCCGGCTAAGGGATCAGTGACTACTTCTCTTGTGTGTTTAAGGTGTCCTTTATCGATCTTCGATAAAGACTTTTATGTTGATTTGGTTTGTTTGCCGCTGACCGGAATGGATGTAATCCTAGGTATGAACTGGTTAGAGTATAACTATGTTCATATAAATTGTTATCGTAAGTCGGTGAGGTTTTCTACTCCTGAAGAGGAAGGAGTTGGGTTGTTATCTTTCAGAGAGTTACAACAATTGATGAAAGAAGAAGCTCAGATGTTTTCGTTGATGGCAACATTGTTTATTGAGAGTAAAGCTAAGATTGAAGAATTGCAAGTGGTGAATGAATTTCCTGAAGTTTTCCCTGATGAAATTCCTGATGTGCCGCCAGAGAGAGAGGTTGAATTTACAATTGATCTTGTACCTGGTACTAGACCTGTTTCGATGGCACCATACAGAATGTCGGCATCCGAGTTATCTGAATTAAAGAAGCAGTTGGAAGAGTTACTTGAGAAGAAGTTTATAAGACCAAGTGTATCGCCGTGGGGAGCTCCGGTGTTGTTAGTAAAGAAGAAAGATGGAAGTATGAGACTTTGTGTTGATTATAGACAGCTGAATAAAGTGACAATCAAGAACAAGTATCCACTTCCGAGAATAGATGATTTGATGGATCAGTTGGTGGGTGCTCGTGTGTTTAGCAAGATTGATTTAAGATCGGGCTATCATCAGATTAAAGTGAAGGATGAGGATATTCAGAAGACATCGTTCAGAACACGGTATGGACATTATGAGTATTCAGTGATGCCTTTCGGTGTTACAAATGCGCCGGGAGTATTCATGGAATACATGAACCGTATTTTTCATACTTATCTGGATCGTTTTGTGGTTGTATTCATTGATGATATTCTGATTTACTCTAAGTCAGAAGAAGAGCATAAGGAACATTTGAGAACAGTGTTGGAAGTTTGAAAGACAAGCAGTTGTATGCGAAGCTGTCCAAGTGCGAATTTTGGTTAAAAGAAGTCAATTTTCTTGGTCATGTCATATCTGGTAGTGGCATTGCTGTGGATCCATCTAAAGTAGAGGCTGTTTTAGAATGGGAAACTTCGAAGTCAGCTACCGAGATTAGAAGTTTCTTGGGATTAGCTGGTTATTATAGAAGGTTTATTGAAGGGTTTTCTAAGTTGGCACTTCCGTTAACTAGATTGACTTGTAAAAGTAAAGATTTTGTGTGGGATGTTCAGTGCGAAGAAAGTTTTACAGAATTAAAGAAGAGGTTGACGTCGGCTCCGGTTTTGACATTACCGAATCCAGGAGAACCATTTGTGGTTTATTGTGATGCTTCGTTGATGGGTTTAGGAGGTGTGCTTATGCAGAATAATAAAGTAATTGCCTATGCGTCTCGACAGTTGAGAACTCATGAGAGGAATTATCCTACGCATGATTTGGAACTTGCTGCAGTGGTTTTTGTGCTGAAAATTTGGAGGCATTATCTCTATGGCTCTAGATTTGAAGTTTATAGTGACCATAAGAGCTTAAAATATTTGTTTGACCAGAAAGAGTTGAATATGAGACAGCGAAGGTGGTTAAAATTGCTGAAAGATTATGATTTCGGTTTGAATTATCATCCGGGCAAAGCTAATGTTGTGGGTGATGCTTTAAGCCGAAAGACCTTGCATATGTCAGCAATGAAGATTAAGGAATTGGAATTAATTGAGCAGTTTCGAGATATGAGTTTGGTTTGCGAAGTGACACCGCAGAGTGTTATGCTGGGTATGTTGAAGATTAACAATGATTTTCTGGACAGTATTCGAGAGGCTCAGAAGCTGGATGTGAAACTAGTGGACATCATGAATGATTGTGGTCAATCGGATAAGAGTGACTTTAAGATTGATGCACGAGGTGTGTTGAGACTGCATGATCGAATTTGTATACCAGATGATGCAGATATGAAAAAGAAGATTCTTGAAGAGGGTCATAGAAGTAATCTGAGTATTCATCCGGGAGCTACTAAAATGTATCAAGACTTGAAGAAGATATTTTGGTGGTCCGGAATGAAAGAAGATGTGGCACGATTTGTGTATGCATGTTTGACTTGTCAGAAGTCGAAAGTCGAGCATCAGAAGCCTGCTGGGTTGATGCAACCGTTAGAGATTCCTGAATGGAAATGGGATAGCATTTCTATGGACTTTGTGACAGGGCTGCCTATGACTTCAAGAGGGCATGATTCAATTTGGGTGATTGTTGATAGGCTTACGAAGTCGGCTCATTTTATACCTATTAACATCACATATCCAATTGCGAAGTTGGCAGAGATTTATATCTGAGTGATTGTGAAGTTGCATGGTGTTCCTTTGTGTATTGTGTCGGATAGAGATCCGAGGTTTACGTCGGAGTTTTGGAAGAGCCTACAGGAAGCGTTGGGTTCTAAACTGAGGTTGAGTTCGGCATATCATCCTCAAACAGATGGTCAAACTGAGAGAACTATTCAGTCATTGGAGGATCTGTTGAGAGCTTGTGTTCTTGAGCAGGGAGGTTCGTGGGATACTTATCTTCCATTGATCGAGTTCACTTATAATAATAGTCACCATTCTAGTATCGAAATAACACCTTTTGAAGCGCTGTATGGTCGAAGGTGTAGAACTCCATTGTGTTGGCATGAATCTGGTGAAAGTGTAGTACTTGGACCAGAATTAGTTCGAGAAACTACCGAGAAAGTGAAGTTGATTCGAGAGAAAATGAAAGCTTCTCAAAGTAGACAGAAAAGTTACCATGACAAGCGGAAGAGGCATTTGGAATTCCAAGCGGGCGATCATGTGTTTTTGAGAGTCACACTTGTGACTGGTGTTGGGAGAGCTTTGAAGTCTAAGAAGCTCACTCCTCGTTTTATTGGTCCGTATCAGATTTTGGACAGAGTTGGGAAAGTTGCTTACCGAATGGCGTTACCGCCAAATCTTTCGAATTTGCATGATGTGTTTCATGTGTCGCAACTTCGAAAGTACATTCCAGATCCATCTCATGTGGTTAATATGGATGATGTGCAAGTATGGGAAAGAGATCACGTTGGTGAAAGTTGTCTGGTTGGGAGCTACTGGAGAAAGCATGACGTGGGAATTGGAGAGCAAGATGCGGGACTCCTATCCCGAGCTGTTTGAATCAGGTAAATTTTCGAGGACGAAAATATTCTAAGTGGGGGAGAGTTGTAACGCCCAAATATTTAATTATTTATTTAATTAATTATTTGTGATTATTCGGTTGATTTTGGTGTTGCGGTGAATTAAGTCGTTATATCGGAATTTTTAAGTTGGTAAGTCGTAGAAATAATATTATAGTCACGGAATAATATTAGTAGTAATATTATCGTAGTTGGAGTGTGTTCGATTAAGTGGGCTTGGTTTCATGTCGGAATTAGTAAATTAGGGGGTGTATGTTTAGGCCCATTAGTTATTATAATTGAATATTATTATTTTAATAAAACAAATAAAACAAAAGAAATAGAAAGATTGTGAGGCTTGGATATCAGTTAGAGGAAAAAGAAGAACGTGAGGGAAGTTGAGAACGTGAGAGAAGTTGGGAACGAGAGAGAAACCGCTACCGGTGTCGAAGTTCTGGAATCCGATCGATTGTCGAGCTGCCTTCAATCCAAGGTAAGGGTGGGTTCGATTACTATAACCGGGTTATGATGAATGGTATAAGGGTTAGGAATTATAGGAATGTTTTTCCACTGATTTTCTGATAAGTTGTTGTTGATTGTTTGATCTTGCTGTTTTGATGTTGCATTGAATGTTACGGTGTCGGTGATAAATTTGTGTTGCAGTGTTGATTTTAAATGAATTGTATTTCTCTGTGCTTCTACGAAAATATGGCCGTGGTTGATGTTGTGTGTGACCTGGGTTAGAACGAGAGAAACACAATTTTGGAAAAGAAAAAAAAACTGAAGGTTTACTAGGAAAGGGGTGGCGCATGGCAAATTGGGGGTGGCTTGCGCCACTTGATGTGAAGGTGGCTGGCGCCACCTGATAGTTGGGAAAGGTGGCTTGCGCCACTGATGCTTGTGGGGGCCACCTGATTTTAGTATTACTCCTTAATGTTATACTTTTTATATATACATGTTCCATTAGTATAATAACATTAGAGATTTTGTATTAAACTAATTCTATTTAATTTAATTAGGTAGTGTACTCATAATTGGTATACAATTTGCAGTAACATATTTTGATAGCAACAGTGTCCCATGGAATATTGTTGGTTTAGCAGAGTTTGTTTAAAAAAAGAAAGAAGCTTAGCAGAGTCAATAACTTAATTAATTTAGTAGCAGAGTACATATATATATATATATATATATATATATATATATATATATATATATATATATATATATATATGTATTTAGTAGAGGTTCCCATAGCAGTGTTGGTAATTTGAAAGTGGAAATAAAATCAGTAATATTAGAATAGTAATAATGACAGAGTTATTTTAGTAGCAGTCTAGTAATTCTTGACAGAAGTAGAACAATAGCAGTAAGCATAATTTTTGACAGAAGTTTGAAATTGATTCTTATGGAAATTGTAACAGAAAGTAGAATGTGTACTAAACTGGTATTAAATAACAGAGGCCAAGAATAGTGCAGTTTTAGTCGGTTTAGCCGGCTTAGGCGAAAAATTTAGTTGTCCGGAATTTAACGATAAGTGTCGGGGTAAGTCGGGTAAATTAGTAGGTGACTTTTGTTGAATTATTTTGTTGAAATTATGTTGAAAAAGTGGAATTTCAGGTACAGCTGAGTTGTAACATTGTTCCGGTATATGGACGAATTGTAAGTTGTAGGCTTGATAAGCCAACGTTGATATAAGTTGTTTATGTCGAAAAAGTTGCTATGTTGTTTAAGTTGATTATGTTGTGGATGTCGTTGAGTTGTTTATGTTGTTGAGTTGTGCATGTCAATAAACATACATTGCATTTTGTGTCGGAGCGTTGCTCACACCACGTTGGCCTGGATTGGCATATGTTGAAAGTTGAAAGTTGAAGGCTTATGCCTTGATGCCTCGATAAACTGGCAATATTAAGTTGGGAGTTTTACTCCGATAGTACCACATGCATAACATTGTCGAGTCTCATTAAAGTCGCATTTTCTTAAGTTGTGGTTGATTTTATTTGTTGTTGTTGATTTTTATTTGTTGGTTGTTAATGTGAAGTGGTGATTATTTGTATGATTCTTGCCTATATATTATTTATCATACTCCGTTTATAATTTTCGGTAACTCACCCCTTCTGTTGGAATGTTGTCCCTATGATGGCAACGTGCAGGTAATCAAGAGGAGTAGTCGGTTATCTTAGTTCGAGTCGGTGGTTGTCGCTCTGATACGTAGCACTCGGGGGGATGACGCATGTCTTTTATTTAGTTGTCTACATGCTGAATTTTTTAATGAGATTGCTGAAAAATACTTTGTTGTTTAATTTGAAGTTGTTTTATGTTAAATAAAGATGCTACTAAGTTGTTAATGAATCCGCTGCGTTGTGTTTGCTTAAGTTGAATAAAGTTGAAGACCATTTGTTGTTTTATGTTTCCCTGAAGCGTTATGTATCTTTCATGAATACCTATTATGTGGTTGCTTTTTTTTAAAGTTGAAAATGTGATATCCCGTTAAAGTTGAAAAATTTTATAACTCTGATTTTAATATAATTTACTGGGTAGAAATGGGGTGTTACATTAGTGGTATCAGAGCCTGGTTGGTCCGTCCGGCCAAGTGTCGAGTCGTAGTTGTCTAACAATCGAGTATTGTTATTTGATTCTAACTTTTGTTTATGTTGTAGTGATAAGTTGAGATGGCTGGAAGGAACGATGCTGCAATGGCTGCTGCAATGCAGGCAATGGCTCAGGCTGTGTAGAATTTACCGAACGCTGGCGAGAATGATGGATCTCGTAGTCTGGCGACTTTTCAGAGGGAAAATTTGCCTACCTTCAAGGGCAATTATGATCCTGATGGAGCATTGGACTGGTTGAAAGAGATTGAGAGGATCTTCCGTGTGATGGACTGCACTCCAGCGCAGAAGGTTCATTATGGGACTCATATGCTAGCAGTCGAAGCTGATGACTGGTGGCTAGAGACTCGTCAGAGGTTGGAGACTACAGGTGAAGGTATCACTTGGGATGTGTTCCGAAGAGAGTTTCTGAGAAAGTATTATCCAGAGGATGTCCGTGGTAAGAAGCAGATTGAGTTTCTTGAGCTGAAGCAAGGAACTATGTCGGTTACTGATTATGCTGCGAAGTTTATTGAGCTGGCTAAGTTTTACCCGTACTATACCGGTGATGATGCTGAGTTTTCTAAATGCATCAAATTTGAGAGCGGGCTGCGCTCTGAAATCAAGAAAGCTATTGGGTATCAGAAGATTCGTGTTTTTTCTGATTTGGTTGATAGTTGCAGAATTTATGAAGAGGACAATAATGCTCACTACAAGATTGTTAGTGATAGAAGAGGCAAGCAACAACAGAACCGTGGTAAGCCTTATGATGCTCCAGTTGGAAAAGGTAAACAGAAAGCGACTGAGGGCAAGAAGACTAGTAGGGGGATGCTCCTGCTGGCATAACTTATTTCAAGTGTGGAAAATCTGGACATAAGAGTACTGTGTGTACTGCTGAGGCGAAGAGGTGTTTCCGATGTGGTAAGATTGGACATGCGATATCTGATTGCAAGCACAAGGAGATGATCTGTTTTAATTGTGGTGAAGAGGGACATATTAGTAATCAGTGTCAGAAGCCAAAGAAAGCTTAGACCGAAAAAGTGTTCGCGTTAGCAGGAACTCAGACAGCTAATGAGGACAGACTTATCAGAGGTACTTGTTTCATTAATAGTACTCCTTTAATTACTATTATTGATACTGGTGCTACATATTATTTTGTTTCTGCTGATTGTGTTCAAAGATTAGGTCTTAAGTTATCTGCTATGAATGGAGAAATGGTCGTCGAGACTCCGGCTAAGGGATCAGTGACTACTTCTCTTGTGTGTTTAAGGTGTCCTTTATCGATCTTCGATAAAGACTTTTATGTTGATTTGGTTTGTTTGCCGCTGACCGGAATGGATGTAATCCTAGGTATGAACTGGTTAGAGTATAACTATGTTCATATAAATTGTTATCGTAAGTCGGTGAGGTTTTCTACTCCTGAAGAGGAAGGAGTTGGGTTGTTATCTTTCAGAGAGTTACAACAATTGATGAAAGAAGAAGCTCAGATGTTTTCGTTGATGGCAACATTGTTTATTGAGAGTAAAGCTAAGATTGAAGAATTGCAAGTGGTGAATGAATTTCCTGAAGTTTTCCCTGATGAAATTCCTGATGTGCCGCCAGAGAGAGAGGTTGAATTTACAATTGATCTTGTACCTGGTACTAGACCTGTTTCGATGGCACCATACAGAATGTCGGCATCCGAGTTATCTGAATTAAAGAAGCAGTTGGAAGAGTTACTTGAGAAGAAGTTTATAAGACCAAGTGTATCGCCGTGGGGAGCTCCGGTGTTGTTAGTAAAGAAGAAAGATGGAAGTATGAGACTTTGTGTTGATTATAGACAGCTGAATAAAGTGACAATCAAGAACAAGTATCCACTTCCGAGAATAGATGATTTGATGGATCAGTTGGTGGGTGCTCGTGTGTTTAGCAAGATTGATTTAAGATCGGGCTATCATCAGATTAAAGTGAAGGATGAGGATATTCAGAAGACATCGTTCAGAACACGGTATGGACATTATGAGTATTCAGTGATGCCTTTCGGTGTTACAAATGCGCCGGGAGTATTCATGGAATACATGAACCGTATTTTTCATACTTATCTGGATCGTTTTGTGGTTGTATTCATTGATGATATTCTGATTTACTCTAAGTCAGAAGAAGAGCATAAGGAACATTTGAGAACAGTGTTGGAAGTTTGAAAGACAAGCAGTTGTATGCGAAGCTGTCCAAGTGCGAATTTTGGTTAAAAGAAGTCAATTTTCTTGGTCATGTCATATCTGGTAGTGGCATTGCTGTGGATCCATATAAAGTAGAGGCTGTTTTAGAATGGGAAACTTCGAAGTCAGCTACCGAGATTAGAAGTTTCTTGGGATTAGCTGGTTATTATAGAAGGTTTATTGAAGGGTTTTCTAAGTTGGCACTTCCGTTAACTAGATTGACTTGTAAAAGTAAAGATTTTGTGTGGGATGTTCAGTGCGAAGAAAGTTTTACAGAATTAAAGAAGAGGTTGACGTCGGCTCCGGTTTTGACATTACCGAATCCAGGAGAACCATTTGTGGTTTATTGTGATGCTTCGTTGATGGGTTTAGGAGGTGTGCTTATGCAGAATAATAAAGTAATTGCCTATGCGTCTCGACAGTTGAGAACTCATGAGAGGAATTATCCTACGCATGATTTGGAACTTGCTGCAGTGGTTTTTGTGCTGAAAATTTGGAGGCATTATCTCTATGGCTCTAGATTTGAAGTTTATAGTGACCATAAGAGCTTAAAATATTTGTTTGACCAGAAAGAGTTGAATATGAGACAGCGAAGGTGGTTAAAATTGCTGAAAGATTATGATTTCGGTTTGAATTATCATCCGGGCAAAGCTAATGTTGTGGGTGATGCTTTAAGCCGAAAGACCTTGCATATGTCAGCAATGAAGATTAAGGAATTGGAATTAATTGAGCAGTTTCGAGATATGAGTTTGGTTTGCGAAGTGACACCGCAGAGTGTTATGCTGGGTATGTTGAAGATTAACAATGATTTTCTGGACAGTATTCGAGAGGCTCAGAAGCTGGATGTGAAACTAGTGGACATCATGAATGATTGTGGTCAATCGGATAAGAGTGACTTTAAGATTGATGCACGAGGTGTGTTGAGACTGCATGATCGAATTTGTATACCAGATGATGCAGATATGAAAAAGAAGATTCTTGAAGAGGGTCATAGAAGTAATCTGAGTATTCATCCGGGAGCTACTAAAATGTATCAAGACTTGAAGAAGATATTTTGGTGGTCCGGAATGAAAGAAGATGTGGCACGATTTGTGTATGCATGTTTGACTTGTCAGAAGTCGAAAGTCGAGCATCAGAAGCCTGCTGGGTTGATGCAACCGTTAGAGATTCCTGAATGGAAATGGGATAGCATTTCTATGGACTTTGTGACAGGGCTGCCTATGACTTCAAGAGGGCATGATTCAATTTGGGTGATTGTTGATAGGCTTACGAAGTCGGCTCATTTTATACCTATTAACATCACATATCCAATTGCGAAGTTGGCAGAGATTTATATCTGAGTGATTGTGAAGTTGCATGGTGTTCCTTTGTGTATTGTGTCGGATAGAGATCCGAGGTTTACGTCGGAGTTTTGGAAGAGCCTACAGGAAGCGTTGGGTTCTAAACTGAGGTTGAGTTCGGCATATCATCCTCAAACAGATGGTCAAACTGAGAGAACTATTCAGTCATTGGAGGATCTGTTGAGAGCTTGTGTTCTTGAGCAGGGAGGTTCGTGGGATACTTATCTTCCATTGATCGAGTTCACTTATAATAATAGTCACCATTCTAGTATCGAAATAACACCTTTTGAAGCGCTGTATGGTCGAAGGTGTAGAACTCCATTGTGTTGGCATGAATCTGGTGAAAGTGTAGTACTTGGACCAGAATTAGTTCGAGAAACTACCGAGAAAGTGAAGTTGATTCGAGAGAAAATGAAAGCTTCTCAAAGTAGACAGAAAAGTTACCATGACAAGCGGAAGAGGCATTTGGAATTCCAAGCGGGCGATCATGTGTTTTTGAGAGTCACACTTGTGACTGGTGTTGGGAGAGCTTTGAAGTCTAAGAAGCTCACTCCTCGTTTTATTGGTCCGTATCAGATTTTGGACAGAGTTGGGAAAGTTGCTTACCGAATGGCGTTACCGCCAAATCTTTCAAATTTGCATGATGTGTTTCATGTGTCGCAACTTCGAAAGTACATTCCAGATCCATCTCATGTGGTTAATATGGATGATGTGCAAGTATGGGAAAGAGATCACGTTGGTGAAAGTTGTCTGGTTGGGAGCTACTGGAGAAAGCATGACGTGGGAATTGGAGAGCAAGATGCGGGACTCCTATCCCGAGCTGTTTGAATCAGGTAAATTTTCGAGGACGAAAATATTCTAAGTGGGGGAGAGTTGTAACGCCCAAATATTTAATTATTTATTTAATTAATTATTTGTGATTATTCGGTTGATTTTGGTGTTGCGGTGAATTAAGTCGTTATATCGGAATTTTTAAGTTGGTAAGTCGTAGAAATAATATTATAGTCACGGAATAATATTAGTAGTAATATTATCGTAGTTGGAGTGTGTTCGATTAAGTGGGCTTGGTTTCATGTCGGAATTAGTAAATTAGGGGGTGTATGTTTAGGCCCATTAGTTATTATAATTGAATATTATTATTTTAATAAAACAAATAAAACAAAAGAAATAGAAAGATTGTGAGGCTTGGATATCAGTTAGAGGAAAAAGAAGAACGTGAGGGAAGTTGAGAACGTGAGAGAAGTTGGGAACGAGAGAGAAACCGCTACCGGTGTCGAAGTTCTGGAATCCGATCGATTGTCGAGCTGCCTTCAATCCAAGGTAAGGGTGGGTTCGATTACTATAACCGGGTTATGATGAATGGTATAAGGGTTAGGAATTATAGGAATGTTTTTCCACTGATTTTCTGATAAGTTGTTGTTGATTGTTTGATCTTGCTGTTTTGATGTTGCATTGAATGTTACGGTGTCGGTGATAAATTTGTGTTGCAGTGTTGATTTTAAATGAATTGTATTTCTCTGTGCTTCTACGAAAATATGGCCGTGGTTGATGTTGTGTGTGACCTGGGTTAGAACGAGAGAAACACAATTTTGGAAAAGAAAAAAAAACTGAAGGTTTACTAGGAAAGGGGTGGCGCATGGCAAATTGGGGGTGGCTTGCGCCACTTGATGTGAAGGTGGCTGGCGCCACCTGATAGTTGGGAAAGGTGGCTTGCGCCACTGATGCTTGTGGGGGCCACCTGATTTTAGTATTACTCCTTAATGTTATACTTTTTATATATACATGTTCCATTAGTATAATAACATTAGAGATTTTGTATTAAACTAATTCTATTTAATTTAATTAGGTAGTGTACTCATAATTGGTATACAATTTGCAGTAACATATTTTGATAGCAACAGTGTCCCATGGAATATTGTTGGTTTAGCAGAGTTTGTTTAAAAAAAGAAAGAAGCTTAGCAGAGTCAATAACTTAATTAATTTAGTAGCAGAGTACATATATATATATATATATATATATATATGTATTTAGTAGAGGTTCCCATAGCAGTGTTGGTAATTTGAAAGTGGAAATAAAATCAGTAATATTAGAATAGTAATAATGACAGAGTTATTTTAGTAGCAGTCTAGTAATTCTTGACAGAAGTAGAACAATAGCAGTAAGCATAATTTTTGACAGAAGTTTGAAATTGATTCTTATGGAAATTGTAACAGAAAGTAGAATGTGTACTAAACTGGTATTAAATAACAGAGGCCAAGAATAGTGCAGTTTTAGTCGGTTTAGCCGGCTTAGGCGAAAAATTTAGTTGTCCGGAATTTAACGATAAGTGTCGGGGTAAGTCGGGTAAATTAGTAGGTGACTTTTGTTGAATTATTTTGTTGAAATTATGTTGAAAAAGTGGAATTTCAGGTACAGCTGAGTTGTAACATTGTTCCGGTATATGGACGAATTGTAAGTTGTAGGCTTGATAAGCCAACGTTGATATAAGTTGTTTATGTCGAAAAAGTTGCTATGTTGTTTAAGTTGATTATGTTGTGGATGTCGTTGAGTTGTTTATGTTGTTGAGTTGTGCATGTCAATAAACATACATTGCATTTTGTGTCGGAGCGTTGCTCACACCACGTTGGCCTAGATTGGCATATGTTGAAAGTTGAAAGTTGAAGGCTTATGCCTTGATGCCTCGATAAACTGGCAATATTAAGTTGGGAGTTTTACTCCGATGGTACCACATGCATAACATTGTCGAGTCTCATTAAAGTCGCATTTTCTTAAGTTGTGGTTGATTTTATTTGTTGTTGTTGATTTTTATTTGTTGGTTGTTAATGTGAAGTGGTGATTATTTGTATGATTCTTGCCTATATATTATTTATCATACTCCGTTTATAATTTTCGGTAACTCACCCCTTCTGTTGGAATGTTGTCCCTATGATGGCAACGTGCAGGTAATCAAGAGGAGTAGTCGGTTATCTTAGTTCGAGTCGGTGGTTGTCGCTCTGATACGTAGCACTCGGGGGGATGACGCATGTCTTTTATTTAGTTGTCTACATGCTGAATTTTTTAATGAGATTGCTGAAAAATACTTTGTTGTTTAATTTGAAGTTGTTTTATGTTAAATAAAGATGCTACTAAGTTGTTAATGAATCCGCTGCGTTGTGTTTGCTTAAGTTGAATAAAGTTGAAGACCATTTGTTGTTTTATGTTTCCCTGAAGCGTTATGTATCTTTCATGAATACCTATTATGTGGTTGCTTTTTTTTAAAGTTGAAAATGTGATATCCCGTTAAAGTTGAAAAATTTTATAACTCTGATTTTAATATAATTTACTGGGTAGAAATGGGGTGTTACATGATGCATGCAGTATTATCTTCATATATGGTTGTTGTATTTAATTTTTCAGAAGATAAACCACAAGTATTTTGTATGTGCTGAATTAGGGATCTCAACCAAACGCATTCTCGACTTGCCTCATGTAATGCTAAAAGTTCTGCATGATTAGATGATGTTGCTGCTATGGTTTGTTTCACCGATCTCCATGAAATAGTTGTACCCCCACATGTAAGTAAATAACCTGTTTATGATCTACCATTTTGAGGATTTGACAAGTACATGCATCTCTAAGGTAACAAAGTATATGTTTGACTCTGTTCTAATGTCTTCGTGTAGGTGAAGAACTATATCTTGGTATTAGATTGGCATCAAATGATATATCAGGACGTGTATAATTAGCAAGGTACATTAGTGCTCCAATTTCACTGAGATATGACACTTCAGGACCAAGCAATTCTTCATCATTTTCTCGAGGTCTGAAAGGATCTTTCTCCGTATCTAATGATCTAACAACCATTGGAGTAGGCAATATGTGACATTTCTCCATATAGAAGCGTTTTAACACTTTTTCTATATAACCTTCTTGATGTACAAATATTCCTTTGTCCAAATGTTTAATTTGAAAACCTAGATATAATTTTGTCTTTCCTAAGTCCTTCATTTCAAACTTTTTCTTTAAAAAATTCATAGCTTTGAAAGCTCTTCAGGAGTTCCAATAATATTTATGTAATCCACATAGACAACTATTATTGCAAATTCTTTCCTGATCTTTTTATAAAAATACAAGGACATATGGAGTTATTTGTATATCCCTCTCTAAGAAAATATTCACTGAGACGATTATACTACATACGTCCAAATTGTTTCAGCCCATAGAGAGACTTGTTCAATCTTATGGAGTAGCTTTCTCGAGATCCGGAATTACGTGCATCTGGTATATTGAACCCTTCTATGAGTCTCATGTAAATTTCACTATCAAATAAACCATACAGATAAGTTGTTACAACATCCATCATGTGAAAATAAATCCTTTCATGTGCTACAAGGGTTATTAAATATCGAAAAGTGCTTGCATCCATTACAAGTGAGTATGTCTCATCAAAATTAATTCCAGATCTTTGCGAAAATCCTTGAGCGGCAAGTCGAGCTTTGTATCTCACAATTTCATTTTTTTCATTTCGTTTTCGTACGAAAACCAACTTGTATCCAACTGGCTTTACACCTTGAGGTGTTCGGACTACAGGTCCAAAAACATGTCTTTTGTAGAGTGAGTTTAATTCTGCTTCAATTGCATCTTTGGCTAGTCCTCACTTTGTCTACAAATTTTGATAGACGTTGGTTCCTGATCCTCTTTGTCATTTATCTCATTTAGCGCTATATTGTATGCAAAAACATCATCAATGTCGACTTTGTTTCGGTTCCATTGTATTCCATTTTGGACATGATTTATTGAGATCTCTTTATTTTCATGAGTTTTAGGTACTTGATCAATATCTTCAAGAGATGAAATGTTTATTATGTCTGAAAATTATTTTAGATTTTCTATATCCTCACTTGGGCCATCTTTATTCTTAGCTGTAACGCCCCTATTTATTTAACTTATTTTTCGTAATTAAATTATGTGATATCGGGAGTTGTTTGATGTTTTGGTGTGTTGAGGACCCTTTGGTGTAGGGGTGTTAACCTTAGACATTAGAAATTAAGGTGTTGGGGTGTGTGAGCAAAAGTGTAGAGACACGAGAGTGGTGAGAGAGTGTCATTTACTAATATTATTTAAATTAGAATGTATTAAAACAAAATAGTAAGGGTGGTAGTAATTAAATAATGATTTAATTACTATAGTAAGGTGACACTATGGAATAAATAATTATTTGATTTTATTGAAATAAGGTGTAATTAGAATCCAGTAAAATAATATAATAAAGAAAAAGGGGAGAATAGAGTAGAAACTCTCATATAGGTGATTTTAGAAAAGGAAGAGAAAGAGAAGAGTGTTAGGGCATAGGAAGAGTAATCTCCATTAGAGACGTTGCAAGCTCATCATCTAAGGTAAGGGTGAAATTTTCGTTCATATAGGGTAAGGGTGAAGTTGCTTTTCTCTTCTCTCTATGTTGTGATCATTTGATGTGAATTGATACAATTGTGTGTATATTGGATGAGTAATGTGATTGATGAATTCTGAACCTGTATGGTAATTCTATATTGATGATTGTTTGGTAAATTATGTGTTGATGCTAGTAGAATCATGTATTTGGTGGAATTGCACGATGGTGGATGTTGTGTTGTTGAGCATTGTCGCGAGTCAGATTCGGAACTTGAGTATGTGAATTTTTATAATAAAAATCTGGGGTTTTGAGACTTTTTAAAAGTTATTTTTGTATGGAAAAATGTGGTAATTTTTTGGTATGAAATGTGAAGTTTTGGGATGAATTGAAAAACAATTTTCGTACTGATAAGCTGGAGAAAAGTGCTTATGCTGCAGGTGTAACCAGTTACTAGAATTTGTGTAACTGGTTACACTTTTAAAATTTGCTTTTTCTGGGCTTTTGGAAGGGATGTAACCGGTTACCAGAATTGGTGTAACCGATTACACTGTGAAACAGTAGGGAGGCAGTGGTATGGTAACAGGGTGTAACCGATTACTGCATTTGATGTAACTGGTTACAGCGGGTGGAAAATCTTAAAATCTTTGAAAAATCATATCTTGAGTTCCGGGTGTCCGATTCGGGTGTCATTCGAAGTTTCGAGAAGCTAATGAAGTGTACTTTAACTTAAAATTAGTTTTAGTGTCTGGAAATGAATTAATTGTTGTGTGATGATGTTGTATGGTGTGTGGAGTGTGTGTTGTGTTGTGGTGATGTGTGTGGACAACATGTTATTACTTAGTATGTTATTATATTGTTGTTGATATATGTATAGTTTTTGGTGGCCAATTATGGCGTGGTACATTGGTTAAGGTGAATACCATTGTGCGTGTTGTTGTTGTTGCATGTATTGTATGAAATCATGCATCATGGTGTTTGAAAGGTGGTCCGTTTTGGCGAGCCTCAATCCTATGGTGGGGATTGGGTGCGAGTGAACCTGAGAGTTCACTATTGGTACCACATGCATTGAGTCGTGATAGAGTCTCATTGCATTCACATATGTGTTGCATTATTGTATATGTAGATTTATGTGAGGTGTGAACTGTGGATTTGGTGACATGTATGTAATATTGGTGTGCTTACATATAATTATGCAATTCTTTATATGCTTGTGATTTCTTACCCCTTCAGTTTGAATGATGCCTTTATATGTGTGTAGCTCCCATATTTGATAATTCCTTTGATTTCGTCATGTCATGATTATGTTTGGATTATTGAAATAATTAATTGGTTGGTGTTTCTGCTGCTAATAATAAAAGTTGAAGTTGGAATATTTGATAAATGTTATTATTACTATCATTATTAATAATTTTCAAAAAGTGGCATGTGTTACACATCTGATTGTATGAGCATGTTTGCGTCCTGAGATTAAGAAGACGATTGGGTATCAACAGATACGAAGGTTCCCAGAGTTAGTGAACAACTATAGGATTTATGAGGACCACAGTAAGGCTCAATCAGCTCACTATAAGAGTCTGAGCAAGAAGAGAGGGAAGCAGAATTTGAACCGTGGAAAGCCTTATAGTGCTACAACTAAGAAGGGTAAATAGAAGATTGCTGATGGTAAGAGGCCAAGTGGGGGAGATGCTCCTGCTCCTCTTAAGTGCTTTAGGTGTGGTGAGTTGAGTTATCGTGTCAGTGAATGCAAGAGTGATGTAAAGAAGTGTTTCCGGTGTGGGAAGACAGGACTTCTGGTTGCTGATTTCAAAGATAATATGGTGACTTGCTATAACTGTGGTGAACCAGGACATATCAGTACTCATTTCCAGATGCCGAAGCAAGCTTCAACCGGAGGAAAGGTGTTTGCTCTGTCGGGGACTCAGACTTCCAGTGATAACATGTTAATTATAGGTATATGTTACATTAATAGTACTCATTTGGTTGCTATTATTGATACTGGTGCTACTCATTCTTTTATCGCAGTTGTTTGTGTGAAAAGGCTAGACATTGTAGTGTTTTCCATGAAGGGAGAGATGGTTGTCGATACTCCTGCTAAGGGATCAGTGACTACCTCTTTGGTTTGTTTGAACTGTCCTATGTCAATCTATGATAGGGATTTTGGTGTTGATCTTATTTGCTTGCTGTTGAGGGATGTTGATGTGATCTTGGGAACGAACTGGGTGGAGTTTAATCATGTTCATATAAACTGTTATAATAAATTGGTGCGGTTTCTTGCTCTTGAGTATGATGAAGAGGCTGTTTTCTTGTCTGCTAGATAGTTGAAAGAGCTTTTGCAAGAGGAAGCTCAGGTGGTTGCGTTGTTTGCGTCCTTGTCTATTGAAAGTCAGGTTGGAATTGATGAGTTGCAGGTAGTACATGATTTTCCATATGTGTTTCCGGATGATATTTCAGATGTGCCGCCAGAGAGAGAGGTGGAGTTTTCTATTGATCTTGTCCCTGGTACAAGACCTATTTCTATGGCACCATACAGTATGCCGACTTCGGATGATATTTCAGAAGAAGGACATGATAAGCATTTGCGGATTGTGTTGCAAGTGTTGAAAGAGAAGAAGTTATATGCAAAGTTGTCAAAGTGTGAATTCTGGTTGCAAGAGTTAGTTTTCTTGGACATGTTATTTTAGGTGATGGTATAGCTGTGGATCCATCCAAAGTAGATGCAGTTCTACAATGGGAGACTCCAAAGTCGGTTACAAAGATTAGAAGTTTTTTGGGATTGGCTGGTTACTACCGCAGATTTTCTGAAGGCTTTTCAAAGTTAGCTCTTCCATTAACTCAACTGACTTGCAAAGGTAAAGCGTTTGTGTGGGATATTCATTGTGAAAGAAGTTTCGTAGAGCTGAAGAAGAGATTAACTACGACTCCAATTCTGATTCTGCCTGAACCTAATGAACCGTTTGTGGTGTATTGTAATGTGTCGATGATGGGTTTAGGTGGTATGCTGATGCAAAATGGCAAGGTTGTGGCTTATGCTTCACGACAATTGAGGGTTCATGAGAGAAACTATCCTACTCATGATTTAGAGTTGCCTGCAGTGGTGTTTGTGTTTAAGATTTGAAGGCATTCTCTTTATGGTTCCAAATTTGAGGTTTTTAGTGATCACAAGAGTTTGAAGTATCTGTTCGATCAAAAGGAATTGAATATGAGGCAGCGTAGATGGTTGGAATTTCTGAAGGATTATGACTTTGGCTTGAATGATCATCCCGACAAGGCTAATGTCATAGTTGATGCTTTGAGTTGGAAGTCGTTGCATATGTCTGCTATGATGGTTAGAGAGTTGGAACTTATTGAACAGTTCAGAGACTTGAGTTTGATTTGCAAGCTAACACCACAGAGCGTGATGTTGGGTATGTTGAAGATAAACAAGGATTTTCTTAATAATATTAAAGAGAGTGAGAAGTTTGATGTGAAGTTGGTGGGCATGATGGTGGGGAGTAATCAGACTGAGGATAGTGATTTTAAAGTGGACGAGCAAGGTGTGCTGAGGTTCTGTGATAGAATTTTTATTCCTGATGATTATGAGTTGAAGAAGATGATTTTAGAAGAAAGTCATAAAAGTAGTTTGAGTATCCATCCAAGAGCTACTAAGATGTATCAGGTTCTGAAGAAGATATTTTGGGGGCCTTGACTAAAGCGTGATCTGACACAGTTTATGTATGCATGTTTGACTTGTCAAAATTCGAAGGTTGACCACCAAAAACCTGAAGGATTGATACAACCATTAGACTTTCCAGAGTGGAAATAGGATATCATTTTGATGGTTTGTGATTAGATTACCGAATACTCCTAGAGGGCATGATGCAATTGGGGTGATTGTTGATATACTGGCGAAATCGGCGCACTTTATTCCAGTTAACATCAGTTTTTTTTGAAGAATTTGGCAGAGATATACATCAGTGTGATTGTAAAGCTGCATGGAGTTCCATTGAGTATTGTTTCAGATAGAGATCCGAGGTTTACTTCCAGATTTTGGGAGAGTTCGCAGGAGGCTTTGGGTTCTAAGTTAAGGTTGCGTTCTGCATATCATCCACAAACAGATGGTCAGACAGAGAGGACTATTCAGTCTTTGGAGAATTTATTAAGGGCTTATGTTCTTGAGCAAAGAGGTGCTTGGGATAGTCATCTGCCAATGATAGAGTTCACTTATAATAATAGTTTTCATTATAGTATTTGGATGACACCTTTTGAGGCATTGTATGGTCGGAGGTGTAGGACACCTTTGTGTTGGTATGAATCTGGTGAGAGTGTGGTGCTTGGACCTGGGATTGTCCAGCAGACTACTGAAAGGGTGAAGTTGATTCGAGAGAAGATGAAAGCTTTGCAGAGTAGGCAGAAGAGTTACCATGATAAGAGGAGGAAGGATCTTGAGTTTCAAGAGGGAGACCATGTATTCTTGAGAGTTACTCCGGTGACGGGTGTTGGGCGTGCCTTGAAGTCGAGGAAGCATACTCCCCGAATTATCGATCTCTATCAGATTTCTGAGCGGATTGAGGTGGTTGCTTATAGAGTGGTGTTGCCATCGAATCTTTCAAATTTGCATGATGTATTCCATGTCTCACAGCTTCGGAAGTATGTTCCTGATCCGCCGCATGTGATTCCGATGGATGATGTGCAAGTGAGGGATAACCTTACCGTTGGAGCTTTACATGTGAGGATCGAAGATCGAGAATTGAGATAGTTGAGAGGCAAAGAGATTGCTCTCGTGAAGGTAGTGTGGGGAGGCGCTGCCGGATGGAACATGACGTGGGACTTAGAGAGTTGGATGAGAGAAGCGTATCCGAAATTGTTCGCATCAGGTAAATTTTTTAGGACAAAAATGTTCTATATGGGGAGAGTTGTCACACCCCTATTTGTTTAATATATTTTTCGTAATTAAGTTATGTGATGTCGGGTGTTGTTTGATGTTTTTGTGTGTTGAGGACCCTTTAGTGTAGAGGTGGTAACCTTAGAAATTAGAAATTAAGGCGTTGGGTGTGTGTGAGCAAAAGTGTAGAGACATGGAAGTGGTGAGAGAGTGTTATTTACCAATATTATTTAAATTAGAATGTATTAAAATAAAATAGTAAGGGTGGTAGTAATTAAATAATTATTTAATTATTATAGTAAGGCGACACTATGGAATAAATAATGATTTTATTTTATCGAAATAAGGTGTAATTAGAATCCAGAAAAATAATATAATAAAGGAAATGGGGAGAATAGAGTAGAAACTCTCAGATACATGATTTGAGAAAAGGAAGAGAAGGAGAAGAGTGTTAGGGCATAGGAAGAGGAATCTCCATAAGAGAAGTTACAAGCTCATCATCTAAGGTAAGTGTGAGATTTCTGTTCATATAGGATTTGCCATGATAATATGTGGGTGGGGTTTATCTCTATATGATTTTTTTTTATTCTCTCTATGTTGTGATCATTTGATGTGAGGTGATGCAAATGTGTGTATATTGGATGAGTAATGTGATTGATGAATTATGAACTTATATGGTAATGCTATGTTGATGATTGTTTGGTGAATTGTGTGTTGATGCTAGTAGAATGATGTATTTGGTGGAATTTCATGATGATGGATGTTGTGTTATTGAGCATTGTCGCGAGCCAGAGTCGGAATTTGAGTATGTGAATTTTTATAATACAAATTTGGGGTTTTGGGACTTTTTAAAAGTGATTTTCGTGTGGAAAATGTGTCAATTGATTGGTATGAAAAGTGAGGTTTCGGGATGGGCTGAAAAACAATTTTTTTACTGATAAGCTGCAGAAAAGTGCTTTTTCTATAGGTGTAACCGGTTATCAGAATTGGTGTAACTAGTTACACTGTTAAAAATTGTGTTTTCTCGGCTTTTGGAGGGAGTTTAACTGGTTACCAGAATTGGTGTAACCGGTTACACTGTCAAAAATTGCGTTTTCTCGGATTTTGGAGGGGGTGTAACCAGTTACCAGAATTGGTGTAACCGGTTACACTGTGAAACATTAGTGAGGCAGTGGCGTGGTTACGGGGTGTAACCAGTTACTGCATTTGATGTAACCAGTTACACTGGGAGGAAAATCTTAAAATCTTTGAAAAACCATATTTTGAGTTCTGGGTATCTGATTCGGGTGCCGTTCAAAGTGTCGGGAAGCTGATGCAGTGTAATTTAACTTAAAATTAGTTTCAGTGTCTGGACATGAATTAATTGTTGAGTGATGATGTTGTATGGTGTGTGGGGTGTGTGTTGTGTTGTGGTGATGTGTGTGTACACCATGTTATTACTTACTATGTTATTATATTGTTGTTGATTGAATGTTATAACATATGTATGGTGTTTGATGGCCAATTCTGGCGTGGTACATTGGTTAAGGTGAAAACCATTGTGCATGTTGTTGTTGCTACATGTCTTGTATGAAATCATGCATCATGGTGTTTGCAAGGTGATCCATTTTGGTGAGCCTCAATCCTATGGCGGGGATCGGGTGCGATTAGCTAATTTCTATGGTGATGGATTTAGTGAAGCATTACCTATTGTGATGGTAACGATTTTGGTGAGCTATGGTCCTATGGTGGGGATCGGGATCAAGTTAACCTGAGAGTTCACTATTGGTACCACGTGCATTGAGTCGTGATACAATCTAATTGCGTTTACATATGTGTTGCATTATTGTATGTGTAGATTTATGTGAGGCTTGAACTGTGGATTTGGTGACTTGAATGTAATATTGGTGTGCTTACATATAATTATTCAATTCTTTATATGTTTATGATTTCTCACCCCTTCTGTTTGAATGATGCCTTTACATGGGCACCGTGTAGATTATACGCAATAGAGGCGTGAATATGAGTGGAAGAAAGTGATCTTCCTCTTTCTTTAGGAGGAGAGAAAGAAAATGTTCTACTTGATGATGTTGGTGCTAGTGCTTCTTTGGGAGGGAAGAAAGGAGAGTGCTACTTGATGATGTTGGTACTAATGCTTCTTTGGGAGGGAATAAAGGAGAAATGCTACTTGACGATGTTGTTGCTAGTGCTTCTTTGGGAGGGACGAAAGGCGAAGTGCTACTTGACGATGTTGATGCCAATACTTCTTTGGGAGGGACGAAAGGCAAAGTACTACTTGACGATGTTTATGCTAATACTTCTTTGGGAGGGACGAAAGGCTAAGTGCTACTTGATGATGTTGATGCCAGTGCTTCTTTGACAGGGAAGAAAGGAGAAGTGTTACTTGACGACATTTGTGCTAGTGTGTCTTTGGGAGGCAAGAATGTAGAAGTGTTACTTGAAGGTGTTGGGGGCAGTGCTTCTTTGGGAGGGAAGAAAGGAGAAGTGCTACTTGACAATGTTGATGCTAGTGCTTTTTTGGGATGGAAGAAAGGCGAAGTGCTACTTGATGATGTTGGTGCTAATGCTTCTTTGGGAGGGAAGAAAGGAGAAGTGCTACTTGACGATGTTGATGCTAATGCTTCTTTGGGAGGGAAGAAAGGAAAAGTGATACTTGACGATGTTGGTGATAATGCTTCTTTGGGAGGGAAGAAAGGAGAAGTGCTACTTGATGATGTTGATGCCAGTGCTTCTTTGGGAGGGAAGAAAGGAGAAGTGCTACTTGACGGCGTTGGTGCTAGTGCGTCTTTGGGAGGCAATAAAGGAGAAGTGTTACTTGAAGGTGTTGCGGCTAGTGCTTCTTTGGGAGGGAAGAGAGGAGAAGTGCTACTTGATGTTGTTGGTGTTGATTCTAGTGCTTCTTTGGAAGGGGAGAAAGAAGTGCCACTTGTTAGTGCTTCTTTGGAAAGGAAGAAGGGAGAAGTCCTACTCGAGGACGTTGGTGCTAGTGCAACTCTTGGTAATTCGTTCTTGGGTGGAACAACGAGAAAGAGGAGTAAAAGAGGAACGGAAAAGGATGCTTCAATGAGAAATTATGTTAAAAGAGGCGGTGGTCGTTCTTCTGCAAGTAACACAAGGAGTGAACGTAAAACAAAAGCGAGGCCAAACCGAAGACAGATTGATTCTCTACGGCAAAAGGATCACTTGGCAAGTTGGTGGAAAACACTAACTCTAACCATTATTTGGCTCGTGGCTCTGATAAAATGGTTTCCAGTGGTAACAATAATGTTGGATCTGTATCTCATGGTTGTGGCACTAACGATTTGGCCATTGAAACTAAGCATCCCTGACTTGGATTTAACAAACATGCCTGAACTAGACTCCATAGATGTTGGTGCATATAAAGACCTGGGTTGTTGGTTAAACATTGATGAGGATGACATGGAAGACATTGGTGATGCGGGGGGCCTAGACATACCGATGGACGATCTGTTCATGGTTTTTTGAAGATGAATACAAGAGTGATGTGAAGAAGTGTTTTCGGTGTGGGAAGATATGACTTCTGGTTGCTGATTACAGAGATAATATGGTGACTTGCTATACTTGTGGTGAACCAAGACATATTCGTACTCATTCCCAGAAGCCGAAACTTGCTTCAAATGGAGGAAAGGTGTTTGCTCTATCGGGGACTCAGACTTCCATTGACGACATGTTAATTATAGGTATATGTTACATTAATAGTACTCATTTGGTTGCTATTATTGATACTGGTGCTACTCATTCTTTTATTACAGTTGTTTATGTGGAAAGACTAGGCCTTGTAGTGTCTTCCGTGAAGGGAGATATGGTTGTCGATACTCCTGCTGAGGGATCAGTGACTACCTCTTTAGTTTGTTTGAACTGTCCTATGTCAATCTATGATAGGGGTTTTGGTGTTGATCTTATTTGCTTGCTATTGAGGGATCTTGATGTGATTTGAGAATGAACTGGTTGGATTTCAATCATGTTCATATAAACTGTTATAATAAATCAGTGCGGTTTCTTGCTCTTGATGATGATGAAGAAGTTGGTTTCTTGTTTGCTAGACAATTGAAAGAGCTTTTGCAAGAGGAAGCTCAGGTGGTTGCGTTGTTTGCGTCCTTGTCTGTTGAAATTCAGGTTGCAATTGATGAGTTACAGGTAGTACGTGATTTTCCATATGTGTTTCCGGATGATATTTCAGATGTGCCGTCAGTGAGAGAGGTGGAGTTTTCTATTGATCTTGTCCCTGGTACCAGACCTGTTTCTATGGCACCATAGAGGATGCCGGCGTTGGATGATATTTCAGAAGAAGGACATGATAAGAATTTGTGGATTGTGTTGCAAGTGTTGAAATAGAAGAAGTTATATGCAAAGTTGTCAAAGTGTGAATTCTGGTTGCAAGAGGTTAGTTTTCTTGGAAATGTTATTCCAGGTGATGGTATAGTCGTGGATCCATCCAAAGTAGATGCAGTACTACAATGGGAGGCTCTAAAGTCGGTTACAAAGATTAGAAGCTTTTTGGGCTTGGCTGGTTACTACCGCAGATTTATTGAAGGCTTTTCAAAGTTAGCTCTTCCATTAACTCAACTGACTTGCAAAGGTAAAGCGTTTGTGTGGGATATTCATTATGAAAGAAGTTTCGTAGAGCTGAAGAAGAGATTAACTACGGCTCCATTTCTGATTTTGTCTGAACCTAATGAACCGTTTGTGGTGTATTGTGATGCGCCGATGATGAGTTTAGGTGGTATGCTGATGCAAAATGGCAAGGTTGTGGCTTATGCTTCACGACAACTGAGGGTTTATGAGAGAAACTATCCTACTCATGATTTAGAGTTGAATGCAGTGGTGTTTGTGTTGAAGATTTGAAAACATTCTCTTTATGGTTCCAAATTTGAGGTTTTTAGTGATCACAAGAGTTTGAAGTATCTGTTCGATCAAAAGGAATTGAATATGAGGCAGCGTAGATGGTTAGAATTTCTGAAGGATTATGACTTTCGCTTGAATTATCACCCCGGTAAGGCTTATGTCGTAGCTGATGCTTTGATTTGAAAGTCGTTGCATATGTCTGCTATGATGGTTAGAGAGTTGGAACTTATTGAACAGTTCAGAGACTTAAGTTTGATTTGTGAGCTTACACTACAGAGTGTGATGTTGGGTATGTTGAAGATAAACAATGATTTTCTTAATAATTTTAAAGAAAGTGAGAAATTGGATGTAAAGTTGGTGGACATCATGGTGGGGAGTAATCAAACTGAGGGTAGTGATTTTAAAGTGGACGAGCAAGGTGTGTTGAGATTCTGAGATAAAATTTGTATTCTTGATGATTCTGAGTTAAAGAAGATGATTTTAGAAGAAAGTCATAGAAGTAGTTTGAGTATCCATCCAAGAGCTACTAAGATTTATCAGGATCTGAAGAAAATATTTTTGGGGCCTGGACTAAAGCATGATGTGTCACAGTTTATGTATGCGTGTTTGACTTGTCAGAATTCGAAGGTTGACCACCAAAAACCTGAAGGATTGATGCAACCATTAGACATTCCAGAGTGGAAATAGGATATCATTTTGATGGATTGTGACTGGATTACCGAATACTTCTAGAGGGAATGATGTAATCGGGGTGATTTTTGATAGACCAATGAAATCGGCGCACTTTATTCTGATTAACATCAGTTTTTCTTTGCAGAATTTGGCAGAGATATACATTAGTGTGATTGTAAAGCTGCATGGAGTTCCATTGAGTATTGTTTCAGATAGAGATCTGAGGTTTACTTCCAGATTTTGGGAGAGTTTGCAGGAGGCTTTGGGTTCTAAGCTGAGGTTGAGTTCTGCATATCATCCACAAACAGATGGTCAGACAGAGAGGACTATTCAGTCTTTGGAGAATTTATTGAGGGCTTGTGTTCTTGAGCAAGGAGGTGCTTGGGATAGTCATCTGCTGCTGATAGAGTTCACTTATAATAATAATTTTCATTCTAGTATTCGGATGATATCTTTTGAGGCATTGTATGGTCGGAGGTATATGACACCTTTGTTTTGGTATGAATCTGGTGAGAGTATGGTGCTTGGACCCGAGATTGTCCAGCAGACTACTAAAAGGGTGAAGTTGATTCGAGAGAAGATGAAAGCTTCGCAGAGTAGGCAGAAGAGTTACCATGATAAGAGGAGGAAGGATCTTGAGTTTCAAGAGGGAGACCATGTATTCTTGAGAGTTACTCCGGTGACGGGTGTTAGGCGTGCCTTGAAGTCGAGGAAGCATACTCCCCGGTTTATCGATATGTATTAGATTTCTGAGAGGATTGAGGTGGTTGCTTATAGAGTGGCGTTTCCACTGAATCTTTCAAATTTGCATGATGTATTACATGTCCCACAGCTTCAAAAGTATGTTCCTGATCCGCGCATGTGATTTCGTTGGATGATGTGCAAGTGAGGGATAACCTTACCGTTGGAGCATTACATGGGAGGATTAAAGATCGAGAATTGAGGCAGTTGAGAGGCAAGAAGATTGCTTTCGTGAAGGTAGTGTGGGGAGGCGTTGCCGGAGGGAACATGACGTGGGAGTTGGAGAGTTGGATGAGAGAGGCGTATTCGGAGTTGTTCGCATCAGATAAATTTTTGAGGACAAAAATGTTCTATATATGTGGGGAGAGTTCTAACACCCCTATTTATTTAATATATTTTTCGTAATTAAATTATGTGATATCGAGTGTTGTTTGATGTTTTGGTGTGTTGAGGATCTTTTAGTGTAGAGGTGGTAACCTTAAAAATTAGAAATTAAGGTGTTGAGTGCATGTGAGCAAAAGTGTAGAGACATAGGAGTGGTGAGAGTGTCATTTACTAATATTATTTAAATTAGAACGTATTAAAATAAAATAGTAAGGGTGGTAATAATTAAATAATTATTTAATTATTATAGTAAGGTGACACTATGGAATAAATAATTATTTTATTTTATTGAAATAAGGTGTAATTAGATTCCAGGAAAATAATATAATAAAGGAAATGGGGAGAATAGAGTAGAAACTCTCAGATACGTGATTTGAGAAAAGGAAGAGAAGGAGAAGAGTGCTAGAGAAGTTACAAGCTCATCATCTAAGGTAAGTGTGAGATTTCCGTTCATATAGGATTTGACATGATAATATGTGGGTGGGGTTTATCTCTATATGATATGCTTTTCTCTTCTCTCTATGTTGTGATTATTTGATGTGAAGTGATGCAATTGTATATTGGACGAGTAATGTGATTGATGAATTCTGAACTTGTATGGTAATGCTATGTTGATGATTGTTTGGTGAATTGTGTGTTGATGCTAGTAGAATGATGTATTTGGTGGAATTTCATGATGGTGGATGTTGTGTTGTTGAGCATTGTCGCGTGCCAAAGTCGGAACTTGAGTATGTGAATTTTTATAATAAAAATTTGGGGTTTTGGGACTTTTTTAAAGTGATTTTTGTGTGGAAAAATGTGGCAATTAATTTTTATGAAAAGTGAGGTTTCGGGATGAGTTGAAAAACAATTTTCATACTGATAAGCTGCAGAAAAATGCTTCTGCTACAGGTGTAACCGGTTACCAAAATTAGTGTAACCGGTTACACTGTTAAAAATTGCGTTTTCTCGACTTTTGGAGGGGGTGTAACCGGTTACCAGAATTGGTGTAATCGGTTACACTGTGAAACATTAGTGAGGCAGTGGCGTGGTTACGGGGTGTAACCGGTTACTGCATTAGATGTAACTGCTTACACTGGGAGGAAAATCTTAAAATCTTTGAAAAACCATATCTTGAGTTCTGGGTATCCGATTCGGGTGCCGTTCGAAGTGTCGGGAAGCTGATGCAGTGTACTTTAACTTAAAATTAGTTTCAGTGTCTGGACATGAATTAATTAATGAGTGATGATGTTGTATGGTGTGTGGGGTGTGTGTTGTGTTGTGGTGATGTGTGTGGACAACATGTTATTACTTACTATGTTATTATATTGCTGTTGATTGAATGTTATAACATATGTATGGTGTTTGGTGGCCAACTCTGGCCTGGTACATTGGTTAAGGTGAATACCATTGTGCGTTTTGTTGTTGTTGCATGTCTTGTATGAAATCATGCATCATGGTGTTTGAAAAGTGGTCCGTTTTGGTGAGCCTCAATCCTATGGTAGGGATTGGGTGTGAGTAGCTAATTTCTATGGAGATGGAATTAGTGAAGTGTTACCTATGATGATGGTAACAATTTTGGTGAGCTTTGGTCCTATGGTGGGGATCGGGAGCGAGTGAACCTGAGAGTTCACTATTGGTACCACATGCATTGAGTCGTGATAGAGTCTCATTGCATTTACATATGTGTTGCGTTATTGTATGTGTAGATTTATGTGAGGCTTGAACTGTGGATTTGGTGACTTGTATGTAATATTGGTGTGCTTACATATAATTGTTCAATTATTTATATATTTATGATTTCTCACCCCTTCTGTTTGAATGATGCCTTTACATGGACACCGTGTAGATAATACGCAGTAGAGCGTGGATATCATTGGAAGAGAATGCTATTCCTTTTTCTTTGTTGAGTCAGGGTCTGCTCTGATATGTAACACCCGGGGGGAGGGGGAATTGAACGTTGTTTATTATTTTATGTTTTATGGAGAATATTATGTGTAGCTCCCATATTTGATAATTCCTTTGATTTCATCATGTCATGATTATGTTTGGATTATTGAAATAATTAATTTGTTGATGTTTCCGCTTCTAATAATAAACGTTAAAGTTGAAATATTTAATAAATGTTATTATAACTATCATTATTAATAATTTTCAAAGAGTGGCATGTGTTACATATCTGATTGTATGAGCTTGTTTATGTTGAATTGTAGCATCCTAATTGTCTAAATGTTTAGATTACTATGATTTTATTGTTAAATTGCATGGGGATAATAAAGGTGTTACATTAGCTCTCTTTCTTGTTCGAGGATTTTTATCTTTGGAACCGATTGGTCTTCCATGCTTCAGGCATGGTTGAGAGTCATTGGATTGTCCAACAAGGATATCAATCTTATTGGAGCATTTACAACTCGTATATATGATTTAGTCACACCTTTTGGATCAGTGAATGCATTTGGTAATTAATTTGCTAAGTTTTGCAGCTGAATTATCTTTTGAATTTCTAGTTCACATTGTTTTGTTCGAGGATATCAAGATGAGACAATGATAATTTATTCCAACTGATCTTTTTTCCAGCTTCTTATTATCTCCTCTAATGCTGGAAAATTTGATTCATCAAAATGACAATCACCCAATCGAGCAATGAATAAATCTTCTTTTGTTGGTTCAAAGTACTTTATAATAGATGGAGAGTCGTATCCAACATATATTCCCATCCTCCTTTGAGGACCCATCTTATTGCATTGTAGTAGAGAAATTGGAACATACACCGCACATCCAAAAATTCTTATATGGGAAATTTTAGGTTATTTACCAAAACCTAATTGTAAAGGGGAATAAGTACTGTAACTCATTAGCCTAATGCGAATTAATGTGGTGGCATGCAAAATTTCATGTCCCCAAGCAGAAACTGGGAGTTTGCATCTCATAATAAGTGGTCTTTCAATTTGATTTTTTCGGTTGATCAAGACCTGAAGTGGGCTAGAGACTTCGTCTTCGAT
The DNA here is from genome assembly GCA_022829125.1 of Lathyrus tuberosus. Lineage (NCBI taxonomy): Eukaryota > Viridiplantae > Streptophyta > Magnoliopsida > Fabales > Fabaceae > Lathyrus > Lathyrus tuberosus. Next base: position 6,155,762 of record JALAZF010000042.1, on the reverse strand, counting down.
GCTGGATTCCAAGGAGGAGGAGGGGATTGTACCTACAAGGCACTCCGATGCTAAAGTAAGGATCGGGAGAAGAGAAGGCAAATACAAATTAAGTATGTCTTATCGTGATTTTTGAATACCTGACCTCTCAAAGGAGAGGGTATTTATAATGCCCCCAGCGCTTGGCCATTTGTCCCTATTTTCGGGGCGAGATATTTGCTCCCCAAAAGCAGGTAACTGCCAGAAGCTAGCCATTGAGACGAGCAGACATGCTCGAAACTACCCGTTGCTACAAGCAAGGGCGTGGTCGCAGGTAAGAGCGTCATGACTGTTCCTGGATGGTTGAACCCTGCATGATGGGCAAAGATGAGACGAAGGGAAGTTGATCCTGGGGGTCAACTGGCCAGCCCTTCTCAGCTGTGGGGCAGAGGAGAGAATGCTTCCCTTTGCCCTTAATTGGCAGGACTTCGACTATTAGGCCGTTCTGGGTGCAGAAGCGGATTGGGCCATGCCTAGCCATTGGGCCAGTCCGGAACAGGAGCCCAAAGTCGGTGCTCCTAAGCATAGGAGTGATGACTTAAGGGCAGCCCGTGGTCCCGAGGAGGAGTAAGCATGGTAGACGACTGTTACTGAGACATGGTCATTTCGTGGTGCTCGAGGGTACCTATGCCCAAGGAACCTAAAACGTTGTCCTGCATGTCCGACGAACAGGGAGCGAAATAGTTGATGGGACTTGAAGGGATGGAGTGCCAGACATGTATCGAGCCACGTGCCGCATTTAATGCATAATGATGGCTATGCTAGGGTTATGATGATGCCCCTACGCCGCGCGTGCTCGTGCACATGCCTCTGACTTGTTTATAAATAGAGGGAGGAAGCGTTCATTTTCACTTTTCGCTTCTCTTTCTTCTACTGTTGCTGTCTTCGTTTCCGCTGTCCACTGCCGCAACACCGCTGCACGAGCACCGACCAGGCTTCACCGACTACCTTTTTTCTCTCTTCGACAATGTAAGTTTCTAATTCCTTTTTGTTTTACGCAAGTTTCAATCTTATTTTGCTTAGATTTACATGCGGTTAGGATGAAAACTAGTTAGAGTAGGGGTGTATTCCGGCGAATGTTAGTGTCTGACGGTGGTTGAGTCATTTTCTGCTGCCGGCATCGTTGTCAGAGTGTTAAGAACTAGGTTTTTTGTTGATTTCGGAGCCGTTGCGACGACGAACGAGTTTGTCTCCGGTGGATTTTATGAAGTTTCTGGTGTACTCATGAGTTTTCCGGAGGATCTTCAATGGAATTTTGGGTAAAGTGTCGGGGAGGATCTCCCCGTGAAGGTTTAAGGGATTACCATGAGAATCTCCTTGCACTATCGTTGTGTTGTTTGAGTAAGGGCGTAGGCCGAGGATGTTGTCCTCGGGCCTTCGCGCGCCCTTTCACTTGATTAGCGGTGGAAGGGTGGATTTGATTTTGTCATCAGATTCACTTTTGTTCTCTGCTTTTTAGGTAAAAGAGATGTCTCGCAATCCCGAAGACTATGTTATGCTCGAGCGGGAGCTGTCCGAGGAAAGCTTATCAGAGGATAGTAGTCACCTGGGAGAATGGATTGCTGCTGAGCCTCGGGAGAATGCCTTCCTTTTTGCCTTCCATACTGAGGACGCCTTCACGACAGTGGGGGACGAGGAAGACTGGAGGGTCCATTTTCCTGGGGAGGATGAACAAATATGCTCGACTTACGGTGAGAGGTTTCCCATGTACGAGTTCGTTTTCAAGGAGATTGGGCTGAGGCTGCCCTTCATGGATTTTCTAGTGGCAGTTTTTGGCCATCTGGACTTGGTACCCTCCCAACTACACCCAAACTCGATTGCCTTTATTCAGGCATTCGAGATTACATGCGAGTATTTGAAGATTGAAGCAACTCTCCCCCTATTCTTCACTGTCTTCCACCTCCAACGCCAGGTCGTACAAGGGCAGTTCGAATGGGTTTCCTTGAAGCAGGGGAGAAAATTGTTCAAGGCCTTCTCCGAGCCCATCAGGACGTTTAAGGAGAGGTATTATATAGTGGAGCCCGTGTCGGAGAGGGCCAAAGACTCTTCGTTTCTCTGGGAGATTTTTACAGATGAGAATGGGGAGCCCCTTCGCGACGAGCAAGGCAAGATAAGGGGGCCTCGGACACTGAAATTCCATTTCTCCTGGAGCGTGGATTACTTCACCAGGGAAACCGAGGAGTACATAGACAAGATGCCCATGCTGGAGGAGGATGGCCTGGCCAGCTATAACAAGCAGGTGGCTTTTGTTGTTGGCTTCCGCCCTGCCCAGTGCGTGACCAGGGGCGGGGACATTATTTTTGGAGAAGACGGAGGGCCTAAGGTGGAGCCCAATATATTAACACTAAGGAGCTCCTCGAATGCGGCACGCACGAGGAGGCTATAGAACTTTTGGGTAGCCATTTTTTCTTCTTAGCTTGTCCTGTGATGATGTTTTTCGTTCACTAACGTGTGTCCGTTGTTTTGCAGACACTATGTCCTCGGCCCAGGAACATTTGGTGAAAAGTGTTGTGGCCAAGCTTAAGCTGGGGAAGAAAGTTGGCAAAAGCCGCCTTGGCGAGTAGGTAGCTCTGCCCCCGATGGGATCGGGGAATTCTTAGTCTACAGCAGCTGCCGTCCAGACCTCCCATATGCCGGTAACCTCAAGGCCCAAGCGCCTCCGAGCAGAGGACGTCCTCAACCTTATCGGCAAAGGAGAGAAGAGCAAGTACGAGCTGCCCTCGTGGTTCCACAATAGGGGTTTCTTTGAAGGCTCCTCCCTCACACTCCATCTAGAGGAGTCATTAGCGCTCGAGGAGCTTGATCATCCGAGCAAGAGGACGCTGCTGGCCCAGGATGCCGCTGCCCTGATGAGGGTCTTGGGCATGGCAGTGGTCTACACCGAGGAAGGGGCCCTTCAAGAAGTGGAGTTGAAAAAGACCCAGGTAGCCAACGCGGTTCTGGAGGGGGAGCTGAAGGCTGCGAAGGAGACAACGAAGAAGTCTAAGGAAGAACTGGTCAAGGTTACCAGGGAGTGGGATACCTTGGCTGTAGAGAAGAAAGCCGTGGAGGATATGGTCGTTTCCTCGCGGGCTGCTGTGGCTCCTGCTGAGGACGAAAGCGATGAGGTGAAGAGTCTAAAAACTCGAGCCGAGCTTGTCGCCAAGATTAATCAAGCCGAGGAAAACTGCCTGGGGGCTGTTGAGGAGGCCTTCAATAATATGGTGGAGCAGCTGAAGGTTGCGAACCCTAGAATTAAGCTGACATCCGAGGGGACCGGGTTCCTCCATAGCGTGGTGGACGACCAGATTGTTATCCCAGATTTCCTCAGGATTGGAGAGGAGCACGATCAGCCTGCCCACGAGGAGCCTCAACCAATGGCTAACTGATTTTCTGTTTTGCATTTCTGACCTGCGTGTTATATTTTCGACCTGCGGGCTCAGTCGAGGGACTGCTGTCGGGCAGGGGTTTTGCTCGTTCTAGAGTAAAAGCCTGCCTTGATTGATTTTAGAATGCAACGCTTGTACCGGGACACATACTTTTGGTCGGTACGCTATGCTCGTTGTTTTGATGGAACACGCCGACTATTATGGCCTTAACTGTAATATTGTTTTACCTTTTCAGCGTTTCATGGTCGAGCGAGTTTTTCCCCGTTGAGATGTTCTAGGTAGTATGCCTCATTCTCCATTTTTACTCGAACACGATAGGATCCTTCCCAGTTTGCGGCGAGTTTGCCTTCACGAGAATCTTTGTGATTTCTCCTTAGGACGAGACTGCCCACTTGGAAGTCTCGTCGTATGACTTTGGCGTTATGCCTGGTTGTGATTTTTTGTTTTAACGAGGCCCCACGGAGGTCTGCTTCTGATCAACCCTCTTCGACGAGATCGAGCTCCTCCCTCAGTGCCTCCCTGTGTGCCTCCTCGTCCAGGGGAGCTTCAGTCCGCTTGGAGGGGACATGTATTTCAATAGGGATTACTGCCTCGATCCCGTATGCTAAATGAAAAGGGGTATCCCCGATCGAAGAGTGGGGCATATTTTGGTAGGCCTAGAGCACACTGTGTAGCTCCTCGACCCACTGTTTCTTGATTTCGTCCAGTATCTGTTTGAGACCTTGCAGGATTACCCTGTTCACTGCTTCGGCTTTCCCGTTCGTCTGCGGGTGCTCAACGGACGCGAAGTGTTATTTGGCGCCCATTTTGGCGACGAATTCTTGGAATTTTTTGTTCGTGAACTGTGTCCCGTTATCCGTGATGATTACCTAGGGAATACTGAAATGAGCAAGAATGTTTCGCTTGTAGAAACAGAGTATGTTTTGGGCAATTATATTGGCTAGAGCCTTTACTTCTATCCACTTTGTAAAATAATCTACGCCCACTATCAGGTATTTATTCTGATTTAATCCTATGACGAACGGTCTTAGGATGTCTAGGCCCCACCATGCGAAGGGCCATGGGGAGGACATTGTTTTGAGCTCATTGGGTGGTGCCATGTGCATGTCCCCCTGACGTTGGCATTTGTCACATTTTTTTACATGCTCCTTCGCGTCATGCTGCATGGTAGGCCAGTAATATCCTACTCGTAGAGCTTTCCTGGCGAGGGATCTTCCTCTGAGGTGATGTGCATGGATTTTACGCAGGACGTGAGCGACCATGTTTTCCTCAACGCATTTGAGGAGAGGAATGGAGAACCCTCGCCGGTAGAGCTTATTTTCAACCAGGACATAGGAACAGGCTCTGCGCCTGACCATGCTGGCTTCCTTTGGGTCGGATGATAGTTCATCCTTGGCAAGATAGTTATAGATTGGGGTCATCCAGCAGTCGTTGTCACCAATGACGTTTACGTAGAGGGTTGGGGGAGTTCTCTCAATGCTTGGTCGAGGAATTATCTCCTGGATGACGGATTTGTTTCCTCCTTTCTTTTTTGTGCCCGCCAGCTTTGACAGGACATCTGCCTGGACATTGTGTTCGTGAGGAACGTGTTTTACTTCCACGGACGTGAACTTTGTCTTTTTTTCTTTAACCAAGGTCAATTATTCGGAGAGGTTGTCGTTTTTGGCCTGATACTCTCCCCGAACCTGGAGGGCCACGAGTTGGGAATTTGTGCAGATTATGACTTCCTCGACTCCCAGGTCTTCGGCTAGGCGTAGCCCCGCAAGGAAAGCTTCATACTCTGCCTGATTATTGGTGGTGGGGAAAGATAGGGTGAACGAGACCTTGATGAGGATACTCTCCTCGTTTTCCAGGATGATGCCTGCCCTGCTCCCTGCCGAGCTGGATGCATCGTTGACGAAGATTGTCCACTTGCGAGCTCCGCAAGTCAGGGAGGCGGGCAAGGTCATCTCCGCCACGAGGTCGGCCATAGGTTCTCTTTATCTCTATCTCACCGTCGCATCCCTCATACGGGGAGAAGGCTCTGCATTTGTCGGGGTTGGCTTCGATTCCTCGTTCTTTTAGGTAGAAACCGAGGAACTTGCCTGCCCTTACCCCGAACGTGCACTTTTCCGGGTTGAAACGCATCTTGTACTTCTTGGCCTCCTCGAAAGCCTTCTTTAGATGGAGCGTATAATCTGATTCCTCATGGGATTTAACGATCATTTCATCCATGTAAACCTCGAGCATATCCTCGATCTCCTATCAGAAGACTTTGTTTATCATTCTTTGGTAGGTAGCACCAACGTTTTTCAAGCTGAAGGGCATTACGTTGTAGTAATAGTTGCCCGATTCGTTCATGAAGGTTGTGTACCTTTTATCGCTTTTGGTCATGGGTATTTGGTTATAGCCCGAGTATGCATCCATGAAAGACAATAATTTAAAACCTGCAGAATTATCAACTAATTTGTCTATGTTGGGAAGGGGATAGACGTCTTTAGGGCAGACCCTATTAAGATCACTATAGTCAACACACATTCTCCATTTTCCATTTGATTTCTTTACAAGTACAACGTTGGACAGCCAAGTAGTGTACTTGGATTCCAAAATGAAATTTGCCTCTAGGAGGTCTTTTAAAGCTTACTCGGCAGCCTCTGTTTTTTCCAGGGACTGCTTACGCCTACGTTGAGCTACTGCCCTAACAGCGGGGTCGATAGGGAGCTGGTGGCAGGCCACCTTTAAATCAAGCCCGAGCATCTCTGAGGCGTTCCACGCAAACAAGTCTGCGTTCTCTCTGAGACAAGCTTTCAGCTGCTTCCTCGCAAGGTCGGGGAGGTCAATCCCAATCTTCACTCCCTTGTGGGGGTCGTCATCGAGGAGGACTAGCTCGAATTCACCATCCGGGATCGGCCGCATCGGATGGGCAGGCTCGCCACTGCTTGTTGATGTGGAGAGGCTGCTCGAGTTTGACTGAGTCTCCTTCCCCTTCTTCCTCTGGTCCCTTAAGTTGTCCTTGGAGAAACGGTTGTCAAGGTCGGTGGAGTCGATATGGGGCAGCGGTTTCGTCTCGTTGGAGCTGCAGGGCAGAGCAAGCTTGCTGGATGTCTTTGGCTGGGTGACAATGGTGTTTAGCCTTTTTGAGGCTGCCTCGAAGCACCTTCTCGCGACCTCTATGTCTCCGTGTAGGGTGGCGACGAGCCCTTTGAAAGTGTAATACTTCATTTTCAAGTGCACCGTGGAGGGTACAACTACCAATTCGGCTAGAGTTGGTTGTCCAAAGATGCACTGGTAAAGGGATAAGTAATAAATTACTAGAAACTGGAACTTGATGGATCTGGATGTCTCTACTGCCCCGAAGGTGACAATCAGCTCCACCTACCCCCATGGCTTCGTGACTGAACCGTTGAAGCCTTGTAGATACGAGCCTAGGGCGTCAGGTACATCTCGTCCAACTGAAGTGTGGAGAACAATTGGGAGTATATAATGTCGACCGAGAAGAGATAGACGAGTTTCAGGTTCTAACCTTGGTTTCTCAGCTAAAGCAAGTATTGAGAAGTATGAGGGTGAAAAAGATATCTTTAAGTTCTCATAAATGTTAAGAATTGATTTCTTCTTCCTGGACTTAGGTAGAAATTCTGGCCCATCTCCAACCAGATCCATAGTCATTTTGGAGTTTTTATTTAGCCCATCATCCAATCCGTATGATCTTTTCACCCGATCCAAATTTTGTCTTTCAAAGTTGCAGGGTTCCACCTCCACAATTGCATTATCAGCCTCCTTCACATTCTTTGACCTGGTGGGTATAACGTGTTGACACGTCAAATCCACAGACTTTTCTTCTCTGCAACACTTTTTGGTATTAGCATTCAAGTCCTTAGGTACAACACATATAGCAGACCTGTTCGCCGTATCTCCATCATCCACGTGAGTCATTATGTTGTTATTTTCAATGTCAAACTCCTTGGAATTCCCGTCTTTCTCCTTATCTTCAACTGTATTTTCCGGCAAAGAAACACTGTCATCCTCCGATTCCCCTTCCAATGAGTCGTCCTATCCATCATCGTCTCTGCCGCTATCAGAACTGGAAATCATCTCTGATCCTAAATTTTTTCTCCATTTCAGAGGATCAATTCTCAGAGGTCAATGAGCGTCTTCAATTAATTTAATCCTATATATCCTTTCGTTAACTTCCACATTAAGAACTTCATTCAGATTAATGGCGAATTTGGTTCTAACCAAGAATCTAGCAACGCCCATTCTTTTGAGATTCTCTGTTTCTTCATCGGAGCGAATGAACACACCTATTCTACCGGCAAGAAATCTAAAAAAGTTAGAGGACCAAACGTGGCAAGGAAGGCCATAACACCGCATCCAGGTGTGTCTCTCGTTATCCATGTCAGAAGGAGACCAGGATGAATCTCGGAGAACCAACGGGATACTCAGTTCATCTCTTCCTTGATCAGTTTCGCAATCTCGCCCTCAATCTCCTCTTCTAGCAGCCAAAGATTGGCACCTAAAGGAGTTGCTTTAATCTAGAAAAATCCTTCAACAAGTAGTACGTTTTGAATGTTATATGTTGATCCTAGTTCTTCCACAACGCCGACGAACGCTTTCTCAAATCTCATAAGATCTTCTTTATTAACATTAAATTGTAAATGTACAAATGATGGTTTTGCACTGAGGTAATTTTCTTTACTTTCATATCTCTTCCTTGATGAATTGTTATGTTTACCCTCCCTACCTCCTCCCACAGCTTGAGCGAAAGAAACATCAGGTCTAATGTTCTGTCTTAACATTTCTCCCATGTGCCTGTTATTTCTGTTGTCAGAGTCCGCCATATTCTTTGAAGGTTGAAAGTTCTTATCATTTCTTGGCCATGCATTCCTTCTTTGAAACCTTGGTATATTAGCATGTATTTTTCTACCATTGATCATAATGTTATCTAGTTTAATAGCCATGATCCTACTGTCCTCAATGTTTCTGAAACGAACAAAACCAAATATTTTTCCTCTCTTATCCCTCCTTGATGGTATTATCACCTCCAAAACTCGGCCATATTCTTTGAAGCTATCAAACATCTATTTGGCCTCGTGATCATCCGGAAATTCAGTGAAAAAAAAAGGCGATTTTACTTCCGACCTCCATGGTGTCTTTGCCTCCATGGTGTTTAGCGGTCCAAATCAATCTTTTGGAGGTATTACCATTGTTCTTATTCTTCCCTCTCCTGACTTCCATCTATTCTTGAGTATAGGTCATGTTTCTACTAGACTACCTTAAATAAGATTTAGCAATATCAGACAATGCAATAGAAGTTGAGCATTTCTTAATGCACCACCCAAGTTTCTTAGGCACCACGTGAAATTATTTTTTAGCCCCCTGATTCCGGATGTGCACATCAGGACGCACCGTATCCTTAGAAAATAAAAAGTTGTTCCGGATGTGCATATCCGGAAGACCTACGGATCTGTATATCCGGACGAAAAAAGGTGATATATTTGAAGCTGCATGATCATTTCCCCTTCCCATTCTCAACATTTCTCCTACTACACTCACTCTCACCAACTCAAAAAACCCCACTTCATCAATCCCATTTCTCACTCAAAAAGTTCAAGTTTTTGGTGCAACAAATCAAAGGGAGCAAGGAAAGACTGAATTTCAGGTAAACATTAAACTTCATCCACTACATTGCTCACATTATCAATCTACATTTTTGGAAAAACAAGTTACGCAACTTCCGGATCTGCACATCCGGAACGAATTGAGCATGAATATTTCCGGATGTGCACATCCGAAAAAATGCCTGAAGCTAATTAATTTATATTTTCAGCATTTTTGAATATATTTTATTTATACATATTAATTGTTCTATTCTTGTTTATAAATAGATATGGTGCACCCCGATAACATGGCAAAAGAATTAGTTGCGCCGATTTCCCCGAAAGATGAAGGCATGCTCGTAAAGTCGGTTGATGTCGGCGGTGACTTTAACAATAAGCAAGACTTTGATGATCGTGAAAGCATGATCGCATACATTCGTAGGACGGGTGTTGAGTTTGGCTTCGGTGTAAATATTGGGAGATCGGATAATGGGTTGGATAGAAGAAAAGCTTTTGTAATTTTGGGTTGCGAAAGAAGCGGCAAATATCAAGCACCTCTACGGAAGTTAAAGAAAGACGAGACCGGTACTAGAAGATGTGAGTGCCCTTTTAAGATTGGTGGTTACATGTTAGTTTCTAAGAAATGGAGATTTACCATTCGTTGTGGTATACATAACCACGAAATGTGCTCAAAGCTTCAAGGTCATCCAAGTGTATGTTGGCTCAAGGCGGAAGAGAAGACATGTCTCAATTGTATGATATCAAGATCCATTGGTATGTCGCAACTATCTCCTATACCGACGACATAACAATCGATCGCAAGTATAAGTTAACGAGGGACATCTCAATCGGCGAGATCATTGACGACATCAAATATCTCCTACCTTACGGAGACAAACGGAAGGTTGCGAAGTTTCAGTATCGTTCACCTTCCGTTGATAACGAAGGGAACGTCGCTTACAGTCTTGTTGAGCTCAAGAATCAAGAGGATGTTAGAGCGATGTGGCGAACATTTTTCGCCTACGAAGAACGATTCCCGCTCGAGTTCGAGGCGACCATCAAAATCCGAAGAACGGTCGATGACATCTTAGAGATGTGCAAGCGTCCATCGGGCTATTGATCTTGTAATATTTATATTTCTGTCGATGTCATGGCGATTTTATCAATGTAATCCCGATTTTATTTTATGAATGTGAGAAACATTGTTGAATTTTTAGTATTCTGCATCAGATTTTATTCCGGATTTACAAATACGAACATTTACCGGATGTGCACATCCGGTAAAAACTGAAAATTTTTAAAACCACGGTGCGTTCGGATTTGCACATCCGAAACGCATGGGTATTTTCGTCAGCGCGCCATATACCTAAAAAGGCTAGGTGGTGTGTTAAAAAATTCTCTAAAAGTTTAAGAGGAGCACTACCGATTATCAAGGCCACTAGCTCTAAGGCTGGAATTTAAGCCAAAAATAAGGATGATGATCCACTAAACCATATCTTCCAGAATGTAAATGACAGGGAAAAAAATAGATGAATGAAGTTGTTGACTCAATTACAAAAATATAACGTAAACACCATTTATATAGAATTTGTATTTTCCAATCGTATACCTCAACTCAATTCCTAAATATAACATAAACACCCTAAAGTGGTGTATCAATAAAACAAACTGACAAATAATAAGGTAGAATTTTTTCAACTCAATAAAATTAAATTGCTGAAAATCAAATGATAATACCCTAAAAGGTTTTTACGTGTTAGAATGTAAAAGCTATAAGAAATAGTATAGTTTCTAAAGTTTTATAGGATACTTATGATGCAATGCTATACCAATTTGTTTGGAGCATAGAAGACGACCAAAAGTAGTCTTCCTTTTAGAGATCATTGAAAACAACTCAACTGCCGACCTCACTATCATCCATTCTTTTGCTTACAAGTTAATGCAATATCAAATAATGAGTTGGTGGTTGCTGTCATTTATAGTTTCCAACTAGTTTATTATTATTATTATTATTATTTTTCATTTCAAACCAAACTTCAAATTTACTTGATGATGTAGGTCAACTATGACAATCAGACAAGAAAAATGTGATTTGGCGGAATATATATCTGTGATTGGTTAACAATTAAAAAATATTTTACACATATTTTGCATTTTTTTAAAATCGAAACAAACAATTGATCTAGGATTCAATTGTCTGGACAATATTTTTTCTCATAATGCATTTATGGGAAAAAAAATTATTTATATGTAAAAATCAACTTTTTTTTTTTAAGGAAAAATCAAATATATTAAAAGAAAATAGGTACAAAAATGAGGGGAGCAAAAAACCTGATCTCAAACCTATCTAGTTCTAAAGAAAGGTAATCCTAATTTGTTTTTGTTAAAGTCAGCTAGAATTTCCGGACGAACCTCATTCCACCAAGTAAAAGAGTTGACCGAAAACCCAATATTAGCTAATTTATCTGCACAAGAATTCCCTTCCCGAAAAATGTGGGAATCAAAGAACTTAAAATGACGAATCCTAGACAAACATAAATCCCATCTGCTTCTAATTCTCCAAGGAACAACTGAAGAATTGTTAAACGCAGAGACAACCAAAGAAGAGTCAGATTCCAACCACAAGAAAGTCCAATTCCTATCCAAAGCGACTTCCAAGACCATAATCGCGCCCAAAAACTCAGCATGAATCGTATTCTCAGACCCCAAAGAACAACCAAAACTATCTAAATGATTACCTGCATTGTCACAGAAAATTCCGCCGCACGCCGCCTGCAAAGGGAAGCCACAAGCCGAGCCATCAACATTGACTTTAACCCAGCCTTGCTGGGGTGGCGACCACAGAATCTCGAACACTTTCAGAGGACGGGGCGGATGAATCTCAATCTTAAACTTCTTTAACAAAATAAAGTCCCTAATAATGGAGCTAGTCCGGTAGCGAGAAATACTACCCGTAGTAAAAGTTGAAGATATCATTTCAGCGAAGACAGAATTCCTATGGAGAAGCTTGTTGTGAAATCTAGCTAGATTCCTAGGTATGTATAAATCAACTTTGTCCAATGAAAATTAATATCTCATTATGAATTAAATTAACCTAAATAGAATTCTTACCCAAAAAATATTCCATGGCCTATAAATACGGTACTCAATAATTGATAGAACAACACGTAAATCAAACTCATTCAACCAAAACAACCAAACACCTATCTTCAATTTTAGAACCATGATAAACAACAAAATATCTATTTTTCTAGTTCTTATCCTTTTCACCATTTCAGCTTTTTGTTCCGATCCAGATCCAGTTCTGGATTTCTGCATAGCCAAACCACAACAAAATTGCAAAAACTCATCCACCGCAACCGTCGAAGACTTCATTTTCTCCGGCATAAAACTCCCCGGAAACTTCAAACAAACCGGATTCTCTTCCACCGGAGTGAACTCAAACGTGTTTCCAGGTTTAAACACTCTCGGAGTTTCATTTGTGAGAGCTGATTTTGACGTTGGCGGTGTCAATGTTCCTCACTTTCATCCAAGAGCAACGGAGGTGGCTATTGTGTTGGAGGGGAAAATCTATTCTGGATTTGTTGATACTCAGAACAAGATTTTTGCTAGGGTTTTGGAGAAAGGCGAGGTTATGGTTTTTCCTAGAGGACTCGTGCATTTTCAGATGAATGTTGGTGATGCTCCTGCTACTATTTTTGGGAGCTTTGATAGCCAGAATCCTGGGTTGATGAAAATTCCTAATGTTGTTTTTGGATCTGGGATTGAAGATCAGCTTTTGGAAAAGGCTTTTGGGTTTAATTCTAAAGAGCTTTCTAAGTTGAAGAAGAGGTTTTCTCCTCCAAGTTAAGTAGAAATTTTTATGTTGAGAAGTGATTTTTTGACATCAAAATTTTGATGTTGAATATTGTTTATGATTTAAAAGATTAAAAAGAAAAAGGAAGAGATAGAGATAAACATATTAAGTGTTAGATACAATATTTGTATTTAGATGATTAAATCAAATATGATTTTTATTAAGATCCAAGTTAATGAATGCATGGTAGAAATTTTTATATGATATACTTTTTTAATAACATTTCTTGTTACTAGTTGAGACAATATTCATTAGTGGAAAGTTCTTCTATTGGTGTTTTGTACTAGTTAATTGTTTTAATGATTCATTTTTTCTTAGTTAAGGTTCCAAAGATTTTAATTTATTGGTAATGGAAGGGCTAAAAAGCTTACGAGTTTGAGGTGCATGTTTAGTTTTCTAGTTATAAAATATTGTGTATAAGTACCATTAGTTTTAATTCTTAAATATTGTTAAAAAAATTGTACTACAAGAAAATATGCTCCAAACATAAAATAAAAAACACACTTAGTTTGTTTCCAAGGTTGTGTTTTTTGAGTTCATGTTTCATCGGCATATTATAGTGAATAATATTTGGTTTTCTATGTCCATATTTTATAGTCAAATATTTTCTTTTTTGTGTCCATATCTTATAGTCAGCGATATTTGCTTTTTTGTGTCCATATTTTATACTCTCTCCGTTTCAAATTATAAGACGTTTTGAATTTTTCATATAAATTAAGAAATTTAATTATTATTTTATGGGAAAGACAAATTATATATAATTTTATAGTAATACTCCTCATAATTATATAGGAGAGAGAAATTAAAAAAGTTGAAAGAATAAATAATAATAAATATTTGAGGGTATATTGAGAAAGATGTCATTTATACTATTGTATTGGAAATGTAAAGTGACTTATAATTTATGACAAATTCTTTTGACAAAGTGATTTATAATTTAAAACGGAGTGAGGAGTCAATAACTACACACGTTTGGCACAAAAAGATTGAAAATCAAATGAGTGGTTGGAGAGCATTATTTCACATGAGTGTCTTTATCTTTACTTTTCCATTCTGCTAAGCTTTAATTAGCTTCTGCCATTCAATGCTTTTATCCTAAGACATCGTTTTCAAGAGGTTGAAATTGCATCAAAGTTCCTTCGCTTGGTTGTTCCAACCATTTGACCAGCATTTTGCTATTCCTTTCTCGTCTACGTGTCATGTTCTTATTGGATAATCAAACAAGTTGGGTTTTGGGTTTATAAGTGTCAAATAAGAAATACTCCTTCCGTCTCATTAAAAAAATTCTATTTGAACCATGTACAGTTCTTAAAAAGATAATTAGATCTGTTGAGTGTAGTGAAAAAATTAATATCATTTATTAGAATATCATTATTAAATGTAGTTAATAGAGTAGTTGAATAAAGTAAAAATTAGTAATAAATAGGAGTATAATAGTGGAAAAATAATAATAAATGTTCTATTGGTAATGTAAATAGACAATTATTTTGAGATAATGAAAAAGTGCAAATGAGATACTTTTTATGAGACGGATAGAGTATATTATAAGTGATAAATAGTTTTATTAGTTGTTTTTTATTCGTTTTTATTTGTTTAAATTTTTGTTTTTGTTTTGTTCTATGTGTGACCGTGTTTTCTTTGTTTTATGATTCGAAAAAGTGTCTTGAAAAAAGCGGAAATGAGAAAAGCAAAATGCATCAAAATGCGGAAAACAAATTTTTCCCATACAAAATTCAAGCGTAGGTTACGGGTGACTGTAGCAGCTGCTACGGATCGTAGTGGCCCTTGAGGACGCATTTTTTTTGTAAGAATCATAGACTTGCTACAGATAGGTGTAGCAGCTGCTACGGGTCATATACACTTCAACAATTACAATTTTTTTTCTCGTGCCTCTTGGGATTTCAACTTTTTTTTTTTGTACTAAAACATTCCTAGCACTCAGAGGACACAAAATTGAAGGCTTGTAATGAGGGGTTAGCCTATATATTCTTAGAAATAGGGAGAACAAATCACAATCATATACCCTAGTTTTATTTTACCAAATTTACTTTTTTTGTGTGCAAGTTTTTATCAAGTATTGAACTCATTTTTAATGTAGATATCTTTATTCGAGTCTTTCTTGCTTTAAATTCATGTTCTTATCTTCATTATCATTATTATTTTCTTAATCATGTATGAAAATTTCATGTATGATGTATTCTCTTTAGTGTTGAATATGCGTGAGTAGTTTTCTAGGGACGAAGGGTCATGAGGCCTCAAGTGAACCTTTTATTTTTTTGTTATGATAATGTTGAAGCGGTAAAGCAGCAAGTAACAAAAAGTTTTGGAAGTATTTTTTCGGGAATTTATCGTGTTCACAGAGATCGGTGATATTGAACTGTCGTTCGACAATTTAAATGTTAAAGAGTTTGGGTTTAAAATGGGTTAAACATAGAAACAGAAAAGTAAATATTAACACAAAAAGAATTCATTAATCAGAGAGAAGAAACTTATCTGGTATGCATATAATCCACTCGTCACAAACTTAAACTTACCGACCAGTTATACTCAGCCTACAATACTCCTCAATGTCATCTAGCATCGCTCACAACAGTGTCCATCTCTGACACACTGAGCTGAGAGAACAACCGTGTTACCCTCGTCGACACTCTCACACTCGACTCAAGATACAGAGGCATTAAGCTTCGACACCCATAAAGATTGTTAGCTCTAAATCTATCTCTAGCATCCAGAAATTAACAGATAATCATCCCTAATCAAGGTTTGCGATGTTTATCTCTAACACAACCCAAACCCCGAGCATAAAGCAAAAAATCAAGGACAATCACCGATAAAGATTTGTAAAGCAAATTTTATACAACACCATGAGCGACAAATATACATGAGTTCAAAGTAAATACATATACAACAACCCAACAAAGAAGAAATACACAAAGAAGAAAAGAAATAAACCAAACATCTCACGGTTTGTCAACGCCGGTCGATGAGAAATCCACCCCGGATCATCCGTGTGCAAGCCTCAATGTTGTTTTCTAAGCAAATCCTACTGAAAAATGAGTTTGTTGGAGTTGGGAGCAAAAATCTCCAAAACCATAACCTAAAAATTGACTGAAATGACTTAAATAGTATTTCAAAATTCGTCAAGTTCGCAGTGCGAACTTTTATTCGCAAAGCAAACTCCAAAAATTGGCACTTAAGTGCCTCAAAATAGCTAAACCGCCCCTGCTTTTCTGCAGAAGTTCGCAACGCGAACTTTTATTCGCAAAGCGAATATTTGCTGGAAAGTTCGCAAAGCGAACTTTGGTCCCTTTTTCTACTGGCATAATTCTGGGAGCATTCGCTGGGAAGTTCGCAAAGCGAACATTCGCTGTAAAGTTCGCAAAGCGAACTTGACAGCAAACCAGCCCTTATTTTGACCACAACTTCTGAACCGTAACTCGAATTGACGCACGGTCGGAAGCGCTGGAAAGCTTATTCAATGCTCTATACAACAATGGCAAAATATCATTGCTTGAATACCTACAAAAATGAGAGAAAATTAATTAAACTCAATGATATTTACACGATACGCAATATATACACTATAATGTAAAGTAAACATATTTACAAACAAAGCGGTGTTTATTCGAACGATATTAACAAAAAGTATTGATAAGTGCAACAAAACTTATATACAAAAATAGTTACAATTTGCAATTATCAGATAAACAAAGTTAAAAGTTATTCTAGAATTTTAAGTTTTTATCGCAAATGCCATTTGCAAAAGTAAAGATGAATTAGGTACTGATCGTACGCATAAAAGGTATATGCTGGTACCCGAAAGCAAAATGCTAGACAACTGAGTCAAGACAACGAAAATGTCTCAAATGCAGTTGAGAAAGCTCCATATTTATAGTTGCGCAAAATCAATCTCAACAAATAATCTAGGCCGACGAAAGTGGACAAATTATTTGTCTAAGACATGATAACACGCTGACGAAAGTATGTGTTGTCCAATTTTCTCTATTTTTTATAACATGGATTCGTTTCTTAGAAAAAAATTATGTGCCATAGGTCCTGCTTTTAATTATAATTTTTAATCGTTAAAATTTATCTGTCCAAACTCAAACTCAATTTTGACTGCTTTAGCTACACAACGATATAATAGAATTAGGTACTCGAATACTTGGTCTCTGTGGTTCAACAAAATTTTAAATACTTCAATATTGTCGCATACTTGCGGTGTGTCAAGTTTTTGGCGTCATTGTTGGAGACCAATTTTATTTGATATTGAAATTTTGTGTTGTCACCGTATACATTAAATCACTTTACTATTTCTTATTTTGTTTACTTTTCTTGCTGCTATCTTATACGAAGATCTCGCAGTGCGAGAAATTTTGTTGAGTCTATTAAAAAAATCAAATGTTTCATATACGAGAGATGTCGATTACTAAGAAAACAACAACAAATGACTAAAGAGGATAATAGACCCCTTAAGGACTATGTGATTCCCACTGATGAGGAACCACATTATAATATAGTCCACCCACCCATAGGGCCAAACAATTTTGAGATAAATCCCTCGTTTGTGGGAATGGTTCAGCAGAATTAGTTCTCAAGATTACCAACCGAGAATCCCAACCTACACTTGTCTATCTTTGTCGAATTTTGCAGCACACTATAATGTAACAACGTTGATCTTGCCGTTATTCAACTCAGATTATTTCCCTCCTCCTTACGGGATAAAGCCCGCATTTATGTACAATATCTGCCTCCAAACTCCATCACAATTTGGGGTGAGCTAAAAGTTGTGTTTTTCGCGCGATATTTTTACCGAGTAACACAACACAAATTAAGAGTGAAACATCAAACTTTACGCAGAAAGAGGGGGGATATCTATTTGACGCTTAGGAGCATTTTAAGGATTTACTGAGATTGTGTCCATTTCACGGGCTTGAAAAATGACTCATTGTTCACACCTTTTATAATGGTTTCCTTTATTCCACAAGGATGACCCTTGATGGGGATTTCAGTGGCGCCTTAATGAATAGCTCTAAGGACATAGCTTATACTCTTATTGAGGACGCGGAGAATAATCACCGCTCATGAAGAAGCACCTGTTTTAACTCCCCAGTTTGATTTATTAAATTTTTGTGAATAATATTGTGTGATTGTATGAATTGTTCACGCTTTGGTGTGTTGAGGGACCCTTTGGCGAATGGTAGTGGCCTTAAGGAGTTGAACTTAAGGTGTTAGAGGTGTGTTAGTAAAATTGTAGAAATTGAGGGCGGTGAGAGTAAAACTAATTAATTGATATTAGCTAATATTTATTTGATCAAATAATATTAGGTGGATATTATTTAAAATAAATATTTGGTGAAAATTATTATTATTATTCTAATTAGTTGGAATAAGCTATAATAATAAGAATATAATAAAATAAGAGAAAATAGGGAGTTGAGTAAACTGTCAGACAAATAGATTTGGAAAAAAAGGAGAAAGAGAAGAGAGAAAGCTAAGACTCAAGGCAGATCAGCATTGCTAGAGGTAGAAGAGAACTTTGCTAGGAACAATAAGGTAAGGGTGGGATTTTCGTTCATATAGGGTTTTGCATGATAATATGTGGGTGAGTTTTATCTTTATATGATTTACATTTCTCTTCTCTCTATGTTGTGATTGTTTGATGTGAATTGATGCAATTGTGTGTATATTTGGATGAGTAATGTGATTGATGAGTTATGAACTTGTATGGTATTGCTAGATTGGTGATTGTTTGGTGAATTGTATGTTGATGCTAGTAGAATCATGTATTTGGTGGAATTACATGATGATGGATGTTGTGTTGTTGAGAATTATTGCGAATCATAGTCAAAACTTGATGTATATGAACTTTTATAAAAATCGGGGTTTTGGGATTATTAAAAGTGATTTTCGTGTGGAAAATGGGGTAATTGATTTGTATGAAAAGTGAGGTTTTGGGACGGATTGAAAAGAAATTTTTGTACTAAAAAGCTGCAGAAAAGTGGTTCTGCTACTGGTGTAACCGGTTACCAGAATGAGTGAACAAGTTACACTGTTAAAAAACTGTGTTTTCTGGCCATTTTGAGGGGGTGTAACCGGTTACCAGATTTGGTGTAATCGGTTACATTGTGAAGCAATGGTGAGCCAGGGGCTGGTCTTTGGGGTGTAACCGATTAGTGCTTTTGGTGTATTCGGTTACACTGGGAGAAAAGTCTTAAAAACTTTCAAAAATCATATCTTGAGTTCCGGATATCCGATTCGGGTTCCGTTTGAAGCGTTAGGATGCTAATGCCATGAATTGTATTTTAAAAATGATTCTAGTACCTAAAATTAATTTAATTGTTGCGTGATGGTGTTGGATGAGGCGAGGTTAGTATGTTCTATTGTAGAACATATTTGAATGTGATGTTGTGCTTGCTATATTATTTCATTGATGTTGCTGAATGTTTATAGCATGTGTTTGGTGTGTGGTGACCAGAATTGGCATGGTACATTGGTTAAGGTGAATATCTTTGTATGTGTTGTTGTTGTGCATGTCTTGTATGAAATTATGCATCATGGTGATTGGATGGTAGTCTGTTTTGGTGAGCCTCAATCCTATGGTAGGGATTATGTACGAGTAGCTGATTCCCGGTGGGAATCTGTGAATCGTTACCTATGGTGATGATAACGATTTTTGGTGAGATTTGATCCATTGGTGGGGATCGGGAGCGAGTGAACCTGAGAGTTCACTATTGGTACCACATGCATTGAGTCATGATAGAGTCTCAATGCATTTGCATATATGTTACATTATGGCATGTGTGGATTTGTGTGGGGTGTGAACTGTGGATTAGGTGACTTTGTATGTAATATTGGTGTGCTTACATATGATTTTGCAATTATTTATATCTTTGTGATTTCTCACCCCTTCTGTTTGAATGTTGCCTTTACATGGGCATCGTGCAGATAATTCGTAGTAAAGGTTTGGATGTGAGTGGAAGAGTGTGTTCTTCCTTTGCCCTTGTTGAGTCGGCGTCTGCTCTGATGTGTAACACTAGGGGGGGGGGATAAAACGTTGTTTATATATTCTATGTTTCTATAGACTATTATGTGTAGCTCTCAAATTTGATAATTCCTTTGATTTCATCATATCATGATTACATTTGGATTGTTGAAATAATTAATTGGTTGATGTTTCCGCTGCTAATAATAAAAGTTGAAGTTGGACTATTTGATTAATGTTATTATTATTATTATTATTATTAATTTTTAAAAGTGACATGTGTTACATATCTGATTGTATGAGCATGTTTATGGCGAAATGTAGCATCCTAATTGTCTAAATGTTTTAATTACTTTGATTCTATTATGTATATCGCAGGGGAAATTAGGGTGTTACACCTATGAACTCACTACAAAAGCCCCTCAAAAGAGTGGACTTTACAAAGTCAGTCCTTTTGAACACATAAATGCTAATTTAGATGTTTTGTACCAAAAGATAGAATATCTAAGCATAGCCCTTGCAACTCCTATAACTCCTGTAGTCTTCTTTTCTGAATTTGCAGAATAAACTGACATACCGCCAATGATTGCCAGATGATCCTCACCGGTAGAACCATCCAAGATAGCATTAATATTCTTAATAATAACCAGCGCGGTAATTCGTACTTAAAAAATTACAACCCATAGTGGAGAGATCACCCTTAATTTTCTTATAAGAAAATAACCCCTAACATTGCTATGGGACCACTGGGTTTCCAAAACGGAATTGTTGTTGCCCCTAAGAAATCTAATTTAGAACTGATGATTGAGAATTTGTAGCGACTCAGACTCGCCAAAACGAAGAATTTAAGAAACAAAATCTCCATACCATTCTTAGGAAGTTAAACACTAGGGTAAAATCCATTGCCACTTATAACAAAATGTTGGAGACTCAAATCTTCCATGTTGCGCAACAACAACCTTTATTATCTACCCTTCCGAATCTTTTTTGGGACACCCTAAACAAAATCCCAAGGGACATATAAATGATGTAACAACTAGGAATATTAAGCGAGTGAAAAGTTATGGCGTGAAGAGTGTAGATATGAAAGAAATTGAGTCAACACCATTGGCGAAATTGGTTGTTAAAGAGGAAGAGAAGGAGGAACCATATGTTGCTCCTCCTATCTATAAACCACCAATTTCATTCCTGTATAGGCATTTAAAGGCCAAGATAGAAGTCCAATTCAAAAAATTTGTGGAGTTGCTCAAAAAGCTATACATCAATTTGCCTTGCATAGAGACTCTATCCCAAATGTCTACCTATGCAAAATTTCAAAAAGAAATCCTCTCTTTAACAAGCGGAAATTGGAGAATCATGAGACTGTAGTGCATAATTTCAAACAACTTGCCACCCAAACTTAAGGATTCAGGGAATTTTTCAATATCTTGTGTTGTCAAAACAGTGATTTTCGAGAAGGTGTCGCATGATTTAAGGGCAACATTAGCTTGATGCCCCTATTTATGTGTAAAAATCTTAACCTTGATCACGGATGAATAATTCCATACGTGAACAACAATCGTGGATGATCAATGATGACTGAGGAACAATAACACGAGTGAACAACGATCGTTGATGAATAGTACTTTCAGGATGAATAATACCAAGGTGTAAAAAGTGTCAGCGGAATGGAAATTTCTTTTATAATGAATACTGAGGGTGGAATTTCAAATAGGATGCAATTAAGATGAAAACAAAATGAACTGTAATAACGGCAGCTACAGTTTAAGCATAACCAAGACCCACAACACAGTTAAATTGTAATTCCTAGTGTCTAAGTGTGTCGAAGTCGAAGTCGAAGTAGATATCAAGTGTCGAAGTCGAAACTGTCAGTGTGTCGAAACAGTTTGCTTCACACAGATTTGTTTTGATAAGATTTGATATGATTTAGATTTGATTTGATTTAGTTCAAATAGATATTTTGGGCCTTTAGAGTTTTGGGCCTTTGTAAATCTAAATCTATAAATAGGGAGAATCCCTTGTATTTTGTGGTAGAGCATTCACAGTTGCAGATTAGCAAGTGAGTAAAACTCAGAAATCCCACAGTTAGTGGGTAACATTTTTCTCCAAATATTTCTCCTCTCTCTCGTTTCTTTCTTGTTGTTTGTTCTTCATCTTCATCATTGCCATTACGTGTTTGTGGTTCATTATCAATCTTGAGATCAAGATTGTAGAGGAATTACCATAGGTTGTGGTTGAATTCCAACATCTGGTATCTAGAGCTCCGGTTGCGATTCAAGGAGGCAAATCGTGATGGCTATGAATCATTCAAATGGGCACTTTCTGGCGACCCTACCAATTCTCAAGAAAGATAATTATGAGAATTGGTGCAAGCAGATCAAGATGGCTTTCTGTTATCAAGATCTTTGGGATCTTGTGAAGGAAGGAGTAACACCGCTTGGGGAGAACGCGACGGATTAAGAAAAGGCTGCACACAAAGAATTGAAGAAGAAAGATTATAAAGCGCTGTTTATAATCCATCAATGTGTTGATCCAGATAACTTTGAAAAAGTTAGCGATACAGAATCAGCAAAGGAAGCATGGGAGATTCTTGAAAAGTCGTTTGGAGGCGCGGAAAAAGTGAAAGAGGTGAGGTTACAAACTCACAAGATAACCTATGAGTTGCTTCAGATGGAAGACAACGAAAGTATTACAGATTTCTTCACCAGAGTTACAAATTTGGTGAATCAAATCAAGGTATGTGGAGAGGTGTTGACATCAAGATCAGTTATTACAAAGATCTTGAGGTCATTGGCTCCAAAATTCGACCACGTGGTAGTAGCCATATAAGAATCGAAAGATTTGTCAGTATCGATGAAGGAAGAGTTTCAAGGGACGCTTGAGTCTCATGAACAAAGAATGGCTGAAAGAGCTACAAGAAAGTCGAAAAGTGATATGGCTTTGTAGGCGCAGTCAGAAAAGGAAAGGAAAGGCAAAATTCGACTCAGAAGAAACCCTGGAACCAAGGCAACCAAAGAGGTGGTGCTGCAGGTAGAGGAAGAGGTGGTGGTCGAAAGCCAGACAAAAGTTACATTCAATGTTTCAATTGTCAGAAGTATCGTCACTACGTTAGTGATTGTCCAGAAAAGAAGAGAAATCAAGATGATGCAAATCTGGCGAAACATGAAGAAGAAGAGACGTTGCTGATGGTCACAACAAAAGATGAAGAAAGATTCCAAGATCAGTGATACTTGGACTCAGGATGCTCATCACACATGACTGGAAGGAAAGATTGGTTTGTCAACATGAAGCCCTCGTCGAAGAACACTGTGAAGTTTGCAAATGACAACACTCTAGCAGCTGAAGGTGTTGGTGATGTTCTGATTATGAGGAAAGATGGCAAAAGGTCAACAATTTCCAATGTGTTATACATACCAGGCATGAAGAGTAATTTGCTCAGTATAGAGCAGCTTGTCGAAAAGAACTACAAGGTAGTTGTCGAAGACAAGATGATGAGAGTTCTCGACGCAGGTGGTAGGTTGATCTTGAAGGCTCCAATGTCTCAGAATAGGACCTTCAAGATTGAACTCAAGGTGATGGAGCACAAGTGTCTAGCAACAGCAACCAGCAAAGATGAGTGGTTATGGCATTTTCGACTAGGCCATCTCAACTTTAATGACATCAGAGAGCTGAAGAGAAGAAATATGGTTTCAGGATTACCAGAAATCGACATTCCAAGTGAAGTCTGTGAGGAGTGTGTTCAGTCGAAACAACAAAAGAATAGCTTCAGCAAGGATGTAGGAAGGAAGTCGAAGGCAATTCTGGAAGTCATATACTCTGATGTATGTGGTCCAATCCAGGTGGATTCGATTGGTGGCAACAGATATTTTGTCACGTTTATAGATGATTTCAGTCGAAAGTTGTGGACTTACCTCATCAAGAAGAAAAGTGATGTGATTGAGGTATTTTCTAGATTCAAATCCATGGTCGAAAGACAGAGTGGTCGAAAGTTGAAAATTCTGAGGACAGATGGTGGTGGAGAGTATGTGTCGAAAGAGTTCGATGCATTATGTGAAAAGGAAGGGATTGTGCATGAGGTGGTGCCACCCTATACACCACAGCAAAATGGAGTTGCAGAACGAAAGAACAGAACCATCATGAACATGGTGAGAAGTATGTTGAATGGAAAGCATCTACCCAAAGAATTATGGGGAGAAGCGGTTTCGACAGCAACATATATTTTGAACAGATGTCCGACGAAGAAGCTTGAAGGAATCACACCAGAAGAATGGTGGTCTGGTGTCAAGCCTAGCCTCAGTCACTTGAAAGTGTTTGGATCTATAGCACATAGACATGGGCCAGATCAGTTGAGAAGAAAGCTTGATGACAAGTCGAATCAGATGATCTTGATAGGATATCATTCGACTGGAGGTTACAAGTTGTTTGACCCAGTGAATAAGCAGGTAGTGATCAGCAGGGACGTGATCATAGATGAGCTTAAAGAATGGGATTAGACTGAGAATGCCAAGAAGGATTCAGTGAGAATCTCTTGTGAAGAACCAGCCACTGAAGTCGAAAGAGAAGTTCGACAGGAACCAGTTGCAGATGAAGCAGGTTCAAGCAAACCTCGACGAACAAGACACATGCCTGCAAGGTTGCAAGAATGTGTAGTTACATCAGATGATGTGGTCGATGAAGAGGGTGAGCTGGTACATTATGCTTTCTACGCAGATGTTGAACCAGTCAATGCAGCTGAGGCATTGAAAGATTTGAAGTGGATGAAAGCAATGAATGAAGAGTTAGAGTCCATCGAAGTCAACAACACCTGGTCACTTGTCGAATTGCCTCAAGGCAAGAAGGCAATTGATGTGAAGTGAGTTTACAAGGTGAAGGTGAATCCTAGAGGAGAAGTAACTCGACACAAGGCGAGACTTGTGGCGAAAGGATTTCTATAAAAGGAAGGAATCGACTACGAGGAAGTATTCGCACCTGTTGCTAGAATCGAAACAATCAAGTTGGTTGTTGGTCTAGCAAATATGAACAATTGGCACACATGTCAGAAGGAATTTGTGAAGTGTACGATAGAGCATGGAGTGTATGTAAGGAGAAGCAATAATGAATTGCTTATACTATGCCTCTATGTCGATGATTTGTTGATAACAGGGAGTTGCAAGAAGGAGATCGAAGATTTCAAACATGACCTGAGTGAGGAGTTTGAAATGTCAGACTTGGGAAATCTCTCATATTTCCTTGGCATCAAATTTTACAAGACTAGTAGAGGTTTGATGATGCACCAAAGAAGATATGCAGGAGAAATACTCAAGAGATTTGAGATGCAAGATTGCAACCCAACTTCGACTCCAGCTGAGACCAGACTGCAACTGTCGAAGGATTCAGAGGAAGATGATGTCGACCCAACTCAATACAGAAGACTTATTGGGTCATTTAGATACCTTTGTCACACAAGGCCTGACTTAGCATACAGTGTGGGTATGGTAAGTAGATTCATGCAGAAGCCAAAGGTATCACACCTAACAGCGACGAAGAGGATACTGAGGTATCTGAAAGGAACTCTCGACTACGGCATTTTGTTTCCTGGAGCTGATGAAGGGAAAGAATGCAAGTTAGTGGGATACACCGACTCTAGTTGGTGTAATGATGTTGAGGATAGAAAATCCACAGCTGGATACGTGTTTATGTTAGGTGGTGCATCAGTTGCTTGGAGTTCGAGAAAGAAACCAGTAGTGGCATTATCATCATGCGAAGCAGAATATATAGCTGCTTCTCTTTGTGCATGTCAAGCAACTTGGATGGTGAACTTGGTCGAAGAGATTACAGGGAAGAGTCATGGAGCAATTACCATGAAGATCGACAGCATGTCAGCTATCAACTTGGCGAAGAATCCAATAGCTCACGGTCGAAGCAAGCACATCGAAATGAGGTTCCATTATCTTCGAGAGCAGGTAGCAGAAGGGAAGATGAATCTGGAACACTGCAGAACTGAGAATCAGATTGCAGATATCATGACGAAGGGAGTGCAGGTCGAAGCTTTCAGAAGACTAAGAGCCATGATGAATGTAGACAGTTTAGACACAATGAATTAGGTGGTGTGTTAAATTGTAATTCCTAGTGTCTAAGTGTGTCGAAGTCGAAGCAGATATCAAGTGTCGAAGTCGAAACTGTCAGTGTGTCGAAACAGTTTGTTTCACACAGATTTGTTTTGATAAGATTTGATATGATTTAGATTAGATTTGATTTAGTTCAAATAGATATTTTGGGCCTTTAGAGTTTTGGGCCTTTATAAATCTAAATCTATAAATTGGGAGAATCCCTTGTATTTTGTGGTAGAGCATTCACAGTTGCAGATTAGCAAGTGAATAAAACTCAGAAATCCCACAGTTAGTGGGTAACATTTTTCTCCAAATATTTCTCCTCTCTCTCGTTTCTTTCTTGTTGTTTGTTCTTCATCTTCATCATTGTCATTACGTGTTTGTGGTTCGTTGTCAATCTTGAGATCAAGATTGTAGAGGAATTACCATAGGTTGTGGTTGAATTCCAACAAACACCACAACACCACGAGTTCATGATACCATATAAAAAAATATTAATATATTTCAAAGTCGTAAGTTACAACAGGAGAATAAGCAAACTTAAATATAAATAAATTTAAACCTAATAGAATAAAATAAAATGACTTTATATGTTTTTAAGATTGTTTGGTTAATAAGAAAGAAAGCTTTGGTTACATGTGAAAATCAAAATGACAAATATAAAAGTGGTTAAATGACGTAAAAATTAATAATAAAGAAGACACTCAAAACAACCATCTTCGAACATGATTTAGATTGTTATGTAGTCATGACTTTATGATTTATGTTTGCACTATTCAAATAAGATCAAACAATTAATACTTTAGTTTTGATATTTTAGATTTGAAATAAATAAATCAAATCTAGACGGTTTTATCATGACAAAACAATTTAAAAATAAATCAAAATTTAGACAATTTAATCTTGACCGAACAATTTAAATATAGCCGACCGCCTATAGTCACAATCCAAATCCGCTCTTATAAATCACAATCCTCGCAATTGCAATCGGAAAGGGGCTGAAATTACTTGATGCCAGAATTGACTCCCGAATTAGATTAAACGGTTCAATGGACCAAATACTTGGTGAAAAAAAAATCCGCTCTTACAAGATTAACCATAAAATAGTCTAGATAATAATTTAAAAAACAAACTCAGAACTAGAGCAGAGATGTTATACACTGCTGACAGTCTTTTTCCTTCATAAAATCCGTTCTATTTTAGTTATAGTTACAGCCATGCACTCAGCATCTCATTCCAAATATCAGGCACACCAGGGAGGCACCAATGGCTACAATCAGACCCTTGTTTCTTCCTCTCAACTTCACTTATTGCCTTACTATAAACTGAAGGATGTCCATCTCTTCTAAAAGCTGTCATAGTTGTAATATCTTGAAGATATACCGGAAACCGCATTCTCTTCAACACTCCTTTTAGCACTACTAGTGGTTCAGGAACATGTAAATGGCTGAAATATTGTAATGGCTGTCTTTGATTGTAACATTTCCAACCATTTTGCCTACAAATGTCATTGATAAATTCATTTTGTTTTAATCTATGATGCACTTACGAAAAATATATTGACATATAGACACCGGTAATCATGTAAGTAACTGATAGTACCTGTTATGTCTGGGTGACATACTTCTAAAAACGACTCGGGTTTTTCGAGGGTCTAAGTTTAGATCTACCCACTTTGCCCATGTAGTGAGTCCTTTTTCATATGCAACCATTGAATTCAGGTTTGTGATGATATTATTTCCCTCCATGTAGTAATCCCACCTGACGTTCAGTTAAGATTCAGTGATTGTGATACGAAGTGTCTATAATATGTCATAAGTTATTTTTATAAGAATGATAAATGTTTCTTACGAGGATGATTGACCAGAGTGAGTCCACCAATGAGCGGAATCAAATACAAGAATATCAACTCCTTTCCAATACCTTGCATTCTCTTCGATCAAATCCAAATGTAAAATTCTCTTATTATTTGAACCTTTCTTGAGTTCGACCAACAATGGCGCCCAGAAGAACTCAATTGATGTCTCAAAATCCTTTAAATAAACATGTAATGTAAGTAAGTTAATCAATTTTAGAAGGAAAAAAAATGAGGATAAGAAGATTGATTAATTTCATACCATAGCATGGAAAGACATTAAAGGACCATTATATGTCACTCTTTTTTTGTCAGTTGGAATAACTCCTTGAACTAAACATACAAGGGATTCCCATTGGTTTCTTATTATAGAATCGCCCACCAACATTATTCTCTTTCCTCTCATTTTACTAAGATACTTTAGTGCATCAAACCTGAAAATGTCATAAAAAATCCAAATTTATCAACATGGTTTGTGTCTGATCGGTTATGAGTCGACAAAAATTAATTTTATAAAATTGATTCAGATTTAAAGTGAATTAAAGATAAAGTGATTTATTGATCAAACAATAAAATTGAGACTAAAAATCAATCTTAAAGACAAAAATTCCAAATTCTAATTTCAAATTAAAACAATTTTGCAGGCGAAATCATTTCTATTTCATAATCAATGTCGTCTTTGAAGGCACGCAAGATGGACTATCAATAGGTCTAAAATTTAAAGTGTGGTTAAAAAGTGTCTCATAAATTATTATTTGTCACTGTTAAATCACTGGCAAAATATGGCTCATAATTGTTTTGTCTCAAAGTTATACATTGACACATTATGTAACACATAAGATCTCCGAAAATTTAAGATAGCTGTGTTCAAAACATTCTATCATGTCAAAATATCCTCAACACTTCTATGATATTTAATCATATAAGAAAACAAATTAAAGGGTAGCAATGTGAACAACGCTTCATCATTACCTTGGGATAGAACAACCTAATGGCTTCCACTTCCATTTCTCATAATCAGAATCTGGCCTCCCATTCTTTTGACAAGTAACTGCAGTGGTGAGATAAGGACAGTTGGAATCATAGAGAGGATAGGTTTGATCAAAAACCCATTTTCCAACCGAGAAATCACATTTCTTCCATGAATCTCTTTGGGTTTGCATCATGTTGACATCTTTGGTTTCTTCCAGTGCAAGCCAACTAGGAACATCTTCTGGATTGATCAATGATAATGTGCAGCTGAACAAGCCTAGCAAGGTGGCAAAGAAGAATAAAAATGACAAGAAATGAAGGTTTGGCTTTGCCATGGAATTAGCTCAAGATAGTTTTAGTTGTGAATGAGTTTTTGTAATATAGAAAAGACTTTTACTTTGTTGTGTTGATGAAGGCATGACTTACGGTGTTGTGGACCATGAAACTATGTTACTTTTACTAATTGACATTCATTGATTGAATGAAATTTGTGCAATCACACTTTTCTTCTTTTTTATAGAGAATCTTTATAAACGTGCAAGTGAAATTATTACTATTATTACTAGTATCAATTACATAAGATAAAAGTTACTGAAAACTGGCCCTATTGATATATGTATGTCTTGGTTGCATTGTGTTGTGGTTTCATGAAAGTTTAATGATTATGATTATTATTTAAGCAGTTTGCAGATGAATTTGCATCTCAAGTTTTTATGTGATGTGTTGCTTAATTCAGCCTCACAGTCAGTGGCGGAGCCAGGAACTTGGGGCAGGGGTTGCAAATTTTTTAAATTAATTATTTAATATTTATTTAAATATTTAAATAATTATATTTTATTATATTTTTCAAATATAAAGCAATATGTAAATTATTTTATCATTTTTTTATTAAAAATATCATTTTAAATCAGATAAATTTGTTTTTATCAATTGAAATACAATTTAGGAGGGGTGCAAAATGAAAAATAAACAAACTGCTGCTACATTTCAGGGGATGCAAAATGAAAAATAATTGAGTTATTGCCAATTATCAGTCGGTACAAACTGCTGCTGGTACACATTTTCAAAATCCAGGGGGTTCAATTGCACCCCCTCAGCTATAGCTGGCTCCGCCACTGCTCACAGTACAGTACCTTGAGCAGTGAACAGGAAAACAAATATTGATGGTTGTCTGCCAAACATCAATGTGTGGATGAATGGAATAAAGCTTTTCCATCACCAACCAGACTCCTCGAGATTAATGGCACTGATGGAGCAGCTAGCTAAAACAGAAATGTGAGGATGAGATATACCTACCTTAGCAACATACCATACCAGAAAGGATGCTGATTGATGTTCTCCATTGGTACTCCATTAAGTTATGATGTTGAAATGCATGAACTTATTCAGCAAATAACGATGGCAGCTAAATTCCGTTATGTGTAGGTTTGAACAAAATGTCACATATGGGGTGGTTATACTCCATTAGGAAATTGGGCTTTTTTTTTCAGCCAACTAAGATGCAAGAAATTGTTCACATAAAAAACCGAGCAAGTTGAACTTGCAAACTCGGGCGAATTAAATTACAGGGCTTAATTCAATACAAGAAAGGAACCAGACTTATTTTTCCCTCAGAAAATAGACTAACTAGATTTGAAAACAAGAATTACAGATACATGAAAGAAAAACACAAATTGCGAACACAAATAATCATGCCATTGTTACCACAGGCTTCCTTGAAAGGGACCTCTAAGAAAAATATCTCAGGCTGATGAAGCCTGATGAAGAATGGATCAACCATGGGAATATCTCCCATGAAACTTATTTGGGAAGTCCATTTTCACTGTTGAGAAGAGCTTGACTGTCATCGGTAAGCAAAACAGGTCCCTTTCCTGGTCTGGTGCATATAAAGTAACTGACATCCCCCTTGTACTTTTGTGATGGAATATTATCTTTGATTTCTGGAGGTGGTGGCAAAGCTTCTATGTCCTGTATTCCATTGATCCCAGCATCTTTTGCAATTGACTTGTCGCCGATAATGTAGCTGGAGAGAGGAGAGTTTTGCAGGTGACTAAGAAATTCGAGAGATTGACAAAAATCTGAGAATAGTAATGCATGAAACTACTGAAACTTAAAAAGCACCTGTCGAGGTCATCTGAATTTGGAGGGAAGTAGTAAAGCAGCCTCTGAACCAAAAGGGTAGCAGCTTTTCTATTACGTGCGATTAGAACCGCGTTTGGCCCTGCATCAAACGTATAAGCTACCTGCACGTCAAAACTAGCCTTAGTATGTTTTGAAGCATGACTAGAAATATTAGTTCATAACGTTTGAACTTAAATAGAAAAGTAATTCAAACCTGGGGAGCTTCTTCTGAACGGTTCCACTTTTCAACGATGCTGATTAACCTGAAGTGAAATAGAATAGTTGATGATGAATTAGGACACAAATGTGTCACACTTGTGATCTTATAAAACAAACATAATAGTCATAAATTACTGTCAATTATCAGAACCTACCTATGGGATGTATCATTCATGTAAAATATAGGGGGAGACGTATCCAGACAGACTGCATGAAACTGGTTGCTATCGGTACAGGTGAGTTTTGAAAAAGATGCAAAATCACGGTTTCTGATGGCTTCTTCCATTTGCAGTATCCTCTTTGGCACTACTTCCTATTGTGGTTCAAATGATAAAAAGACAGACAAAAATTAATCAACTTAAATTACCATGGCATAGTTGTTTATTTAACAATGACAAAGAAAAGCACGAAAAACTTTCAAACATTTGTAATTAACAGCCACGCTTAAATTCACACAATTTGAGAGAGAAACATTTGTACTACCTTTGCTCTGTGCTGTAAAAGCAAACTTGTTTCAACACTCTCACGCATTCCTGAGGTGCTGCTTGTTTCCTTTTGCCGAGAGCTAACCTAGAAATAAATAATGAGATGGGAATATTGAGTAAAGTATGATATATCATAATACTATAGTGTAAATCCAATAGTGATTACGTGAAATGGAAACATCTCATTTACAAGATAAAAGATACTGCTTAGGAAAATAAAAAATTTGATGTGGAAAATCTAACACAGCTATCATTTGGCCATCGGCGCATTCTACAACTTAAAGCATAAACCTTTTATCGCCTGAGGCATAAGTAGTAAGATGGAAGTGAGAGACATGGAGAAGTGGCAATCACAATAGAGTTGAAATTTGAAAATTCGCCATGATAGTAATTGAGAGCCGAACATTTTCTTCAACATTTAATAAATTAGGAAGAAAAATGCTGAACTTCTACCACAATAATGCCAAATTAGTTTTTTTTTTTATAATTATTATTAGGAGATAATACATGTATGTAGGCGATTTGAATGCAGCCAAAGAGTAGTGAAGCAGTTAAACTTTATGCAGTGCTGACAGATGTTATCTTGGCCTAATAGAGAATAACAAGACAAATTAAACCGACTAAGAAAGAGTTTGAGAGAAATAGATGGGAAACTAGATAAGAGAAGCTATAGCTTTACGTTGAAAAGTGACCATGACATACCGTTTTTACTAAAATATATTAAAAGTCAAAACTGAACAAATTAATCCATTCAATTAAATGAAGGCTAAAAATAGCATACCACGGCAATAACAATAACAAGTTCATCCCAATGCTTTTCATCAGCAAGTTGAACTGCGAGACTATCACTTCCATTCTCCTCCTATATATACATCAACAAAGTAGAAATTACAGATGAATTTTTGGATGATATAATGTCCCTATAAAATAGAACAAGAAACTAAACTTACTTTCCCCATTATCCACTTCACAAATCCCCCGAATAAGCTGCGACAAGCACTGCCTGATCCTTGCCTGTATATAGTGACAATATCCGGAATTGATAAATATATTGTCAAAATACAAGTGTCCAAACCAAGCCATAACACCTTGCAAATTTAGAGCCATAAAGAAAAGAAAGACCTTGCAATAGCAGATAGCTGACTTTCGTCTTCTTTGACATTCATTAGCTTCCCAAGGGCATAAACTGTAAAACAGAAGACAGGAGCCATTAAGGAATATGGTGACTAATATAAAGCCTTATATAAAATTAATAAGAACCAAGAAATATGCTATTGTTACTAAGAAAGCATGGAACTTACGTTGAATTGCATTAGACAAAATAAAAAATAATATTGACCTGTTTGATTTAGATCTTAAACCAGCTAAAGCAACAAATCAATCACAATCAGATTTGGTGGATTAATGCAACGCATCTTGCCTTAAGCTCAAACGAATGATAAACTGACGATTTATATAACATTGAATAAACAAAGGGTTTTGCAATTTGGAAACTGGTGGAAGAAAGCACAAGTACTGGCCACTAACCACTAATGAAATATAATTTGTCGTCATACTGATAGATAACTATTGAATGAAATATTTTATCTTAAAAAAAAAATCAATGTAGAAGGGCATACCAAGGCAAGCGAAACCCGCAGCTGATGAAGCCAGTCCGGCTGCAGTGGGGAAGTTGTTGTAGGAAGCAATATGTACGTGCAATTTGCTCCAATCCTCTTTACTGATCTTAACACCCTTTTTATCATCCTCAACATCACAAGCGCGAGCACGAATCTCCCTTAAACAACTCTGGAATCTTCCCCCAGAAAGAGAAATCTCCTACACTAACCAGCAAAACCAAATTCCACCAATGAAAAACCGAAAGTAAAAGAACGAAAAAATTCTCTACACACACCCAAACAACATCTCTATCCATTATTATATCTTAGACTATGTTTAGATATCATAAATAAACGGAGCATAATGAAGATTTCATTCCGTCGTTTGGAAATTTTATGAAGGAACAAGGAAAAGTCTACATTCCGTCCAAATCAGACGGGAAGAAATACAGTGATAAGTGATGGAATGGAATGCAATCCATACCACTCCATCCAATTTTAAATAATCCAAACAACGGAATACCACTCCATTCCATTCCATCCCATACTGCTCCATTCAATTCCATCAATCCAAACAAAATCTTACTTAAATATCTTTATTCTTTTTTTTCACCACCAGAGGATCCGGCTCACTGGACTGACTAATCCGTTTCGAGGGTCAGTCCTAGCATCAACTGGTTCCAGCCCCCTCCCGATCGGGGTTGCGGGAATAGCATCAATCACCACAGGACCAACTTACTATTGGTAAATATCTTTATTCTTAGCTAGAACATATAAACACATATAGAATAAGTAAAAAAACTAAGAAATTATATTTCATCGCGAATTTACAACAAATGCACATAAAAATGCAAATTAATAACAGAAAATTCAAAAAGTACAACAAAGGAGTGAAATGAGAAAGAAAATGAACCTTTCCATTGAGCCACATACGATCTTGCTGAAAGGATGGACTGACAGAGACGGTGGTGGTTGTGCAAAGGTGATTGGGATCAAGAGTAACACTGATACTATCATTGACAGGTAAGATTAGGGTTTCATCTCTCTTACCCCAATACTTGATGACAGCAATGTTGGTGGGAGTCTGAGCCGTAACCATCAGTATCCAATTCTGCTGAGAATCACCCGCCATTTTCAATCAATTGATGTAGTTTTTTTTCAAATTCAACTATGAGAAGATGAAATGGGAGTGAGAAATTAGTGGGAAAAAAGGGATTAGATCTATGATATGATCTAATTGAATGTTAATGAGTTTTTTTATTAATTTTTGTTGTTGTAATAATGAAGTGAAAGAAGAAGAATGAACAAGGGTATATATATTGGTAACAGCTAACAGTGCCCTTTTGTTTTTCAGGTTATTATTTTATGATTTTCTCTTGTTTCGTTTATTTATTCATTTCGTTTTGGATTCATTAGCTAAATAATAATATGCCCATTGCATGCCTCCTTCCTTTCTTGTTTCCTTTCACGGACCTCCTAGTAGATTAAAATTTATGATTTTTTTTATTTAAATAATCATGTTTTTCAAAATAAATTTCAAAATAACCATATTTTTTTAAAAAATTATCAATTAATCATATTTCAAAAAAAAAAAAAATCGTTGACAAATGGTGTAATCATACTCATCGATGCATGCATATAGGTCATGCTAGTGCATGTGACACATGCTCTTAGAGGACACACACATGCGCCAGAGGCATTGGCTACTGTGTAAAAAAATTGGTATAACAAGACAACGCAGTATCCACAGGCACTGGCTACAAAAGTTGTATGCATGCACAATAGTCAGTGACTACTGTGTACAAAAGTTGTATGTATGTGCCACAGGCAATGATTACTGTGTACACAAGTTATATGCATGCGCCAATGGGTCTGGCTACACTTCTTCTCAGCAGTTTTTCTTTTTGAAATATGGTTAATTTGCTATTTTTTTTAAAATATGGTTATTTTAGAATTTATTTTGAAAAACATGGTTATTTTAAAAAATAAAATAAAATTTTTCATCTCATAGACCATAAATAGTGTTCAAAGAATAATCATCAGGGATTACTCTTTATATCTAAGGAAGCTCTATTACCATTAGCGTTCGGAGATGTATCTCCGACCGTACCTTTTTTCACACTTCTTATTGCAATTTTTTAGGAAGTTCTTATTTTGCCAAAAACTTAATTCAAAGATGCGTCTCAAAACGGGATGAATACATTAACCCGCGTCAGAACCATCTCTCTTCCTCCTTCATTTCTTTCAAAAATCACTAAATCTATAAAAAAAACAACTAGAGTTCTTCCTCGACCATTCAAGCTTCTCAACCATCAAACTTCTCACTGCATTCTACTTCACAAAAGCTTTATAAAGACCACCTGCAGTGGGTTAGGGCAGTCGAAGGTGATGATATGCAGGTTGACTACCATCGACTTGTGCATTGGGTGTTACCTCTTGTTCTTAGTTGGCACATCCATTTTTGTGGACAAGAGTACAACCTATGTCGATGTGGTCTATCTTAAGTTCTTCATCAACTTGACAGTGATTCATGAGTACAACCGGGGGGTGCCTGTTTGGTTTACCTGTACTCAAAACTAGGCGAGGGTTGTCTTTGAAAGACAAAGCAAAGGATAGAGAGTTGCACGCTGCTTACGGTAATTTACTATTACCAATATTTTCATAATTCATTTGTTACACTTGTTATTAATATTGTATATGAACTATTTTCATAGATGGATCATCTCCCATTTTTCTCTTATCACCAGGTGGGAAGTCATCCATGTGTATGCTGAGGGTAGGCCACATGCTGCCACATTTACCACATACAAGTTCTATAGGATGTTACACCTTATCATGACACTGGATGCTCCTGAAAAAACACCTAGGTCATCTAATCAGGAGGTACTTGAGGCTAGGGATGACCACACTGAGGACGTGTCAACGATCTATCGATGTATTGTGGAGATGGGGAGATCAAGCATAGAGGCATGACTTTTTTAGGAAGGCAATCCTCATTTGGCCCTTGTTGAAGACGTGATTGTCAATGCACATAATGCCTTGCAATATAGGTGGATGAGAAGGCGAGAGGTTAGACATACCCGGTAAGATATTTGTTTGGTTGTATTATTTTATATTTTGTGACTGAAGAATTTATGAAGATGATAGGTTTGGGGCAAGGTGACTTATTATCCTCTTTCTTGTTCCTTACAGTGGGGGAAAGATTTAATGTTATGTTGAATGTTTTTATAAAAGTCGGTCTTTTTACAATTTATAATGTTGGTACAAACTTTGGTTACACTAATTCATTTATGTAATTTGCTGCTAACACCTTGATTTTGTGTGACAAGAATTTAGAGAATAATAGATTTTTAAAGGCGGACATGTTTTGCTTTAAAATATTTTTGGGATTGGAGATTAATTTTCACAAGAGCTTGTTTGTCGGTGTTAATGTAATAGATTTGTGGTTGGTAAAGGCTTTAGTGGTATTAAATTGGTTATACATTGTTTCTTTACCTAGGTATTTCCATTAGGGGTAACCCTCGATGTCATTCGGTCTGGATTCATATAGAGAATTGAAAAAAAAAAATCAAATTGGAAGAGTGGAAATATGTCTGTGGATGGTCAATTTGTTTTCATCAAATGTGTTTTGACGCCTTTACTGATTTATTTTCGTTCCTTCTTCTTGTCTCTTGCATGTATTATTTCTTCAATTGAATCCTTAATTAAGTATTTCCTTTGAGTTGTGGGGTGTTTGTAAGTTCCATTTGGTTAAATGGAATAAAGTGTGTTCAAATATAGAAGTGTGTAGGTTGGAAGTTCAAAGGATAAGGGGGTTTAATTTTGCCTTGTTAGAAAAGTGGAGGCGAAGGCATCGTGTTGATCATGACATGTTGATGTATATGGTGTTACTTGTTAAATATGATATAGAAGATGGTCGTGTTAAGGGTGGTGATAGTAAGACGCTTGTGTGGTAGAGAGATTTGTCAAGAGTTAGGGATGTGAGTCGTTGGCTAAATGTCATATTATCTTGATTAGTAGGTAATGGTGAATATAATTCATATTCAAATGATCCTTGATTGGAGGAAGGTACTCTTATGTCGCCTATATAAGTTGTTGGATGACTACAACATTCTTGTAAAGAATATGAGAAGATTACAGTAGAGGGTCGAAGGTTTATGGTGGAGATTGAGGGGGATTTTTTTCGTGGGAGGATGAGCATGTGGCTGTGTGGTTCTCTTTTCTGGATAACGTTATTTTGCATGTTAATATAGTCGATTGTTGGGCGTGGATCCCTGATCGTGACAATGGCTACTCAATGAGAGGAGGATATCATATTTTGATTCGTGAAGATCATATTGATCCAATGCAAGTCAGAAGCTCATATGAAACAAAATTATGTTGCTTAAAGTTTCTATTTTGTAAGGCGGGAAATAATTTCTCCAGGCTTATTGCATTGTACAAGTGGTAGTGAAAAAAATAACAACATTCAAAATTTATTCTTGGAGTGTGAGTTCTATGATAAGATTTATACTTGTGTCTATTAGTGATTTGGGGATTTAAACTTATGATAAAATTATTTTACACTGTCAGTGTATATCAATTAAATCTTTTTATTAATAATCTATTTAATTTTTTTTTTTTAAAACGGATATAAAGAAAGCACATAAGTAATTGTATCTAATATAATTTTCAATCAGTATAGAGATATACAGAAATTTGTGAAAATATTTACAATTGAATTTTTTTTTATCATAGCTTACCCGTGCTACACGAGGGGTAGCGGCACACGTAAATTAAATAGAAAATTAAGAGAATGGAAAAGGTGATGCTCGTGGTACAGCTACGTTGTTTTCTATAATATAAAAAGAAAACAGACATTTTAGACTCCTAGTTGCTCATTGGAGACTTGGATCAGACTATGATAGAATAGGATGAGAACCACTCACGTGCACATAATAATTTTGGGAAACTAGTAGTAATAATTTTCAGCTTTGTCACCACAAATTTAAATTTAAAGAAATTCTTTTGAGATAGGAGTAATTTGGGACCTTTATGCTGCAGGTCAACCCAAAACCCGCTTAATCAGATTAAATTAATATATAAATTATTCAAATCTGTTTATTTATGGGTATATTTAATAACAACTTGTCAATGGATTTGAATTTCTCAATTTAGTTGATGTGATATTAATAATTTTTTATTTTTTAATTATTATTTTAAATAAAAATATACTAGCAATAATTTTCCCAAAAAAATAAAAATTATTCAAAAACTAAATGTTATTTTTCAATTTCTTTTATATCATTTTCAATTTACGTATTTTATAAAAATAAGGTGTATTGTGAAATTTTTTATTGTTATCAACTCTTATATTGTGAATGAATTTTATTAAATATTATATGATGTGTTTCATTCAATTTGAGTGTTAAAAATGAATATAATGGTATTAAATTGCGTTACAAATTTTTTATTAATAAAAAAATATTTAAAAAACATTTTATTTGAATTTAAAATTGTTACTGATAATAGTTTATAAATTCATGTCACAAAATTACGGTTTTTTTAAGAAATAAAGGATTTTACATGACAACTTTTTATATTCTATTTGATGAAAAAATTAATCCTAAAACTGAAACTGTGAAACTGGATATGTAAATCACACAAAATAGTAATTGTTGTCTCTCATTAAATTATGAGATGATTTTTTATCTCAAGTTCAAATTATTAAAATAAAAAAAATTAAAATCTACTTCAAAATATTTTTCTTTCATCTCATTTATATTTACGGTTGAAGAGTGGATAACAACTATTTTTCTTAGAAGATACACATTCATCACATCCATTTAGGTTTTTTAAATGGATCCTACTCAAATTTTTACATTATTTCACTCTTTTCAATTATTTAAACAATTCAATTACATTTTTCAAATATCTATACATTCTTCAAAAACTTAAAAATAGGTCCCACCAAACTCCTAATATACCTCACATTTATATTAACTTTTTTATTTTTTATAAAAAAATTAAAACAGAAAGAAGGAAATAATTTGTAAAAGCAGTGTTTACTGTAACAACAATGGTTAATGTAAGAACGACTATTCTTTCCAATTATCCATTGTTTTCTGACACAATGATATGGAAAACAGTGTAAAAATGTTCAAATAACACCGATAATTATGCTCTTAGTTGATTCAGTTGAGCTTTGATTGGTTAGATTAATAACTAACTAACTATGAGCGAGTTAGTTGTGTTTACTTGTTATTTTCTATGCAAGAAATTTATGTTTGTAATTGTATTGTATATAAACCTTTGTTGATTGTAATAAGTGGTATTTTGAGCATCAGTTACAATTCTTGTGTGTAGTTAATCTCAATCAAGAAACGCATTTTTGGATCTTAAGCGAAAAAGATAGTGTTATACCCTAAATTTTTTTCTAAGTCATTTTATTCATCTATCAAAACATTTGCGTCATTGATTAATCACTCATGCCTTAGCTCAGTTAAAAGTCAACAAAAAAGTCAACTTGCCCTAATTGCATCTTAACTCATCACATTTTCATTCATGTTTTATCCAATCTTGCTTTAGTCTATTTGCCATGATAGTTTTGATTTTAGGTTATTTTATGTTTTTTTTGCATTAAAAGTTTTTTTTTTAAAAGTCAAAAAGTCAACTTTAGTTTCTTCTAAAAATAAAATAAATAAATAAATAAAATCTTCTCATTCATTATCATTCATTACATTTGTGTTTTTGCTAATTCAATTTTCATAATTATTCATCACATTTGTGTTTTTCTAATTCAGTTTTCATAATCATTCATCTCATTTCATTATTCTTTTAACGAAGGTCAACAAAAAAGCCAACCATGAAACCACACATGACTTTATTTTTTTAGCTAGTTACTTTATTTCATTCATGTTTTATTTAAAGTTTCATCACATTTATCATATGGCATCAAATTGTGCATGCATTGTCAAGAAAATCAAGATATGCCCACACTTTGATTCATTAATGTCCATACTTGATATATTGGATTTTTGAAGAAAAATAAACAAGATTGAATTTAAATTAATGTCATTGATACTATTTTGCCATATATATACTATTCATTACATTTGACTTTTCATCGTGATTTTAATGGCACAAGGAAGATTACTTGGCCACAGTTTTTTACATCCTAATTCAAAGCAAAAATAACAAAGAGGATTTTAATTAAAAAAATGGCCATACAACATAAACATGGTATCATTGTCAAATTTGAAAATCACCAAAACATGTTAAATTTGAATCAAATTGAATTCCCATTTCATCATCATCCTTTCACAATTACATTTTTAAGATAATAAGTTTAAATAAGAAGAAAAACAAAGGTTAAGTCATTTGATCTTTCTTCCTGGCCCAACTCGGTTTCACATTGTATACAAGAATAATGAATAAAAAATATAATTTCAACGCCAAAATAATGTGAATTTCATTAAGGATTTGTTGGAAAATTAATTTAAACCGAATGGATTGAGGCTAAAATCGTGAACGGAATCACTTTTTTTTAAAGTATTTCAAGTACTCTCAAATTTGTCTTAGAGTTGGAACGCATGAATACCCAAGATAATTCAGCCTTATATCGAATTTGCGTAAGACCGACGAAAACTCGATTATGTAGCGAAGAGTGTCTGGAATTTGTACAAGAGGATTTTTTGTTTTGTGATGTATTTTCTGAATTCTGGAATGATGTATTTATAGGCCATGTATGTGTTGTTTCACAAGGTTGCGACCCTTGATGAAACAACACCTTTTAACCAAAACTTGTCATGTTTCTAACCATTGCCTATGTTCATTCTGCAGCAACCCTTCACGAAATGTTGCTTCTCTTCGAATTCAAAAATTAATATCCACTTGAATATTTTCTTGTCATTTTGGAATACACCCATAATTATTATTATTGTTAATAATTTATAACAATCCCCCACTTGTTCTATAATGACAAGATCAATTCCAGAAATAAAAGGAAACAAAAGAATGCTAATACAATTAAGTATCTTTCGATTTGAACTTAACCTTAGTAAAGACAACGCAAAGCCTAATCGGAACGTTAGGTAGCTATGCTTTGAACAGTTATCCCATGTGATTAGACCGACATTACCATACACATACTCTTTAATGGTTCTTCGCCTACATCTCTCGCCTAGTACTATTTATGGCCATGTGTTTTTCCTGTTTTCATGAATTTTTCATGTGAGAAACTCCAACTCTCACTTTGAGACGACACCATCTCGAAATTCACATAGGTGAAGTTCATATTGTACCATTTTCCATGAGACACGTACCCTTGGTATTGAACTTCATTAAGAGTTTAAATAAAAACTCAACCCTCATTTTAAAGGTCAACATTATCACGAAATGTCTGACAAACATCCAAATCAACGACTTGTTGTTACCCATTGAATCTTGAGGTTAATATTCTACTAACGTAAGATTGGGTTGCCGCCACTGTCGGAACTCTTACTCAAGGAGTTTCAACCCTATGCCTCTCGAGGTTGTTTTTACTAAGTTTCTGGCCAGTGGCTAAGTAAATGGATCAAAAAAATTATAACTCGATCATATGTATGTGAATGATTACATCCTTAATCAATTTTCTCACAAAAGAATGTCTAAGTCCTACTTGCCTAGACTTTCTGTTATACACTTTTGTATGATTTAGTTAAAGTGGTTTGACTACCGCAATATATCAACACCTTTGAAACATTGTCTTTAGCCAATGGAACTTCCAACAGAGGGTCCCTCAACCATTCAACTTCTTCACAAGTGAAAGCAAGAGCCTCGAACTCTGATTCTCTGATTGAGAGAGTGATCCACATTTGTTTCTTGCTCTTCCAAGAAATTACACCATCTTCTAGTGTAAATATCCACCCAAATGCATATTTTTGATATTCAATACTCGATATCCAACTCGCATCGGTATATCCTTCTCATATAGTAAGAAATCTACCATAATGGAGACCAAGATTTTTGGGTTTCATAAGATATTCGAAATTTTCTAATGATGGCCTTCTAGTTCTCACCATTTAGATTACTAGTAAAATCTACTCATTTTACTAATTGCAAATTTCATGTCAGGTCTAGTGCATTGCATCCACTTGCATATTCTAATTTAGCCACAACTTTTCCATCATCCTTTTGAAGTTTGACATTAGGATCAAATGGAGTGGTCACTTACTATTTCCCCAAAAGTGTGTCAACTAGTCCAATATCATTCATCTTGAATGTGGAAGTTAGAAACCTCTTTGTTTCTAAAATTTCATTCATCTCGTTGTTAATGATCAATCATATAATCAACATGGAGACAAATGAATATCATAATATTCTCACACAACTTTGTGTACAAACACTTGTAACAAGAATCAAATGAAAAATGTTTTTAGATAATCATGCATGATGATGCAAGAAGGTTTTAGATGAAGTGAAAGATGAAATTATGAGCAATTTAAAGTGGTATAATATAAATTACAATGAGCACCTTATTTGTGTTCACTTGTCTCAAATCTGCACTTGAATTTATATGTTAAACCTTCTTGATCAACCTCATCATTGATGTGCATGACCCTTTTGAACCTTTTCTTCTTTGATAATCTTTGTCTTCATCAAAATAGAGCTATATATAAGATGTATTCCTCACAATCTCCCCCTTTTGATGATGACAAATTCTTTTAATTCTTGTTTTGATAATGATTGAAAAAAATTTCCCTAAGTTGTGTGTCTCCCATTTAATTTGTGAATTTTACAATGACAAAGTCCGACTTTTTATGTCATTGTTTCGATACTTGTTTTAATCCATACAACGATTTAACAAGCTTTTGCATGCCTTTGGTTCATTACTAGAAAATACATAACCTTCCAATTGCTCCACGTAGATCTCCTCACCGAGATCTCTATTTAGGAATATTATTTTGACATCTATTTGATGAACTATAAGTTCATGCATAGAAACTAACGCAAACAATATTCTAATTGTCGTTGTCCTTGCTACTAGTACATATGTGGCGAAATAATCAACATCTTCCTTTTTTTTTTTTAACTCTTGGTTACTAATATATCCTTATAGGTGTTTAGTGTACCAGCACTATGATACTTCCTTCTAAACACCCACTTGCATTCAATTGTTCTTGGTCCGTTAGGTAGATCGACAAGTTACCAAGTATGGTTTGACATTATTGAATCCATTTTGTCTTGAATGTCATCCTTCCAAAAAAGAGAATTCCAATGAAGCTAATTCTTCTCTTTGAATCTTAGGATCATCTTTCACTTGAAGAATAATAGGGATTTTACGAACAAAATTCTCATTATCTCCTTCCACAAAATAAAAGAAATAAGTCGAGAACTATTTTTGTTTGCTCATATATCCTTAGTCTTTCAAACTCTCTTACTTATCATTCGTGATAAGATTCTTAAAGAATTATACTTCTTAAAATCCAATATTACGCTAGACTCCAAATTCAAAAGTCTATATAAGTTATAATCCCTCTTTAAATGATCTTTATATGCCTTTAATAATAAATTTCATTAAACACAAACAATTCACATATCATATAATTCATAGTTCAAATACATAATTTAGAATTATAAACTTTAATAAATTCAATCATTTCAACGATTAACAAATTTCACCTTTAATAAAAAAAAGTTATATAACAATTCCAAAACAATAACGTATATTTAATATAAAAAAAAATTATACACTGTTTGAAACAGTAACATTAAAAAGATTAACATAGGAATATTGCAAGTCAACTAAACAAAGATATCCATTCAAAATTGAAAAAGTAACAGAACGATTAAAAATTACATATTATATATAAAGTTTCAATATATACAAATAGATAAATATAATAATAATATGCACGAATATATAAAGTGTCACTTTTATATCTTGTTATTGCATGAGAATATGGATACTGTAACTTTTAACTCAAAGAGAAAAGTCTACGATGATAATAAGAATTAAGCTAGAAAATATATATACCAATTAATTCCAATTTTGTACAGCATATACAAATTTTTATTTTTTTTAAGTTAACAACTCCTGATGATGGGACGT
The DNA here is from genome assembly GCA_022829125.1 of Lathyrus tuberosus. Taxonomy (NCBI): domain Eukaryota; kingdom Viridiplantae; phylum Streptophyta; class Magnoliopsida; order Fabales; family Fabaceae; genus Lathyrus; species Lathyrus tuberosus. Next base: position 6,111,549 of record JALAZF010000042.1, on the reverse strand, counting down.
ATCTATTTAGTCAATAGATGGCATCTCAAATTTTTTTCAAAAACAGTTTTAGATTATGATATATTGAAGAAAATTATATTCTGTAGAAAACAATAATCATATGAAAATATATCCCTTTTCAAACATTCTTCAAAACGAGGAAGTCACAAACAGAATTTTTTTATAATAACTTGTTTATTCAATAAAAATACCATAAAAATTAACAATTCAAATAAATTACAAGAATGACGTGTTTTGAAAATTATTTAACAGGGTGACGTCATATGGTATGACGCCTCAAGCATAGGGAAAAACTTAAATGTCAAACCATATGGCGTCTTGGTTCAACATCCATGCCCTAGTTTTGTTGTTTTTTGTACAGGGGAGGCGTCATATGATATGGTGTCTCAGTTCACTTTTTATTTATTTATTATTTTAATTTGGAAATTGAAAAATTTAATGAAAAAAAATAACAGTAGCCAAAAAGACATAATAATGTTCAGAATAAAAATTAGTACAATTGATGGTAAAGAAAAATTCAATGATCGTGCCTATCTAAACGTCCACTGGCTCCACATGTCGGGGCTCTTGCGCTGCATCTTTGTCTACCACGATTTTGTTGAGGTGTGCCTGGCCTTTGCGTCTGTTGAGATGATCCTGGCATATCAGACAAATTTTGAAGCATCTGTCCCCAATAGTCGGGGGGTTGCCGCCAACGGCGCTTCCGTAATCCAGCTGCATGCCCATGTTTTCGTAGTTTGTAAGGGGGGTTGGGTTGGTTGCAGACGGTATGGTTGACCGAAATGTTGCATTGAAGGGTGTTGGCACCGATTCAGTGGTTGATGTGGGGTTTGGTAGTCAAATAGTGGGTGAGTTTGTTGGTTGTAGGACGATTGTGGTTGTTGGTTGTAGGAAGATGGGGTGTTCATTTGCGGGGGGCTATGGTGGGCTGGGGTGGGTTCGAAAGAGTCGTCAGGGCTATAACCATTAGTGGGGTCGGTGTAGGTGGGATGGGGGTAGGGGTAAGGCTCTTCTTGTTGTGACTGAGTTGGTGGCATGATAGGGTTGCAACTTTGGAAGATTGAATCAGTTGGTATACCTTGTTGTTGGGTATAACTAGGTGTATGATGTTGGGCATGTGGTTGGGCATGTGACTGGGCATGTGGCCGTGAGGAAGAGGCACGTTGGCGCAGATCAATTAGATACGTCGGCTGAGAGAGGAATTGTTGGGGTATTGTAACAGACCTAAACCAAGTCATATATTGTTGAGTTGGTATAACATCTTCCACAATAGGGTCGGATAAGACGTGCTGGTGTCGATTCTCCCAATGTTCACACATCTCTGTTGCAAAGTTCGTCCACTCACCCACAGCCCACTGTGTGTCCACTCTACGTAGATGCCATGATCCCAAACTTGTCAGAGCCACCGGAATATCCTGATGCATTCCGAACTGCAGTTTTACCCCGATCGCTTTGATGCATCTCCACAGTGGTGAACCGAATGATGGGTGCTTTTGATGTCCACACTGCAACATCATTCACGTTGGGCTGGTGGTCGAGGCCCTCGTACGACCTTCAGACAAACTACAAGAACAAAAGCTTTAATGAGAAACTGTATGGTGCTTTAATGTGTTAGAAATATTTATGGAAGTTTAAGGAAAATTTACATCGTCGGGTCCAATGTGATCTATTAGGTGTCGGTAGACGGTTATTGCGCTCCTGGGAGTTCGATGGTAACTCATTCCCGGAACTGACCACCTAAAAGAGTAGTTACAAATAAATTAGTTACAAATAAACATTTCATTAAAGGACATAAGTTCGAGTAGTAAAATTAAGCTTACTTGTTTGCGTAGGGAAATGTGAAGGGATTCCGGTTAACTGGAGCTAGTGTTGGCATTCTGGACCAACCCCGCGCCTGAAGGAGATAGGCGTAGCCATAAAAAGTACAAGCGTTTTTTTTAAAGTTTTACAGAGTGAACTATAGAGATGGGCCAGGACAGCTTAACCCCAACTATATTCGTGCACTCTGTTAATGTTAGCCAACAAAGGTAAATACATAATATTTACACTGTTTCTAGGACTTTCTGGAAATAAAAAATTACCGAACAAGAGCATTAAATAGCACCGAGTTTTAAGTATCTTGTAATAGGGGGAGTATCGTCGTCTAATACAATAGAGTCATATTATTTCCTAAGGTATTTTATGTTAATACCTTGGCCCCTAGGTAGACCATGACGTGTTGGCTCAGGTGCTCCGAGACGGAGCGGCATGCCCAACAAATCGTTGCATAGTTGGTTGTCGACAAAAAAGAGGTCGTTGACGGCCATTCCATTGATGCGTAGGCCGATTAACATATACATGTCTTGGAGTGTGACCGTGCATTCCCCGAAAGGAAGGTGAAATGTGTGGTTCTCCGACCTCTATCGTTCTAGCAAAGCCAGAATAAATTTTGGGTCAACAGAGTATGACGTGATTTTTATCAAGTCACCAAATCCACATGCAGTTAGGTATTCTTGGATGAAAGGGGCGCGTGGCATGTATTCGTGCCCACGACAACAGAACCTTGATACCAGTTGAACAAAAATATAAATAACATTAGTTATATAAAAAAATACATCTAGGTTTAGGAGGGTAAAACAAAAGAAGCCCGAAACACTTACAAAGTCCGCAACATTTTCGGGGGTTCCTCTGTGATCGTTTCCCATGGTGAGTAAAGACATTTTTTTGTAATTGGTATTAAGAGGAAGACTTTGTGATGGATGCGAATATTTTGTGAGTTGAAGAGAAGAGAAAAGTTTGGGGTGAGAAAAATTTGTAGAGTGGTGAGATGGTATTTATAACGGTGAAGAATGAGATGAGGGGAGTCACATGATAATGCATGCATTCTTGGTCATTGTAGTCTAACAAGTGTAGTCATGCATGCTTTGGAATCTCTTATGTGTTCTCTTGCATGCATGATTTGGAATTTTAGTCTAACAAGTGTAGTCATGCATGCTTTAGAATCACTTATTTCGTGGAGTGTGAGAAGTGTGGTTAGAGAGTCACATGAGAAAGTGAAGGCATGGTGGTATTGTCATGTCAAGCAGAGAATCTTAAAGAAATACAGTATAGGCATGCTAGAGAATCATAAATGCAAGCAAGACTTGTAAGTGTAGTTGGTAAGGCATGGGCATAGTATACAATAGTAATAGTAATAATAAAAAATTACAATGATGATAGTACAAATTAAAATATAAATTATTTGCAAAAAGGAATCAGAATAGTCATAAAGTCCTTGTGAGATTTTTAGCGTGGGAGTGTGGTCTTGTCACGCAGAGAAACATACAGCTTATGATCACATCCTTTGTTAACATTTTCTTCCAAACACTAAACTTTGCCAATAAAAATAATACCAATAAAAATAATAACAATAATGATAAAGCATTCTGAAGTGTAGTCTTATCATAATAGTAAATCATTCTGAAGCAATTAAACTCTCAATACACATTACTTGTATCAAATATAAATAATAGTGCAGAGACATGCTAAAGAATAGTGGAAGGCAAGTGTAGGCATGCAGAGTTGTGCGGTATTGTCAAGGCTAGTGTAGGTATGCAGAGTTGTGCGGTCTTGTTAAGAGTTGTGTGGTCTTGTCATAATAGTGATAAATTCCTTGGGAGATTCTAGTTGAAGGGGAGACTGCTGGAGGTTGGAGTTTTTTCCTAAAAAATCTCCGACAATATGTTGCTCCCCAACCTAACTTATGTTTGATCTCCGATAGACACCCCTCAATCGAGAGTGCTTACAACAATCCTGATAACGGTTGGTAGAATCCTCCCTCAAGCTATGTGTATTGTATTAGACACATCGGTCAAAATTTCATGCGGGAGTTCAAGGACAAGGAGCTAAAGAAGATGGTTATTAACGTGGGCTATGCACTAACAGAGCCTACCTTCAGATACTACCGTGACGAGATCAGACAAACAAACGCATATGCATTGAGATGGATTGATAATATTCAACGGGATAAGTGGACAAGGGCATACAACAATGGGCAGCGATGGGGCCACATGACAACAAACCTCGTTGAATCTATGAACTCTGTATTCAAGGGCATCCGAAATCTACCTATAACAGCTTTGGTGAGGTCAACATATTTTAGGCTCACTGCACTCTTTGATACCAGACGTACAAAGTGGGGTTCGTAATAACTTTGAAACTATAAGTTGTTTGATATTTTTTTTAAATAAATGTGTTATTCTAAGAAAAATTCTCACAAACATATTAAACAAAAGTCAAGGGAGGCTAAATTGTATAAGTTGAATAAAATGCTGTAAATTTGTCTATATGATTCACAAGATACCGATATGGCAATTTTCACTAGTTTCTTTCAAACTCCAATTATCTTTAGAAATGACTAGTCCAATAAGAATATTAGTCCAATAAGAATATTATATGACATATCAAAGTTGTTACTAAAGCTTATGTAAGAATATTAAAAGGGTAAGCATACTGATAAATTATAAAATATAATTGTTAAATAATCCTTTTATTAACTAGTATCAAATGATACAAAAGACAGTAAATATAATTAATACTATGTAACGAGATCATTCTAAGACCTTCATTCTCTATTTGATAATGCTGTTATTGTGGGGTCCATCCATTTGGTGTTTTGCATGAAAGGAAAATAACACTTGGTGTTTTGCATGAAAGGCAAAGGACACTTGGTGTCTTGCATGAAAGGCAAAGAACAAGTGTCTTCATGCATGTAAGACCTTTTGGCTTGCTTCTCCTATAAATAGGACCAAGAGCAAGCATTCAAAATACAACCACAAGAGAAACAAGAAGCAAGAGAAATAGAGCCTTGCTCAAGAGAGAAAATTATTTTAGAGAGTTTTTCCTTGTGAGAGAAATAGTGAGCCAATTTGTGAGAGTGTTCCTTACAAATTGAGAGATACTTTGTAGAGAGTTCCACCTAAGGGTGAAGTTGTTGTATTCCCATTTTTATTATAGTGGATGTTTTAAGAGGCCTAAGGGTCCCGTGGTTTTTCCCTTTCTCACATTGAGAAGGTTTTCCACGCTAAAATCTTTTTGTGTCATTTTTTGCTTAATTTTTCACGTTTCCGCAAGTGCCTATTTTTGAGTTCACGGAGGAGGGAAATTATGGAAGGTTATTTCCCAACAGTGGTATCAGAGCTCTGTGTGAGTTCTGGGTAACTACGGTGTTGTACTCGTAAGAAAGTTCTTAGTATGCTCTGTGGTTGCAACATTGTTTGATCTTCCACATCAGAAAAGAAATATTCTTGTTGGAATTAAATCGTAGTATTGTGAAAGTGTGTCTTTGTAAGTTCTGGCTAAGGAAAGACTTGGTATTTAAGCGCGTCAATATTGACCCACCTCTCTTTCCTGGGAACTTCCTAGTTGCACTATTCATAAACCACGGTAACTTTTCCCGTGTACGACACTATTTACATCCTAGCTAAAAGAACTACTTTCCCGTGTTCTCAAAAATGGATGGTTCTATCAGTTATGAAGGAGATATGTTCAAGCTGACCGCTGATAATTATACCTATTGGAAGCCGATGATGGAAGACCACCTATATTGCAAAGATTTGCATGAGCCAATCTCTCAAAAGGATAAGCCAACAGAGAAGAAAGATAACGAGTGGGAGCTCCAAAATCGGAAGGCAGTTGCCATGATCAGAAAATACATAGATAGGAGTCTATTCGAGCATGTGTCAACTTATACAAATGCGTATGAGTTGTGGACCAAACTTGAATCCTTGATTCAAAAGAAGACACTGAGAAATAAAGCACACCTTGTCAGACGACTGGTGAAATTGGAGTACTCAGATGGCCAAAATATGATCGAGCACTTGAATACCTTCAAAGGTATCGTGAACCAGCTGACGAAAGCTGACATGAAGATAGATGATGAGTTGCAAACTCTTCTGCTCCTAAGTTCTCTACCTGAGAGTTGGGACACTCTAGTTGTCACTCTTAGTAACTCTGCTCCAGACGGAAAACTTGTCTTGGATTCTGTCACAGATTCCTTGCTAAATGAAGAATCAAGACGGAGGGAAAGAGGCTTCAACAACCAGTTCGAAGCCAACATTGTTGATAACAGAGGAAGGAGTAAGAATCATGAAAGAGGAGGTCGTGGGAGATCACAAGCTAGATCCAAGTCTCGCACAAGAGTAAGCTGTTATTATTGTGGCAAATCGGGCCATAGAAGACCTGAGTGCAGATTCTTGAAGAGAGATCAACAGGCTGGAAAAGTCCGTCCAGATTTAATAAATCCAAAGAAGAATAAGGAAGAAGGAGCCACAACTGCAGTAGCCTCGAACAACGAGGATATTTTCCTTTTTGGAGATGTCAACTATCTAAATGTTGCATTCGATAATTGCACTTGGATAATTGACACCGGAGCATCTTTCCACGTTACACCTCATGAAGAATTATTCTCATCATACCAAAGAGGAGATTTTGGTATGGTGAAGATGGGAAACCACGTCACAAGCAAGATTGTTGGTATTGGTGAAGTGACTATGCTCACAGACAATGGAAATAAGCTTGTGTTGAAGGAAGTAAGACATGTACCAGAGATGCGTCTAAACCTTATATCAGCAGGAAAGTTAGATGACCTAGGGATGATAAACCAGTTCGGCGATGGTAGATGGAAGCTTAGCAAAGGGAGCATGACACTTGCTCGTGGCAAAAAGGAAGGCTCCCTGTACATCATGCAGGGAAAGATAAATAAGGGAAAGACTAATGTTTCTCAAGACGCAACCAAAGAATTGTGGCATAAACGACTTGGCCACATGAGTGATAAAAGCTTAGAGATTCTTGCTAAAGATCATCTTTCAAATATCAAGGGACAACCACTTGAATCATGTGAAGACTGTCTAGCAGGCAAACAACACAGAGTATCTTTTCAAAGATCAGATGATGCAAGAAGACGAAAGAAAATCCTAGATCTTGTTCACTCAGATGTCTGCTCCACATCTGAAAGGTCTCTTGGTGGCGCACAATACTTTGTTACCTTCATTGATGATCACTCTAGAAAGGTGTGGGTGTATCCATTGAAGAAGAAAAATCAAGTTCTACAAGCTTTCAAGGAGTTTCACGCCTCTGTAGAGCGAGCATCTGGAAGAAAGTTGAAATGCTTAAGAAGTGACAATGGAGGTGAATACCTAGGTCCATTTGAAGCATATTGTAAAGCTCATGGGATAAGACATGAGAGAACACCTCCGAAGACTCCCCAAATGAATGGAGTAGCTGAAAGAATGAACAGAACGATTGCAGAGAAAGTCAGAAGCATGCTTTCTCATGCAAAACTTCCCAAATCATTTTGGGGTGAAGCAGTGAGAACTGCCATTGATCTAATAAACTTGTCTCCTTCAAGACCGTTAAATGGAGAGATACCGAATGAAGTATGGTATGGAAAGAAAGCCTCTTACGGTCAATTGAAAGTATTCGGGTGTAAGGAATTTGTTCATATTCCTAAAGATGAAAGAGCAAAACTCGATGCCAAGACGAAGGAGTGTATATACCTTGGTTCTCCAAGAGATGAACTTGGCTTTAGACTGTGGGATCCTGCAAACAAGAAGATTGTTCGAAGCAGAGATGTGGTATTTTATGAAGATCAAACAATCAATGATATTCAATCTAAGAAGTCAAAGACCATTGTGGTACAAAACTCAGGGGGAGAGATTCCTCAACGAGATATTGAACCTGATCAGACAGCACAACCCCATCATATGGAGCAACCTGACCAAACAGAAGAAGATCAGGAAATGCAGGAAGAACAAATGATAGATACTGATCAGAGAGACCAAGAACCTCAAGTGAGAAGATCCGTGCGAGTAAGACAACCATCAAGAAGATATTCCCCAGATGAGTATGTCACTCTCACCGATGAAGGAGAACCTCAAAACTTCATAGAAGCCATTGAGACGGATGATAAAGACAAATGGATGCAAGCCATGCAAGAAGAATTACAGTCACTGAATGAGAACCAGACATATGACTTGGTGAAATTACCAAAGGGAAGAAGGGCTTTGAAAAATAAGTGGGTGTTCAAACTCAAGTCTGAAGAGAACAACCCAAACCCCAGATACAAAGCACGAATTGTCGTGAAGGGGTGCCATCAGAAGAAAGGCATAGACTTCGAAGAGATATTCTCACCAGTGGTGAAGATGACATCCATAAGAGCAATCCTTGGTCTAGCTGCAACACTAGACTTGGAGATAGAGCAACTTGATGTTAAAACAGCATTCTTACATGGAGACTTGGAGGAAGAGATATACATGGAGCAACCCGAAGGATTTGCAGAACCAGGCAAAGAACACCTTGCGTGTCGCTTGAAGAAAAGTCTATATGGGTTGAAGCAAGCTCCAAGGCAATGGTACAAAAAGTTTGAACTCTTCATGACCCAACATAAATTTGAAAAGACTTCTGCAGACCACTGTGTGTTTGTGAAGAAATATGATAATGGTGAATCCATCATACTTTTGTTGTATGTTGATGATATGCTTATTGTTGGGAAAGACAAGACAAAGATAGATGCTCTAAAGAATGCACTGAGCAAATCTTTTGCCATGAAAGATTTGGGTGCAGTAAAGAAGATTCTTGGAATGAAAATCATTCGAGATCGTCCCAAAAGAATGTTGTGGATGTCACAAGAAGATTATATCAAGAAAGTCCTTGAGAGGTTCAACATGCATAATGCTAAACCTGTACATGTCCCACTACCTGGTCATCTGAAACTCAGTAAGACACAGTGTCCAAGCAATGAAGAAGAAAAAGAAGAAATGAGCAAGGTGCCCTATTCTTCAGCTGTGGGTAGCCTTATGTATGCAATGGTTTGCACAAGACCAGACATTGCTTATGCTGTTGGAGTAGTAAGTAGATTCCTGTCAAATCCAGGAAAGGAGCATTGGAATGCTGTGAAATGGATACTGAGGTATCTAAGAGGAACTGCCAAACAGTGTTTGTGCTTTGGCAATGAAAAGCAATTACTCACTGGGTATGTAGATGCAGACATGGCAGGGGATGTAGATTCAAGAAAATCTATTTTTGGGTATTTGATTACTTTTGCAGGGGGAGCTATCTCATGGCAATCACGATTACAAAAGTGCATTGCTTTGAGTACCACAGAAGCTGAATACATAGCAATTACTGAAGGCTGTAAGGAGATCATGTGGATGAAGAAGTTCATGCAAGAGTTAGGTCAGAATCAAGAAACTTATGTTCTCTATTGTGACAATCAGAGCGCAATCCATCTCAGCAAGAACTCGACATACCATTCAAGGTCAAAACACATTGACGTAAGGTATCACTGGATCCGCGATGTGTTGGAGAGTAAATTGTTGAAAGTAGAGAAAATTCATACCAATGAGAATGGGGCAGACATAATGACAAAACCTCTTCCAAAAGAGAAGATAGAGCTCTGCAAACAAGTTGCTGGATTAGCAGCAACTCCAAACTAACCCAGAACATTCCCCTATGGCTGGAGGGGGAGAAATGTGGGGTCCAGCCATTTGGTGTTTTGCATGAAAGGAAAATAACACTTGGTGTTTTGCATGAAAGGCAAAGGACACTTGGTGTCTTGCATGAAAGGCAAAGAACAAGTGTCTTCATGCATGTAAGACCTTTTGGCTTGCTTCTCCTATAAATAGGACCAAGAACAAGCATTCAAAATACAACCACAAGAGAAACAAGAAGCAAGAGAAATAGAGCCTTGCTCAAGAGAGAAAATTGTTTTAGAGAGTTTTTCCTTGTGAGAGAAATAGTGAGCCAATTTGTGAGAGTGTTCCTTACAAATTGAGAGATACTTTGTAGAGAGTTCCACCTAAGGGTGAAGTTGTTGTATTCCCATTTTTATTATAGTGGATGTTTTAAGAGGCCTAAGGGTCCCGTGGTTTTTCCCTTTCTCACATTGAGAAGGTTTTCCACGCTAAAATCTTTTTGTGTCATTTTTTGCTTAATTTTTCACGTTTCCGCAAGTGCCTATTTTTGAGTTCACGGAGGAGGGAAATTATGGAAGGTTATTTCCCAACAGTTATTTTACTTATGAGAAAATTGACATTTCCGCACAGAATACCAAAATCCAGTTTTCCAATTTCATTAAGTCTATTTTACGAACACATAATTTGAGCAATATATATTATATATCTATTATCGGAAAAAAAAAATATTGACAATTTGACTTTGAATCTGAATCCTATTATTATGTTTTTTTAGATATGTGAATTTCTACGAGGTATAGTAAAACGCACTCAGATTTATAATAACGATTTTTTTTGTGTTTAAAATATGTCCACGACATAATAATTTATTCTTTTGATGTTTGAAATAGAAGTCTTGATTGTCATTATTTGACATATTTTTAAGATTGTTGGAAAATTAATTTAAATCGAATGGATCGAGACTAAAATCGTGAACGGAATCACTTTCCTTAAAAATATTTCAAACACTCTCAAATTTGTCTTTGAGTTGGAACGCAGGAATACCCAGGATAATTCAGCCTTATATCGAATTTGCGCAAGACCGACGAAAACTCGATTATGTAGCGAAGAGTGTCTGGAATTTGTACAAGAGGATTTTCTATTTTGTGATGTATTTTCTGAATTCCGGAATGATATATTTATAGGTCATATATGTGTTGTTTCACAAGGTTGCGACCCTTGATGAAACAACACTTTTTGTTAATTCTGCAGTTTAACCATTAACTATGTTCATTCTGTAGCAACCTTTCACGAAATGTTACTTCTCTTCGAATTCAAAAATTAATATCTACTTAAATATTTTCTTGTGATTTTGCAACACAACCATAATTATTATTATTAATCATTTATAACAGATTTTGAATTACAAAATGGTTGCAATAGAATTTACAGTAGTGAATACAAAACTAACAATGAAAGTTACATCCAAAATCCTGCACACGGTCTCACCCAAACAAGCACACGTTTCATTCCATTTTCCACTCACTCAAATCCCACCAAATCAGGGACAGATTCTTTCGTTCACTCATCTCACTAATTTCTTTCACACGTATCCTACCACAACCTGACAGATCTCAAGGACTCCTTCAACCCAACCATCCCCTACCTTGAGAGATAGGAAAATATAATTCGAGTTTTTACTGGGGAACATTTGTGAGAGAGACACCACATATACACCTAAAATTTTAAGGTGATAGGTGAGTGGATTCTCTCACTTATAAATGCTCAAGTCACCACATTCTTATCTAATGGAACTATTTCCCCACTTACTCACACTTGGTTATATTATTCCAACAAACTTCAGTCTTTCTCTTCAAGTTTATTTACTCTTCAACATTTTATCTATTTCTTTGATTCACATTACATTTTAATTTGTTAATATCTTATACTAAACCTATGCTACTGGAAGAACAGTCTTGATATCCTTGTGCATTGTTCTAATCACACTAGTTACTTGCTCAATCTGATCTTCATTAGAGCAAGCTGCAAGAAGCACTTTTGCTGTTCCTCCATCTGGATAACAACCAGCATCAATCATTTCTTCAAATATTTCTAAGCACTTTAGATAAAGCTTTTTTTTCGAGTAAGCTCCAATACGACTGGTCCAAGTAACCACATCAGGTTTTAAACCTTTGACAAGAAGTAATCGAAACAGTTCTTCCATTTTCTCGATAAACCCTGCTTGTCCATACCTATGCATCAAGATGTTAAATGTGCTAATATCAACTACATATGATCCTTTTTCCATCGCTGTCAAAACTTCTTCCATTTTTCCAAATTGGCCTAACCTTCCATACAAGTTCAGCATGCTGTTGAGAACAAAAGTGTCTAGTTTTAGACCTGATTTACACATTTGGTTGAGAATGTCTTCGCATTTACTCACATTTCCCATTTTGGAATAGGCAGATAAAAGTACCATGTGGGATTTCATTGTTGGTGTTATTCCAACTCTTTTCATATCTTTAAAAACAGCTTCAGCATCTATATTCCATTCAAAAGGAAGAGAAGTAAAAACATGTGTCAGAACATTCACATAGGCAAACAGACAATGTAAAAGTGTAAATCAATGAAAGTAGGTTGAATCAAGCATTACAAACTTTGTAAACAATCCCTTAGTTCAATAGATTATGTAGCATCGACGCTTCAGATTGAAGATGTGTATGGTGTCTGACACAAACACGACACTGACACATACGGTTATACCACGCGTCAGTGTCAATGAAAAAACTAAACAAAATGACAACTTTTCAGGTTAGATTATTACCATCTTGAAGACCTGCTTTCCCATATGCATCCACCAAGATATTATATGAGGCTCTATCTGGTTCACATCCCATGTGCTGCATCAGTGAAAATATTTCTGCTGCTCCATAAGGAAAACCTGCACGACTATTCCGAGAAGAAAAAAAATCATGAACTTTTCTGAAATCGAATACAATAATCATTCAAGAATGCATTTATACCATCTTCCAATAACAACCTGTAAGCTTCCATAAGTGCATTATAAGCATATACATCAGGTTCAAGTCCAGCTTCTTGCATCTGCTCAAACATTTCTTCTGCTTTCTCACACAATCCCTCTCTCGCAAACGCATTCACTAGAGCAGTATATGTGCAAATATTAGGTTTGCACTTTCGGTTCAACATTTCATCAAACACTTTCAAGGCCATATAGGATTTCCCAGCCTGCATAACAAACTCAAATTTCAATACAATTAGCACAATCATGATCTAGAAAAATAACTGTTAAGAACTTACTTTGCCATATAAATTTATCAAAATTGTATAACTTTCAGTCGATAGCACGCAACCATCTCTCTTCATTCTCAGAAAAATCTCCTCCGCTTTCTCGAAGTTTCTCCCTTTCATTAATCCATTTATGTAAGCATTGTACACAACAGCACTTGAAGGATGACCATAGTTTCGCATTTCGGCGAAAACTGCTTCAGCATTTTGAAGCTTCCCACACATACAATACGCCTTTATGAGTAAGGCATAGGTGTCTTCATTAGGAATGCATCTAGCCTCATGAAGCTGCAAATATGTTGACTCCGCCTCTTTGTATAGAAGTTTTTCGCCAAAAGCATCTATCAGTAAATTATAGCATATCACATCTGGCTTGAATGAGCTTCTCAGCAATATCCATTTACATATCTGAAAGTGTAACAGATATTAACAACAGTTACAAATTAGTTACAAGTTAGTTACAAATTGTTTACCCCAAATGAAAGTTAGTTATTAGTTGCAGGTTAGTTACAAATTGTTACACCCAGCGAAAGTTAGTTATTAGTTGCAAGTTAGTTACAAATTAATTAGACGAGGTGAAAGTTAGTTATTAGTTGCAAGTTAGTTACAAATTTGTTATACTCTTAGTTTATATATATAAGTCTCACCGAAATGATCGAGTCCCATTGTTTTCTGATCCGAAGTTGAACAGACACTGTTAAAACATCATCCCATGCATCAAGAGAAGGTGGAAGCTTGTCTAATGAACTCCAAATTCTCTCGGTATCGGCTTCCTTTTGAAGATAATCCAACATCTGCAGTGCGGTTGGACTCAAAACTGGGAAAATTCCATCAACAAATCCAGAACCAAATTTCCATCCTCTTCCTCTCAAAGAACCACCTACAAAAAGAAAACATAACATAATTTTCAAACACAGACACGCGCACGCACGCAAAGACATGTTTAATGAACAATCTTGTTGTGTTTCAGCTAGGATAGCAGTAGTTACAGGTTTTCCTTGAAAGTTTCTTGTGATTGAAGTTCCGTAATTTGCCGTTTTTGTCAATGTAAACACTGTCTTTCTTGAACTTCTTCAAATACATGCCATTGGAGTCATTTGATTTCCGTTCGGATTCATTGATGCAACATCTTGGTTCTATAAATGTGTGGTTCAATGTGCGTAGAGAATTTAACCTGCAAACAACATCAGCAATTATTGAAGGATTAATGTAAATGTAACAAGTACAGAGTGTATAATGGAATGGAGTTTACATCATTCATGAAGCCAAGCCCTGGTGTGGATAATGGATTATGAATGAATGGAATGAGAGAGATGGTGTATTTCTTTTTTATATTTTTTAAAATATGATACAAATTAATATAAAGGACAAATGGAATAAGGACGAAATTATATCCATGAGGAAGCGTGCACAAAGGAAATAAGGTATACCATGATAACATGTTTACAGAAAAGTTATTGGTATTTTTTATTTTTGTTTTGAAAATTTATAAAATAGCTACTCTTAAACTTTTTTTTTAATGATTTTTGCTTTGGCAAACAATAACAAAAAAAAAAACATTTCCTTTTTTTTTTAGATTTACAAAAATCTTTAAATTATTAAATATTAAAATTATTTTTTATAATTGTTCAATTGGTGAAGGTTCAATTGGTTCATCCAATTTAATCTTTAATTGTTTCAACCGTTTAAATTTGTCGTCGAACCATTTATTAAATAAACTAATAATATAAAACTAAAATTAAAAGATATGTCACATACACATTGCAAACACACTACAACAATACCAATAATACATATTGATCTGAGGTGATCAGACTGAATCGTCGTAGCCTTCGCGTTGTGCAGATGATGATGCTTGTAGGAGAGGAGGGGGTGTACCTGCAAGGTACTCCAATGCCAAAGTAAGTATGGGCAAAAGAGAGTAAGCAAACACAAAGTGTTAAGGTGATTTTGATTATTGAATAATGATTAAACCTGACCCTCTCAAGTGAAAAGGTATTTATAGAAGTAACCCCCAGCGCGAGGCCAAGGTCTCCCATGTGGCCGAAATATATGGTCGACCAATGGGAGACTGCCAGGTGGAGGGTCAAGCGCGTGGCCATTTGACCTGGTCCAACCGCTTCCGTGAGATTTGGGGAGGAAGTTGGTCGCGTGAACTGTCAAGCGCGTGAGGGGGGCTTCCCCAACGGTCATATTGTGTCCAACGGCTAGTTGTGCCCAACGGCTAGTTTCTGGCTGCTGGGCTTTGCCAAGAGCTGGACTGGATTGGGCCTTACCCTTCTGTGGGCCAAGCGCCTGCCCAGTCCAGAACAGGAACCCCTCAAGTCTTTGCTCTGAAGAAGAGTGATGACGTGTGTAACACCCCAAATTTCGTAAGAATATTTATTTAATTTATTTAAATACTATATTCGTGAATTTTGGTGAATTTTGGTGATTCGGGTGGATGTCGGTGATTTTGTGAAGTTTTGGTTATTTAATTAAATAATAGTATATATTATGATATATAATGTATTATTATTTATTTTAAATAATATCAAAGGAATTGAGGGTAAGACGGACTTTTGATGAGGATTGGTGAGGGTATTATGGAGAAAGCCTAATTTTGAGGCCCAAGAGATAAATTAACCAAAAAGGAAGAATTGATGAGAATTAGGATTCATTTGTGGAGACCGTGAAAAGAAGGAGAGCTCTGAGGAAAAAGGGAAAGGCGAGGTTTTTCGTGAAGGTTTTCAAAGGCTCAAGAGAGAGAAAGCTTCGAATCGAAAAATCTAAGGTATGGGGAGTATTACCTTTCATTGTTTTCAATATAGGGAATTTGGTGTGTTTAAGGCTGATTTTGGGGTTTATGAGGGTTTATGGGTTTTGAGGTAAACTGATGATTTTAAGGGCATTTTTGTGAATCGATTAATAATGTTGAATTGAACCGGTAAAATAAACCTTGGGGCTGATTTCCCTGTTGATGTTGTGTCGGCTTTGTGGCGAAAGAGATTTAAGGAGTTTATGGGAAGCTTGAGAGTTTGTGAAGGTTTAGGGAAAATAAGGTTCCCGTAGTGTCATGAATCGACCTAATAGACGTAGGTTTTGTATCTTTGGTTTCCGTGATGTATTAGAACTGTTATAGGGATGTTTTTGGGTCAATTGGGACTGTAATCGCAGGTACCTTGGAGGTTTGGGACCTACTGATGCGTAGCAGCGATTTGCTGTAATCGCAGGTTTGCTAGGCGAACCGTTGCTTCGCTAGGCGAATGTTCGCTAAGCGAACAGCGCAGCGAATGCGCGATAACAGGAGTGTGAGTGCAGAGGTGATTCTGGAGAGGCTTTAGAGATTCGCTAGAAGTCTCGCCCAGCGAATGGCTTCGCTAGGCGAATGTGGGGGCGAGTATGACAGATGATGTTTCTGGTGTTTCGGGCAGGAATGGTGGGACTCGCTGTTAGCTTTGCTAAGCGAAGGTCCTAGCGAATGGGTTCGCCTAGCGAACCCTGGAGAGAACGTCTGCTGTTCGCGAAATATTGTCTATGTTGCTGTGTTGTTTTGATGTTGTGATGTTTGTGATGATTTACCATGATGTTATTGGTGAATATGAGATGATAATATCATGATGTTTGATTATTAATTGATGACATGAATTACCATGATGTATATTGATGATTATGATGTTGTTTGATTATTAATTGATAATATGAATTACTATGATGTAAATTGATGGTTAAATGATGATGTGGCTGACTATGGGTTAGGTGAATGATTAAGAAGTAATGATGTATGACTATTTGATGTGAATTTCCATGAGCTATACTGATGATTATAAGATGATGATTAATGATGTTTTGGTGACGTATTTGATGATATGACGAATATGTGAGTTTGATGAATGATGATGCACGTGATGACTTTTGTTGATGATGATGATTATGACGTTGTGCATCATGCATTCATAGCATTTAGACTTCGGTCTATCGATGATGTTAGGACTTCGGTCCAGTGACGATGTTAGGACTTCGGTCCAGTGGTGGCTTCAATCCCATTGTGTGGATTGAGATGTTTATGACGTGCTCCCTTGTGGAGGGTTGATGGCCTAGTATCCATCCTTTGTGACGATTGGTACCACATGCATGAGTCTTGTTGTGCATTGCATTTTATGTGGCATTGACGTGATTTAGTGCTATAATGATTCCTGATGTTTTCCTTTATGATGACCCTGATGATGTTGTGTATGATGATGACGCCATTATGCATATCTTGTTTTTATATTGATTATAATGAATTGTGATTACTCACCCTGCCTGTTTGAATGTTGCCTCCACGTGGGTAACGTGCAGGTGATCAGGTTTAGCTGAGGATGCCTTCGAGGACTTTTGGAGTTGTGCTTTACTTTCGGTCGATGTAGAGGGTCTTGCTCTGATAGTGTAACATTGGGTTGGGGTTTCTTTGAGTCGAACTATGTGGTTTCCTTATTTTTGTTGTCATTTGATGATATGGTTTTATTTTGATGTTTGTTGAAAACCTTTTAATTGAGAATTTTGAGTTCCGCTGCCATGTAAAGTCTCTTTGATGTATTTTGAGGAAAACCCTTTGTTTTACAGGGCAAGTGTATTATTTTGATTTAAATGAGAAATGTGCACCCTTTGAGGTGATTTTTGGGCTTTACTCTGATATTTGAGTTGTTTCTGCCGCAACATTATTTGGGGGTAGATAAGGGTGTTACAATGTGAGATAGCCTCGGGGACTGTTAGCTTTGAATAATAATGTTCGGGGACATGCTCTTCATCGGTTCTAATGTTGAGGTGGTCGACATTGGTTCCTAACCAGCCCGACAAGCCTTTCGTATGCGAGGACATGCTCGCAAAAATGGCGCTTTTATGTCGACCAGGTTTAGGAAGTGTGCCCGCCGAAGTGGCGTTTTTATGTCGACGAGCCCTGCCGAGGACACGAGTTTCGCGTATTATCGAGGAAGATGTGCTCGCGATATAGCAGAAGACTTGGTGAATGTAACGTCTAGCTTTGGGAATGTCAAGCAAAGATTCCCTTTCTGACACGTGGCGGTGCATTCAATTCCTGTCAGGCCTAGAGGCTTAGGCTAGATGGCCTTTGCGCTTCCCAAGCAAGGAAATGCTTATAAAAAGGGGGATGGAGGATTCATTTGAACACTTCACTTAAATTCTTCTCCCCAAAACCTCTTTGCTCTGCAACTTGTGCCCTCGCCGGAGTTTCTTCGCCACCGTCGATCTTCAAAGCCTAGTCCGTGATCTTCATCTTCTACCTTTGATTTCTCAAGTAAGTTATTCACCTTCTTCTGCAATTCCTATGGCGTTCTTTATTTCTGGAAATCTGCATGAATTTTCGGGTGATTCATGAATTTTTCGGTTGAATGCTCATGTGTTCTTCGATGAACACATGAATTTTTGGAAAATTTATGAAGACGTGAAGAACACGAAGAACATGGGATGAATGCCCATGAACATTGTGTAGGCTGATGTAGATCTTTCTAAATTCTGGTTAGGATTAGTTTTAGTTTTGTAGTCGGGCATTAGGCCTTTTCGACTTGAAACTTTGGCTTTCGCGCGACAAGCTTATTTTGTCGAGTAAGCTCCTTCTCGCGGAGTCTTCGTAGAGTCGCGGAGACTCGTCTCCGTTGTGGGGGGAAGTGAAGTCGTCGTATTCTATCATGGTCAATTAGGGCTCGAGGTTATCCTCGACTTATTCCTCGTCCTTTCACTTGATTAGTGGTGGAAGGATGGATTTGATCTTTGTCGTCGAATTCACTTTTTCTTCCTCTGCTTTTCATGTGAAATGGCTGACCAAGGCGAAAGGGTTGTACCCGATGTTGGGGCTGCGCACGAGGAGGCGGAGCAGCCCATAGACTATGCCAACGTCCAAGTAGCTGAGGGGGACCTCAAGTGGATCACCCAGCAACCCCTGTCGACGAGGTCGGCATTTACTAAAGAGGAAGCTCGGGAGTTTCCCTACCTTGAAGATCGGGCTGAGGGTGCGCCCGTGCATTGGAGAGCTATCTACCCAACAGAGAACGACCGAATATGTTCGGTGTATCCGGGGATGCGATTACCCATGTAGGAGTTTTCCTTTGTGAAGGCAAGGTATCGCCTACCCTTTACCGATTTTTTAGGAGGTCATCTTCTGCCATTTAGAGTTGTGCCCTGCCCAACTCTATCCGAACGCACTGGCGTTTATTCATGCTTTTGAGCTGGTCTGCCGTTACTTGAGGGTCGGGGCGACCGTGGATCTTTTCTTTTGCATTTTCCAAATCCAGCAGAGCACGGCGGACTCGAACAAAGTTGGGTGTCTTTCAAGCAGCAGAGCAGGCTCTTTTGGCCGTACTCAGAATTTGTCCGAAATTTCAAGGATAGGTTCTTGGTCGTGAAACCTGTCTCTGAAGCGGCTAAGAGGTCTATCTCTACGCTTGAGAATGGTCAGCAAGTTGAGAAGGATGTGTCCAAGTTCCCTTTGGAGTGGGTATATGCCCATTTCAGATATAGGACCGATCAGTTTCTCGTCAAGCACGAGCAGCTATGTGAAGGGGACAAGGAGTCTTATCGGGTTTTTCACGCTTACGTGGAGACTTTCAGCCCTGCCTTTGTGGTGGAGAGGGATGGCAAAGAGTTGCTCGGGGAGGATGGAGAGCCTGCTCGGGCGGCTCTTTATATTAACACCAGGGTCCTTCTTGAGTGCGAAACCGACGATGTTGCGTTTGAGCTCCTCGGTCTAGCTTGTTTCTTTTCCCGTGTTTTTAATTTTTGCCCAACGTACTAATCTCCTCTTTTATGTTTGAAGGGGAAATTACGGACATGAGGGAGCGTCTGATGAGGTCCGCGGCGGCCAAAAACCTGAAAAAGGTGCCCCCAGTGCCGAAGACTGGTGCTACCAAGCAGCAAGTAACATTGGAAAAGTTTGTGGGCGGCACAGGCTCCACCTCAGGGACCACTTCAAACCCTCCAACCCCGGACACGACCCATAAGAGGAAACGAGACAATGTTGGCTCTTCGCCGACTGATTGCTCGGTGTCATACCCCAAATTTGTCTTACTTGTGTAGATATTTCATCTGTACATCCATCCACTAATTCTTATTCAAAAAATTCAAAAAAATATGTTGTATTTAATTTCATCTCTCTTTTTATTTATTATCCATTTTTATTTTTATCTAGTTTTTAACCATTTTTATCATTCCATTAAATATCCAAAACCATTATCCATTATTATCCATTTTTCAAACAATTCACAAACTTTTCAGTTCATCATCACGTTCCAAAATTTTTCACACAAACAATAATCACATAGTCTTGGTCTAGGTCTAATAAGGTCAAATTTTGCAAGATGTCACACATCAGCAAATCCTAAGCCATTTTTCTCAACATGTGATATAAATTTTCGTATGCCAAAATCAATTTCACAATAGGACAGGAAAATTCAAAAGAATGCAGAAGATTTCAGGACAACAGAATTCCAAATTCATCAAATAAAACCAGACCATTTTGACCATTAAATGCAACAAGCTCACATGTTGAATATGTAGTTTTGTTTGCACATAGCCGACCAAATAATAGATACAAAACAGCAACGATACTGAGTAACAGGGACAGTTCATGCTTCAGTTTGCAGAATTCACAATAGGAAAAATTTCAAAATGCCAGATTATTATCAGAAAAAGCATTTAACATAAAAAATGGAAAGGGACAACAGTTTCAGAGCAGGGAACCAGTTTGACTAGCATAAGAAAAAGAAGAGAAACCCAAGGCAAAGCATCGTTCATTGAAAACATCAGTATCACAGAGTCAATATTCAGGAAAATAAAAAACCCATGATATCAGAAGTTAGAGAGGCGGGGAAAAACAAAAAAAAATTTGTTAACATTCGACCTCAAACTGTAACCCTCCCTAAACCTCTCTTCTCCTTCGACACACCCTCTCTTAAACCCACCTTCAACCAACAATAAAACAACCTCACTCAAATCCTACAAAGAAACCTTCTTTCAATCTCTCCCTAACAACCTTCCTCCTCAACGTCGTAAACACTCCCTCCGTTCACATTCCGCCACTGTGAACACCATCACCACCACACGAATCAAACCCAGCCACCCTTCCATCTTCAAATCCTTCACAAGCCAAACCCATTTCCTCCAAATCACTCACTAAACCACAATCGTGAACCAGAAAGAACAAAGATGAAGAGAGATTGAAACAAAATTGTGAGCAGAAACCAACATCACGTCGAATCGAACAGAAATCAGAGGGAGAAGAAGTAAGATTCAGAAGAGAAAACGAACGGAGGGAGATAGAGCAGTCCGAGAAATTTTTCGCGAACGAAAGGAGAGATGAGCGAGATTGAGAAACCATGAGAAGAGAAAGGATCATCGTGCTTGGCTGACTGCGTTTTTTTCTTGTTCTCTCCATGCGTTTTGTTTAAGTGAGAAACGACGTATTCTCCGCTAGGTTTCTTTTGGTTTCAAAGCCCAGTCGGGTCGACCCAATAACCATGACCTGTTCTTTTTTTCTTTTTATGGACTTCGCTTTTGGGCTCTATTTAGCCCGTGTCCATGGCCATTTCAGCCCCCCACGTTACTTCTTTTGTTTTCGGTTGATATTTTCTTTTTAGAATTTCATACTTTAGGACTTTATACCCTTTTTTTTATTTTTTATTTATTTTCAAGAACAATAAAATTTTCAAATTATTTCTTTACTTGTTTAATGATGGAGTGGTTGGGTTTTGACGTTAGAATTTTAATTTATCTATTTCGATTTTATTTTGGGCCAATGATATCAAAAACATCTTGATATTGGGTGATTCTTTAAAATCGGTACCAAATCTTGATATGTATGAGGCCTACCTATTTATTTATTTTTATTTCAATTTATTCACTATTTTTTATTCATTTTGTGGGTCGATGAAAACCAAATATTGATCGATTTATCGATTTATCGATTAAATCTCGATAAAGGTGAGACCATTACTCTTTGTATTCACCTTTTCGATTTTATTTCATTTTGTGGGTTGATGAAAACCAAATATTGATCGATTTATCGATTTCTCGATTAAATCTCGATAAAGGTGAGACCTTTACGCTTTGTATTCACCTTTTCGATTTTATTTCATTTTTATTTTATTTTGGGTCGATGAAAACCAAATATCGATCGATTTATCGATTTCTCGATTAAATCTCGATAAAGGTGAGACCTTTATGCTTTGTATTCATGTTTTCGATTTAATTTCTTATTTGTCACTTTGTATTCTTTTATTTTCACTTTTGGTCAATGAAATTCAAAAGTCGTCGATTATCGTTTCATCGATTAAATCCGATTAAGAGACCAACTTTATTTTTATGTCAATATTATCTCTTGTCTTTTTTACCTTGCTCATATTCATATTATTCATATTATTCATATCCATATTTATTTATCTAACCATTGTTTATTTGTTCATTTAATCGAAAATAATTAATAAATATCGAAACTCTAAAAACAAATGTGAATGGACTGTTGGTTATGATCATCCACTTGCTCGACGCTTGCTCAAGGATTAGTTTAGGACACCTTCGCACACACACGGCTTCCTCTTGGGCTACCTTACAACGAGACCCTTTATTTCAGTCATCCCCTGTATTTTACATGTACCCCTCTCCCATTCCGATGTACGCATTTAATATTATTTTGATTGTGGTTTGTTTACTAGGAGCACCCCTAGGGACTAGCATAGGCAACCCATTTTCTAAACAAAACCTCGATCCGTCGTCGAGACATTTTTCAAACAACCCATTTTCAAACTAACCCTCGATTCGTCGTCGAGCCATTTTCAAACAAGCCCATTTTCAACCAAACCCTCGATTCGTCGTCGAGCCGTTTTCAACTCAACCTCTAACCGAGTCATCTTCAAATCAAACTCTTTTCATACAATAAACCCTTGATCCAACGTCAAGCGAATTTTCATAATCAAACTTCGAAAACAACGAACAACTATCGTAATTCTTTTAAGGTGAAAATGGGGGTTCAAGTCTTTGATCTTCCTTCGATTGTTTGGGTGCGAGTTCTCTTACTCGTGTGTGAGCAATTAACGCCTCTTCTTTTAACAAATCAAATCCTTTTCAAAATAACCAAGCGCATACAATAAACCCTTGATCCCGCGTCAAGCAGATTTTCACAAATAAACCTTAAAACGACTAACAACTATCGAAACTCTTTCAAGGTGAAAAATGGGGGTTCAAGTCTTTGATCTTCCTTCGATTGTTTGGGTGCGAGTTCTCTTACTCGTGTGTGAGCAATTCACGCCTCTTTTAAAACACAACCACCTTAGATGAAAAAGAGAGAGAGCCAAATCTTTGACTCACTCTCCCGATTACTTGGGGCTCGAGGAATCTTTCTTAAGTTCAAGTAATCGTCATCTAAACCAACCCAACTCTCCCTTTTGTTTCGTGGGCGTACCAAGAACTACGACTGCTCTGATTCTTTATTCTTGTCTGAGTAAAGATACGTAGGCACAAGATTGCGATGATCTTGGCGAGCACACTTTTTCTTTTACCCCCCTTTGCGTCCATACTACCATCTTTTTCCGTCAAACCCTGTAGTCGAACTACGATTGCTCTGATTCCTCATTCTCGTCCGAATGAGCATACGTAGGCCCGAGGTCGCGATGATCTTGTCGAGCACCCTATCCTAAAACCACCCATTTCCCCTTAGTACCTTTTTCCTTTTATCTTTACCTTTCCGAATTTATTTTAGAGAAGAAATAGACAAACTTAGCTAACGAGTATCGCGATTCGAATTAAGAGGTTCCCGTTGAGTACAACGGACTTGAGGGGGTGTGCGTACCTTCCCCTCACGTAACCGACTCCTGAACCCAGAATGTGGTTGCGACGACCATGTTCTTATCTCCTCCTTAAAGGTTTTCTCGATATTTTCCTTTCCCTATTTTTGGGATAAATAAAGTTCGGTGGCGACTCTGTCGAACCGTTTATCGCGGCTTTCGCGCGAGGGTCGTGTCTTCGATCAAGCGATTTTTTCGAGGTACGACAGATGGCGACTCTGCTGGGGAACTATGATTGCTCCATGCAAGAGAGAGTCAAGCCTATCTTTATTCGAATCGCTAGCTCTTTAGTTTTATTTATCTGTCTTCTTCTTCTCGCCTTATATATTTATTTTCCTATTCCTTATTTGTGTTACCTTTTGTAACATTATTGGGTTGTTCTGATATTGGGAACTTTGTGAGATGGCTCTACACCCGAGTCTGAGGATAACCCTGGGATTAGGATGGTGGTTGTGTAGTGTAGGCTTGCGTGGTCCCTTCTGCGTGAGTTGAAGCGAAAACCCCGCTTGGAGTAGATTCCCTTGGAGATATTATTGTTGTGGTGAATCTTTGCCATGGCGGTAATATCTTCGAGGTGGGTCGTTGATCCCAAGGACCATTAACCCAATTTACCCATGGTGGTTGGTAGTGTTAATTCTATGTGAGTTAATGCGAACGCCCCAATCAGATGAGATCCCTCGAACGTATTACTTCCTGACAGTAATATTTTCGACCTCGATCTAGGATTCTGAGAACCCTATTTAGAACCCGTGTGTCGATGGTTGTGTAGTGGGCGCCTCCGAGGAATCTTTCTCGTGGGGAAGAAACGAAGACCTCACCTAGACGAGATTATTTCGAGGACATTATAGTCGGATGTCTCTTCGTCTTGGTTATAATGTTTTCGAAATATATCTATAACTCTAGGCACCTACCCTTTTTAGAAACCTACCTATGGGTTTTCTTGATCCTAGTTGTGGTTCTTGACACGTTTCTCCGGCCAACCGCATAACTGTTTGAAGTTGTTTGATTCTGCGATCCTGGATCTTGCATCTTGCATTGCATCTCATGTCATTGCATTGCATTGCATCTGTTACGCATCTTGCATTGCATTTTCAACCTCAGAATCTCACTTCAACTTCCTTCCTTCTCCAGTAAATCAAGCTGATTCCTCGACACCAGTACGCAACTCGAGCCAACATAAGAAGAACGATGGAGCAGATTCAGCAAGAGCAAGCTGCCTTCAGAGAAGAAATGGACTCTATGAAGGGAAAGATTGATCAGATTCTTAAAGCCATCATGATGGCCAGAAGAGAAGAAGAATTGCGTGAAGCCGCTGCTGCCAACACCACTGTGCCTGTGCAAGGGTCACCCTCAAGGCTCTCAATTCCTATTCATAACCCTGTCAATTATAGGATACCAATGAACTTTACGACTGCCGCTGAAGGAGCCATTTCTCAACCACATCCAACATCTGGAGTCGCTGTTGGTGCTATTCCGCAAGCCCAACCTGTTGTCACTCAGGTTCCTATTCCTCATGCCGAAGAAAATCTGGTGGATCAGTATGATGAGGTACAGAACTACCATTGATATCCCAATTGTCAATCCTACTGTTGCTCAGGATTCTGAAGCCATCAAAATGTGTCGCGATCTAGCTGAAAAACTTCGAGTCATGGAGGGACGCAACTCAAAATCTCTGAACGCTCTGGAAATGTGCTTGGTGCCAGATGTTGTCATTCCTCCCAAGTTCAAGGTACAGGAATTCCCGAAGTACAAAGGCCTCAATTGTCCCCACATGCATCTAAGGATGTACTGCCGCAAGATGGCTGCCCATGCCAAAGATGGAAAGTTGATGATCCATTGCTTCCAAGACAGCTTGTCTAGGGCATCTCTTGAGTGGTATATGCAGCTGTAGCATAGCAATGTGCGCACTTGGGATGATCTAGCTGATGCGTTTGTCAAGCAATACAAGTACAACACTGACCTTGCTCTGAATCGTACTCAACTTTAGAGTATGGCCCAAAAGGATAACGAATCTTTAAGGAGTACGTGCAACATTGGAGAAAGTTAGCTGCAAGAGTGCATCCACCTCTTCTCGACCGTGAACTAATTGACATCTTCATGGGTACTTTGCAAGGCCAATACTATGAGAAGTTGATTGGTAATGTTTCTGCCGGATTCTCTGATTTGGTAATTGCCGGTGAGAGAATTGAAGAAGGTCTGAAAAGTGGAAAGATCCAAGGAGGTTCTAGCAGTCAGTCTGCAGTCAAGAAGCCCTTCAATGGATTCAAAAAGAAAGTGGGCGAAATAAATATTGTCTCTGCTCAGAAAGGGCAAGCTCCACAAGCTCCCCCTCCAATGCCTTTTCAAATGCCATACTTCCAGTATCCGTATGTTGCTGCTGCGCAATATGTTCCGATGCCTTATCAGACAATTGTTCAAGCTGTTCACGCTTCGATGCCTCAACAACAGGCTCCTCAGCAACAATCCTACAATCGGAAAGGGTATCAGTATCCTCCCCAACATCAACAACAGAGAGCTGCTCAACAACGTCAACCTAATCAGCAGAGGACAAGGAGGTCAGATAGAGACTTTGATCGTCTACCGACATCTTATGCTCAGATTTTTGCTCAACTGATGGAGAAGAGGGCTGTTAATCCCAGAGACTTGGCTCCTCCAACTGTCATTCCTCCAGATTATGATGTTAATGCTCATTGCGAGTTTCATAAGGGTGCTCCAGGGCATACGATTGAGGACTGCAGAGCTTTCAAACACAAGGTTCAGGACATGATCGACTCAAAGTATCTCACGTTCAATGGGAGGGCTCCAAACGTCATCAAAAACCCTCTGCCGCCGCCAACTAGCGCCAGCATCAAGTCAAGTCAAGTTTATTCCCCGAAGAAGGCAGTCATGTTGCCATCCTATCATTTGCATTCTTGCTTTTTTGTCTTTATGTTTTTAAGTATTGTATGCTTTAAACATTATCATTTGTATTTGGTTTTCTTAATGTAATAATTATGCATGTTTTGAATCAGTTATGTCGTATTCACTCATTTTTTCCATTTACTGCAAAACACAGACACATTTATTTCCACTTCACTCTCTTTATCAACTGTCGCTTAGCAATGATTGGAGGGAGGATGATGAAAGCGAAATACCCACAATTGCAAAGTGTATGCTTTCGGATAAAATCTCGTCGATGATGTACAGGCATTGTTTCAACCCCCAAAACACTGGAGAAACAAGGAGTTAATCCCTAGCTAACCACTTCGAGCCAAGAAGTAGCAGTTTCCTTCGGATCTATAAACCCTTACACTCAACCTGGGGCAGGGTAGTGTTCAGTTAATCCTAACTACACACCGAAATCACAAAGCAAAATCCAAAAGACATGACGGTTGTTCATCAAATACCCATGACTTGGCAGTCACAATCATCCAACAAAAACAAAAAACAAAAAAATCAAAAGCCTGCTAAGTCGAGCACCTCAAAGGAGACTTAGGCAAAAATCAAGGCAATCCCGATGGACTCGACAAGCAAAATCAGTCCATGCAAAAGATGGGATCAAAAACAAAATCAAAAGAGGCCCTCGAATCCTCAACAAAAACAAAATAAGTTTCAGTGATCACCAAATCAAAATCAAAGGGCCACTGACATCCATCAAAAAAAAAATAAAGGTGACTGCCATTTCGAGCATACCTTGAGTCATCATTCTTACGCCGTCAACCCTTTTGGAATACAAACATGTGCAAAATTAACTGAACGTAGGGCTGGAAGTTCATCACAAAGAAAGGGTGGGTACAAATCACACTTTGAGCCTGATATCCTTTGTTTCATAAACCGTGAACCAGACCACGTTACAACCCTCGAAAGACCTAATTGAGGCGGGGTTTATTCTGAAAGCATACTATCGCAAGGTTGCGTAAACTGACTCCCCATATTTGCTAATCTCCAGCATTGGTGCCATTCTCCTTGCTATATCTTTCGCACCATTAAAATCAGCACACGTTTGGGCTAACGGTCCATTCGTCTCACTATCACGACACTCCAATAAACGACACTTTTTCAAAACTTGCATGAGCATTGCTTTAAGATTACCATTTGTGAATGTGCAATTTTAACCGCAAATCAGTGCTAGGCATCAAAGCAATTCCAACAAGGGGCAATCCAATAGAAACTTGAACTTTCAGCGGTGCCGACCCGAAGCAAGATTCCCTCAAACCCTCAATCTGGGGCAAATCCTTCAACAGCTCAATCAGGGGCAAATCATCTCAAAGCACAACCTCCAAAGATCAAATCCTTTCAGAACTAGTTAATCAGGGGCAGACCATTACCATGCTCAGACTGGGGCAAGACCCATCGCAGAAGGCATATCCTCTCTGTATCTGTTCAAGCTAACCTGACCCTCAAGTATAAGAGTTATGGTCTTCTCAGAAATGACTCATTATCAAGTGATCAAACTTGAGGCTTCAAGAGCATATTCGTCTGCTTCAGTCATGGAATCTTCAACAAACTGAGTGTCGAGGAAATCAAATCCCTCCCACCGCCCAAAAGTTCGATCCTCATTGGCAACTACCAAAAGTCCATCACGCTGGCACCTCCAAACATATCCAATCACCCGTTTGCAATCATACACATCATATGCATCGCATTCGACATCATAAGCATCATTAGTATCATATGCATATCCAAAAAACCAAATCATACTTCCCCAGCACTTGCATCTCCGCGCGTCAGCATTTGCATTGCACATCATTACAAAACCAAGCATTCATACATACGTAAGATCCAGGATCAATCTCAAGACTTCAAGGCAATCCTCAGCCCAGTCAGGGACACTTTCTTCAAGTCCATGGGCGTTCCCCATGAAGTCTTCAACCTTCTGTTGATAAAGTTGTGATCTCCAAGCAAGTCAGTGGACGTTCCTCATTGAGTTGTGTTTCTCAACCTTTTGTTGCTGAGGTCGTCATCCTCATCCCAACCAATAAACATTCCTCTGAGTCAGCGGGCGTTCCTCATTGAATCTTTTCTTCAGTCGAACTATGACTGCCCTGATTCTTTATTCTCGTCCGAGTAAAGATACGTAGGCACAAGATTGCGTAGATCTTGGCGGGTTACCTTCTCCATTTTTCACTGTCTCCCTTTCCTATTCGTGGGCTCTCCTCATTGATTTCTTTACTTCAACCTTTTGTTGATATCTCCAAATAAATCTCATCACATCCCCAGCAAACTTGACCTTTTGTCAATTGCCTTACTATCATCCTTTCGGTGATAGCCAAACCCAATCAACTTAACTCAACCTTCATCCTTTTGGTGTTGGTCCTCGCGAATAAGAAGTTTCTATCATCCTTTTGGTGGTAGTAGCTTGTTTTGATCCGTCATCCTTTTGGTGTCGCCGATCCATAAACCTTTGGTCTGTGTGTCATCTTTTTGGTGAGTGACATCCTCTGTGTGTGTGTGCCCTATTATCCTTTTGGTAATAGCAGGCTGTGTTGTGTGCCCTACTATCCTTTTGGTAGTAGCAGGCTATGTGTGTGTGCCCTACTATCTTTTTGGTAGTAGCAGGCTGTGTTGTGTGCCATACTATCCTTTTGGTAATAGCAGGTTGTGTGTGTGTGCCCTACTATCCTTTTGGTAGTAGCAGGTTGTGTGTGTGTGCCCTATTATCCTTTTGGTAATAGCAGGCTGTGTTGGGTGCCATACTATCCTTTTGGTAGTAGCAGGCTGTGTGTGTACCCTATTATCTCGCGGTAATAGCAGGCGTTGCGTGTGTGCCCTATTATCTCGTCGGTAATAGCAGGCGTTGACCTCATTTTCATCCTTTTGGTGGAAGGGTCTGTGTGTGTGTGCCCTATTATCTCGTCGGTAATAGCAGGCATTACGTGTGTGCCCTATTATATCTTCGGTAATAGCAGGCGTTGACCTCATTTCCATCCTTTTGGTGGAAGGGTCTGTGTGTGTGTGTGTGCCCTATTATCTCGTCGGTAATAGCAGGCTTTGACCTCATTTTCATCATTTTGGTGGAAGGGTATGTGTGTGTGTGTGCCCTATTATCTCGTCGGTAATAGCAGGCGTTGCGTGTGTGCCCTATTATCTCGTCGGTAATAGCAGGCTTGGACCTCATTTTCATCCTTTTGGTGGAAAGGTCTGTGTGTGTGTGCCCTATTATCTCGTCGGTAATAGCAGGCGTTGCGTGTGTGCCCTATTATCTAGTCGATAATAGCAGGCGTTGACCTCATTTTCATCCTTTTGGTGGAAGGGTCTTAGTGTGTGTGTTCACTATCATCCTTTTGGTGATAGGTCTTTCATCCTTTTGGTGTCAGATTTCTTGTATTTCAATTTCCCAATCACTTTTCCTTCTCTCGGACAAATTTGTGGTATTTTTATATCCAATTAACTTATACCATCGTAGAACGAACACCGTAGCAGTTCATTTTACTCGGTTTAAGCCAATTAGATAGGGGCATCTGTCATACCCCAAATTTGTCCTACTTGTGTAGATATTTCATCTGTACATCCATCCACTAATTCTTATTCAAAAAATTCAAAAAAATATGTTGTATTTAATTTCATCTCTCTTTTTATTTATTATCCATTTTTATTTTTATCTAGTTTTTAACCATTTTTATCATTCCATTAAATATCCAAAACCATTATCCATTATTATCCATTTTCCAAACAATTCACAAACTTTTCAGTTCATCATCACGTTCCAAAATTTTTCACACAAACAATAATCACATAGTCTTGGTCTAAGCCTAATAAGGTCAAATTTTGCAAGATGTCACACATCAACAAATCCTAAGCCATTTTTCTCAACATGTGATATAAATTTTCGTATGCCAAAATCAATTTCACAACAGGACAGGAAAATTCAAAAGAATGCAGAAGATTTCAGGACAACAGAATTCCAAATTCATCAAATAAAACCAGACCATTTTGACCATTAAATGCAACAAGCTCACATGCTGAATATGTAGTTTTGTTTGCACATAGTCGACCAAATAATAGATACAAAACAGCAACGATACAGAGTAACAGGAACAGTTCATGCTTCAGTTTGCAGAATTCACAATAGAAAAAATTTCAAAATGCCAGATTATTATCAGAAAAAGCATTTAACATAAAAAATGGAAAGGGACAACAGTTTCAGAGAAGGGAACCAGTTTGACTAGCATAAGAAAAAGAAGAGAAACCCAAGGCAAAGCATCATTCATTGAAAACATCAGTATCACAGAGTCAATATTCAGGAAAAAAAAACCCATGATATCAGAAGTTAGAGAGGCGGGGAAAAACCAAAAAAAATTCTGTTAACATTCGACCTCAAACTGTAACCCTCCCTAAACCTCTCTTCTCCTTCGACACACCCTCTCTTAAACCCACCTTCAACCAACAATAAAACAACCTCACTCAAAACCTACAAAGAAACCTTATTTCAATCTCTCCCTAACAACCTTCCTCCTCAACGTCGTAAACACTCCCTCCGTTCACATTCCGCCACTGTGAACACCATCACCACCACACGAATCAAACCCAGCCACCCTTCCATCTTCAAATCCTTCACAAGCCAAACCCATTTCCTCCAAATCACTCACTAAACCACAATCGTGAACCAGAAAGAACAAAGATGAAGAGAGATTGAAACAAAATTGTGAGCAGAAACCAACATCACGTCGAATCGAACAGAAATCAGAGGGAGAAGAAGTAAGATTCAGAAGAGAAAACGAATGGAGAGAGATAGAGCAGTCCAAGAAAGTTTTCGCGAACGAAAGGAGAGATGAGCGAGATTGAGAAACCATGAGAAGAGAAAGGTTCATCGTGCTTGGCTGACTGCGCTTTTTTCTTGTTCTCTCCATGCGTTTTGTTTAAGTGAGAAACGGCGGATTCTCCGCTAGGTTTCTTTTGGTTTCAAAGCCCAGCCGGGTCGACCCAATAACCATGACCTGTTCTTTTTTACTTTTTATGGACTTCGCTTTTGGGCTCTATTTAGCCCGTGTCCATGGCCATTTCAGCCTCCCACGTTACTTCTTTTGTTTTCGGTTGATATTTTCTTTTTAGAATTTCATACTTTAGGACTTTATACCCTTTTTTTTTTATTATTTTATTTATTTTCAAGAACAATAAAATTTTCAAATTATTTCTTTACTTGTTTAATGATGGAGTGGTTAGGTTTTGACGTTAGAATTTTAATTTATCTATTTCGATTTTATTTTGGGCCAATGATATCAAAAACATCTTGATATTGGGTGATTCTTTAAAATCGGTACCAAATCTTGATATGTATGAGGCCTACCTATTTATTTATTTTTATTTCAATTTATTCACTATTTTTTATTCATTTTGTGGGTCGATGAAAACCAAATATTGATCGATTTCTCGATTTCTCGATTAAATCTCGATAAAGGTGAGACCTTTACTCTTTGTATTCACCTTTTCGATTTTATTTCATTTTGTGGGTCGATGAAAACCAAATATTGATCGATTTCTCGATTTCTCGATTAAATCTCGATAAAGGTGAGACTTTTACTCTTTGTATTCACCTTTTCGATTTTATTTCATTTTTATTTTATTTTGGGTCGATGAAAACCAAATATCGATCGATTTATCGATTTCTCGATTAAATCTCGATAAAGGTGAGACATTTATGCTTTGTATTCATGTTTTCGATTTAATTTCTTATTTGTCACTTTGTATTCTTTTATTTTCACTTTTGGTCAATGAAAGTCAAAAGTCGTCGATTATCGTTTCATCGATTAAATCCGATTAAGACGAGACCAACTTTATTTTTATGTCAATATTATCTCTTGTCTTTTTTACCTTGCTCATATTCATATTATTCATATCCATATTTATTTATCTAACCATTGTTTATTTGTTCATTTAATCGAAAATAATTAATAAATATCGAAACTCTAAAAACAAATGTGAATGGACTGTTGGTTATGATCATCCACTTGCTCGACGCTTGCTCAAGGATTAGTTTACGACACCTTCGCACACACACGGCTTCCTCTTGGGCTACCTTACAACGAGACCCTTTATTTCAGTCATCCCCTGTATTTTACATGTACCCCTCTCCCATTCCGATGTACGCATTTAATATTATTTTGATTGTGGTTTGTTTACTAGGAGCACCCTAGGGACTAGCATAGGCAACCCATTTTCTAACCAAAACCTCGATTCGTCGTCGAGACATTTTTCAAACAACCCATTTTCAAACTAACCCTCGATTCGTCGTCGAGCCATTTTCAAACAAGCCCATTTTCAACCAAACCCTCGATTCGTCGTCGAGCCGTTTTCAACTCAACCTCTAACCGAGTCATCTTCAAATCAAACTCTTTTCATACAATAAACCCTTGATTCAACGTCAAGCGGATTTTCATAATCAAACTTCGAAAACAACTAACAACTATCGTAATTCTTTTAAGGTGAAAAATGGGGGTTCAAGTCTTTGATCTTCCTTCGATTGTTTGGGTGCGAGTTCTCTTACTCATGTGTGAGCAATTGACGCCTCTTTTTTTAACAAATCAAATCTTTTTCAAAATAACCAAGCGCATACAATAAACCCTTGATTCAACGTCAAGCGGATTTTCATAATCAAACTTCGAAAACAACTAACAACTATCGTAATTCTTTTAAGGTGAAAAACGGGGGTTCAAGTCTTTGATCTTCCTTCGATTGTTTGGGTGCGAGTTCTCTTACTCGTGTGTGAGCAATTGACGCCTCTTTTAAAACTCAACCACCTTAGATGAAAAAGAGAGAGAGCCAAATATTTGACTCACTCTCCCGATTACTTGGGGCCCGAGGAATCTTTCTTAAGTTCAAGTAATCGTCATCTAAACCAACCCAACTCTCCCTTTTGTTTCGTGGGCGTACCACGAACTACGACTGCTCTGATTCTTTATTCTCGTCCGAGTAAAGATACGTAGGCATAAGATTGCGATGATCTTGGCGAGCACACTTTTTCTTTTTCCCCCGTTTGCGTCTACACTACCATCTTTTTCCGTCAAACCCCGTAGTCGAACTACGATTGCTTTGATTCCTCATTCTCGTCCGAATGAGCATACGTAGGCCCGAGGTCGCGATGATCTTGCCGAGCACCCTATCCTAAAACCACCCATTTCCCCTTAGTACCTTTTTCCTTTTATCTTTACCATTCCGCATTTATTTTAGAGAAGAAAATAGACAAACTTAGCAAACGAGTATCGCGATTTGAATTAAGAGGTTCCCGTTGAGTACAACGGACGTGAGGGGGTGCGCGTACCTTCCCCTCACGTAACCGACTCCCGAACCCAGAATGTGGTTGCAACGACCATGTTCTTATCTCCTCCTTAAAGGTTTTCTCGATATATTCCTTTCCCTATTTTTGGGATAAATAAAGTTCGGTGGCAACTATGTCGAACCGTTTGTCGCGCCTTTCGTGCGAGGGTCGTGTCTTCGATCAAACGATTTTTTCGAGGTGCGACACTCGGGCGCTTTCGTCTGGGGGAGATTTGTATTGCCTCCGTGCTACCTCCAAGGGAAAATTTTTGACAGGGATAGCTCTGTCGCTGTTCCTGAACTTTACGCTTCGGCCATCCTGTCCGCCGACCCTCAAGTGCGGAGGAAGCTTCTCTATCAGGACGCGGCGACTATGATCAGAGTGCTGGAGGCGGCGTTGGCCCTTGGGGACGCGGAGATAGTTCTGCTTGCTGTCCTTAAGAAGGCAAAAGCTAAGATCACCGACCTAGAGCTAGAGAATGCAGAGATTTACAACGATTTGGAAGAAGCTTCAAGGCAACCTGAAGGCCAAGATTGAACTTGAGAAAGAAGTGACCCAGATGAAGGGGGAGGTGACCAAAGTGAATGACGAGAATGCCTGTCTGAAGGCGAGGATAGCCGAGCTGGAGGGATCGTTGGCGGTTGGTCAGGATGAGACCGACGACGAGAAGGCTCTGAAGACGCGGAGGGACCTGATCGAGAGGATTCGTCTCCTTGAGCAGGATAATCTGGAGGCAGCTGAGTTTGGTTTCAACGCTGCCTTGAAGTAGTTGAAAGCCCTCAACTCCGACGTCCAGCTACTGACAGAGGGGGTGGGTGTTCTTAATGTGGTTGTCAACAGCGAGGTGGTTCCCCCAGAGGTTCCTGATGATGCAGCCTAGTTTTTTTTTTGAATTTGTACTTTGTATTTTGTAGGCCTGCGTGCCTTTTGATTTGTAACCTTTTGTCGGGCACAACCTTTTTCTTGTAATATTGACTTATTCTGGCCTGGTGGCCAAAATTATATAAATAGTTTGCGTTTAGCATTATGTTCGTTGCATTTATTTGTGTATGCTTTTAACGTTTGAATGCTAAGTACAGACGTTTTGCTCGACTTGTGTTTGTCATGCTAGACAGTTTGGGAGACTTGTCGAGGAGGCGAAGTAGTTTCGCCAGTGATGGAACTAGGATCTCAGTTGAGGTACTACTCACATAGACTTAGACTGTTACCATCGCGAGCTGGGTGTCTTGCCTTGCTGGTACGGCAATGGCGGAGCTCGATTGAGGTATCCCCGTTGTACGCAGAGTTTGCTAGTCCCATAAGCAGAAATTGGCCGACGTTGTAAGGTGATAGATCGTGCTTGCATCGGGGCACGGTCCTGTGGCCGAGCCGTCTTCCCGTCGGGGGTGATTTCGTCGGCAGTTGGTCCGACCTAGTGGCTGGATCTAACTGTAATATTGTTTGAGCTTTTCAACGTTCCATGGTCGAGCAAATGGTTCTCCGTCCAGGGTTTCTAGGTAGTAGGCTCCAGTGCCTGTTTTTGACTTGACCCTGTAAGGTCCTTCCCAGTTTGCGGCCAGCTTGCCCTCGCGCGAATCCTTTTGGTTTCTGCGTATGACCAAGCTGCCAATGGGGAAGTCGCGCTTTATGACCTTAGCGTCGTGGCACAAGGTTATTTTTTGTTTTAGTGAGGCCTCTCGGAGAGTTTCCCCTGATTGTATTTCTTCGACCAGGTCGAGCTCTTCTCTTAAAGCCTAATTATTCATCCTCTCGTCAAGAGGAGCTTCCGTTCATCTGGAAGGCTCCCTAATCTCCACCAGTATCACCGCCTCGTTTTTGTAAGCTAGTCGAAAAGGGGTTTCTCCGGTGGTGGAGTGTGGGGTTGTTTTGTAGGCCCAGAGCACGCTATATAACTCCTCGACCCACCTCTTCTTGGCTTCGCCTAGCCTTTGTTTTAGACCCTGAAGGATTACCCTGTTCACAGCCTCTGTTTGCCCGTTAGTCTGGGGATGCTCGACGGAAGTGAAGTGTTGCTTCGTGCCTAGTTTGGCAATGAAGTCTTGGAACTTCCCGTCCGTGAACTGGGTTCCATTGTCGGTCACAAGGGCCTGGGGTACTATGAATCATGCGAGGATGTTCCTTTTGTAGAAACGAATTATGTTGAAGGTTGTGATCTTGGCGTAAGCTTCGGCTTCGATCTAATTTGTAAAGTAATCGGCGGCCATAATTAGAAATTTGTTTTGATAAGACCCCGTTATGAAGGGGCCGAGTATGTCCATCCCCCCACCAGGCGAAGGGCCAAGGTGAGGACAAAGTCTTTAACTCATTAGGGGCGCGAAGTGCATGTCCCTTGGCGCTGGCATCGGTCACATTTTTGGAAATGCTCCTTAGCGTCGTGCTGCATGGTCGGCCAATAGTATCCTGCCCGCGGGGCCTTTCGTGTCAATGATCTCCCTCCCAAGTGTTGCGCGTTGATGCCCTCATGAATTTTCTGGAGAATTTTGGGGACCTTGTCCTCCTCAATGCATTTCAGGATGGGGATGGAGAATCCCCGTCGATAGAGTTTGTCTTCGAACAGCACGTACGAGCAGGCTCTTCGTTTAGTCACGATGGCCTCCTTGCTGTCCTCAGGAAATTCCCCTGTGGTGAGGTAACTATACACTGGGGTCATCCAGCAACTGCTATCCCCAATGGCGTTAATGTCGAGCAGCTCTGATGGCTTCTCAATACTTGGTTGAGCGAGTATCTCTTATACGACAGATTTATTACCACTTTTATTTCTGGTGATAGCCAGTTTCTACAAGACATCTACCAGCGTGTTTTGTTCACGAGGGATGTGCTGGACTTCCCACGCGTCGAACTTTGTAATTCTTTCCATCACCAACATCAGATACTCGACCAGTTGATCATTTTTTGCCTGATACTCTCCTCGTACTTGAGATGCTACGAGCTGGGAATCGGTGAAGATCTTTAGCTCTTTGGCGCCCAAGTTTTCGGCCAGCCGTAATCTTGCGAGGAAAGCTTCGTACCCGGCTTGGTTGTTGGACGTAGGGAAGGACATGACTAATGATACCTCAATCAGGATTCCTTCCTTGTTTTCGAGGATGATACCAGCGCCACTGCCTAAGGAGCTGGACGCTCCGTCCACGAAGATGGTCCACTTGTGTGCCCTGTTGGGCGGGGATGCTGGAGTAGGAGTGTCAAAACGGGCCGCTCGCCCCGCCCCGCCTAAACCCCACCAAAAAAAGAGCGGGGCGGGCATGCCCTCCAAATTGAAATGGGAATGAAAATCAAGCTCAGTTGTGAAAATAGCTATTATGTTGAATGGAAATTGGTTAGAGTTGTTGCAACTGTTAGTGCAATGGTTAATATTTTGTTAATGTTAGTTGCTTCTTGATTTCAATTATGCTTAAATGAAATTAGAGTAAACTTGTTGGTATGTTGATGTGGACTGTTATGTTTGTGTTGTAGTGAGATTGAAGTTAATAAAGGAGGGTGGCACCTGCCACTAAGAAACCATGGCCTGCCACATAAAAGAGGGTGGCGTCTGCCACCAAGAAACCATGTCTCCTGCCACATCAAGGAGGGTGGCACCTGCCACCAAGAAACCGTGGCGCCTGCCACGAGAGTAGCGCCTGCCACAAAGAGGGTGGCACCTACCACGAACGAAACGGGCTGGCGGGCCAAAAATCCGAACCTAGCCCGCCATTTTTTTGGCGGGTGGCGGGCCAGCCCGGCGGTCCCCGACCCGTTTTGCCACCCCTACACTGGAGACGTCATTTCAGCCACGAAATCGGCCAGGACTTGTGCCTTGAGGGCTTTCCTGCCCTCGTAGTGGATGTCAAATTCTGACAGCTCCAAAGACCACTTTAGCATTCTGCCGACCATGTCTGGTCGACAAAGCAGTTGTCTTATGGACTGGTCCATACGTACTACTATGGTGTGGGCCAAGAAGTAATGCCTGAGCCTTCTCCCGGCGTTGACGAGGGCTAGAGCGTCATTTTCTATATGCGCATCTGATTTCTAACCCTTGTAAGGCCTTGCTCGTGAAGTAAATGGGTTTTTGCCCATTCGTTGTCTCACGAATGAGTGCGGTGCTAATAGCTTCGCTGGTGACGAAGAGGTACAGGTACAATGTCTCCCCGCACTCTGGTTGTGAAATCACGGGGGGTTCGAACAAGGCTCGTTTGAGGTGGGTCAGAGCCTGCTCGCATTCCTCAGTCCACTCGAACGTGGCCTCCTTTCTGAGGAGTTTAAAGAAGGGCAGAGCGTGCTGGGCAGACTTGGCCACGAAGCGAGAAAGTGAAGTGAGCATCCCGTTGAGGGACTATATGGACTTCTTCGACCTGGGTGTGAAAAATTCAGCAAACGTCCGACATTTGTCGGGGTTAGCCTCTATCCCCCTCTCGGTGAGGTAGAAGCCGAGGAATTTCCCTACCCGCACGCCGAAGATGCATTTCTCTGGGTTAAAATGCATTTTGCACTTTCTTACCTGGTTGAAAACCTTTTGCAAGTGGGTTGTGTGATCGGATTCCTTGTGGGACTTCACGATCATGTCGTCCATGTAAACTTCGAGCATGTCTTCGATTTCTTATTGGAAGACTTTGTTCATCGGTGTCGTTGTCTGGCGACTTCTAAATCTGGTTCCTCCGATCTTGAGCGTCTCCGAACGGGAGAAAGACTCCTGGATCTGTCTCGCTTACGCTTCTGAGGAGGATACTGCGGGCGTGGAGAAGGGCTGTCAGGCTTCTGCGAGGGACGCTGCTCCTGGAGAGCGTGCTCGAGCATGTTAATATTTTTACCCTGTTGGAAGATCAAGAAATTGGACCTGTTGAGGGAGGCGATGAGGGCAACAGTGTCGGGGTCATCGTTTTGAGGTAGCGGGATAGGCTTAAAAACGTGACCAGCGGCCTGCGCACGAGGCTTAACGTCGTCAGAGAGCGGGGATGCAATCTTCCCGTCACGGTGATCATTCTCCGTGGCAACTGCTCCAAGGATGAGATGGACGGCATTGTCTTGCACAACGGCGACAGCGGGATCTTAATAGGCATCGTCATGTCTGATGGAAGCCATGGTGATCAAGTGAGTTTTGGAAAGAAAGCTTTGGTCTTTTGGGTGAAAAGATGGAATCTTGGTTCAAAAAGACGGGGAAGCAACTGTCCTCACAGTTGGCGCCACTGATCTGAGGTGATCAGACTAGATCGCGTGGCCTTCGCGTTGGGCAGATAATAATGCTTGTAGGAGAGGAGGGGGTGTACCTGCAAGGTACTCCGATGCCAAAGTAAGTATTTGGGCAAAAGAGAGTAAGCAAGCACAAAGTGTTAAGGTGATTTGGAGTATTAAATTGTGATCAAACCTGACCCTCTCAAGTGAGAAGGTATTTATAGAAGTAACCCCCAGCGCGGGGCCAAGGTCTCCCACGTGGCCAAAATATCTGGTCGACCAATGGGAGACTGCCAGGTGGAGGGTCAAGCATGTGACACTTTGACCTGGTCCAACTGCTTCCGTGAGATTCAGGGAGGCAGTTGGTCGCGTGAATTGTCAAGCGCGTGAGAAGGCGTCCCCAACGGTCATATTGTGCCCAATAGCTAGTTTCTGCCCAACGGCTAGTTTCTGGCTACTGGGCTTTGCCAAGAGCTGGACTGGATTGGGCCTTGCCCTTCTGTGGGCCAAGCGTCTGCCCAGTCCAGAACACATATAATAAAATAACATAGCTGTACACTAAATTTCAACATTCATTTAAGAAAAGCTTAAACAAATTAAAGAATTAAAATAAAATAAGTTAAACTAATTCAAATCAAAATTAAAATAAAAGAACATAATAACTAAAATAAAATTTAAATAATTAAAAATACATAAATTAAATAATATAGAATTACAAAAATAAATAATACATCATATTTAATTGAACAACAATAAGCAAATTTGAGTTGAACGATTTTTTGTAATTGAGAGATGTTTTAAGTTTTTATATTGACATGTTAAAAAATTTCAAAAAAAAAAAGATTGAGTTTGATGCATTTTTTTGAACCTGACAGTTTTACAAAACCAACTCTGATTCTTTGATTCGAACGATTTTGAACGTTTCAATCTGGTGTTACTCCGATTTTGACCAACTAACGATTTTAAAAAGTTAACTAGGTCAGATTCAACTCTAGTTCTCGGTCCAACCAGTCAGTTTGGTTCGATTTTTAAAATATTATTTTGATTCTGCCTTACTAGCTGAATGCCTAACAAGGACTGCGAGGCAGGTAGGTAATAATTTTTACAGTATATTGGTTCTCCCCCATCCACAAAATATATGACGTGAGGCCCGAGGTAGATGCATGTTTATCTTGGCAGTCACAAGGGGGTTGGCAGATGAGCGAAATGAGTGTCTCGAAACATGTGTCATATTTAAACGATTTTTGTTGTTTTTGCAAAAGATATAAGTTTTTTTTAACTAAGAAGTTTAGAAAGACAAAGATAAATTTGTATGTTTTCTAATTCTATAAATTTAGATGATCTTTAGTTGTAATGTAAGGGTTGAAAAACACTTTCAAAGAATTTAGTGACTTATGTATTGAAAATATGAGAGATTAGATCTCGAATGGTGGAAATTATGAAGTGATTTTCTGTAGTTATTGAACTACTTTCTTATAACTCATTTATAATCACTTGTTGAGACCCATGATTGATTTTGTATTAAAGACTTGCTCTCTCTTCCAGAGTAGACCATTTTTTTATCAAACTAGACAAACCAATATTTGTGTGTATATTCTCTACTTTGTTCTTGTTAGTTTGTGAGTTTTGTACTAGTCAAAAATACAATGTGTGTGTTCCTCCTGCAAGGGCAGAGGGACTTAGAGACCTTGGTAGGTTTATAATGTTGTATCGTGGTTAGGACTTGCCCACGACAGTGAGAAACTCTGTACGGTAGTGTTTTATGGTAGTTTTAGGAGTCCTACTCATGTGAGGTGAGAGGCTCTGTAGATGAATAGTGGTGTTAGGTGTAAATGTATATGAGGGTGTGGTCAATATGAGTTATGATCCTTTTCCCTCCTCTAAAGGAGGTGTATTTATATAGGCCTTTAAAGGCTATGGTTCTCTTAGGAAAGGTCACTGCCCACTCATTCAATGGTGGACCGTTTAATTCCTATTTCCAATGATATTATGGGTTAGTTAGTGACTCTGGCTTCTCTCTGCCCTAAAAACGTCAATTCTCATGGTACCCATGACTAGGTGATAGAAAGACTTTGGAGGCGAGGCGATACCTCCCCTTTGAGCGACATATTATCGCCCCTCCTTGGGCGACCTATAACCATCTCCCTAATAGGGGTCCTTTTACGAATATAACACTACATAGTCTCTCAAGCACGAGACCTTTTGACAGAAGACAAAGTATTTCTCAGATCGAGACTTAGGGGAGTATCTCGATGACCTGGATTTCTCAAGGATATATTTCCATAGGTAAAGTTTTGGTTGTTCCTTTTGGATTGGTTGCATTATGCAAAACAATAATGTTTATTCAAGTTATTTCAGTGAAGAAGGACACACGTGAGAACAAATGTCACAGCATGTGTGCAACATTTGTTTCTTGTCTGCGGGATAAAGTTGTTGTTGTATGCACACATTTTCCAACTGTCTATAACACGTTTCAATTACTTGTGTAACAAAGGTTGTTGCTATCTTTATACAATCTCATTTATTGGAGATATTTTTGAGAAACAAATCTCAATTAAAAGTCCATAATATCTATACGAGATCAGTGCCTAAATCCAAAGAGAGAAAAAAAACCCAACTATTGATTGCTATATATAAGACTCATTCCATGCCTTGAAGATGACAAGCTTTAGTGATAATTTTTGTTTTACGTTGAGTCTTTTGTTTATGTTAATTGTACACAATGATATTGCTTCATTTACAAGGCATAGTAGTTGGTTTATTTAGTTGAGTTGTAATTCAACATTCATCATTGTGTTTATTGTGAGTGCAATTTTCTATTAGATGTATTTTGAATGATGTCAAAACTAGGATAGTTTTGCGTTAATGTATATTGGACGATATCCTCTGATTCTATATGTGCATCTTAGCATTAGGAAGCATTAAATTGGTATGGAAAAGGTTCATACATCATAAGTGCATTGAAAATAAAGTTTTTGTGAAAACACTACTACATAAGTCGACATATACGTGTTCAAGTCGACCTATAGAAGCTTTTGATTCAGCATAGGTTGACACCCATGCCTTAATAATAAAGCATGTAGCCACTATTTATGTGTTGACCAACATAGGTCGATACAAGGTCGACACAAGACCTTTATAGGTCGACCTAAGACCTTCACAGGTCAACACATTTTCTTTGATAGGTCGACCTATAACTTTCATAGGTCGACACATTTAATGCTTTCTTTCAAAATTTCATATTTTCCTCCATTCATTTGTATTCTTTTTGCTTCCAAACTTGCATACTTATAAGTACTTGAAACGTGCATCATATATAGTAAGGTTCTAGAGTAAAACCTACATGAAACCAGGAATTCAAAGCATACTCATCATCTCCAGCCTTTATTCTATACATACACACAATCAAACTATGCATAATCATTTTTTGATTGGGTGACCATCTAGATTAGGGTTGATAACGTCTAATTAGGTTGTTGTACCGAGAATATTGGGTTGAGTTCTTTAACTATTTCAAATAAGAAAACCGAGTTGGGGTTTTCCTTCAAGATCATTGAGGATTTGAAGGTTTTAGACAAGATTACGCAATTCAGATCTGATCGAGTGAAAGCCTTGGGACAAGGGGTGCCTTTCTAGAGAGTAGCTGAGACGCTGGATCGTGTTGGTAAATCTTGGGTTTAATAAGTGTGTGCTTAAAATTAATTCGACTGTGTGAAAGCCATGGGACAAGTGGTGTCTTACAATGAAGTAGCAAGAATTAGTGAATTGAATCGACATTGTTGGTTACTTGATCATGCACTTGGGATTAATTCAACAGGGTGAGAGCCTTGAGCGAGGGGTGTCTTGCAAGGAAGTAGCAACAATAGGTGAATTGAAGCGGCATGGTTGATTACCTGATCAAGATTTATCAAAGGTTTTGGAGGTGGAATAAACCACGGGGTTTGTAGGGTTAGAGTTATTCATCTCTTGTATATACATTTTTTGCAAAGTACTGTTAATTGCATGTATCTCAACTCAAATTCGAATTAAGGGCAAACGTACCCATAATGAGGCCGATTAGGGAACTGCCTAAACAAATCCTTCTCTCTC
Organism: Lathyrus tuberosus; assembly: GCA_022829125.1. NCBI lineage: Eukaryota > Viridiplantae > Streptophyta > Magnoliopsida > Fabales > Fabaceae > Lathyrus > Lathyrus tuberosus. The sequence continues at coordinate 6,068,557 of JALAZF010000042.1, read as the reverse complement.
TCTCTCTCTCTCTCTCTCTCTCTCTCATTTTGATTTGAAAATTATTGAATTCATTGCGCGTTTGATTAATTAATTTGGGAATTATTTTTTATAACATTTTTGAATTAATTTTTGTTGATATAATCATAATCTGTTTGATTGTGATTGGTTTTAAGATCAACAAAATAAAGCGAATTTTGAAACGATATTGATGGCATACTAAGTGTTCGATAAATTGCTTTATTATGTTTTTTTGTGTTTTGATCATTGGGAATAAGCTATACATATAGCTTATCATTCAATTATTATTGATTGATTATTGTTGGAAAATTTGTTGTCTTTTTCATATGTTTGTGTACCTTTACGCATATCCTAGCTTTTCGATAGAGGTTCGGTTAGACGATTCAATTCGGGTTATTTCCGTTGTGCCATAAAACTTTTGAAAACATTTTTTCCAAAAATTTGATTTTAAATTTATGATCTATTCACCCCCTCTAGATTGAAGCCTATCGTCTAACAAGTGGTATCATGAGCTCCGATTAATTTCGTGCTTAAGATTTACTTTTTAGAAGAATGGCTACCGAACATAAGAGAATGTATAATATGGCATCAATTTTCACCGGCGATAATTATGACTATTGGAAAGCTTGTATGTGTACTCGTATCAACTCCGTTGACAATGGTATATGGGACGCCATAAAAAAGGGTCGGAATGAAATTACCGTAACTAATGCTGAGTGTGTTACCGCACCTGAACCGGAAGCACAATGGAATGAAAGGATTGGAAATTGTGGTCACATGATTGGAAAGCGGAAAATATTCTCACATCCACTTTAGGTGTTAATGAGTATTATCGCGTTTCTCATTGTGAGACCATCAAGGCTACGTAGGACGCATTAGTAGTTGCCCATGAGGGTACTAATGATGTAAAATAAGTTAGGATCAACATATTAAATCAAGAGTTTGAGCTATTTTATATGGAGCATGGTGAAACCATTGCGGACATGCAAAAACGATTCATACATCTTATCAGTCGATTAAATGCGCTAGGTAAGCCTATTTCCAATGAGATTGCTAATAACAAAGTGTTGAGATGTTAAAATAGGAAATGGCAACCCAAGGTCAACGCTATCAAAGAGGCAAATGATCTTAAAGTACTTGATCTCACGAAATTGTTTGGCAAATTGGGAAAGCATGAACAAGAACTCTTTTGCTTGAAAAAACATGAAAAATAGTATGAAAAGAAAGTTAATAAGGACAAAGGAAAAGACAAGGAAGTATAGAAAAAATCTATTGCTTTAAAGACTTCAAGCTCAAAGTCTTTACATAATGAGCAAAGTGATTATGAAACTAAAAATGACAAAGATTCTGATGAAGAAGATATGTGACTGTTTATCAAAAAGTATAATAGATACATGAGGAAATATGGAAATAAACACTCCAACAAGAACCATGGTAAATCTAGAAGGCTATCTAACTCATCCAAAGAATATGAGAATAAGAAGGGTAAGTCTAGAATTGCATGCTACAAATATGGCAAACCCGGACATTATAAGTCGGAGTGTCCTACAATCAAGAAAGACAAAGAAAAAGGCCATGATAAAAGATCTAACAAGTCTAGAAGAGCTTACGCCGCTTGGGAGAGCGAAAGTGATTCTTCAAGTGATGATAACTTAAATTCAAGTGTTTAATCGACTCAGATTTGCATCATGGCTAATAGAAAAAAGAAGAAAAATGTAAGACATTCTAAGCTTGAATCAATTAATGATTTATCTTATTATCAATTACAAAAAGCCTTTGTAGATCTTCATAGAGAGACCTTAAGAGCTTTTAACAAGTTAGCTTCACATGAAAAAGTCTTATTAAACTTAGAAGCGAAAGTGTTAGAATTCGAAAAGAAGTTGGAAGCTATTAAGAGATCTATGATAGATATTCAAAGTGACAATAATGAGGATGTAAAACCTTCAAGGTTTGATTGTGAACATTGTCACAATTGGCAAGAAAAAGTAAATACTCTTCAATTCAAATTGGATAAAGCCTTGCAACCTAAGATTGCATTTGCTATTAATCCTTCAAAGTTCGAAAAGTCTTTGAATCATTTTAATAAAAAGCATAAATATGTGCATAAGGACTCAAATAGCAAGGGCATATTTCATCGCAACTTATCTTGTCATTATTGTTGCAAAAAGGGTCATACTATTGAAAAGTTCAAATTTAGGAGACATTGTGTCCTTAAACGAGTTGTTCAATGGTTTCCCGAAAGCAACCTTGTTTTCACTCACCCCAAGGACCCAATGAAGATTGGGTACCTAACACTTGTTGTTGATTTTACAGGATAAATGTCTTGGGTCTATGAAGAGAGTATGGGATCTAGTTTGTGGATGCTCAAGACATATGACATGTTACATCTCCCTATTTTAGTGACTTTGTGACAAGGAAGAAGGATTGTGTAACCAAACGAAATCAACATCTAGTGTTCTTTAAATGGTAAAAGCATGTTGGTTACAGTTAATGTTTTTATTCGAGAAATTTCTGGATAGGTGTTTCCTTTCATAGTATAGGTATATCTTCATACGACATTCTCAAAGAAACTGAAAAAGGAATTGATCATCCTAAAGCGGTGAAACATGAGAAAAAAGAAGATAACAATTGTGAAAAAGGGAAGGTTGAAAGTTCAACTACAGTGGAAAATCTTCTTTTGACTTTGAGAATCTCCAATGATCACCAAATTAATAATCTTCTTGGATACATTATTAATCACACTTTCAAGTACTTTGACACAAAGAAAATTGGTAAGATCATTATTGTTAAAAGAGCTTGTGGATTTTTTTGCGTTTATTCCAACTTTCGTTTGAGGGTTCTTTGTGAAATGCGTGTGCGTCCTCCGTCATTTGTACGGTGAGGTAATATTTTTTCAACTTTAGCTTTGTATGGAAGTTCTTTCTTTTACATGGTTATTTTTAAATGCTTATGCTTCTTCTAGATTAAGTTTATGTTGATGATATTATTTTTGGATCCACTAACATGCAACTTATAAAGGAGTTTTCCAAGCTTAAGCAGGGTGAGTTTGAGATGAGTCTTATGGGGGAATTAAATTTCTTCCTTGATCTTCAAATCAAACAACTCAATGAAGGTACATTTGTGTGTCAAACCAAATATTGCAAAGACATGCTAAAGAGATTTGACATGGAAGATGCAAAATCCATTGACACTCCTATGGCCACAAATGAAAACTTGAAAAAAAAAATGAAAATAGTAAGGATGTAGATGTGAAGAAATATAGAGGTATGATTGGTTCTCTTCTATATCTTACTATAACTATGCCGAATATTATGGTTAGCGTGTGTATGTGCGCTCGTTATCAATCGACTCCTAAAGAATCTCACTTAAAAGTCGTAAAATGTATTCTTAGGTATCTTCATGGTACTTATAGATATGGGCTTTGGTATTCTAAGGGAAGCGATTGCAATTTTGTTGGTTATACCGATTCCGATTTTGCCGATTGCAAATCGGATAGGAAGAGTACTAGTCGAACTTACCACATATGTTTTCAAATGCCTTAGTAAGTTGGCATAGCAAGAAACAAGTTTCCGTTGTTTTGTCAACCACCAAGGCAGAATACGTTGTGGCCGATAGTTGTTGTGCTCAAGTTTTGTGAAAAAACAATTACTTGACTTTGATATAAAACTCCAACACAGTCCTATTATGTGCGACAACACTAGTGCTACTAATCTAACCAAAAATCTGGTGTTACATTCTCGCACTAAGCATATTGATATTCGTCATCACTTCCTACGTGACCATGTTGAAAAAGAGGATGTCGTATTAGAGCATGTTGATAGTAAAAATTAACTTGCAGATATTTTTACAAAAGCCCTGCGACCGAGCCATTTTTCAACATTCGAAGGGAATTGGGGATACTTGATATCTCAAATCTTGCTTAAATATGAATTATTGCATGCACTTTATATACTTTTACTCTAACTTTCCTTGGAAGTTCTATTACTTAAGATTGCATCCTTCATCAACTCATAAGCGAGGTAATATTGTTCCATTCCTTTTTCTTTTGTAAGCTTTTATTGTTGCATTTTACTTGTGTTCCAAATGATTGATATTCTTGATGTATGAAATAGTTCATGAATATTGACTTCCACAAAATTCTATTCATATATGTCAATTATATGCTTATAGTGATTCTGTGTTATTCCATCTACATGCTTGAAATATACCATTGGTGCACTTGACTTGTTATGTATTCTTGCATGAAATATAGTTGAACATGATATAGTGTTGGTAAAATTCTTGCTGTGTATCATTGTTATGATAACATCTCTGTTTTTGGTTTGAGTTGTGATAAATTCGTATATCGTCTTGCTAGAGCACATGTATGTGCAACATTTCGAGAGCACCAAACACATATACACGTAATCGTGTCGCTTTTGTAGCAAAATCAAAAGTTTTTTATTACATTGTGTGTTTCATGTTTCATGTTTGTGTTATGTTATTTGGCATAAAGTGTAACAATTATGTTATATCATTGCTTAATATGCTTGTATTTATGTTTATGCATTCTTGTTCAATATGTATATCATTTTATGTTAGTGCTATCATGTTGATTTTTTTATCTTTGCAAATTGCCTCTGTGTGGTATATTAGTTTTTTTATATGATATAAGATACTTCTCATGGTTTGCTTTGTCTCTTTTTGATGTTGTCAAAGGAGGAGAAGTATACATGAAGTTTGAAGCATATATTCAGGGGGAGTCTTCATAAGGACACAAAACGTCGCGAAACGCATTGTCTCAAGTTTTGCCATCATCAAAAAAAGGGAGTGTGTGAGTGCAACTTTCTGTTAGATATATTTTGAATGATGTCAAAACTAGGTTATTTGAGCGTTAATGTATATTGGACGGTATCCACTGATTCTATATGTGCATCTTAACATTAGGAAGCATTAAAATTGTTTGGAAAAGGTTCATACATCATAAATGCATTGAAACAAAGTCTTTGTGAAAAAATTACTCCATAGGTCGACATATACTTGTTCAGGTCTACCTATAGAAGCTTTTGATTCAATATAGGCCGACACATAACCTTATTATGTTGACACTCATGCCTCAACAATAAAGCCCGTGGTCACTGTCTATATGTTGACCAACAAAGGTCGACACAAAACCTTTATAGGTCAACCTAAGACCTTGACAGATCAATACATTTTCTTTGATAGGTAGATTCATAGTTTTCATAGGTTGAAACATTCGATGCTTTCTTTCAAAAATTCATATTTTCCTCCATTAATTTGCATTCTTTTTGCTTCCAAACTTGCATACTTATAAACACTTGATACATGCATAAGATCTAGTAAGATTCTAGAGTAAAACCTACATGAAACCAGGATTTCAAAGCATACTCATCATCTTCAATCTCTTTTCTATGCATACACATTAATAAATTTTTTATTAAATGACCATCTAAATTATGGTTGATAACGTCCAATTAGGTTGTTGTACTGAGAATATTGGGTTGAGTTCTTTGAGGGTTTCAAATAAGAAAATCGAGTTGGGGTTTTCCTTCAAGATCATTGAGGATTTGAAGATTTTAGACAAGATTATGCAATTCGGATCCAATCGAGTGAAAACCTTGGAACGAAGGGTGCCTTGCAAGGAAATAGCGTGAGACGGTGGATCATGTTGGTAAATTTTGGGTTCATGAAGTATGCGTCTGGGATTAATTCGATCGTGTAAAATTCTTGGGACAAGGGGTTCCTTGTAAGGAATTAGCAAGAATTGGTGAATTGAATCGGCATTGTTGGTAACTTGATCATGCGCTTGGGATTAATTCAACCGGGTGAAAGCCTTGGGACAAGGGGTGCCTTACAATGAAGTAGCAAAAATAGGTGAACTAAAGTGACATGGTTGGTTACTTGATCAATTTTGATCAAGGGTTTTGGAGGTGGTAAAATCAACAACAAACCATAGGGTTTATAGGGTTAGAGTTTTTCATCTCTTGTATATACATTTTTTGCAAAGTAAGGTTAATTGCTGGTATCTTAATTTGAATTCGAATTGAGGGAGACATACCTATAGCGAGGCCGATTAGGAAATTGCCTAAACAAATCATTGGCTCTCTCTCTCTCTCTCTCTCTCTCTCTCTCTATCTATCTATCTATCTATCTATCTATCTATCTATCTAATTTTGATTTGAAATTATTGAATTCATTGCTCATTTGATCAATTCGTTTGGAAATTATTTTTGATAATATTTTTTAATTATGTTTTATTAATATAATTATAACTCGTTTGATTGTGATTTGTCTTAAGATCAACAAAACAAATCAAATTTTGAAACGATATCGATTTAACACAAAGTGTTCCATAAATTACTTTATTGTGTTTTTGTGTGTTTTGATAATTGGGAATAAGCTCTACGTATAGCTTATCATTCAATTGTTTGTGATTGATTGTGGTTGGACAATTTGTTGTCTTTTTCCTATGTTTGTGTACCTTTACGCATATCCGAGCTTTTTGATAGAGGTTTGGTTAGACGATTCAATTCGGGTTGTTTCCGCTGTGCCATAAAACTTTTGAAAACCATTTTTGCCAAAAGTTTTATTTTAAATTTCTGATCTATTCACCCCCTCTAGATCGAAGCCTGTTGTCTAACATTTATTGATGTTGATCACTTGAGATTAGTGATTGAGAGAAAGTGAGAGGAGATTCTCATATTTAGGGGGAATCCTAAATAGAAAGACGCTAGGGTAAAATTAAGAAGAGGGGCATTAAGTAATAGGCTTGTTCATCTAAGACATTTTGTACTAATTCTATAGAATTTTGGATTTCCTTTCTTGGGTTGGATGCCCCCTAGATGTAGGTGTGATTGTTAGAACATGATTTGGTTATGTATCTAGACCTTTAAGTTTTGATGATAACAAGGTAGTATTTGTGTGAGAACAATTTTGGTACTCTAACGATTTGTTATTGTGTAGCTTTAACAACGGTTCTGATTTTGAGAATATGATGTGCAACATCATTAGTTTCTAAACTCTTGTGTGCCGAAAGTCATTTTCGCTCTGATTCACTCCTAAGAAGCTTCTGAGAAGATGTTATGTTGCTCCTGCAATGATCCCTCTGTACCTGCTTCTGGACGTGACTCTGATCATCGAACTTCTAAAAAATGGCAAACTTCTGAAGTTTCTGTTGCTAAGCTAAAAATTCTTAAGCCAGACGCTGACGCTGTCAAAAGGTTCTGACTAAAGATTCTGAAGTTTCTGCCATTGTACTGAAGATTCTGAAGATTCTCAAGCCAGACGCTGACGCTATCAAAAGGTTCTTACTGAAGATTCTGAAGGTTCTAATCTCAGCTATATGTCTTCGTCTTCATGTTTCATCAACTTTCTACCAAAAGCCTATGAATATGAAGATAAGGATAAAATGGTTACATGATCAAAATAGTACATGGTACAAAACGAAAATATTCCTTCCACTACCTGATATTGTGGCGAAAGGACTGTACTATTCTTCACACCTGTCACTATTCCATTAGTGGACAGCTGCAATTCTCGTATTCCTAATTTTCCCTCCAACGGTTCCTTTTTCATGCTATATAAAGAGGACTTGGAGACTTGAAGAAAGTTGTCAATTTTGCAAGACCGTTTCTACGTGAAAAACTCTCAACTTTCTGCATACTTTTCTTTAAGTGTTTGTATTTCATTTTGTGTAAATCTGCTTGTGTATGAGCAATTTGTAAACACACATTCTTTATTCAAACTTGTTATTTATAGTTCCTTGAGGGACCAGTTAGGTCAGAATCCTTGAGAAGACATTGATTATTTGTCTTTATGATCTATTGGTCACCAACAATTGTTAGTACATTTGTAATGAGTTGATTATAGTGGATTAAGTCCCTATGGTAAAGCGAAATCACCTTGGTGAGTGGACTAGATTAGCTTTAAGTTTAAAGTGAAATAGGATAAAAATCCTTGTGTCTCTCTCATTGTTCAATCTTTTAATTGTTGAGTTTTTGAGTTGGTAAAAGGCTTTTGTTTCTAAAACCTAATTCAAACCCAAATTTCTTGTGTTTTTCCCACCTTCAATTGGCATCAAAGCTCTGGTTCTGATTGTGATAAATTTTTATCAACACTTCACCGTGTTCAGTACCGATCCAGTTTGTGTGTGAAATAATGGTTGCTATTGCTCCTGTTGTTAACAATGAGAAAGATCACTACAACTCTAAACCACTGTTGAAGCGGTAAAGCGGCAAGCAAAAATATTTATTTTCGGAAGAATTCCCTCCGGGATTTATGTCGTGTCCACAGAGATCGGTTCGAGGGAAAGAATGTCGTTCGACAATCTCTCGTGTTTATGAGTTTGGATTAAATTGGTTTAAAGTAAATGCAGAAAAGTAAACATTAAAATAAAAAGAAATCATTCTTCAGAGAGAAGAAACTTATCCGACATGCACATAATCGACTCCTCACAAACTTAAACTTACCAACTAGTTATACTCAACCTACAATACTCCTAAATATCACCCATCATCGCTCACAACAGTGTTCATCTCTGACTCACTGAGTTGAGAGAACAACCGTGTTACCATCGTCGGCACTCTCGCACCCGACTCAAGATACAGAGGCATTAAGCTTCGACGCCTTTACAGATTGTTAGCTCTAAATCTATCTCTAGCATCCAGAAACTAACAGATAATCATCCGTAATCAAAGTTTGCGATGTTTATCTCTAACACAATTTAAACCACTCGCATAAAGCAAAAATAAAGGACAATCACCGATAAAGATTTGTAAAGCAAATTTCATACAACGCCATGGACGATAAATATACATGAGTTCAGAGTAAATACATATACACAAACCCAACATATAAGAAAAACACAAATAAGAAGAGAAATAAACCAAACATCTCGCGGTTTGTCGGCGCCGATCGATGAGAAATCCACCCCGGATCATCCGTGTGCAAGCTCTAATGTTGTTTTCTAAGCTAATCCTACTGAAAAATGAAAGTTTGATGCATTGGGAACAAATATTACCCAACCATCCTCTAAAAATTGTGTTTTTGGCCCTTTAATGGTGTTTCTGTCCGTCTAGTTTCGCCCGGCGGTGTCGCATCTGCGAAAATCAACTAGCGGGAAGGAACAGAAAAGTCACCACCGAACGTTATTTATCCCGACGCAGGGAAAGGAAACGATCGAAGAAAACCTCAACAAAGGGAAAGGAATGGTCATCGCAACCATAGCCTGGGTTCGGGAGTCGGTTACGCGAGAGGAAGGTATTAGCACCCCCTCGCGTCCATCGTACTCGATGGGATCCACGCTTATTGTTATCGATCAAAGGGTGTAGGGTATCTGAAACTCAACTGCTACTAAAACGGAAAGAACGGGAAACGGAGAAATGGGGCTAAAAGAAAAGAAGTGACTCGGTAGGACATCGCCGTCCTAAGCCTACGTATTCCCTCGGGAGCGGGAAAGTCAAAGTCAACGTTGTTCGGAATGAATGGGGATTGTGGGGGGAGGTTTGCTCGCCAAGACGTTGCATCTCGTGCCTACGTATCCTCAATCTAACCAGAGAGAGAAAGTCAGAGCAGTCGTAGTTCGACTTAACAAGGTCGGTTTTGTTTGTGTCTTTTAGGTGGAATATATCAACGTTCACGTTCTAGCAATTTAGGTGTTGCCGCTCGTTGTACGGAGTCTTACGCGTTTACCTGTTTGCGGTAGAACGGAAGAAACGCATCCTTTATGAAAGGATTGAAAGAGATGAGAAGAGAATTGTTTGTTTTTATTTTTTAGAAGAAAGTGTTTTGAAGTTTGTTTGAAACTCACATTGCACTAAAATCTATGACATAGGAATGAATGCGTCACATGGTCGTCCCCAACAGGACGTATGCTAAACATTCTAGAAAGGCGAAGGGAGACCCTCCCCCTTTCATTTCCCGTGTACTTAAGGCTCATGACGTACAATGCTTGTTGTCTTTATTACATGTTTTTTATTTTGTTTTGAGATGAGAGGAGAGACTCAAGTTGGAAAAAAAAATCTAAGGGGAGACTAATTGTAGTCCTAATGTTATCATACAATGATGGCCCTATGGTTGAGTTTGGAAGAGAAGGGAGAACTTCTACCTAAGTTGACAAGTAGGGATTGCATTACCTAATTCTCATCCTACCTTAACCTTAATCAAAATTAAGGTTAAGCTAAGATCCCAAAGGGGTGTGAAAGAGTTACACAAACAAGCATTATATCACACTATCCACAAGTGAAAGAATAAGAGAAAACAAATGAAAAAAGATGAAAGAAGAACTGAGTAATCATGTACTCAAGTACCTTACCTCATAAGCCAAGCTAAGAACCCTTGATTAAAAGAAGGTAAATCACAAGCACTAGTTACCAATTAATTAAAAAGTTATGCTTTAAGTTCCTAAAGTAAGACTAGGTGTCCTATACTTGTTTTAGGTGAAACATACAACTATAAACAAGGAAAGATGAGTTCTAAGAGCGAAGTAACATGCATAGGTCAGTAGGTATCTCTAATTAACTTCTACTTATGTTAACATGTCAAAAGAAATCAAACTAGGTCAAACTATGTATCAAAACAACACACAAATGCACATTGCTTACAAACTAGATGAGAATAGATGTTTATGAGTCATGTAAGTGGATTAAAGCATGAGTATCCCTCAATGTCAGAAGTGAATGAAGTGTATTGATGGGTACAAATGTCGTTGGGTTAACATGAGACTCATGTGCTAAAGCATTCACAATAGTTAAGCAAGTTGTGCACAAGTATAGTCGACTAGGATGCAACATACAATTGTTGTTCATGCAAAAGACATATGATGATGAATGCATGCTATGGTATGGTATGAAATCAGAAGTGATATCATGCTAAGAATGCATAAAACAAATCTCAATCATCATGGAAGCTCACAACACTTCAAGTTTTACAAGCTATGGCAAGGCAAGCACAAAACAATGTTCAAATGAGTTCTAGAAGTTAGCTACTTGTGACACAAGTAATAGAGAAGTGTGAAGGATGCATACACATGTTGAGAGAGCTAGGTCAGTACCTAATGACCTCTAATAGGTCATGTCTAAAGCCTACAAGAGTTGGGAAAAGATGGCACATGAAAGAGTTAGACAACTAAGCAAACAAAGTTCAATTAAGAGATGTAAGTCAAATTGTATTTATGAAACATGGAAAGCAATTAGGAGTCACTATGATTTATGCAAGTTAATATCAGTATTAGAAGTCATGTAAGATGCATTGAGATGGAGATTAGACGCACTATGTTATGGCATATTAGGCAAACACACAAATGATCACAAGTTTTAGCATTGACGCCACATTTAAAAGTCAAACAACATGTTCAATTCAAACACATTACAAGCTAATCAACATTTACCAATTAGGGACCTATAAATGTGATCCAAAGACTTATAATTGTGCCAATACAAGTGGGTAAGGATGCCTTAAAAGGCCATTAAGAAGTAACATTGCTACATCATAAAAGCTCCTAAGGAAAGAGCCTCAACAATCCACCAAACAAAGTAGCATTAAGCAAACAAAAGAATGGGGTTAGAAGTCTAAAAAAAAATATGGGAAACAAGTAAAATCATCATGAGGTCAGTGGTTATGCATAGCCAAAAGATAGGCTCAAAATTGGTCTTTTAACATGCTCAAACTATGCAAAAATAATTCACTTGTAGTCACATAACATGCATTCACAAAATGGCATCAAAACCACACTAAAAAATGTCCTAAAAAATCCCAAAAAAATAATTAAAGTCCCTTAACACGTGTCAAACTTAATTTTCCAGTGGGGTGCAAAAATTCACTTTAATACAAGTTGAAGAAAATCTTTTATAAGACATATGGCAAAGAGTATAAACAAATGAACATGTTTAAAATAAAATTAGTGAAAAAATATCAAAATATATCAAAAGTGAAAATAAAAAATTTCAAAAATTAGTTGACACATCCATAGGGCCTCATGAATTAACTGGGAATTTTTAGACATTTTTTACTATTTTTAAAAATTGATTTTGAATCATGTAAAAAGAAAGAAATTAAAATGCAATGTTAGGACCAGGGGGTGCAACATTAGTAAAAAGCCAGTTCATTTACACGCTGGGCCTACCACAGGGAGGCGCGAAAAGCATAAAGTGCAAAGCCCAATACGCGTGGGTATGATGGTTCATAGCATAGGGACTAGTCAACATTTTGACTCAATGAGGATCATTGGATCAAGAGTCACATGAAAGTATGCAAATCTCATGGCTTGGAATTAAGGCACATGGTACTGATCCTTGACCCACACGCACCAAGCCTTCTCATGGTTTTTTCAAATATCATAAATTAAAAGAAAAAAGAAAAAAAAAGAAAATAGCAAGCACGTGAGAGTGAGGGGGTGTTTTTAATGCGTTGTCACGCTCACAGCTGTTGGATCAAGGAAAGATGGATGGTCAGGATTAAAACGCTGCAAACTACTTGAGAATCACCATGGCTAGGGTTTAGACGTCGGAGCTCAGCTCCGGTCGTCTTCTTCGGTGGGAGAACCACCGTGGGTGGTGTCGATTTTTCCAGAACTAAAAAAGAAGGGCACTACTCCAAGCAGTTTTCCATGTAGATTCTAAAAATGACCTTGGTTTTTCTTGATTCTTATTCTAACTATGAAAACAAAGCGGAATAAAACGAGATCTAAAAATCTAAAACTACACATACACCTTATTTTCTACCAGCAAACATAACCTACACTCCATAGGACTTCAATACAGCTCATCTCCACCATTCTCATCACATGAATCCATGTAAACAATAAACATTAGGAAGATCTCACTGACCTTAATGGAATTTTGATGTAAACGTTTCAAGAAACCCTGTATCACTTCCTGCTTATCTTCAAATCAACAACTGAAGCAAAATAAATGCTTATAATCCTTAAAATCTTGATGAAACTTGCAAGTTGATGTTGATCTGATGAGAATCAGATCTAGTAATATAGCACTCCCATAAGCTTTTTCTTGCAAACAGAACCTAAGAGAAGGATTAGTGATGATGATTGTGAAATAAACTTGGAGAAATCCCCTCGGAGAAGTGAGTTTCGAAGCTCTCAACAATGGAGGTGTAAAGATGGAATTTCTGATTTCTCTTGGCTCAATCTCTGAAACGGTTGTAACCAACTCAATCAAAGAGTGGTTGAGAGATTATATAAGTTGTTAGAATGAATTAATCAGGGTTAGAGTGTGGTTAACAGTGAGGTTAAGGAAATTGAAGCATGAAGGTTAAGTTGTGTGAGGCACGAGTTAGGAGTTTTATTGGGTGGCTTGTATGGTTTATGATGAGGATGATGATGATATTAGATGGTCATGATGATGTGTGGTTGATAAGTGCAAATTGTAACTATTTTTGTATATAAGTTTTGTTGCACTTATCAGTTCTTTTTGTTAATAAAACCCCACTTTGTTGTAAAAATGTGTATTTAATGTAAACTTGTGTTTTTGTTTATATATGTAACAAATAATACTTTTCCATTCATTTTGTAGGTATTAAATCATTGATATTGGAGCATTGTTAGATAAAACATTGAATAAGCTTTCCAACTCTTTGAACCGGGCGAAAAACAGAGTTACGGTTCAAAAGTTACAAATAAAACAATGCATAATTTTTGCTGTCTACTGTCAGCTGCGCCTCTGTTGCACCGGGCGGTACACTTTGAGCGTCGGGCGGTGAGTTTTGAGCGTCGGGCGGTGCTACAGCGGTGGAGAATTGAAATAAGAGACTTACAGGAGCGTTCCATATTTTTGGCTAACGTCGGGTTGTACTTCTAGAGCCGGGCGGTACTAGATATTTATTGCCAGCTGATTTAAGTACGCGGCTGATGTGAGTGGGAATAAAGGCTTCGTCGGGCGATGCATTCTAGCGCTGGACGGTGGCGTCGTGATAACTTTTTGTATATATTTCATTTTACTTCAATTTTGTTAGGTTATGATGTTTGGGGGTGATTTCTTCTCTCCCAACTTCATCAACCTCATTCTTTGGTAGATTAGCTTAGAAAACAACATGGAAGCTTGCATACGGATGAACCGGGATGGATTGATCGTCGATCGGCGTTGACAAACCGCGAGATGTTTGGGTCATTTCTCTTTGTCTTTGTGTTTTTCTTCTATGTTGGGTTGTGTATATGTATTTATTCTGAACTCATGTATATTTGTCTCTCATGGCGTTATATGATATCTGCTTTATAAATCTCTATTGGTGATTGTCTCTGATTTTTGCTTTATGCGCGAGGTTTGGGTCGTGTTAGAGATAAACTTCACAAATTTCGATTAGGGATGATTATATGTTAGTTTCTAGATGCTAGAGATAGATTTAGGGCTAATAATCTGTATAGGCATTAGAACTTAATGCCACCCGTGTCTTGAGTCAAGTGTGAGAGTGTCGGTGATGGTAGCACGGTTGCTTTCTCGCAGCTCAGTGTGTCAGAGATGAACACTGTTGTAAGCGATGTTGGGTGATATTGAGGAGTATTGTAGGTTGAGTATAACTGATCGGTAAGTTTAAGTTTGTGAGGAGTGAATTGTGTGCATGTCGGATAAGTTTCTCTCTCTAAGGAATGAGTTCTCTTTGTTTTAATATTTACTTTTCTGTTTTCTTGTTTTAAACCATTTTAAACCCAAACTCATTAACGCGAGAGATTGTCGAACGACATTCTTTCCCTCAAACCGATCTCTGTGGACACGACATAAATCCCGGAGGGAATTCTTCCGAAAATAAATATTTTTGCTGGCTTGCCGCTTTTCCACAACCAACAAAATGGCGCCGTTGCCGGGGATTAGTTTTGATATTGAATCGCATTGCGATAGTTTCTTTGTTTTTGAGTTTTGTAGATACCGTACATATTGTATATTTTCCCTTTTTTTTTATCAATACTTGTATATTTTTAAAGTTTGTTCAAGTGTTTGGTTAGAACGCTTGCTTTTGGTTGCGCGGTGAGACATCACCATGGCATAAAGAGAGGAAGTTTCTAGCTAAGCATTGTAAAGGCGTCGAGCTTACGACGTAAAACAATCATGTTTTATAGTTTTTCTTTTCTAATGTTTTGTTTGTTGTTTGGTTGCAAGTCTTGGTCGACTTATTTGAGGATGCTTTGGTGATTTTCCAAGTTGGTTCGTTTCAACTTGCGGATGTATGGTAATGATCTTGTTAAGTTTTGTACACGTGCGAGGTATGTGTTTATCGCTTTCTAGACTTTAGCATATTCATGATACTTAGGCTTTTTACAACTTCTATGCCATTCATTCTTTTGTATACTTGTTCTTATGTGAATCACTTTAGTTCTCAACCTTTTTGTGAGGTGGCTTTCCATTGTTCATATATGCGCGGAGTACCAACATTCTTGTTTTAACTGAATTTTATTATGTTGAATCTTTTGTTTGTGTTGATTATATGAATGCATGAAAAGGATCAAGGCAATTTTGTTTCATTTTGAGCACAACTACCTTAGCCAAATAGTCAATTCACCTTGTGAGTGTGTGATCATTTGTAACTTAATGTTTGTCTATGAGTATTTAGTTCACTTATTTTTTATTGGATTTTGTTTTTACTTAAACCCTCAACTTTGTGTTGTTGTATGGATTTTTTCCTTGCCTTAGAAAGTAGGGAGTATTCACATGATGATATGGTTGGATTCAAGTTGGGGAGAGAATGATTGTTTACTCATTGGTTGTTTTCTATGAGGATGAAAAAGAAAAGAAAAAAGAGAAAAATATGACAAAGAAAAGAAAAGAAAAAACGAAAAAGAAAGAAAAAGAAAATCCTTGAGAAAGGAAACAAAAAGAGTTCAAATAATTGTGCTAAATAAGTATTGTGTGTTGTGTAACACTTGGGATTTTGGAAGACGTTTGATTGAAATTTTGTGGTTGAACTTTTGTGAGTTGATCACTCCCTTAGGTTTAGGCAAGTTTTTGTTTCGATTAGCTTTAGGAATTGCCCCTTGTTTGTTTGCCCGACCACATTACAACTTTGAAAAGCCCTTGTGATTCTTGCCTTTGTATGTTCAATGTGAATTTTTGGATGGTTGCATAATTTAGTCTATTGTTTGCATGATTGTTGTGTGAGTGATAAGTACCCCATTTTGTGTTTTTCATCTACCGATGATTGTTTTTGCTAGGTGTGATTCACATTTGAACTTGTGTTGTTTTAGGACGTTTGACATGATTTTTGTATTTTGCATTCGTTTCGTGACTATGTTGTCGTCGTAGTTTACTGGTAAGTATTTACTTTGTGTGTACCATTTTTCATTTGAACCATTCATTCGTTTCCGTTTTTCAAAACCTGTTGATTCGGCGTTCTTTGGATATTGCTTTTGTGTTTTCAAATTTGTTTGATTCTTGTTTGTGGACAAACAATTAGGTAAGTTGGGGAGATTTTGATAAGTGCAAATTGTAACTATTTTTTTATATAAGTTTTGTTGCACTTATCAGTTCTTTTTGTTAATAAAACCCCACTTTGTTGTAAAAGTATGTATTTAATGTATACTTGTGTTTTTGTTTATATATGTAACAAATAATATTTTTCCATTCATTTTGTAAGTATTAAAGCATTGATATTGGAGCATTGTTAGATAGAGCATTGGATAAGCTTTCCAACGCTTCGAATCGGGCGAAAAACAGAGTTACGGTTCAAAAGTTACAAATAAAACAATGCATAATTTTTGCTGTCTACTGTCAGCTGCGCCTCTACTGCGCCGGGCGGTACATTTTGAGCGCGGGGCGGTGCTGCGGCGGTGGAGAATTGAAATAAGAGACTTACAGGAGCGTTCCATATTTTTGGCTAGCGTCGGGCGGTACTAGATATTTATTGCCAGCCTGTTTAAGTACGCAGCTGATGTGAGTGGGAATAAAGGCTCCGTCGGGCGGTACTAGATATTTATTGCCAGCCTGTTTAAGTATACAGCTGATGTGAGTGGGAATAAAGGCTCCGTTGGGCGATGCATTCTAGCGTCGGGCGGTGGCGTCGTGACAGCTTTTTGTATATATTTCATTTTACTTCAATTTTGTTAGGTTATGTTGTTTGGGGGTGATTTCTTCTCTCCCAACTTCATCAACCTCATTCTTTGGTAGATTAGATTAGAAAACAACATGGAAGCTTGCATACGGATGAACCGGGATGGATTGATCGTCGATCGGCGTTGATAATCCGTGAGATGTTTGGGTCATTTCTCTTTGTCTTTGTGTTTTTCTTCTATGTTGGGTTGTGTATATGTATTTATTCTGAACTCATGTATGTTTGTCGCCCATGGCGTTATATGATATCTGCTTTATAAATCTATATTGGTGATTGTCTCTAATTTTTGCTTTATGCGCGGGGTTTAGGTCGTGTTAGAGATAAACTTCACAAATTTTGATTAGGGATGATTATCTGTTAGTTTCTGGATGCTAGAGATAGATTTAGGGCTAACAATCTGTATAGGCGTCGGAACTTAATGCCACCCGTGTCTTGAGTCGAGTGCGAGAGTGTCGGCGATGGTAGCATGGTTGCTTTCTCGCAGCTCAGTGTGTCAGAGATGAACACTGTTGTGAGCGATGCTGGGTGATATTGAGGAGTATTGTAGGTTGAGTATAACTGGTCGGTAAGTTTAAGTTTATGAGGAGTGAATTGTGTGCATGCCGGACAAGTTTCTCTCTCGAGGAATGAGTTCTTTTTGTTTTAACATTTACTTTTTTGTTTTCTTGTTTTAAACCCAAACTCATTAACGCGAGAGATTGTCGAACGACATTCTTTCCCTCAAACCGATCTCTGTGGACACGACATAAATCCCAGAGGGAATTCTTCCGAAAATAAATATTTGTGCTGGCTTGCCGCTATTCCGCAACCAACAGTGGTTTGAGCATGAGTTGGTACAACATGATTCTTGCTCCCTAAGTTTTTATTCACTTCTTTCTTTTATGGCCATTTTAACACATGAATAATGGTATGTAGTGTGTGCATGGTGTAGTAAGAGTTGGCATGTTATTTTGGGTAAAGTGAGAATGACATGAGGTTATGCGCATGACAATGTATTGAAAACAAAAAGGGCAGACTTGATTCTTGCAAGTGGAGTGGAATTGTCATGACTTGGAACAATTGCATGAAGGTAACTTTGATGATACATATCTCCATGATTTGTGATCCAAATTGCACAATTTTGGAGTCTTTGGCAAGGGGACACTTGATAGCATAAATCTCATGTTAAAAGTAAGTGGAATTGGAGTCTAAAACATAGTGAAAAATAGTGTTGAAGATTGCATGATGAGTTCTGATTTTTATACTTAGAAAATTCTAAGTATTTTCATGTTTGAACCACTTGAACACCTGATCTTTGCATGAGTACAACTCCTTCAATAATGGTCCAATAGAGACAAACCACATATGGTTGGAAAGCTTAAAGAAACCCCTATAACTTTTATTTTTCATTTGGATGAGCCATATTGCTTGAAATCAGCTCCAAAGTTGGAAGAAATGTCATGAAAAACTTTCCCAAAATGGAAAGTTTATATTATAAGACATTTTCCAAATTTGGAAACTTCTAAAACAAGTCTTGATTCTTGATTATTTGATCATTCCATGATCAAATTTCATCAAATAAGCATCTTGGGGATGTCATGGGACATTGTGACTTCAAAAGTCAGGAGTTGACTTTTGGTTGACTTTTTCTCAAACGGTTGATTTTTTGAAGCATTGACCAATTGAAAACCTTCTGATCACAACCAAAGGCCAATCTTGCATCCTTGGACACTTGATGACATATGAAACACCATGATACCAAGCTTTGGCCCAAGACTCAGAAATAAACATAATCTTGGGCAAAACCCTAATTTTGACTAGTTGATTGAGGAAGGTTGACTAGAGGTCAAAACCCTAATTCTTTGTGATATAACTGAGGATCTTTGAGTTATGTTCCAAAATGATGTTGAGATATACCCTTCTTTGTTTGATATGATCTTTGCTCTCTTGTCAAATTCAAACTTTTGATGCCATGATGGACCATATGAGTTGCCTTTGTGGATTGATGAATTAGTATCTCATTCTCCTTGCCTTGCACAATATAAAGATGGTGACACCCTTGACACCATGCCTTATGGAAGCTAATGATGCATATGCAAATGTTTATGCTCTAGATGTAAATGTAATGTGAAGTATAAGCCACTCATTGGGTATAAATAAGAGGGCAAATTTTGAGGTATTACGGGCGGTATTCTGGGTTACCCGGCGCAGTAAGGCGGCTTATTCTGTAAGTTTTCCACACTTTTTGAGTGCCCGGCCCTGCAATGGACCGCCTGTGTAAGACCCGTATATTTTAGTCTGTATGATATTATGATGTTTTATCATTTTAATCTGTTTTTCTACTAAATTTGGAGTAGCGAGCAGATTATACCCGATATTTTTAGGGGTTCCGGTGGTGGATCAGTTTGACCCATATGTTTTCTGTTGAGAAATCGATCAGACTTTTTTAAATTGGCGAGGATTATAATTGATTTCAGATATTTTATGGTATCGGAAATTCTGAAAATGTGACTCTGTTGATGTTTTGAGAAAACGAGAAAAATATAGCCGTCGTTTTATTTTCCACGGACTCCGAGTGTTGTCGGAAATTGTAAATAGGAGTTTATTTATCGCCGGAAATGAAAATTTAATCCCATTTTATTTTTCTAAGCGGCGTAGAAAATTTATTTGTTCGGAATAAAAAATTTAGTCGAAAATAATGTTGTGTTTTATTTTAAAGATGGCAGTAGAATTTTTCTGTTTTCGAAAAAAGTTATTCGGGAGTGTTTTACGACTCGTCTGTGAGCGAACGAGGAGACCGAACGAATTAACGGGTTTAATGGTATAGTAAGGCGGCAAATTAAATATCATGATATTTTATTTGGTGATTATGATGAGGCACGTGGGAGAGAGAGTGAGGAAAAAACACTGGTGAGATCGTGGCCTTTAAAAATTGAATGGTGGAGATGAAATTGGAAAATCTATATATTGAGAAACTTGTTTCATTATTTTTTCTTTTGGTTTTCTCTCCTCACGCGCAGAAAAAACTCAGGTGAGGTTTATGTTTTGGTTACTTAATTTTTAGTTAGTTTTTATTTATTTTAATTTAGTATTAAATTATGTGGTTAGTTTGAGAAAATTATACACCGATAGAATACCCCTGTTTGCAGTCTTGTGTTAGGAATTATTATTGTCGGTAACAAAAATATTTTTCTATCCGGTTATCGGATTATATTTTTGTTTAGATATTATTTGGATTATTATTATTATCGTTATTATTTTAAGAAATGAGATAATTTATTTTATTGGATTATGTGAAAATTTTTATTAAGTATTTTATTGGGTTAATATATTTAGTATAAGAAAAAAATTGATTTAATTTTTAGTGGGTTAAATTATTTATTTTTATTTAGTATTTATTTTAAAAAGAAAAAGGAAAAAAAAAACAAAAAGGAAAGAATGAAATGGGGTGGCTGGCGCCACTTTTTCCTTGTGGCTGGCGCCACTTTCTTTAAGAGTGGCTAGCGCCACACTACTAGTGTGGCATGCGCCACACTATTTTTACTTTTGGTCTCGTAATTTTCATTCCGTTTGATATTTTTTATCCCAGTTTTTTTTAACTGAAAGTATATTTATTTATCTTTATTTATATATTTTTAGAAAATTATTTTATTTTTTTGGAATTTTTCGGATACGTTCGGAATAGTATTTTAAAGTACGATCTGTGCCGATTTTTGGTACCGTTGAAAAAAAACTGTTAACTAGTTTTGTGTCGAAATATTTTTAGATCCAAAATAATTTATTGTGATTGGAAAACTATTATTTATTCTAAATTTTAATTTAGAATATTATTGAAATTGGAATATTTTGTAGTATTTTATTTGTTTAATTAATTTTATTTATGGTATGATTAAAGTATTTTGATACAAGGAGATCATTAAATTTTATATTGGTGAAATAAATATTTTGAGTTATTTATTTGGTATTTATGGGATATTAGGTGGTTTTATTTTGGGGTTAAAATCTTATTTTGGGTGATTTATATATTTCGTTTCGCTGAATTTATTCATAGTACGAGAAAAATAAATTGACGCAATTATGGGTTCAAATAAAAGAATTTAAATTAGTTTGTGGAAAATTTTCTTTGAAGTTTGATATTTATTCTTTTAAGAGAAAAACTAATTTCTTTCTTATTTGAAAAGATTTATTTTATAAAGCGATTAGGGTAGAAACCAGTGTCGTAACCAAAACCTGATTGAGTAAGTTAACGACCAAGACCCAGCCTTGTTGTAGGATATATCCGAGTGGTTTTAACATAAGTCCTGGTGTATTGTAAAGGTTTACAGTGGGATCCGATTACGAGGTTTCATCGTGAGGGACGAATTGATTTTTCGTAGCGTAAGTTGTTTGGGTTGGAAGCTTGCTCAGGTAAGGGCACTTTCTAACGATATTATATGTGATTGAATGCATGTGTGTTTGTATTCATGGTTGTGTGCCCTTATGGGGATGTGTGATGATTGTGTGCCCAGTTAGGGATATGTGGTTATATACATGATTGTGTGCCCAGTTGGGGATATGTGGTTATATACATGATTGTGTGCCCAGTTGGGGATGTGTGTTTATGCTATGATGCTAAACTTGTGATGTGCATTCATATGATTTGTGATAAATATATGTTTTGTTGTTGATGTGTATGTCGAGGAGGACAACACGAGGTGTGTCTGAGCCACCTGTTGGTAACGAGAATTATTCATATGATTTGTGATAAATATATGAATTGCGATTGATGTGTATGTCAAGGAGGACAACACGAGGTGTGTCTGAGCCACCTGTTGGTACTGAGAATTATTCATATGATCTGTGATAGATATATGAACTGAATTGTGAATGGTGAATTGTGAATTGTGAATTGTGTTTATACATATTGTGTTTATATAAACTGTTGCATTTGCATGTGTGAGTCATGCATATCATAGTTGCGTGTAGGTAGTTGGCGCCGAACGGGCCAAGGTGATGGGTTCTGAATCATC
Organism: Lathyrus tuberosus; assembly: GCA_022829125.1. Taxonomy (NCBI): domain Eukaryota; kingdom Viridiplantae; phylum Streptophyta; class Magnoliopsida; order Fabales; family Fabaceae; genus Lathyrus; species Lathyrus tuberosus. The sequence goes on along the minus strand of JALAZF010000042.1, from coordinate 6,046,520 downwards.
ACCTAATCCCGAAGGGAATTCTACTACACCAGGTGATGTGACTGAGCCATCATCGATCCTTTGAGATCAAATTGAGTCAGGAGAATGCGAGGGAGGCAACTCTGGGTGTTTGCAAGGGCAACACTTTTGTGTCTGCGAGGCAGCACGGTTAGTGAGGACCCAAGGGGGTATCACGACTCTCTGCGGAGAGGTTAAATTCCGGAATTCATGCATGGTGAGGGTACCCGACGAATTGGGACCACCAAATTCATATAGGTCTGCATTTAGGATGGGTGTGCATTGCATGGATGTGTTAAATTAAATGTTTGTGCATTGCATTTGTGTATTAAATTAAATGTTTGTGCATTGCATTTGTGTGTTAAATTAAATGTTGTGATTGTTACATATATCATACTGTCACCTCATTTATGTTGCTCTGCATATCATATTGTCATCTCATTCATGTTGTTATGTATATCATGTTCTGCTGGCATGTGTGTATTCTTCCATATATGCTGTTTTTAGATCGTGACCCTCTACTATTATTATGATGTGGCTAACGACCACCCAGGTTTAGAAGTTGTGATAGTTAAGGTATCCAGGTGTCGTGAAGGCTTGTAAGATTGGAAGTCTTTGGGCTAGGAATTCAAGATCAGCTTAGGGTCATGCTTTGAGGTTGTCCATGTTGTTGTTGTTGTTATTGTTAAAGCTGAGTGCTTATTTGTATGTGTATGGACAAATATTTATACTAGTGGGCATTACGCTGGTCCTATGTATGGAAAAGACTTAGATCGAAAGCTCGTACTCTGATTAATCATTTTTATTATTTTCCTGAAAAGACAGCTGTCAATATTATGTATGGCATTCAAAAAAAAAAATATACACTCCCGCTGTTAAAAATCGGGGTGTTACATTGTGGTATCAGAGCTTTGGTCTAAGATTTTCATGGGGTTGTGAGTCGGGTGTCCTAAGCTGATCAAGTGTCGGGTTTAGTGGGAGTAAATGTTTGGAGTCCTATGTGTTATGTGGTTTGTGTCTTGAGTCCAGCAGGTTATGTGTTTAGGTAATCGTTTGTTTCTTAACTGAAGTTTAGGTCTCCCATAATACTTCAGTAAGAAGCATAGTTAAACCCCTTGAGCATTTGTCGACGTTGGTCAACATGTGTCTCCGTTTTCTTTAGAGGTAGGGAGCTAGAGGTGGTGAGATTGAATCGAGTAAGGACTACAAGGTTTTCTGCAGTAATGTTATGGATGAGAGGTTTTGTTTGTTCTTATCACTCCGAGGTGTTGAGTAGGGATGAGTGGAAGTCAAGGTTTCACAGGATTGTAAGTAAGGACTTGATTTGGAGGACCTTTTGAGAGAAAAAGGATTGGATGTTCATTCCGGTGAGTTCCGAATGAGAGGAGATGCAGTTTATGGACTATGAAAAAGGTGATATTTCTTTGGAATCAAAGAGCAGTTATAGATGTCGTTTGGAGACAATTACTATACTTGGAGATTAATGGGACATCCTCTCTAGACAGAAAGCGGGTTGCACGTTGAAAGTGGCCGAAACCTAGGAAAGTTGGAGGAAGGTTATACGCGTGGCAGGTACTTAAGGGTTAATTTGGTTTCTCGGGCTATGTTAGAACTGTAACTAAGTGTTGTAAGGAAGAATCATGTGATGTTAAAAGAAGGAAACCAAGTATCACATGGATAAGTTTTAGTGGAAGTGACCATCAGTGGAGTTGTCTTCAAAAGACTAGGAGTGGGAGTTTGGAAGAGAATGAGTACAACAGTTGCTATGAGGAAAAGGTAGAAGTAGCACCATGGATTTAAGAAATCATATGCGTGGAGTTGGGAAGTGCAAAAGCAATTCATGTATGGGTGACATGGGTTTACTAGAAAGGTCATACCGCGGGTAGACAATGGGTTGTTAGAAGAGTGATAAGACGCTGAAAGTTAATATCTGGAAGGACACAGAGCCATGTATGAAGAATTAATGAATGGAGTATATGGTGTAACAAGTATATGGATTTTGTGAAGATCAAAGTTTAGATTTGGATTTGGGGGTCGAACCTGAGAATAAAGAAAAGTTAGCAAAGGAATTTTGATTGGGTAGTTGCTCTTTAAAAGTCAAGCGTTAGGATTTGAGGTAAATGCTCAGTGACTAGATGGAGGAGTAAGATATGTCTAGTTGGAAGGATGATTCTCGTAGAGTGTTAGATCGTAGAGGAACACATTGGTTGATACCTTAGTAAAGGTTAGAAGTGAATAAGAACCCGATGAGTGGGTAGAGGTGCCAGACTTTTTGAGCAAGAGCGTATGCACAACGGATGGGTTTGTGTTATAAAAGGATTTTATGACCATTGGATAGTCATAAGCAATTGAAGATAGATAGAACAACGAAGAGTAGGTTGGATAGGACGAACATTGATTTGGAACAAGGATATTTAGATTGGGTGAAGGAGAGTAAAGATGTGGGTTGAAGTTGACAAGATAGAGGTCATGGTAGGTTGGGAAACGACTATAGGCGTTTGGTTGCTAAGATTTTTGAAGTTGGAAACTCCTAGATGTTATAAGAGGATCTAGTATAAGGGACTTTGGAGTTGGGGTTGCGCTCGGGCGTAAAGTTGATATTTAAGAAGCGGTATAAGTGGTAAGAGAATAATCCTGCAGTTGGAAATTTTGATATCACAAGGTTAATGAGTAGTGTATTAGTGACTAGATGGGTGGTTATATTCAGAATTAGGATGATGAGGTTACTAAGTGAAAAGCTTGTTGGAGATTCCACATGAGATATGAGAAGTCTGGACGAGGTTAAGTACATTATGTCGTTGATGAACGAATAAGTGGAGTGAAAAGATTGGTTTTGGGAAATAGGTGTCAAAACAAAGTGTGAGAGGAATGGTTAGAGAGGTGGATTAGGGCGATTTAGAATTCGTGCAAGAAATTACCTCGCCCATAAACCGGAAAAAAAAAAGTAATGGTAAGGGTATGCTTAAGAGTTGAAGGTACAACTAGATTGGGTCACATAAGGTGCATTGGGTATATTCGGAAGTAGAGGGGATCAAACATTTGCCTATTTGGACGAATCAAGGATGAAGTGGAAATGTTTGGCGGAGACTAGTAAGGCTTGGATTCGTTGTATTTGTTATAATGAAGACTAGAGAAGCATAATGGAAAGTATGCACTGAGAAATTATTGAACGTCAGAGGTTGACATCGAGAACAGTTTGACAATAAAAGATGAGATAGGGGAACAATAAAAAATGGTTTGATTGATGAGCTCGTTGAGGGAAATAGAATTTAGTTGTAAGAGGAAAAAGAAACAAAATGGATTTCTGGAAGCTGATGTAGGATGATACGAAAGACGTGCGATATCAAATGGGGATAGCTAACGATGAGGAACATTTAAGGTTAAGGCATACGAGAGTAAACTAAGTATGATTTGGAAATAAGGTAGTTGTGTTAGAGGGTGACCAAAGAGTGTAAGACTGGTGAAAAGGAAATTGGGGTATTGTTAGATGACATAGGTTGGCAGGTGGAAGAAAGATTAGGGAAGTTTCAATCACCAACCGGATGTTGGGATGTTATAATTCAGATTGTAATTTGGAGTGAAGTTTGAATCTGAACATATACGGATCATCACCATAATGAGATTAAAGGAATAATTAAGGAATTATGGACATTGGGGAAAATGTGGAGTTCTCTACTTAGATGACTACTTCGTTTGGAGTGAAATAGGTTGAATTTGTACTCGGGTATTAGCTGTTACTGTTTTGGGAGGATACTCAATAGTTGTTCCGAGCCAAGTGAGCGTGAAAGAAACCGTAACTTGTTTTGGGGAAATTGTGTCTCACTTTGGAGAGTGAAGTAACAGGAATTTGGAGGAAACATTTAGGAAACATCGAAGTGATTATTGGACTCTTGTGTCTTGCATAAAATTGAGAACAAGATGAGGAGAACACTATTGTAGTTGGTAACGATGGTTTATTCCACCATCATGGTTGTCGCCTACCTATTGACAAATTGAGGAACTGATCACCCTTAATCTGTTGTTGATAGTAGACAAGATTGTGTTGAATGGAATGAATGATTCTTGCCAGCTTAGATAGTGTGCGGTTTTAGCGTTGCGTCTAGAGTCCGAGTCAATGCGATTTTGTAGAGGGTTGCAATAGGTGCGCGGTCGTTCTAGGGAGTGTGTTGGAGATAGATTGGTAAGTGGTTACATTTACATCGAGTTTCGAGGACGAAACTCCTTTTTGGTGGGTAGTAATGTAAGACCCGTATATTTTAGTCCGTATGATATTATGATGTTTTATCATTTTAATCTGTTTTTCTACTAAATTTGGAGTAGCGAGCAGATTATACCCGATATTTTTAGGGGTTCCGGTGGTGGATCAGTTTGACCCATATGTTTTCTGTTGAGAAATCGATCAGACTTTTTTAAATTGGCGAGGATTATAATTGATTTCAGATATTTTATGGTATCGGAAATTCTGAAAATGTGACTCTGTTGATGTTTTGAGAAAACGAGAAAAATATAGTCGTCGTTTTATTTTCCACGGACTCCGAGTGTTGTCGGAAATTGTAAATAGGAGTTTATTTATCGCCGGAAATGAAAATTTAATCCCATTTTATTTTTCTAAGCGGCGTAGAAAATTTATTTGTTCGGAATAAAAATTTTAGTCGAAAATAATGTTGTGTTTTATTTTAAAGATGACAGTAGAATTTTTCTGTTTTCGGAAAAAGTTATTCGGGAGTGTTTTACGACTCGTCTGTGAGCGAACGAGGAGACCGAACGAATTAACGGGTTTAATGGTATAGTAAGGCGGCAAATTAAATATCATGATATTTTATTTGGTGATTATGATGAGGCACGTGGGAGAGAGAGAGGAAAAAACACTGGTGAGATCGTGGCCTTTAAAAATTGAATGGTGGAGATGAAATTGGAAAATCTATATATTGAGAAACTTGTTTCATTATTTTTTCTTTTGGTTTTCTCTCCTCACGCGCAGAAAAAACTCAGGTGAGGTTTATGTTTTGGTTACTTAATTTTTAGTTAGTTTTTATTTATTTTAATTTAGTATTAAATTATGTGGTTAGTTTGAGAAAATTATACACCGATAGAATACCCCTGTTTGCAGTCTTGTGTTAGGAATTATTATTGTCGGTAACAAAAATATTTTTCTATCCGGTTATCGGATTATATTTTTGTTTAGATATTATTTGGATTATTATTATTATCGTTATTATTTTAAGAAATGAGATAATTTATTTTATTGGATTATGTGAAAATTTTTATTAAGTATTTTATTGGGTTAATATATTTAGTATAAGAAAAAAATTGATTTAATTTTTAGTGGGTTAAATTATTTATTTTTATTTAGTATTTATTTTAAAAAGAAAAAGAAAAAAAAAAGAAAAAGGAAAGAATGAAATGGGGTGGCTGGCGCCACTTTCTTTAAGTGTGGCCAGCGCCACACTACTAGTGTGACGTGCGCCACACTATTTTTACTTCTGGTCTCGTAATTTTCATTCCGTTTGATATTTTTTATTCCGGTTTTTTTTTAACTGAAAGTATATTTATTTATCTTTATTTATATATTTTTAGAAAATTATTTTATTTTTTCGGAATTTTTCGGATACGTTCGGAATAGTATTTTAAAGTACGATTTGTGCCGATTTTTGGTACCGTTGAAAAAAAACTGTTAACTAATTTTGTGACAAAATATTTTTAGATCCAAAATAATTTATTGTGATTGGAAAACTATTATTTATTCTAAATTTTAATTTAGAATATTATTGAAATTGGAATATTTTGTAGTATTTTATTTGTTTAATTAATTTTATTTATGGTATGATTAAAGTATTTTGATACAAGGAGATCATTAAATTTTATATTGGTGAAATAAATATTTTGAGTTATTTATTTGGTATTTATGGGATATTAGTTGGTTTTATTTTGGGGTTAAAATCTTATTTTGGGTGATTTATATATTTCGTTTCGCTGAATTTATTCATAGTACGAGAAAAATAAATTGACGCAATTATGGGTTCAAATAAAAGAATTTAAATTAGTTTGTGGAAAATTTTCTTTGAAGTTTGATATTTATTCTTTTAAGAGAAAAACTAATTTCTTTCTTATTTGAAAAGATTTATTTTATAAAGCGATTAGGGTAGAAACCAGTGTCGTAACCAAAACCTGATTGAGTAAGTTAGCGACCAAGACCCAGCCTTGTTGTAGGATATATCCGAGTGGTTTTAACATAAGTCCTGGTGTATTGTAAAGGTTTACAGTGGGATCCGATTACGAGGTTTCATCGTGAGGGACGAATTGATTTTTCGTAGCGTAAGTTGTTTGGGTTGGAAGCTTGCTCAGGTAAGGGCACTTTCTAACGATATTATATGTGATTGAATGCATGTGTGTTTGTATTCATGGTTGTGTGCCCTTATGGGGATGTGTGATGATTGTGTGCCCAGTTAGGGATATGTGGTTATATACATGATTGTGTGCCCAGTTGGGGATATGTGGTTATATACATGATTGTGTGCCCAGTTGGGGATGTGTGTTTATGCTATGATGCTAAACTTGTGATGTGCATTCATATGATTTGTGATAAATATATGTTTTGCTGTTGATGTGTATGTCGAGGAGGACAACACGAGGTGTGTCTGAGCCACCTGTTGGTAACGAGAATTATTCATATGATTTGTGATAAATATATGAATTGCGATTGATGTGTATGTCGAGGAGGACAACACGAGGTGTGTCTGAGCCACCTGTTGGTACTGAGAATTGTTCATATGATCTGTGATAGATATATGAACTGAATTGTGAATGGTGAATTGTGAATTGTGAATTGTGTTTATACATATTGTGTTTATATAAACTGTTACATTTGCATGTGTGAGTCATGCATATCATAGTTGCGTGTAGGTAGTTGGCGCCGAACGGGCCAGGGTGATGGGTTCTGAATCATCACCTAATCCCGAAGGGAATTCTACTGCACCAGGTGATGTGACTGAGCCATCATCGATCCTTTGAGATCAAATTGAGTCAGGAGAATGCGAGGGAGGCAACTCTGGGTGTTTGCAAGGGCAACACTTTTGTGTCTGCGAGGCAGCACGGTTAGTGAGGACCCAAGGGGGTATCACGACTCTCTGCGGAGAGGTTAAATTCCGGAATTCATGCATGGTGAGGGTACCCGACGAATTGGGACCACCAAATTCATATAGTCTGCATTTAGGATGGGTGTGCATTGCATGGGTGTGTTAAATTAAATGTTTGTGCATTGCATTTGTGTGTTAAATTAAATGTTTGTGCATTGCATTTGTGTGTTAAATTAAATGTTGTGATTGTTACATATATCATACTGTCACCTCATTTATGTTGCTCTGCATATCATATTGTCATCTCATTCATGTTGTTATGTATATCATGTTCTGCTGGCATGTGTGTATTCTTCCATATATGTTGTTTTTAGATCGTGACCCTCTACTATTATTATGATGTGGCTAACGACCACCCAGGTTTAGAAGTTGTGATAGTTAAGGTATCCAGGTGTCGTGAAGGCTTGTAAGATTGGAAGTCTTTGGGCTAGGAATTCAAGATCAGCTTAGGGTCATGCTTTGAGGTTGTCCATGTTGTTATTGTTGTTATTGTTAAAGCTGAGTGCTTATTTGTATGTGTATGGACAAATATTTATACTAGTGGGCATTACGCTGGTCCTATGTATGGAAAAGACTTAGATCGAAAGCTCGTACTCTGATTAATCATTTTTATTATTTTCCTGAAAAGACAGTTGTCAATATTATGTATGGCATTCAAAAAATATATATATATACACTCCCGCTGTTAAAAATCGGGGTGTTACAGCCTGGCTCTGCTTCACCCGGTGGAGCAGAGGCGCAACTGACAGTAGACATCAAAAATCCAGCACTGTTTTGGCCATAACTTTTGAACTGTAACTCTGCAGAGATTGTTTTAGCCAAAATTAGCCAAAGGGGGAGATTGTTAGTTTCTTGGATTGGCTGGAATTTTGGTAAAACAAAGGTTGTTCAATGTTTGATGTCAAGGTGGTGATGTCACAACATTGAGTCTTAACACTGGGCTATGTTAAGTGTTTAAGTTACTGAAGTTTGGATGTCTGATGTCACAAGCGATGTTGTGACATTAGATCTGCAGAAGACTAATAACATCAGGTTTTGTGATGTTGTTAGGGTTTGCGTGTTATCTGGAATTATGGAGAGCAGGTAGTCTCATTGGATGCGGATATCTTGGGATAGATATTCTCTGTTGCATAGGAGATCTGGTGCAGATTTGTAGGAGATTTAAAAGGTTGAAGATTTGAAAAGATTTTAGGAGAAAATCTGTTTTGAAGATTCAGTTTTAAATAACAAATCAAGTCAGATATTGTAGCAGGTCCAAGCCCAATTCAGGTTGCTATATAAAGCGCATAGATCAAAGGAAGAATGTACAGAAATACAGAGAGAAGATCAAGAGCATAGGCTGAGTGTCTTAAGTATTTTGTACGAGTTTTGTATACACCATTCTAGGTTGAATAGATGAGTTATTTTCTGTTCTCTCTTAGAAGCTGTGAAGCGATAGAGAGTTGTGTAACTTGATCAAAGCTGTGAAGCAGGATCAAGGTTTCTCAAAGAGGTTGTTCTTTGAAAGATTTTAGGGATTGAGTAGTGTTCTCATATCTAAGTGGTTTCTTAGGTAGAAAGTCACTAGTAGGAATTAAGATTAGGAGATTGTCAACTGGGTTGTTGAGTCTGTAATTTAATTCTACAAGTAGTGAATTTCATCCCTGGCTTGGTAGCCCCCAGACGTAGGTAGTTAGACCGAACTGGGTGAACAATTTGGTGTGTTCTTCTGCTGTTTATTTTGTCCATTGTGCAGAGTGTGTTGTTGTGACATCGCACTTAACATCACACGTCTGATACCAGAATTTCAATTGGTATCAGAGCAGGCATCCTGTCTGTCTCTGGGTGAGATCTAGGGAAGTTACTTTCTGGTGTAAGGATGGACAAAGAGGTTGGAGGATTTGTCAACAGACCCCCTATCTTGGACGGCTCGAATTATGATTATTAGAAGCCAAGGATGATCACATTTTTGAAATCCTTGGACAGCAGGGGTTGGAAGGCTATAATTAAAGAATGGAAAACACCTGTTGTGTTTGAAAAATATGATGCTGGGAAAGATAAAGAAGGCACCTCAAAGCCAAAGCCTGAAGAAGAATGGACCAAGGAAGAAGATGAGCTTGCCCTTGGAAATTCCAAAGCTCTGAATGCTATTTTCAATGGAGTGGATAAGAATATTTTCAGGTTAATCAATACCTATGAAGTTGCTAAGGAAGCTTGGGATATTTTAAAGGCTACACATGAAAGAACATCTAGAGTTAAGATGTCAAGACTTCAACTTCTAACATCGAAGTTTGAAAGTCTGAAGATGAAGAAATATGAGACTATTCATGACTTCCATATGAGTGTTCTTGAGCTGGCTAATGCATCCAGTGCTCTTGGAGAGAAGATGTCATAAGAAAAGCTTGTAAGGAAAATCCTTAGGTCCCTTCCTAAGAGGTACAAGATGAAGGTGACTGCTATTGAAGAAGCTCAAGACATCAGCAAGATGAGGGTTGATGAGCTCATTGGATCTCTTCAAACGTTTGAGCTTGGGTTAAATAAAGAAGAGCCTGAAAAGAAGCCAAAAAGTATAGCCTTGACTTTAAATGCTCAAGAAGAGGAAGGGAAGAGTACTGAATCCCAGGAGGACTTATCTTAGGCCATAGCTATGTTGGGAAGGTAGTTCAACAAAGTGTTCAAGAGGATGAACAATAACTCCAGGCCTAATGTCAAGAACATATCTTCTGACATCAGCAAGTCAAAAGAGAAGGATGAAGAGAAAACTGCCCAAGATAAAGGAGTTCAGTGCTTTGAGTGTGAAGGGTATGGACATGTCAAGAAAGAGTGTCCCACCTTCTTGAAGAAGCAAAAGAAGGGCATGACAGTTTCCTGGTCTGACTCTGATAGTGAAAGTGAAGGCGAGTCAGCAAAGCATGTTAGAGCTTTGACAGGAACTGTTGTTTCTGATGATGATTCTAGTGATGGGGAAATAACCTTTGAGGAGCTAGCTTCTACTTATCAAGAGCTTTGTCTGAAGAGTGCTGAAATCTGTCAAGAAAACAAGAGTCTAAAGGAACAGATTGCTCAGCTTGAGACGGCTAAAGCTGATTTGGAAAATGAAGTCTCACTGGTCAAAGCTCATCTTGATCATATGACCAAATCTGTTAGGATGCTGAGCTGTGGTACAGACACACTTGATAAGATTCTTCAGACAGAAAAGGTTGCTGGTGATAAGTCAGGTATAGGATTTGTGGCTGAGAAAAAGGTTTCTGCTGAAGCAAGCACTTCAGGAACAAAGAAGGAGGTGTCCCAACCAATGTCTCATCATCAAACAAAGCGACAGTATCCTACCCCTAAGAAGGTTGTTCAGCCTCAGAATGTTGAGAAGAAGAATGGTCCTCATCAGAGGAAGATGCAGCCCCAAGGAGCTAGTCAGTATATGCCTCCCCAATATCACAAGAGCATGCAAGCTGCCAGGTTCAAACAGAACATGTCTCATCAGATGTCTCAACATCAGGGAGACTGGTATGGATATGGATATGGATACAACAATGTTGTACCTCATCACTATGGAAGAAGGAAGCCTCATCACCATAGGAGACTGCCTAGGAGACAGCATCCTCAGTACAGAAGAAGACAATCCAACTATGGAAGAAGGAGACAACATTATGGGTGGCAGCCACAACATTATCATCAAAGTGGCAGAAGACTTAACCACTCCAGAGATGACAGAGTCAGATGTTTCTATTGTGGCAGGTTCGGACATATGCAGTCCTCGTGCTTCAAGCTTCATGGTTATCCAAATTCTGCTCCTCAACCCAGACAGAAGGAGGTCAGGCCCAAGGTGGTGAAACAATGGGTTCCTAAAGCTCAGGTCACATGTCTATTGGCTCATACCTCAGATGGACATTTTGCCATGGATGCATGGTACTTTGACAGTGGATGTTCAATGCACATGACTGGATCCAAGGAGCAGTTTGTGGAGTTCAATCCTTGCCATGCAAATAAGGTTGTGTTTGGCAATGGAGAAAAAGGAGTAGTAGAAGGAGTTGGAAGAGTGAAGAATCATGATGGTCTTACTCTTGATAGTGTGATCCTTGTCCAAGGTTTGAATGCTAATCTGATTAGCATAAGTCAGCTATGTGATAAAGGTTACGAAGTTAACTACACCAAAGATGAGTGTGTGGTATCTGATGAGCATAATCAGGTTGTTATGAAGGGTGCCAGATCCAAAGATAACTGCTATCAGTGGATTCCTCTTGAAGTTAATTCAACTGATGATGTTCAGGTTGATGTTATAACATCAGACTATGACATCAGGTGTGAAAGAATGCTGAAAGGTCACTCAGAGCTAATGAGTTCTGATGTGAATCCTTTTAAATTTTTAAAAGGAAAGTCTTTATGGAGGGAGAAAATTAGTGATTGGTCTTTAAGAGGTACTCAAAATCAGGCGCCTTACCATATTGATTCTATATCAAGATTCATCAAAGCGTTCTCCTCTCAACGGTTCATCTCCCTTAATCTCAACAGGATAGAAAAATCTTCTCTAAACCTAGTCTGTTACAAAGGAACGATGTCTTCCCCATCCAAGAACTCTGATTCTCAAAGACCTGCGCATGTACGAACTAGGGTTTCTTCGGAAAAAGAACTTGTTGATAAAGAACACATTCCTATGGCACTCCCAGATTCAGGTAACTCTAAACCTTCAACCAAGTTGAATAAAACTGAAACTAGGTCATCATCCTCTCAAGCTGTTGAGGAGAAGTATGATGTGGACATGCATTTGGAGCAGATTGCCACCAAAATTCTTGAGAAGGGAATACGTGTGAAAGGGATTTCTGTCCCTTTAAGGCAAATGCCTGCTGAACAGGTGGACTCTCAAAGTGAGGACACAAATCTTCACAGACTAGCATTGTCTGTGATTCAAGACGCTGAAGGTGGTAGTAAAGAAGAAGATCTTGAAGATACTGATGTCATCCCTGATGTCAGAACATCGTCCTCTAGGGATGAAAGTCACAGTTATAAAGGGAAGGATCCGGTTGAGGTTATAGATGTTGAAGACTCATCTGATAGTGATATCATTGGTAATGCGATAGCAAGAAGAATGGAGGATAGGAAAGGGAAAGGAGTAGAGTCATTTCCTAATAAAAATATGGTCAAGGATAAGAAAAGGACTTCAGGTACAGACTCTCTCAAGTCATGGAGCAAAGTTGCCATGTCTGGCAAGAAGAGGAGAATCAGGGAAGAATCAGATTCAGAGTGTGATGTTCAAGACATCAACCCTGTGAGGAACAGAGCTACTGATCAAGTGCCTGATAACATCTCATTTCACTGTGCCAGAAGTGCATCCATGTGGAATTGTGTGATCCAAAGAAGGATAGCTCTGGAAAGAGAGCTAGTTGCAGATAACTTAGAGTCTACTGGAATTGTAGATCTAATTAAGTTTGCTGGTCTCATAAGGACTGTGTCAGGATTGGCTAGTTGCTATGATAGACTGGTCAGAGAATTTATAGTGAATATCCCTGAGTCTATTAATGACAGCAAAAGCCTAACTTTTAGAAGAGTTACCGTCAGGGGTAAGTGTGTCAGGTTCTCTCCTAAGGTGATCAATGCCTACTTAGGAAGAAGTGAGGAAGATTATGGAGAATTAGAAGTTTCTAATAATGTTATTTGCAAAGAAATCACAGCTGGTCAGGTAGAAGTTTGGCCTTCAAAAGGGAAGTTATCAGCAAGTTTATTAAGTGTGAAATATGCCCTTCTTCATAGAATAGGTGCTGTTAACTGGGTTCCTACCAACCACAAGACCTCTGTTTCTGCTGGTTTGGGCAAATTAGTTTATGCCATTGGAACAAAGAGACTAATTGATTATGGATCTTACATTTATAATCAGACTATCAAGCATGTTGCAACAAGAGCTGTGAAATTGCCTATTGCATTTCCATCCCTTATTTGTGGAATAATTCTGTCTCAGCATCCTGGGATTCTTCACAAGTATGATACTGTGTGTAGAAGGAAGCCTGACTTGTCTTTTCATCAGAAGCTGTTTGTAGGAAAACATGTTGCTGATCATGTCAAGGCATCTGCCTCAACATCTACTCATCATACTCATGTCAAGACTGATATGATTTCTGAACTGGAGGAAGCCTGTAAAGAATTAGATGAAGCCATCAGAGTAAGCACTGAAAGAAAGGAGAAGTTCAAAAGATTACTTATGACTTTGAAGATGACAGAAAAAGAAGTTGCTGATAAGAAAGTTGAGTCTGATAATGACATCTCAAAAGAAAATGATGATGATCTCAGCTCAGATGATTAAAGCTTTTAATGTTTTGCTTAGTTAGTAGCTTTAGTTTTATTTCTGCTATTTTTGTTTCAGCACTTAATGTGCTTAGGTTGTATTTTGAATATTGTGCTGTTATATGCACCCTTTATGTTTTCGTTCTATGATTTGTTATGTCTTTTTGCTGACTGTGAGACTGACAATGAGAGCTAGGGTAGTACTAACTGTAGTTAGACTTACTTGTTGGGGTTGTCAATTTGTGGCTAAAAAGGGGGAGAAGTAGCCAAGAGAGCCAAGAGTATCTAAGAGTACAAATGTCAAATGCTATCTAAAGGAGTTGATTGTATCAAGTCAAGGAATATGCTGCAGAGGATGAAGCTGATTGCTGTTATAGTGCAGAAGTGCAGAAATTGAGGGGGAGTAATTACTGAATTGAGGGGGAGTAATTGCTGAATAACTGCTATGCTGGTTGTTGCATTGAGGGGGAGTGCTCATTGCTGATAATGATGAAATATGGGCAGCTGTTTGAAAATTGTAGCTATTGAAAGTGGTGATGTCAAGGTGGTGATGTCAAAGGGGGAGATTGTTAGTTTCTTGGATTGGCTGGAATTTTGGTAAAATAAAGGTTGTTCAATGTTTGATGTCAAGGTGGTGATGTCACAACATTGAGTCTTAACACTGGGCTATGTTAAGTGTTTAAGTTACTGAAGTTTGGATGTCTGATGTCACAAGCGATGTTGTGACATTAGATCTGCAGAAGACTAATAACATCAGGTTTTGTGATGTTGTTAGGGTTTGCGTGTTATCTGGAATTATGGAGAGCAGGTAGTCTCATTGGATGCGGATATCTTGGGATAGATATTCTCTGTTGCATAGGAGATCTGGTGCAGATTTGTAGGAGATTTAAAAGGTTGAAGATTTGAAAAGATTTTAGGAGAAAATCTGTTTTGAAGATTCAGTTTTAAATAACAAATCAAGTCAGATATTGTAGCAGGTCCAAGCCCAATTCAGGTTGCTATATAAAGCGCATAGATCAAAGGAAGAATGTACAGAAATACAGAGAGAAGATCAAGAGCATAGGCTGAGTGTCTTAAGTCTTTTGTACGAGTTTTGTATACACCATTCTAGGTTGAATAGGTGAGTTGTTTTCTGTCATCTCTTAGAAGCTGTGAAGCGATAGAGAGTTGTGTAACTTGATCAAAGCTGTGAAGCAGGATCAAGGTTTCTCAAAGAGGTTGTTCTTTGAAAGATTTTAGGGATTGAGTAGTGTTCTCATATCTAAGTGGTTTCTTAGGTAGAAAGTCACTAGTAGGAATTAAGATTAGGAGATTGTCAACTGGGTTGTTGAGTGTGTAATTTAATTCTACAAGTAGTGAATTTCATCCCTGGCTTGGTAGCCCCTAGACGTAGGTAGTTAGACCGAACTGGGTGGACAATTTAGTGTGTTATTCTGCTGTTTATTTTGTCCATTGTGCAGAGTGTGTTGTTGTGACATCACACTTAACATCAAACATTCTAAAACAACACAAGTTTAACCGCGAATCACACCTAGCAAAAACAATCGTCGATAGAAGAAAAACACTAAATGAGGGATTTTTCACTCACACAACAATCTTGCAACACAAAAGACTAAATTATGCAATCATCCAAAAATCATATTGAAAACATAAAAGCAAGAATCAAAAGGTCCTTCAAGGTTGTAACGTGGTCGGGTAAACAAACAAGGGGTAATTTCTAAAGGTAATTGAAACAAAAACTTGCTTAAACCTAAGGGAGTGATCAACTCACAAAGCTTCAAACACCAAAATTTCAATCAAACTTCTTCCAAAATCCCAAGTGTTACATAAAACACAATACTTATTTAATACAATTATTTGAACTCTTTTTTGTTTTTCTTTTTCAAAACTTTTCTTTTTACTTTTTTTTTTCTTCATATTTTTCTCTTTTTTCTTTTCTTTTTCAACCTCATAGAAACCAACCAATGAGTAAACAATCATTCTCTCCCCAACTTGAATTAAACCACATCATCATGTGAATACTCCATACTTTCTAAGGCAAGGTAAAAATTCATACAACAACATAAAGTTGAGGGTTCAAGAAAAAATAATCAATCAAAATCCATACAAAAAGTAAATTTGACACTCATAGACAAACATCAAACTCAAACAACATGGATAATGACCAAAGGCTCAAAGGGGTTACAAATGATCACACACTTACAAGGTGAATTGACTATTTGGCTAGGTAGTTGTGCTCAAAATAAAACCAAATGCCTTGATCCTTTTCATGCTTTCATATAATCAACACAAATAAAAGATTAAGCATAATAAAATCCAGTTAAAACAAGAATGTTGGTACTCCGTGCATATATGAACAATAGAAGGCTTCCTCACAAAAAGGGTGGGAACTAAAGTGATTCACATACGAATAAGTATATGAAAGATTGAATGACATAGAAATTGTAAAAAGCCTAAGTATCATGAATATGCTAAAGTAGAGAAAGCGATAAACACATACCTTGAACGTGTACCAAACTTTAAACACTATCATTACCACGCATTCGCAAGTTGAAACGAT
This sequence comes from Lathyrus tuberosus, assembly GCA_022829125.1. Lineage (NCBI taxonomy): Eukaryota > Viridiplantae > Streptophyta > Magnoliopsida > Fabales > Fabaceae > Lathyrus > Lathyrus tuberosus. Next base: position 6,030,575 of record JALAZF010000042.1, on the reverse strand, counting down.
AAAAAATGGACAAACACCTCATGCGACTTCAAATAGCCGGACCAAAATTGGAGTCCAAACAACAAACAAAAACATTAAAAAAAGCCGGGTGAAAATGGATTAAACAAGTCGTAAAGTGAAGATTTGAGAATTTTACGAACAATCCAAGTACAACTTGTTTAATGAATGCTCACCACACTACCTAAGTAAAAATGAAAAAGTAATAACGAAACAAACAAAAAACAAAAGAAAACATGCTTGTTTTACGTCGTAAGCTCGACGCCTTTACTGTGCTTAGCTAGTAACTTCCTTCCTTCATGCCATAGTGATGCCTCACTGCGCAAACCAAAAGCAAGTGTCCTAACCAAACACTTAACCATACGTTAATCTACAAGTATCAGTATAACAAATGAAAATATACAATATATACGATATCTACAAAACTCAAAAACAAAGAAACTATCGCAGTGCGATTCAATATCAAAACCGATCCCCGACAACGACGCCATTTTGTTGAAGCGGTAAAGAGGCAAGCAAAAATATTTATTTTCGGAAGAATTCCCTCCAGGATTTATGTCGTGTCCACAGAGATCGGTTCGAGGGAAAGAATGTCGTTCGACAATCTCTCGCGTTTATGAGTTTGAATTAAATTGGTTTAAAGTAAATGCAGAAAAGTAAACATTAAAATAAAAAGAAATCATTCTTCAGAGAGAAGAAACTTATCCGGCATGCACATAATCGACTCCTCACAAACTTAAACTTACCGACCAGTTATACTCTAACTCAACCTACAATACTCCTTAATATCACCCAGCATCGCTCACAACAGTGCTCATCTCTGACACACTGAGCTGAGAGCACAACCGTGTTACCATCGTCGACACTCTCGCACCCGACTCAAGATACAGAGGCATTAAGCTTTGACGCCTTTATAAATTGTTAGCTCTAAATCTATCTATAGCATCCAGAAACTAACAGATAATCATCCATAATCAAAGTTTGCGATGTTTATCTCTAACACAACTCAAACCCCGCGCATAAAGCAAAAATAAAGGACAATCACCGATAAAAATTTGTAAAGCAAATTTCATACAACGCCATGGGCGACAAATATACATGAGTTCAGAGTAAATACATATACACAAACCCAACATAGAAGAAAAACACAAAGAAGAAGAGAAATAAACCAAACATCTCGCGATTTGCAGCGCCGATCGATGAGAAATCCACCCCGGATCATCCGTGTGCAAGCTCCAATGTTGTTTTCTAAGCTAATCCTACTGAAAAATAAAAGTTTGATGCATTGGGAACAAATATTACCCAACCATCCTCTAAAAATTGTGTTTTTGGCCCTTTAATGGTGTTTTTGTCCGTCCAGTTTCGCCCGACGGTATTCTGGGTCGCCTGGCGCAGTAAGGCGACTTATTCTGTAAGTTTTCCACACTTTTGGAGTGCCCGGCCCTGCAATGGACCGTCCGGCGCTGCTTCGCCCGACGGAGCAGAGGCGCAGCTGACAGTAGACAACAAAAATCCAGCACTGTTTTGGCCATAACTTTTGAACCGTAACTCCGTTTTTCGCTTGGTTCGAAGCGTTGGAAAACTTATTCAATGCTCTATACAACAATGGCAAGATATCCTTGATTGAATACCTGCAAAAATAAATGGAAATCAATTAAACTCAATGATATTTACACGATAACGCAATATATACACTATAACGTAAAGTAAACGTATTTACAAACAAAACAGGGTTTATTCGAACGTTTTTAACAAAAAGTATCGATAAGTGCAACAAAACTTATATACAAAAATAGCTACAATTTACACTTATCAACCACCAATCTTTGATTGTGAGTAATTTAACTTTTGAAAAGATAAAATCAAAAATTTCTTTCTTGATTACGATGTAGATCTTTGATGGAAGCATAAATTATTTTAACCTTCATTCTATGGTGATTAATTAATATTTTAAACATTTTTTTTCATGGAAACAAAAATATTTATTTGCTCATGAAAAAAAACTGTTCAATTAATTAATATTTAAAAGATTAGTGCATTTTACAAGCCCCTTGAGCAAGAAAACAATAGTAAGAAAAGCAAAAGCCCATTGCTCCTCATTCCCAAACCTCAAAGTGTGAAGACTGAAGAGCAGAGACAAACAACACACAAACTTTCTCTTCTTTTAGGTAACTCCCATCTCACACTCTTTCTCTTCTTTTTTCCTCCTTTTCTAATTTCTTAAGCCTCCTCCATTTTTGTGCAGTGATCTAATCAAATCGAATCCAAAATGTTTCTCACAAGGTAAAACCCTTTCTCTTTCTCTCTCTTTAATCGCACAATTTTTCATTTCAAGGTTTCTCTATCTTGCTAGATTTTAATTTCATAGATAATCCACGTTATCCCCAAATGTATTAGGGTTTTGTTTCTAGGTCTAATTATTTGATATTTGATATTTTCTGAACGAATTAGGACTGAGTATGACCGAGGAGTCAACACCTTTTCTCCTGAAGGCCGTTTGTTTCAGGTTGAATATGCAATTGAAGCCATCAAGGTATGTTGTTTGTTTTCTCCGATCTCGCGTTTCTCTTTTAGGGTTTATAACAACAGTAGAAAATGGTTTGTTCTAGTGTCTGTGTTTTGAATGGGTTTTACTTGATTGCAGCTTGGATCGACCGCAATTGGTTTGAAGACGAAAGAGGGTGTGGTTCTTGCAGTTGAAAAGCGTATTACTTCCCCTCTACTGGTCTGTTCTTGTTCCGGTTGTTTGTTTAATTTTTTTGATTAATTGAGTAGAAACTTTACCATTTTTTTTTGTGAAACTACTATTAGCAATTAGTGTTTTCAATGTGAGAAAATGTTTGTTGCTTAGTGACACAGATGTGCTTTACAATAGATTGAATTCCGGGGACATCTGGTTGTTTTTGTAGATGCATTTGGGAATTTTGATTATTGACGTTTATTATAGATGCAATGATTCTGGGGATATTTGGTAGATTAATTATTGTGAATTCTGCTTTCAGGAGCCTAGCAGCGTTGAGAAAATTATGGAAATTGATGACCATATTGGTTGTGCGATGAGTGGATTGATTGCTGATGCGCGTACACTGGTTGAGCATGCACGAGTTGAAACTCAGGTGCTGTTTGTTACCTTTGTAGGATGTTGTAGGTAGTTGATTGGATAGTGATTGATATGTTTTGGTTTATTGTTCACAGAATCATAGGTTCTCTTACGGTGAACCGATGACGGTAGAGTCCACAACTCAAGCTCTTTGTGACCTAGCTTTGCGCTTCGGTGAAGGCGATGAAGAATCAATGGTACTGAACATCTTAGCTTTGTTTTTCGTGTTTCTTTTGGTTTGCTTGCTCATGGTCTTTAATGGCCAAAACTTGTGAACTTGCCTAATTCCTTTTTGTTTACAAATTTGCCTAATGCCTTGCATGTTGCATTTTTGAATGTTTAAATGGAGATATAAACAGAATTCTTGTTCTTATATTTTGAGATACACAAATATCCTATAAACTTACATCTATTGTGAAATATATAGCATTCCTATTAAAGGAGTAAGTACCTGTCCTTGTATAAGGTGCATTTTGTAATCTACATATTGGTTCCATTGCATGGGCCTAAAAGCTTTTTCTTTTGTTTAGGATACTTGTTTGAGGTGATACTGGACACCATTTTGTATCCTTTATAACACTCCATTTCTTTTTCTCTTTGACAGTCTCGACCATTTGGAGTGTCTCTCCTCATTGCTGGCCATGACGAGAATGGACCTAGCCTGTAAGTATTGTTTTTCCATCTAAACAATGGTTACGTGTGGGTCATGTGATAGACTTATCCTTCTGACTCATTTTCAGTGTTTGTCTGAATCTATGATATTGGTAATCTTTTTTGAGTTGATGTTGTTGCTCCTTATATGTTACAATTACTTTTCTGGGATCAGTGAAATTACAGTGAAAGGACTTGAGTTGAATTTTTTTTCAAGAACAATTACAATTTTTCTGGTTATTCATTTTCAAAGAGTGGCTAACAAGTATCACTTCTCGACTTGATATTTCAATGCGATTCATGTGATTCTAACTACTTTTATTTGATGTTAAATAAGTTCTAAACCGGACATATTTGCCAAGAATTCTTTTCCAGCAGTGTTCTCTTTTTTGTTTCACTCTGTTCCTTGAAAGTAACATATCACCTTTGTTCATCACTCCTTCCTTTCTTTTATATTTCTTTTTTCCTTTCTCAAAGTAGTTGTGAAGATCATTGCAACTATTTCACAGTATGTAGTCCTTCATTTTTTCTTATCAATTACTTTTTGGTTTCAAGAGTAAGATGCTTTAGTTTCAGGAATACACCTACTCTTACCATTGATTTGTATGTAAATACAATTTTTTCTGTGTGGTTCGGTAGTCTACTCTGCATGTTCAACTGTTGACGCAGAACATATTATGATCTTTTAGTTTCTTCCATCAAACCAGTTCATGGTAGCAATATAGCACCTTTTGAACCTTAAGAGAAAACAATTGGGGGGTAATTCATATCTTATCTTCTATAAGCACTTGAAATTAACCCTAAACTGTGAGCAATTTTCATATTCATGTCCATCAAGACATACTAATGCAGATCATTGTTTAAACAGAAAATAAATGCACAGCCTGGCTATTTTGTTTTTGTAGGCAGATTAATACTTCTCTCATTAGATGATACAGTTTGGTTGATTGCTGCTGATCATTTGTTACTTTTTCATCTGAACACCAATGTTCTGATTTGCAGATATTATACTGATCCTTCTGGCACTTTCTGGCAATGCAATGCAAAAGCTATTGGTTCAGGATCAGAAGGTGCTGACAGTTCTCTGCAAGAACAATACAACAAGGTAATTGTTGTTCTTAAAGTCGGTTGTTTCTTAATCTTTCATTTTGCTTGTAGCATTAAAATTGTTAGTTGGGATTGAAGAGTGGAAAAGGGAGTGAAGCACACAGAATTAAAGGCTAAAACAAAAGGGATGAGATTATTATTATTTTAAATAAAAAAACATTTTTGATGAAGAACTTCCCATTGTGGTCATCACTCTTCCTCTGTACTCCAGTCACCTCAATCTCTCCCTGACACCTTGCTGCAGCTACAGGTAAATAAGAGGAGGCATGAATGCTACACTAACAAGAGATTCACCAAATACAATAACAGCAAATCCTTACCCCTAAATCTGAAATCATTAATAAATTGTAAAAGCACAGAAGTTTGGGAAACTAAAGTCAATAAAAAGAACCGAAAACTAAAATGAAAGGTGATTGGTACCAACGTGGTGGGGAAAATAAGATTGCCAGAGACCTGCTTTGTGCTTGATTGTGTGGATGATCGGTTGAAATGGTTTGTGGAGTAATGCCTTTCATCCACATTTTATTTTTAAAAGATTTACAAATATTCATTAAACAGCTGTTGGGGAGAGAAAACAAAGATTAAGAAAAATTTAAAAGCATTAAATGATGAATTTGATAAACCATCTCTCTTTCTCACTCCAAATATATCTTTCAATTTCTTTTGAGAAATAGATACAATTTGGGATCCTTTTCCATTTTTCAAAAGAAATAGATTGTTCCATTTGGGGAGAGATAGAATGAAAAGTAGACAGTGGATTTTATCACCAAGTGGGTCCCACCATCATTGAATATAATATAAGAATCAAAATTTATGTGTCAACCTCTCTCCAAGTGGAGCCTTTCATTTCTTTTGAGAAATGAAGAGGGATCATAACTCAATAGATGCACAAATAAATGGAGATGTCCATCCACACATGGAAAGGATCCAGGCCCTGGAAATGAGGAGTGCTGTTATCCAGCATGAATGGAAGGAGAGATTGAGAAGAGAGATAACATTTTTATATTAATCACCTTAATGCTGTTACGAGTAATTTGTATATTTATATGAAGTTGCAATAATTTTTTCTATAAAGATTAACTTGATTTTTATTTAGTTCATGAGAAAATAAACAAACATTTTCAATGATAAGAAGATATGATTAACCAGTCAAAAAAAGGTATTAGAAAACCTTATTTTATTGCATCTCCGTTGTTTCAAGCAAGTATGCCATTGTGCATTCTTCCCTTATTCTTGGAGTTTTACATTTAACTCAAATCGATATTTGTCCAAGTATATATCCATTGCATGTGTTTTTCTCTGGAAAATGTTGAACTGAGTTTAAGTGTTCTATAATTTCAAATTTCAATTGTCAAATTAATGCAACACCATATCTGAAAGATTATCTTTCAGTATAGAGGCATCAAGATGACACGAAAACAAGCGAGTTTGATGTTGATTTATTATGTTGTGCAGGAATTATCTCTTCAAGAAGCTGAGACTATTGCTTTATCCATTCTGAAGCAAGTTATGGAAGAGAAGGTATAGTTAAAACTAAACCCATGTTCTTGCAGTTGTTTGCCTGCCTCTGACTGAAATGAAATGGAGAATAAAATGTAACTTGTTTCCTCTGTTCTGTACTTTTCACATCAGGTTACTCCAAACAACGTTGACATTGCCAGGGTGGCTCCAGCATATCATCTTTATACCCCTTCTGAGGTGGAAGCTGTGATAAGTCGCCTATAATTTTCATCCATTTGCGTGATTTGTTTCGTGCCTTTGTTTCTCCTGTACGACTATTTAATTAGCTGTGCGCAGAAACTTTTCTGGTACACGATGTTGCATGTAATGCTGCTGCCTTTATGCCCAAGTTTGTATGCCACACTAGATTCTCCTGTCATATTTGCTGCAATTCAGTCTAGTTAAAATTGAGGACAAAAATGATGTTTCGATGTTAGGGAAAATACAATACATTAACGAGAGCCATTCACAAGATCAAGATCCCTGCTACTATATATTTTAACTGTATGATTAACTTTTTTTTATTTAACTATTTGATTTCGTATAAACGTATGATAGGATTTGATTGATGGAATGAATGGAATTCACTAGGTTGGAATGTTAGTGTTTAGATATTAAAAAAATGATGGAACAGGATATTAAATAATGGAATCATTCAACAGGTTACTTCCATTATAATCTATGTTTTCAGAATCAGACAAGTCTACAAATTATATCATGTATTTGTTTTATTGTTATTTTATAAATTTTGTAAATGCACATATATATTGTAAGATTCTTGTTCTCGGTTTTGAACTATCTTCGTAATAAAAAAAACCGTGCTCGCAAATACGGAGTACTAGAATGGGATAGCTCTCACGGGAATTCCCACACAAATATAAACGGACATTCCTAAACTTTTGATATATTTAGTTCACAAATTATGCAATTCATCGCCGTTTGATTGTGCACGAAGTTTTAGACTAAAAAGTGCACCAAAATTAATTAAAAAAAGGAATGCATATCAGTAAAAGCTAAATGCATTTTATAACTTGTATCCTTACATATACATTTATGTGGAATAAATCATATGGGCCAAAGTTTTTTCAAAATGTTTGGGGAATACTCTTTGCATCCAAGGTGTGCGTCGCACACTTTTTGAAAACTAAAATATTTCCATCTTATATTTGAAGATGCATTCTCGGATGTATCTCTGTGGATATTTCGGAGATATATCTTTGAAATTTTTTTGGATGATTTTAAGGTAGCAACATTGTTCTAATATTATAATTTTTTGAGGTCAATTTATATTAAAGTAAAATTAAAATAAAAAATCAGACATTAATTAAAGTAAAATCAAAATGTATCGAGCATACATAAATTGTCTCAAAAATACAAAAAATGATACAACCAAACATAACCTACTGAGTATGTCTAACCCCCGACTTCTTCATCTGTATCGCAAGGCATTCCGTGCCTCCGCAATAATGTCTTCTACGAGGGTCAACTGAGGACTGCCTTCCTCATAAAATCACGCCTATAGTACCTCTACGACTGCCTTCTAGGAGTGTCTAATGTCATTATAAGGTGGGACACCCTATAGAACTATGTCATGTAGCCGTCAACATGCGCTTATTATACAGGAGCTGACACTCTGCGATAATCCTCTTGTACAAAAGTGACTCTCAAAATCGTCAAGTCTCGCATCAAGATCTCTGTGGTAGATGGTGTGAGGAGGGAATCCCTTTTAGAGGGGTGTCTCAGAATAATTTGTAGATGCCCAAACTGGCGCATCACTTGCTCGGGCAGATACAAACACATCAGACCCGATCCACATGGCAACTATAGGCATGGTAAGAAAACCCGAGCCCTCCCGAACCCGACCTGAAATTAACGGGGGAAACCCGATTTAATTGGGTGCGGGTGCGGGGAAAGCCCAGTTTGTAATTGCGGGTGCGGGTGTGGGGGCGGGGGATGCTATTACCCGCCCCCATCCCGCCCGGTCTTATGGTATTTACTTTAATACCCATATTCAAATTATTTTATTACACATTTATTCACTTTTGGAGAAGTAATTAAAAATCTTCATTAGTCATTTCTCACCATTCACTCAAACCCTCATCTTTAGAAACAAGTTTATTATTAAAATGGTCAAGTTTTTAATAAAATTATTAATTTTTATTACTATTTAAAAGAAATATTTTTTTTGCGGGTGGAGGCGGGTGCGGGTGCGGGAAAACCCGTTTCTATCGGGGGTGGGTCTGAGTGGTAAAATTCCATTCCGACTGGGTTTGGGGGCGGAGGCAGGTCTGTAACAGGGAGGCGGGTGCGGGTGCGGGGCTAGCTAAACCCGCCCCGCCCCGCCCCGTTGCCATGCCTAGCCAGCCATCTAGAGTATAGAGAAATGAAGTCAAGCTAATGCGTCACACGGTGACTGTTGTATGGGAAGAAGACAATGTCATATACTACATGATAGTTCATCTGCTTTGTCTTTCAAAGACAACCCTCACCAACTCCGAGTACAGGAAAACAAAACACGTGCCCCCCGTTGTACTCACGAATCGCCGTCAAGTCGATGAAGTATTTAAGAAGACCACATCAACATATGTTGCACTTTTGTCCATAAAAATGAATGTGCTAACCAGGAACAAGAGGTAACACCTCAATGCACACTTTCGATAGTACTCAACTGTCATACCCCAAATTTTGACCACCAAGATTTCCCATCATTGTGTAAATCATCATCACAATATGGATGAACCATCATGCCTCATCAATCTCCTCAAGGAATTGTTGAGCATTCACTACAAACAAGAATTAGGGTTTTGAGCCCTATCAGAGCACTTAGACAAAGGATCAATCGAGGAATGACATGATCTTCAACTTGTCTAACCTCTCAAACACCCATAAAGGATCAAGAGGACTCCCACATCAAGAATCAAGCACAAGGTTGCAAAATTCCAAGTGGATTAAGCCTCAAGATCGCTAGTGTCACCAAATTAGGGTTTTGGTCGACTGAGGCCTCCAGATAAAATTTTCCTTTGGGCATGAGCCAATGCTTCAAAACATAACTCAAGATACTCCAAGGGACCTCATGGACCCAATCATCAAGTCAATTTAGCCTCAGGGGATGCATACATAAAAAATCAGGAATTAGGGTTTCTTGACCTAATTCACCCCTAAGTTGACTTTTAGGACAAAACATGAGCCAAGACCTCAAGACATGATTTAAGGGTCTCTAACACACTATGTTGATCCATTTACAACAATGGATTGATCTCAGAAGCTTGATCTACAAGTTTCAATTTTATCTGGACCACAATTAGGGTTTTGAAGAAAAAGTCAACTGTGCCTTTGACTTTTGACCAAGACATGCTACCAAACCCTGAGACATGATTCAATACACCCTATAACACCTATGGAATCCATCTATTAAGTTTGATTTAGGTCAAGGACTTGATTTCATAGAGGATCGCACAGTTTAAAATTCATCTGCTGAAAAAGTCAACTGTACAAAAAGTCAAAGTTTAACTTTTTGATTTTTTGGTCAACCAAGGTTCCTTAACCCTAATACAATATTAATTTGTGATTGGAATCATCATTCATCAAGAAAAATCAAGAATAGTGAGTTAACTTGTAAAAGGGGTAACCATAAAAAACTTAAAATTTTTCTAAGTTATGAAACAAAGTGGTTAGGGTACCAACTTCCAAGGATCATAACTTGAGATCCAAGCAACCATTTTGGATGATCCAAAGATGGATTTGTAGCTCTCATGGCATATTTTAAAAGTGTCAACTACATCTCATTCCAATTCTCCATGGATTTTAAGTTATGGAGTGATCAAAATGACAAAAACATGAAAATGCCACTTTTTCCAACACTTAGTGAAATTTTCACTAAGTCAGAATCTGTCTTACTTTTTTCAGAATGTAAGGACATTTTTCACTTGGATCCAAAAAGTTTCAAGACAAACTAGGATCATACATGTGTTATATCATATGAGAGCTTTCCAAAATGGCCAAGAACTCCATCAAACTCCACCTGAGCTAGGAGTTGTGACAGCTGCAACATGCCTTGCTGCAAACTGTCTTGGCAAGGCAGATTTGTGCACAAGAGCTCGATTTGTCCAAATTGTGCAATAACAAGCATGGTTATCCATCTGCACACCTCAAGGGGGAACAACCAAGGGACAAACACTGATTCATCATCCTCCAACGTCCAAAATCTACAAATAGCATGCCAAACCTAAAAAGGCTAAAGATGCTTCAAGACTCCAATTTTGTTTTGGAACATTTAATGGATGCTTAGAGGTGGCATGTATCAGAGCAAGAATGAACACTTCGGTCAAGCCTTATCCTTGAATCAAAGAACCATAGGCCTGTGCTCTAATCTCAAGTCAATGGCTGGAGGAGACTTGAGATTCCCTTTGATCACAATTGGTCACAGACCTGCTGCAGTTGCCATTCCCTATTCCTTGCAAAACAAACTTGCTCTACTTAAATAGAGCTCAACTGTGATCAGTTTGAGTACACCTAAGCACCCAAACTGATGCTTTCCTCAAAATCTCCATTTTCACTCCAATTTTGCCTTCTAAAGCAAGTCACTATCAGGTTTTGAGTTTGAGAGCAATTCCAACCAAACCAATGGTTCACAAACCTCACATATAACATATAGAAGTGATCCAAATTCTCACATAACATCTAGAACATCAGAATCACAAAATCACCAGCCATCTGCACAAGCTTTTGACAGATTTGCAGTTGAGGTGCCAAATCAAGTTCCAGTTCATTTCAAATCATTCCAAGCATTCAGACACATCACTTGGCACCTAGGGAAGCTGTTCAGATCATTGGAACCAGCTTGTAACACCTCCAACTCAAAACACGATCACCAGCTGCAAGAGGTAAGCCTCAACTTGGTCATCTCATGATTCATGCATATTTCCTCGCACAATAATTTTGCCATATGTTCATAATCATGTATAGAGTGTTTACCCTCAATCAATTGCTTTGTATGAATCGTGTATGGAATTTCTGAACCTTCATGCAGAATTTAGGGTTCTTGAGGTTTCTCTTTAATTTCTTATTCCATGCTTAAAATAAATGAAATTAAAGACCATAGACATGATCGTGAGTTGAAAACGAGCAGATTGATATGTGGTTTGTGTGATTTCATCAAGTATTCACTGAGATTGATGAAAAAATGCAAATAAGCCAAGAACAGGGCACGCGGGCAAAACGAAGGTGTTCTTGGCGCCCTTTTTCAAATATTTGAATATTTGAATTTTGTGATTTTATTTAATTGATTCAAAAATTAATTTCTCTCTGAATTTTAATGATTTTGAGTTGATTCTTATTTTAATAATTCACAAAAATGTTAAAATATTTTATTTTACAAAAATTTCCCAAAAATATTATTTATTTCATATATTTGATATTTTTGCAAAGAATTAATTTTTATTTGTTTTTCAACATTTTGAAAATGTTCTTTCTCTTGACTTTCTAAAATTGAATGATTTTCAATCATTTTGTGGATAAAAACATGATTTTTGAAACATTGATCCAAGATCATCACTTATTTTTCACATGTTTTCAATGATTTTTATTAATTTTTAATCAAAATTAATTCCATGTTAAACAAAATTAGGGTTTTGATTGATTTCACCCTAACAAATCTTTTTCAAACACTTTTTGGGCCTCTAATAGAGTGTAAGACCCATTCCTTGTAAATAAGATACCTTGTTGGGCCTCAGATATTGTATAAGACCCACTGTGTTTTCAAAAACCTCGGCGCGATCGTCGTTTTCAAAAAAACCATCTGGGCCTACCCTAGTGTTGTAAGTCCCATCTTTCTTTTTCAAAATAATCTTTGGGCCTCTAATAGAGTGTAAGTCCCAATCCTTTTTGGAAACCAAACTTGTTTTGGGCCTCGGGCACTGTATAAATCCCTCTGTACATTTTCAAAAGTTCGACGCGATCGTCGTTTTTTTTAAACAATAAACTTTGGGCCTCTCCTTGAGTTGTAAGCCCCACCACTTGTACAAAAACAAATCTTTGGGCCTCTAATAGAGTGTAAGACCCAATCCATTTTCAACCAAAACCTTTGGGTCTCAGACGTTGTATAAGTCCCAGTACAATCTTTTCAAAATAATTTCCCTTTTGATTTAAATTCAAGTATACAGTTGTTATCAAAACTTTCTTTAATTTCTTTGAACAACTAACAATACAACATGGAAGCTTGCTCGCCTGTAAGTTTTATCCGCTTTCATTTACTTGCTTTAATATATATAACTGTATTGTGGGAAGCTGCACATGGTTAGTCTTCTTTCATTCTTTTAAATACATGTCAAATATATATAACTGTATTGTGGGAAGCTGCACACGCTTAGTTTTCTTTCATACCCTTTTACATACTTGTCATACATCAACTGTATATATACTAGTATAGTTATTAAAAGTTTTCCCCGACAACTAGGTCTAGAACTAGGTAAAGCCCGTTTGGTCACTCTTAAATACAGTCAAAACTAGATCCACATAGGATTTCCAGATACAGTCTTCCCTTCTCTTGGGGTTAAACAATATGGAACAAAGAGAAAGGCAGTATTCTCGGTGAACCTTTTCTCAGACTGTCACCTCTAGAAATTGTCAAAGAAATTCTACTCCCCAGAGTTGATCTATTCTCGGTGAATAGCATCTCTTGAATTTCTTCAAACCTCAGAACTTTCACTAAATGATCTATTATCTGTGAATAACATTTCTTGAACTTTTCTTGGTTTGGCACCCACAGGCTTCCTAAAAGCATCGCCGCCTCTTCTTGGGCTTTGTACAAGGACCCGTCGGCTTCTTAAAAGTTCTCATGCCTTCTCTTGAGCTTCATACAAGGACCCTCACGACCTCTTAAAGGTATAGGACAAAACTTAGTCATCATTTGTTAGAGCCGCCTTTTTAAAAGAAGTTACAAAAGCCCTCAAACCAATTTTAGGGTTGATACTCATCCCTTAAACGAGTCAGCCTCCTCTTGGGCTTTGTACAATGATTCTCCCCATCGGAGTTAACCTTTTCAGACTCTCTTGTTGAGTCAATCAATTACTTCCCAGGCTCTCTTGTTGAGTCGATCACATTTTCAGACTCTCATGTTGAGTCAATCACTCTCATAGACTCTCTTATTGAGTCAATCACCTTTTTCCACTCTCTGGTTGAGTCAACCCATTTAGCCTCAGTCTCGGGCTTTGTACGAGACAGATAAAAGCAATCTCTTGTTGAGTCAACCCTTTTTAGCCTCAGTTTCGTGCTTTGTACGAGACAGATAAAAGCACTCTCTTGTTAAGTCAACCCTTTTTAGCCTCAATCTCGGGCTTCGTACGAGACAGATAAACAATACTCTCTTGTTGAGTCAATCCTTTCCAGCCTCCCTTTGGCTTGGTATAAAGATTCCCCCTAGCACAAGTTAGCCTCCTCTTAGGCCTTGTATAATGATTTCTCCAGCTTGTTCAGCCGCAATCCTGGGCTTTGTACAGGACAGATAAAAGCACTATCTTGTTAAGTCAAACCCTTTTCGCCTCAATCTTGGGCTTTATTCAAGACAGATAAATACCTCCCCATCGGAGTTAGCCTCCTCTTAGGCTTCATGTAATGATATCCCCAAAGAGTCAGTCTCTATTTTGCCTCCGTCTTGGGCTTTGTACAAGACACCAATATATCCACTCTCTTGCTGAGTCGGTCTCATACAGCCTTCTCTTAGGCTTTGTATAAGGACTTCCCCAGTGGAGTCAATCAACCACTTAGCTTTAACCTTGGACTTTGATCAAGGCACACAAAAATCAACAATCCCTCTTTAGAGATGACAAATTCTCTTTTAGTCAACCTTTTAGCTTCAATCTTGGGCTTTGAACAAGACACCAAAACATCTTTTTCCTCCCTTAGAATAGGAGGAACTACGATTGCTCTGATTTCCCTGTTTCGTTTAAACGGGAATACGCAGACATAAGATTGCGAAATCTTAGCGAGCATACTAATCAAAAACTCTAGGTCCAATACCTTCATACATCAATAAAAACTTAGGTCCAACACCTTCCCGAAAAACATCAACAAAAACTAACTCTCCTTGTCACATTTCCCAAGAAACTTTCCCAAACCCATTAACGGATAAACACCATAAAGTACAAAGCAAAACCTAATGCTAACATCCCGTGGATAACCACATATAGGATGGGTAACTGACAACTGCCCATTGTATAACCTGACCCCGACCCTCCAATCTCTTTAAGCGTTTGTTCAGTTAAACATTCGCGTGCAAGGTTAGTTTTAGATACATTCCCTTTCCCTTCCAGCTTCATGGGATAAATAATAAATCAGAAAGTAACACCCCCTTTCTCCTCGAGGAGGAAAACCCAACCCAGCGATAAGGTAGTCGCGTCACCGACAAAAATCGCTCACTATAGTAAAATGGCGACTTCACTGGGGACGAATTTTATTGTTTAGGAATAGGATTATTATAGCTCCTAAGAGGTCTAGGATGTTAGCTTTAGGAATGAATATATGTTAGGTGTCAAAATGTGTTTATTTTCATAGTTTATTTTGACACCTTTTAAGCTCTTTTAATTGCTTTAATCGGGAAACGACTTATTATTTAAGCAAGTCTTGCATTTTTTTGAATATGAGGTGCTTTGATGTGTTTATTACTTTTTGCAGAAATTCTGGTATTTTGATCGCTAATCGTTTCGACCAGATTTGGAATTTGTGAAAATTTTAAGAATTGTTTCTGAGGCCTCTTGACCGTCCGGCGCAGCAGAGGCGGTTGGGCACCCTATTTTTGATCAAATTCCAGCCCTGTGACACTGCTGCGCCTTCTGAGTTTCGCCCGACACAATTTTGGCTTCGCCCGACGCTTTTGAAGTTTCGCCCGGCGCTTCACAGGAGATGCCTCATCCTTGTTTCCTCCAATTTTCCAGCCAAGTTCCAGAATTGTGACACTGCTTCGCCTCTTGATTTCGCCCAGCAAAATTTGCATCGCCCGACGCTCTCATTCTTTCGCCCGTCGCTTTTTGGAAAATATCTGTGCCACTTTTGTCACTGTTGCTATCACGAGGGCTGTAAAGTGGATTTCGCCCAGCAGAATCTCTCACCGCCCATCGCTCCTTTCTGGGCTGAACTTCTATTTAGGCTTATTTTTGTGTCATTTTGGGAAAACACCAACTACTTTTCATCTTTTCACTTTGTAACTTAGATATTTTTGGAGAGAAAACTCCATAGGAACCCATTTTTCTTGCTTTCTTAGTTTTTATGCTTCAATCCTTGATTCTTGAAGATTGATGCTCCAAAAACTTTGTCCATTACTTGTTGCTCAAGCTACCATGAAGATGTGTAGCTAATTTCTCTTTTGTGTCAAGGTTAGATGGTAGATAAACCTTTTCTTTGTATGTATATGTATTGATTCTAGTTTGTGAACTCTTAGATGATGAATATATGGTGAAAAACCTTGTTTTTATGTTTATTCTTTGTGTTGGTTCATGATTGAGAAATATGCTCCAACTCTTTACCTAGGTTTTTCATCCATCAATGAACTTGAGCTAGAGATAGAATTGGGATTTGATGTTCAAAAAAATATTGAACTTTAATGTTGTCATTTTGATAGTTTGTGTGAGAAATCAACAAAGGATCAAAATGGTAAAACTCACAATATGTGTTAGAAATAAACATATTGGGAGGATATGTGATTGAATTTATCATTTAACCGAGTTCATTAGCTTTATCGATTATAAACATATTGCAAAGTGGTTTGTCGAACCCTAACCTTGGCATGTTTTTCCAATCGTTTATAAACAAACTTTTTACCGTTATTATTTTACTTCGAATGCAAGCAACGTTATGAAACCAACCGAAAACCCTTGTTACTTTAAGTTTAAGAAATTAACAACTGTAGAATGGCGGTAATATCACGAACAATCTCTGTGGAACGATAACAAAAACCCGAACTCTATTTGTATTTCAACAATATATATATATATATATATATATATATATATATATATATATATATATATATATATATATATATTGCTTTTCCTACTTGATATCCGTGTTTATTTTTCTGCTAATGGGACTGCGGGTGATGCCGCATCTGGAAAGTTTGAGAGCCACCTAAGATAAGTGATGGCATGAGACGGGTAATCTTACAGGGAGTGACTCCCAAATAAGAGGTCCCGGTAGACCATCAAATCAGTGGAGATACCCTTTGCGGATTCAATGCCTATACGACTTCAGTTGTTGAAAGCATATTGTTTTTGGGCTGTCCATGAAACTGAGGATTTTAGTAGACTAAGACCATGTTACTATTTTGTAGCGCGGAAGCTATCGGAAATAGTTGTCACGCGATACTAACCTCATTTGAGATTACTCTAACATACTGCAGCTCGTCGGGTGAACCAGCCTGCTGTTGTTATCCCAAGAGGGGTCGATGATTTTGTGGACAGGTACAAAAAATCACCAGTACAACCTTTGGGGATGGGTAGAGCCTTGACTTCATGACACCGAACCTTTGACCCCATGTTTTTTCTATGTTTTTGAGTGTTGCATTCATGCATTCATTTCATTAAAAAACATTTAAACAAAGAAAATTTTTCTTCTAGTCTCTCGTTTTCAAATTAAACTAAGACAATGACTACAAATATCAGAGAGAAAGATTGCGTTATGGATTTCGGTAGAAGGAAGACTCACAAGTACACCTTCAAGGTTCTAAAACTAGAGGATTTAAGAGGTTTGACAAGGATGATCACCAACCATGATGCTTTCAGAGCTAAGTACGAAGGACTGTTGTCTCTGTTAAGGGTCCATGTAATCAAAGGAATCCTCTCCATGCTAATCCAGTTCTATGATCCGGTCTATCACTGTTTTACATTCCCGGATTACCAACTGGCACTAACACTAGAGGAGTATTCTCACCTGACTGATTTACCCATCACTGACCAAGCTCCCTTTTCTGGACTGGAAGAAATTCCAAAGGATCAAACCATTGCAAGAGCAATCCATTTGGACGAGTCAGAAGTCAGGACTCACATGGCCACTAAGGGTGGAATCCAAGGTTTGCCAGGCCAATTTTTGATAAAGAAAGCTCTGTACTTTGCTAGTATAGGGAACGTGACTGCTTTTGAGAGCATCTTTGTTTTGTTCACATACAGGTTATTTCTGTTTCCCAACATTGATAGCTTCGTTGATATCAATGCCATTAAGATTTTTCTGATTGGAAACCCTGTACCCACCCTGCTCGCAGATGCTTATCATTCTGTACACTTAAGGAATTTGTACAACGGAGGAATGATCACATGTTATGTACCCCTGCTATACAAATGGTTCACTTCCCATTTACCTAAGTCTGCTGCATTTTGGGATCAAAAGAGTACTTTACGTTGGTCGCAGAGAATCATGTCTCTTACCAACTCTGACATCGATTGGTACAATCAGATTTATGATGGGATCAGGATCATTGACCGTTGTGGAAACTTCCCTAATGTACCCCTCATAGGAATTAAAGGAGGAATCAACTATCATCTAATTTTAGTTCGTCGTTAATTCGGATACCTGATGAGACATATCCCACGTAATGTTCATCTGGAAGGTATTTTCTTCAAGGAAGGAGAAAAGGACAGGGCACTAAAGACAGAAATAGTGTATGCTTGAAAACATGTTCACAGGAAAGGAAGAGAGTCTTTAGGAAAACCGGACTGTGTCTTGGTGGAACCTTATCTCCACTGGGTACAAACTAGAGCTCTCAAGCTGAGGATGCCTTACCCTCGCCAGGAAGTTCTTCCGTTAAAGGAATCCTTCCTTTATTTTATGTCTGATACGGAAAAACTTCAGGTAACTCTCAACAAAGTTCAACAGGACAAGAAGTCTTGGAAGAACAAGTACCGTATTCTCAATGTGGAGTGTAAGAAAATACAACAACTGTTAAAAGATAAAGATGCTCTGATTGAGATTTTAGAGCAACATGCTGTAGAAAATCAAGAAGACCAAAGGAATTTGCTCGCTCCTTTCACTTGGAAAGGGAATGACAACCCGACAACGGCTCAAGAGCCCCGATCAAAGAAAAGGAAAATACCAGAACCAGCACCTGAGCCCTCCTCAGAGGGAACTCAAGATCCATAAGCTTAGACATTTCCTTTTATAGCACTTTGTAAAACTACTGTATTTCCATTTCCGCAATCTTTGAATTCAATAAAATGGGGTTTCCACACTGTATGATATTTGCAATCCAATTGTTGAAGTTTCTTTTGAAAATAACAAAAATTAATTATATAATCATTGCATATCATTCATCATTCTCGCATCACGCATTCTTCTTACCTACGAATCTCACGTCTGTGTCTCGATTTTAGAGTCAAACTGTCTCATTCGTACAATACTCGGGCCAACATTCAAAAGAAAATGGATAATCTCAAGGAAGATAACAGAGAGTTGAGAGAAGAACTCGACGCTCTGAAAGAGGATCTGAGAAGACTTCACAATGACATGCAAGCTCTGGCAGCAGCTCAGATGCAACAACAAAGGACTGTGATCTCAGAGATCACATCTACGCCCAAAGTGGAAAAGTATGATCCTCAGTATAACATGCCAAATGATCGTCCCTGGGGCATGCCACTCAATTATATCCCAGAAGGATATATTCCGCCGATCACAGAAGATCCGGAAACTGCAGCAGGAACCGCTGGGCCTGAAGGTTACAAACTTCGGGAAGGCGAAGATGCAAGGGGCATGACAGCAACTCCTAAAGGTTACAAACTTCGGGATAGGGAAGCACCGAGAGTCACTGCCGTAATGGCTATACCACCACCCGTGGTACACACTGTCCCGGAAGGACAGATTCCACAGATATCTTCTGGTGGAAATGAAAGTATGTACGACAAAATGAATGAGTTCCTGGAGCAATTCTTGGAGATGCAGAAGGAACTGCATGCCATTCGCGGTCAGGATCTATTCGGTAAGGACGCCGCAGACCTTTGTTTGGTCCCCAATGTGAAAATTCCGCACAAATTCAAGGTGCCTGAATTTGAAAAGTACAAGGGTAACTCTTGCCCTCAAAGTCACTTGGTGATGTACGCTCGGAGGATGTCAACTCATACAGAG
Source organism: Lathyrus tuberosus (assembly GCA_022829125.1). Lineage (NCBI taxonomy): Eukaryota > Viridiplantae > Streptophyta > Magnoliopsida > Fabales > Fabaceae > Lathyrus > Lathyrus tuberosus. The sequence continues at coordinate 6,011,119 of JALAZF010000042.1, read as the reverse complement.
AACCAACAACTACTGATCCATTATTTCCAAGATAGTTTAACCGGTGCCGCACTCAAATGGTACATGGATTTAAACTGCACTAAGATCGTCACTTTTAGAGATCTTGGTGCTGCCTTCGTTCAACAGTATAAGTATAACCTGGACATGGCACCAGACAGAGATCAACTCAGAGCCATGTCACAGAAGGACAAGGAAACCTTTAAGGAATATGCTCAAAGATGGCATGAAATTGCCGCCCAGATTGGTCCACCTCTTGAGGAAAAAGAGATGACAAAGATCTTTTTGAAAACCTTGAGTTCGTTTTATTACGACCGAATGGTCGCCAGTGCGCCCAGTGACTTCACTGAGATGGTGGGCATGGGAGTTCGTCTTGAGGAAGCAGTTCGAGAAGGACGTTTAGTTAAAGACGCCGGGCCATCAAGCAGTACCAAAAGATACGGTAGTACTTTCCCTAAGAAAAAAGAGCAAGATATTAGCAATATCTCTCTCGGAAAGCAAAGGCGACGGTACCAACCAGTAGCAGCTGTAACTCCTGCTATCAACCCTGCGCCTGTTCCAACGTATCAACCTCAGGTTGCTCAAAGCCAACCACATCAATAACAATATCAACAAAGGACACAACAACCTCTTCAGCAGGCTCGTCCTCAGTACAACAACAACCGTACAACGCGACCACCAGGGTTTGACCCTATACCAATGCTGTACGCAGAACTGTTTCCACTATTACTGATTAAGGGGCACGTCCAAACCAGGTCACCTCTTACTATACCGGAGAATCCGCCTTTTTGGTTCAAAGCGGATCAGACTTGCCATTACCATCAAGGAGGACCGGGGCATAACATAGAAAACTGCCTCAATTTCAAATTCGATGTGCAAAAACTTATCAGGAGAGGGGTCTTATCCTTCAAGGATACGAATCCAAATGTTCAGACGAACCCGCTGCCTCAACATGAGAAGGCTACGGTAAATTTGATAGAAGGAGAGTCTAACCACAACTATCAAATTCATGATGTACTCTTATTAAGGGCTAACCTGGTCAAGATGCATCGCAGACAGAGCGGATATGGGCATGTACCATATCATAATTATCACCAGTGTGATATCTGCTCCAAAGATAATCAAGGATGTTCTGTGGTGCAATCAGCTCTACAGGAACAGTTGGATCTCGGTTGGATCCAGGATCACAAAATTCGTGGGGTCAACATGACTTATACAAATTCCAACATCATTCAGAACCACGACATCCGTGCGATGAATGTCAATTTAGTGGCAATACACTCAAGGCAAAGCCAATATCATAATCTGCCACAACACTATTACGATTCCTGTCTGATTTGCTCGGTAAATAATCAGGGATGCTCTTTTGTACAAGAGGCCTTCCACCGTCAGATGGATCTTGGATGGATTCAGGATTACCGCGATAGAAGTCATTATCAAGTGAATATGATTCAAATATTTGATATTCGTTTGATGAATACCAGCTTGGTGAAGTTACACGCTAAGGAAGTTCAGCTCGGTTTTCTGACTTCGCATAATTATCAGAACTGTATAGTATGCCGTGAGAGCGACCAAGGATGTGATCTCGTTCAAAGAGCGCTGCAACACTTGTTGAACCACTGGTGGCTTCCGATCTATCTAGATGAAGACACACAACAAGTCAGTATGATTAATGGGAACCCGACTAGGCATCAAAGTCAGGATGTTCGATCAATGGAAATAGATCTAGTGAAGTTACACTGCGTACAAAGCGATCGTGGCCGAGTGCCACCACAAAATTATGAGCGCTGTAGAGTTTGCTCGAAGGATAACCAAGGATCCTACCTTGTGCGAGTATCCCTTCAAAGTTAGTTGGACCACAAAGAGATTCAACCATGGTCAAGTTTTGGTTCAATATTAAACTATCACCCTGATCAAGACCAAAAGGTTATCTTGATCCCTAAACGAGAAGTGGCCAAAGATGTATGCGCCATAATCCCTTTACTCCGTGAATCAAGAGTTCCTCTCGATAGTGGAAGGATTCTCAATCTTGAACCAATTGAGGCCAGCTATGATGGGAAGAAAAATCAAAAGGCTCCTGTAGTTATCTATCTGTCAGGACCAGTACCGTACAAATCCGATAAGGCGATCCCTTACAAGTACGGTGCGACAACCATTGAGAATGGAAAGGAAACTCCATTACCCTCCGTCGTAAATATCGCAGACATCAGTCGAGTAACACAGAGTGGTCGAATCTTCAACAGAGGAGTTGGAGAACCCAACAAAGAAAAGGAACTTCAAACAGAAGGTCCAGTTCAACCAGTCGGTCAATCCAGTGGTCCCGACCTTTCAGAGAACAACGATGAGATGCTGAAGCTCATCCAAAAGAGTGAGTACAACATAGTAGATCAGCTATTACAGACTCCTTCAAAAATCTCTGTGTTATCTCTTTTACTCAGTTCCGAAGCTCACAGGGAAGCTCTATAGAGAGTTTTAGAGCAAGCCTTTGTGGAACAAGATGTGACAATAAGACAATTTGATAGCATCATCTCCAACATCACTTCATGCAACAACTTAGGGTTCAGTGATGAGGAACTGCCAGAAGAAGGCAAAAGTTACAACATGGCGCTCAATATTACAGTCAACTACCAGGACGATGCTTTAGCCAGCGTACTGGTAGATACCGGATCGGCCTTGAACGTTATGCCAAAGTCTACATTAATGCAATTGTCATTTAAAGGATCTGCGATGAGAGGCAGTGAGGTCATCGTCAAAACATTTGACGGATCCTGAAAAGCAGTTATCGGCGAAATCGATCTTCCCATAACTATCGGTCCTCACACTTTCCAGGTCATGGATGTCCTGTCAACGTCCACTTTTGTAGAACCAGAGGAGGTTGTTGGAACTCATTTTCAAGCGCTTTCGATGAGCAATGACAACCAATCAGAAAAAGGAACATAGATTTCCTCGTACAAAGATGCTCTCGAATTTATCAAAAGTAACCATGCAAAGGGATGGGGATAGCTTATCATTCCTACTGATAACAAAACAAAGAAGGGTCTTGGCTTTTCCTTAACCTGTACCCAGACTGCTACTAATGATGAAAGTTTTCATCCCATTCAGGACTTCTTCCACAGTGGAGGTTTCCTTCAGCCAGTGCCTCAAGAAGTGCATACCATCAACGAAGGGGACTCCCCCGATACGGATGAAGAGTGGAAGTCATATCTTAATGAGGACGATTATATGTCTCAGGAAGAGGTGCCTACGCCATTTTTCTATCCCGCACAGAGTCCGAGATTTATACCGAGATCGGATGTCAAAATGATATACAGAGATTGTGATCCGGAAGGATGCCGTGCTCCACCGAACTCATTAGAGGAAGACACTCTGATGAAGAACAACTTTGACCATGACTACTATGGTCCAATGGATGGCCTGCCTATCTGGCAGCCGTACCCAAGAGACTTGGGGCAAGAGAATCAACTGAACGATGCATACCAGCTGAGCATCATTGAGAAGAATACATGCGTCCCCACCATGTCATGGGATCAACACCCAGGGCATTCAGAAAATACCCAGCACGACGAAGAATTTGCAAAGCTTGCAGGACTAGAGTTCATCAACTATGCTTTTCCTGAGGTCAACGTCATCGAGAAGGATGACTCCTCCAGTCCCACAGAAGTATGGAACACCTTAGGACAACCGAGTAGCAAGTACGACTACTTGGTCAAATACACCGCTCCTGAAAGTTCTCGCATCAGGCTCGAAGACATCCATCCCACTGGATGAGAAGATTTACCTTAGAGCACAAACACTGTGCAAGATACAACAGAATAGTTCGTCTACGACAACTCTGCCTGGGAAACAGATTCCAACGATCCTGCTCTACCAGAAATCAACGTTATTTCTGAAGACAAGCCAAGAAGGAAAGTACCCGACTTTGTGATTCACCGAGGAGTTCGTCGCCAATGGGTTGCTGTCAACATTCTGAAAGTTGTTCTTCAGATAAAGTAATTGCCTTCTTTACTTTAACCTTTCACCCTGCCCAGGTGAAACGAATGTTTTATAGGGCTCATTTTCTGTAAATGTCTCTCTTCACTTCGCCCAAAGCGACTGAGTGTTGTTTTATAGGCTGTAGTTTCAAGAATCGACAAGATCATAAATAAAATAACGTCGTTCTGTAATTTTCGCATTTTATTGTTGTTTTCACTTTTCGCTTTTTCAGAAAATGGTAATCCTAAAAAAACAACTCAAATAATAAAAACAAGCATTTTCAGAAAATACACTGCACACACTCTTGCATTCTCTCTATCTCTTCTAAAACAAATCAACACGTCATGCAGATTGCTTGTTTTAAACCCCATTGAAACATACGATCCAATGCCTTCTCCCAACTTTGAGTTCCCGGTATTTGAGGCTGAAGAAGAAAATGACGAAGAAATTCCAGAAGAGATCTCAAAATTACTCAGACAAGAGGAAAGGTCCATTGAACCTCACAAGGAGCCGTTGGAAACAGTTAACTTGGGTTCAAAAGAAGAGAGAAAAGAAGTCAAGATTGGGGCACTGCTCAGTTCAACTGTCAAACAAGATTTGATAAAGCTTCTCAAAGAATTCCCCGATGTATTCGCTTGGTCCTATCAGGACATGCCAGGGTTGGATACCCGCATCGGGGAACATCATCTACCGTTACGATCAGAATGTTCTCCAGTAAAACAGAGGTTGAGAAGAACTCACCCAGACATGGTGATCCGCTATCGCGCGCGGATCAAAACGAGTGATTTTTAAACTGTAGTTAACGACAATGGCTCGAGTCGTATCGCAAGGATTCTTATTCAATTTAACCAAAAGGAATCGAATTGGGGGGGGGGGGTCTGTTTTTGAATTGGAAAATAAGAGAAAAAGTGATTAAAATAAGTGATTATAAAAATAAGCCAATCTACTGTTTCGGTTTCCGGCTAATCACTAGTTTTTTTCCTTACCAATTCCCTAAGCGGATTCGATCTCTATTCGATTTCAATATCAAATGATAAGCACAGTAAGATATTAAACAGATTGACATTCCTATATTCCGAATTAAGTAAACAGATAGATACAATCGTGAATTAAGCAAACACGATATAAAAATGCAATTTAACGACTAAGCGACGTAAAAAGCGATTAAAAGTTAGGAATACAATCATACGAATTAAATCAAAACATTCTACAAAATAACAGATTAAGCAAATGCAATTTCATAGAATAGCATTGAAAGAGAAACGAAATTGAATTGATAGAATAAAAAAACCTCAAAGCGTTGGAAACGCGATTACAGTAGATCGACTCTGGATGATTAGTTCTTCATCGTAATCGTACAAAAGCAAAAGATTCAAATTTTGTGAAAAGAAAGAGAGCAAGCTACAGTAACACGCTTCTCCCCTTATACAAGAGAAGGGAATTCGGTTTACAACCCAACTGGGTCAAATACATAACCCAGGCCCAAAACAAGTGACCCAAAACAGATTATATCTAATGCTTCAACTTCAACGACTTTTTCAGGTCTGCTATAGTCCGATTCAGCTTCTGACTTCTTCATGAAATTCGTAGCTCTCTGTCTTAACTTTCCATCGACTGGTAGAACGTCTCAAACCGATTCCCATAGCTCCAGATATGATCATTTTAGTGCAGACTGCTAATGCTGAAAATAAAGTGCGAAAATCAAATAAGTGCAAAAATAAACTAATTTATAAAAACACATTAAAATAGAAAAATAACCAAAGTAAAGTATGGAAAAGTATAAGTATAAACATAGAGGAATGTGCATCAAAATGCACTGATCAAATTCCCCCACACTTAAATTTTTGCACTCCGAGCAAAATTAAAAATTCAAAACAGAAAAACTTCAAAACAAAAACGAAAAAGAGCATGCAACCTCTAATTCAAAACATCAAGAGTATGACATCAGTGAGTAATTCTTTTGTGGCATTCAAAGTGGATATGAAAAACAGGTTACCGAAGAGTACATCAAAAGTAGTGGGATCCTCACAAGATATAATTCACTCAACTCTCAAGTGTTTAGGCTAACTGTTTACACTCAAAACACATCATGAAAGTAATACTACTATAAACTTGAAAAAACTCTAAATCCACACTTGAAATACTTGCACACAAAGATCAAAGGGACTTTTATTTAGGTTGTAACGTGGCCAAGGTAAGGGTAGGATAAATCCTAAGGGATACTAGGCTAAAATCAAATAGTTAAAAGAAAATTGAAAGAATTGTGGGAGTTGAACTTCAGAATACACCAATTTCTTTCAAACAACAACCTCACAACTTATTTCTCTTCTCTTTTTCATTTTATTCTTCTTTTTTTTTTTCGGAAGGACTATGTAATGAAATCCTTCTCTTTTTCTTGATTTTTATTATTATTATTATTATTATTATTATTTTTTTTTTCTGCCAGCATCATAACATCGTTCAACCCCACACAACTCCATACAAGACTCCTTCAACCCTTTGATTAGGGTGATAACATTGTTTTTCACTTTTCGGCTTGTAATGAATTAATCACAAAAAAGGATAAATAGGCTCAAAGGGGTTTCAAACAAGGGATAATATTTTTCATGGTTGGCTTTTTGACTAAGTGGTTAAAAATAAAACAAAACAAAAAAACAAGTTGCCTTTATCATATCAATGTGCACAAGTAAACAAAAAGCTTCAACAGAGTCAATTCAAATTATAGAGACTAACAAACATGAGTGAAACACACAAGAAAGAAGAGGAATGGATTTTTTTATGTATATCCATTATTAGGCTCAAAATCTCACAAGGTTTAGTGATCTACCACCAATGATGTACAATTTAGAGATTAGTCCTACCTATCATACTAAAAATGCATAAAAAGAATTAATCACATCACATCACAAATCCTTCGTCCACGAATAGTGAGAGCTGCATGCAATTTTCATTTTTTTTTAACAAACAAAAACAAACAAAGACAAAAACAAAAACAAAACAAATGATTCCCTCCCCCACACTTAAGACATACATTGTCCTCAATGAAAGAACATAAATATAAAATAAGAGTGAGAGAAAGAAAATAACACACCCGAGGAGTCAAGGCGGATAGGTGATCACATAAGCAGCCTTTCCTAAAGAGATATCTTTTACGCTTTCCTCTTCCATCAATGTGGGGCTCTCTTTTATGCGGTGAAATTTGAAGTTATTATTAGAGCTCTTGCTTTCTCTTTGTATTCCGGGATCAAACAATGATCCTAGAAAAGTGGAAGTGTGGTCCATCCAATTAAATCGCTTTTGGGGCTGCCTAAACTCGAGAATGCTAACCAAGGTCCATCCAATGCCCTTTTTGTTCCTCTTTAAAACCTGCAAAAGCCGACTTTCTTGATCGAAATCAAGGTTAGATGAAATAATAACAGGAAGCTTATCATTGGTGTCTAAGTAGGCATATTTGAGATTTTCTGGAAGAGGTTTGAGGTTTAAAGAAGGAGGTTGCTCAATGGATGGAATGGTCGGGGCAGCAGGGATGTCCAGAGCCTCAGCCGCACAAACCACTTCATCTGTAACCTCATCCACCTGAAAAATATCAGCCTGCAATGCAGCATTTATCTCGGTACACACAGAGCAAACATTAGCGTTAGTGCATACATCACAGGAGTAAGTATCATCATAGTCTAGTAAAGACGGAAAATCAGATAAAAACTCGGGATATGTGTCATCTACTAAGTCAAAAAGTAACTCAATGTGAAATACAGAGTGCTCTTCCATGGGATGTTTCATTGCATCAAAGATGTTAAATTTGGCGACAATATCACCAAACTGCATGGACATCGTGCTTTGTATTTCAGAAAAACAAACAGAATGAAAGAAAACGATTAAAAAAAGTTCATAAAAATATAAAAACACCAAAATTAATCTAATGAAGCAAAGTAAGAATTTTGATAATTTTTTTGGATTTTTTCGAAACTTCAAAAACAGTAAAAAATTAATTAAAAATAGAAAAAAGATGAATTTGGCGATTTGAGGCCAAAATCCCTTACTAAAAGTAAGGGAGAATTGATCGCACGATTTTTCTGCTTCCAGTAGGTAAAAAATTTTTACAATCGGACACAATTTTCTCAAAACCGATTTTTTTTACTAGGCGGGACGCGAAAACGTGCGAAACCGAAGAAAAATTCAGAAAAATAACAGAAAAATGAAAAATATCAAAACACACAATACCTAAAACTAAACTATTGGCTAATTCGATAAGAATCCCCGGCAACGGCGCCAATTTGATCCGCTGTCGCGCGCGGATCAAAACGAGTGATTTTTAAACTGTAGTTAGCGACAATGGCTCGAGTCGTATCGCAAGGATTCTTATTCAATTTAACCAAAAGGAATCCAATTGGGGGGGGGGGGGTCTGTTTTCGAATTGGAAAATAAGAGAAAAAGTGATTAAAATAAGTGATTATAAAAATAAGCCAATCTACTGTTTCGGTTTCCGGCTAATCACTAGTTTTTTTCCTTACCAATTCCCTAAGCGGATTCGATCTCTATTCGATTTCAATATCAAATGACAAGCGCAGTAAGATATTAAACAGATTGACATTCCTATATTCCGAATTAAGCAACCGGATAGATACAATTGTGAATTAAGCAAACACGATATAAAAACGCAATTTAACGACTAAGCGACGTAAAAAGCGATTAAAAGTTAGGAATACAATCATACGAATTAAATCAAAACATTCTACAAAATAACAGATTAAGCAAATGCAATTTCATAGAATAGCATTGAAAGAGAAACAAAATTGAATTGATAGAATAAAAAAACCTCAAAGCGTTGGAAACGCGATTACAGTAGATCGACTCTGGATGATTAGTTCTTCATCGTAATCGTACAAAAGCAAAAGATTCAAATTTTGTGAAAAGAAAGAGAGCAAACTACAGTAACACGCTTCTCCCCTTATACAAGAGAAGGGAATTCGGTTTACAACCCAACTGGGTCAAATACATAACCCAGGCCCAAAACAAGTGACCCAAAACAGATTATATCTAATGCTGCAACTTCAACGACTTTTTCAGGTCTGCTACAGTCCGATTCAGCTTCTGACTTCTTCATGAAATTCGTAGCTCTCTGTCTTAACTTTCCATTGACTGGTAGAACGTCTCAAACCGATTCCCATAGCTCCAGATATGATCATTTTAGTGCAAACTGCTAATGCTGAAAATAAAGTGCAAAAATCAAATAAGTGCAAAAATAAACTAATTTATAAAAACACATTAAAATAGAAAAATAACCAAAGTAAAGTATGGAAATGTATAAGTATAAACATAGAGGAATGTGCATCAAAATGCACTGATCACATGGCCATCAAAATCAAAGAGGAAGTACAGAAATAGATTGTCGCGGGTTTCCTTGCCACATTTAAATATCCTCAATGGTTAGCCAACATCGTACCAGTTCCGAAAAAGGACGGAAAGGTCAGAATGTGTGTCGATTACAGAGATCTAAACAAGGTCAGTCCAAAGGACGACTTTCCTTTACCACACATTGACATGCTGGTTGACAGTACAGTAAAGTTCAAAGTATTCTCCTTCATGGATGGATTCTCGGGCTATAATTAGATCAAAATGGCGACAAAAGACATGGAGAAAATGTCATTCATTACCCCGTGGGGCACTTTTTGTTACAAGGTAATGCCGTTCGGTTTGAAGAACGCCGGGGCAACCTATCAAAGGGCCATGACTACTCTCTTTCATGACATGATACACAAAGAGATAGAGGTATATGTCGATGATATGATTGCCAAATCCAAAACAGAAGAGGAGCATGTGACCCACCTGTCAAAGTTATTCGAGCGTTTGAGGAAGTACAAACTCCGCTTGAATCCTAACAAGTGCACATTCGATTTCCGTTCAGGGAAGCTCTTAGGGTTCATCGTCAGCCAGAAAGGGATTGAGGTTGATCCTGACAAGGTCAAGGCCATTCAAGAAATGCCTTCTCCAAAAACTGAAAAATAAGTCAGGGGGTTCCTGGGGCGTCTGAATTACATTTCCAGATTTATATTCCTCATGACCGCGACATGCGCGTCAATATTCAAATTACTAAAAAAGAATAAGGACTGCGTTTGGACAGAAGACTTCCAAACCGCCTTTGACAGTATCAAGGAATACCTGTTGAATCCACCGATTCTATCACCTCCAGTGGAAGAAAGACCACTGATCATATACTTAACAGTCTTGGAAGAATCAATGGGCTGCGTACTTGGTCAACAAGACGAAACAAAAAGGAAAGAGCTTGCCATCTACTATTTGAGCAAGAAATTCACCGACTACGAGACTCGGTACACTATGCTTGAGAAAACTTGATGCGCTATGGCTTGGGCAGCCAAACATCTTCTCCAGTATATGATTCATCACACTACTTGGTTAATCTCCAAAATGGATCCAATCAAGTATGTCTTTGAAAATCCTGCTCTCACGGGAAGGATCGCCCATTGGCAGATGTTGTTATCAGAATACGACATCGAATACCACGCTCAAAAAGCTGTTAAAGGAAGTATTTTAGCCGATCATTTGGCTCATCAACCGATTGACGATCAGGAACCAATTGGGTTTGACTTCCCAGACGAAGATGTCATGTATTTAAAAATGAAAGATTGTGATGAACCGCTACCCAGTGAAGGGCCAGAACCAGGATCCCAATGGGGACTAATCTTTGACGGAGCTGTCAATCATTACAGAAACAGAATTGGGGCAATCATCATAACACCACAGGGTACCCACATTCCTTTTACCGCCCGACTAACATTCAAGTGTACAAACAACGAGGCTGAATACGAAGCTTGTATCATGGGTCTCGAAGAAGCGATCGACTTAAGGATTAAGAACTTGGATGTATATGGCGACTCAGCCCTGGTTATCAATCAGATCAAAGGAGATTGGAACACATACCAATCATGATTGATTCCTTACAAAGACTACGCAAGAAGGTTGTTACCCTTCTTCAACAGAATCGAGTTTCACCATATCCTTCATGAAGAGAATCACATGGTTGATGCATTAGCCACTATCTCTTCCATGATTAGTGTAGGTCAATGGAATGACCTACCTAAGATTGACATAATGCGCCTTGAGAGGCCCGCTTATATCTTCACGATTGAAGTAGTCATAGGCGACAAACCTTGGGGTCATGATATCAAATGCTTCCTTCAGAAACAAGAGTACCCACCTAGGGCACTAAGAAAAGACAGAAGACCCTCAGGAGATTGGCAAACAACTTCTTCCTGAGCGGTGATACACTCTATAAGAGAAATTTTGACATGGTCTTGCTTCAATGTATAGACAGACCAGAAGCAAACATACTGATGAAAGAAATTCATGAAGGGTCCTTTGGCACTCATGCTAACAGACACACAATGGCGAGAAAAATTCTGAGAGCAGGGTACTACTGGTTGACCATGGAATCCGATTGCTACAAGTACATCAGAAGGTGTCACAAGTGTTATATATACTCAGACAAAATCCATGTATCGCCAACGCATCTCAAAGTTCTCTCTTCCCCATGTCCTTTTTCTATATGAGGAATTGACATGATTGGTATGATTGAACCCAAGGCTTCGAACAGACATAGTTTCATCCTGGCAGCCATTTACTACTTCACCAAGTGGGTTGAAGCAGCGTCATACGCCAATGTAACCCGATAAGTGGTGGTCCAATTTATCAAAAATAATCTCATCTGCCGTTATGGTGTTCCAAGCCAGATCATTACTGATAATGGATCTAACTTGAATAATAAGATGAATTCAAAATTGAACACCATAACTCATCTCCCTACCAACCCAAGATGAACGGAGCGGTAGAAGCGACTAACAAGAATGTCAAGAAGATTGTTCAGAAGATGGTTGTAACCTACAAATATTGGCATGAGATGTTACCCTTTGCTCTTCACGGTTATCGCACATCTGTCTGCACTTCAATAGGGGCAACCCCTTTCTCTCTAGTATATGGCATGGAAGCAGTGCTTCCCATCAAAGTAGAGACACCATCAATCAGGGTATTGATGGAAGCTAAGCTAACAGAGGCTGAATGGTGACAAAGCAGGCACGATGAACTGAACCTAATCGAAGAAAAGCGAATAACGGCTCTATGCCATGGTCAATTGTATCAGCAAAGAATGAAGAAGGCGTTCAACAAAAAGGTTCGACCCCGTGTCTTCAGAAAATGAGACCTTGTGCTAAAAAAGATACAATCATTATTCACTGATTCCCGGGGCAAATAGACTCCGAATTATGACGGCCCCTATGTGGTCAAGAAAGCTTTCTCGGGCGGTGCCTTGAGACTCGCAACCATGGATGGAGAAGAGTTTGCCTACCCCACAAATGTTGACGTAGTCAAGAAATACTTCGCCTAAATAAAAAAAACGTCTCGGTGGATTGAAAACCCGGAAGGGTGGTCCAGGAAAAAATTAGAGACATAATCAAAAGTCATCCCGATGGATTGGAAATCTCAAAGTACAATCCAGGCAAAAGTTAGGGATTAATGGCAAGTAACTACGCCTGATCAGTTCAACTCCTCAGCAGTAATGCCATCCATCAGAAGAAACTTCAGTCAAGGTTGTCATACCCCAAATTTTGACCACATAGATTTCCCATCATTGTGCAAATCATCATCACAATATAGAGGAACCATCATACCTCATCAGTCTCCCCAAAGATGGGTGAGCGTTCACTACAAATAAAAACTAGGGTTTTAAGCCCTCTCAGAGCCTTAGACAAAATATCAATCAAGGAATGACATGATCTTCAACTTGTCTAACCTATCAAACATCCACAATGGATCAAGAGGACTCCCACAACAAGAATCAAGCACAATGTTGCAGCATTCCAGGTGGATTAAGCCTCAAGATCGCCAGTGTCACCAAATTAGGGTTTTGGTCGACCAGGGCCTCCAGATGGAAATTTTCCTCTAGGCATGAGCCAATGCTTCAAAGCATAACCTAATATACTCCATGGAACCTCATGGACCCAATCATCAAGTCAATTTAGCCTCAAGGGATGCATTCACTAAAAACCAGGAATTAGGGTTTCTTGACCTAATTCACCCCTAAGTTGACTTTTGGGACAAATCATGATCCAAGACCTCAAGACATGATTTGAGGGTCTCTAATAAACCACATTGATCCATTTGCAAGAATGGATTGATCCAAGAAGCTTGATCAACAAGTTTCAATTTCATCAGAACCACAGTTAGGGTTTCGCGGAAAAAGTCAACTGTGCTTTTGACTTTTGGCCAAGACATGCTCCCAAACCTTGGGACATGATTCAATACACCCTATAACACCTATGAAATTAATCCATCAAGTTTGATTTAGGTCAAGGACTTGATTTCATAGAGGAACGCACAGTTTGGAATTCATCTGACCAAAAGTCAACTGTGCACAAAAGTCAACTTTGACTTTGAGATTTTTCACAATTATGGTTCTTTAACCCTAAAATGATGTTAATGTGTGGTTTGAATCATCATTCATCAAGAAAAATCAAGAAAAGTGGGATAACTTGTAAAAGGGGTAACCATAAAAACTTAGAAAACTTTCTAAGTTATGGAACAAAGTGGCTAGGGTACCAACTTTGGAGGATCATAACTCCTAAACCACAAGGCTATTTTCCCCCATTCAAAGCTGGATTTGTAGCTCTCATGGTCCTCTACAAAAGTGTCAACTACACCTCATTCCAATTCCTCATGGATTTCAAGTTATGGAATGACCAAAATCACAAAAAGTGAAAATGTCACTTTTTTCCAACACTTAGTGAAATTTTCACTAAGTCAGAATCTGCCTTCACTTTTTTCCAAATGTAGGGGCATTTTTCACTTGGATCCAAAAGGTATCAAAACAAACTATGATGACACATATGTTGTATCATATGAGAGCTTTCCAAAATGACCAAGAACTCCATGAAAATCCACTTACACCATGAGATATGACCATGCCAATATGCCTTGCTGCAAACTGTCATGGCAAGGTAGATTTGGGGATTTTGCTCGATTTGCTCAAATTTTGCAAAGGGAAAGCAAATCAATCCATCTGAACACCTCAAGGGGGGACCAAGGAGGGACAAACACTGATCCATCAACTCTCAAGTCTTTGGAACCAAAAGTAGCATGCCAAACCTAGAAATGCCTAAAAGAGGGACAAAAATCCAATTTTGGTTTGGATCATTTAATGGATGCACCAAGGTGGCATGGACTGAGCCATTCCCAACTGAATTCAGTCAAGACTTATTCAAGACCAAGGGAACCAGCAGCCTGAGCCCTAACCTCTAGTCAATGGCTAGAGGAGACTTGGATTCCCATTGCTCAACATTGGCCAAACCTCTGCTGCAGTTGCCATTCACTATTGCAGCCAAAACAAACTTGCTCTACTATAAATAGAGCTTATTTGTGCTCAGTTTAAGTACACCAAAGTACTACAATACTTGCTTTCCTCAAAATCTCTTTCTCTAGGCAAAAATGCGTTCTTTAGCAAGGTAACTCTGAGTTTTTGAGTTAGAGAGCAATTCCATCACAGCTCATGATCCAAACACATCCAATATGTCATATCTAAGCTGTCCAAACTCTCACAAGTGACCTGTAGCACCAAAATCTCAAAGTCCCCTCCCAAAACCTCAAAATAGGGCCTTTTTGCATTTTTCAAGCCATGTCTTGATTCAGTCACTTTCCAAACCAAATAAAACCTCAAACACACTTCAAAATATCATCCTTGAACTGTCCTAAATGGTTTCACACATCTGGAACACCATTTGAGAGAGTTGCTATTTTGGCCACTTTTTCCCCTTTTGCAAGAAAGGGCCAGTTTCCATTCCTGAGGTTTCCAGCTGGTTCCAATCATCCTAAAAGCTTCTAAGGGATCATTTGAGATTGTCCAATGCATCAAATTATTTCTGGAACAAAGCACTTGGCAGATTGCACAAAAGCTCCAAAAAGAGGTAAGCATCACAACTTGAACTCTTTGAAATATGCCTTGCTTTGAAGTCCACTGATCATGCACATCTTATACATGTTATATGTGTTGTGTTTGCACCAATTTATCATGCAATTCATACCTGTACCAAGAGGTAGCACAGAAAATGCAAATCATAGCCTATTTCAAAACCACTATCGGGTTTTTCAATAGGAGCATGATCTGAAAAAAAACACCACCACCATTGGATTCCTTGTGAAATTCTAGGCCAGATACATATAAATTTTGTCTCCATCCATGGAGAAATGAGAAAGTTATGGCCTTCACGTTTCTGACCAAAATCTTGCCTTGCCTTGCCTTGCCTTGCCTTGCCTAGAAAACAAGGCAAGCCTTGTATATTTGTGGTTTTGTTTCAATCAACGAATGTATCACCACCCCAGTGGTAAGGCGCGTGACCTGTACACAAGAGGTCCGGGGTTCGAATCCCCCTCGCCCCAGATCCTCTTTTTGCTATTTTTTCCATTTTTTTATTATTTTTCTTATTATTTTTAATGATTTGAAAAATTAATAACTCCCTCAATTTTAATTATTTTTGATTGGTTCACTTTGAAAAAAATCAAAAAAATGTTGAAATATTTTATTCCACAAAAAAATTAGATTTATATTATTTATTTAATATAATTAGTATTTTTGTGAATAAATTCATTTTTAATTATTTTTAAACATTTTAAAAGTGAATATTTACCTTGAAAATCAAAACCAAATGAGTTTTAATTCTTCTTGTGATTAAAACCTCATTTTTCAAACCTTAAACAAAAATCACAAGTGGTTTATTCAAACTCATTTGGTATTTTTATCATTTTTATTGATTTTCTTTAAATATTTACTTTTAAAGAAAAACAAAATTAGGGTTTTGATTAATTCAACCCTCATCAATCTTTTTCAAACTCTTTGGGCCTCTTTTAGAGTGTAAGACCCATCCCCTTTGTAAATACACCACTTTTTGGGCCTCAGTCATTGTATAAGTCCCACTGTATTTTCAAAAACAACGACGCGATCGTCGCCTTTTTAAAAAACACTTTGGGCCTCTAATAGAGTGTAAGACCCAACCCTTTTTGAAAACCAAAATAATTTGGGCCTCGGTCATCGTATAAGACCCATTGTGCTTTCAAAAACCTCGGCACGATCGCCGTTTTCAAACAAATCATTTGGGCCTCTCCTTGAGCTGTAAGCCCCATCACTGGTACAAAAACACTTTGGGCCTCTAATGGAGTGTAAGACCCAACCCCCCCTTGTACATAAAAATTTTGTGGGCCTCACTTATTGTATAAGTCCCTCTGTATAGTTTACAAAACCGCGGTGCAATCATCGTTAAACCTTGGGCATCTCCTTGAGCTGTAAGCCCCAACAACTTTTCAAAGCACTTTCTCCTTTGATTTTGAATATTGTTATCAAAGTTTTCTTTGTTGAACAACTAACCAAACAGCATGGAAGCTCTACAACTGAGTAGGTGTTTATCCACTTTCCTTTACCGCTTTCATATATATAGCTGTATTGTGGGGTTGTTTCACTGTAAGTCTTCTTTCACAAACTTTTATATACTTGTCCAATATCAGCTGTATAATACCTACGTCTAGCACTAGGTAAAGCCCTGTTGGTCACTCTTAAATACAATCAAAACTAGATCCCCGTAGGATTCCAGATACAGTCTTCCCTCCTCTTGGGGTTAAACAATATGGAGACGTGAAAGGCAGCATTCTCGGTGAACCCTTTCTCAGACTGTCACTCTTAGAAATTGTCAAAGAAACTCTACTCCCCGGAGTTGATCTATTCTCCGTGAATAGCATCTCTTGAGTTTCTTCCAAATTCTCAAACTTTCCTGGCTTGATCTATTCTCTGTGAATAGCATGTCTTGAACTTCTCAGGGTTTGGGGACCCACAGGCTTCCTAAAAGCATCCCCGCATCCTCTTGGGCGTTGTACAAGGACCCTTCGGCTACTTAGAAGTTCTCATGCCTTCTCTTGGGCTTAATACAAGGACCCTGACGACCTCTTAAAGGTATAAGACAGAACTTAGTCATCCTTTGCTAGAGCAGTCTTTCCAGCGTCAAAACTCCGACCACTTTAGGGTTGATACTCATCCCTTAATGCCTGTGCCTCCTCTTGGGCATTGTACAAAGGACAAAACTCTAGACTTGGACAGTCTAAGACCCTTGAGTCTCAAAGACATTCTCAAGTTCCTTTCAAACATAGGAAGAAACCCGGTCTCTCTCATGAGAGTTCCCCACACTTGGACTCGCTTCCGGATCTCCAGAATCCACAGCGATAAGACAACCTCCTCTTGGGCTTTGTACAAATGATTCTCCCTAGCAGAGCTAACCTTTTAAGACTCTCTTGTTGAGTCAATCTCCCTTTTAGCCTCTATCTCGGGCTTCGTACGAGACATCAAATCACTCTCTTATTGAGTATAAAAGATTCTCTTGTTGAGTCAACTTTTAGCCTCCGTCTTGGGCTCCATACAAGACACATATAAAACCCACTCTCTTGTTGAGTATAAAAGACTCTCTTGTTGAGTCACTTCCTTTTAGCCTCCATCTCGGGCTTTGTACGAGATACCAAAAACACTCTCTTGTTGAGTATAAAAGACTCTCTTATTGAGTAAATCCCCTTTTATCCTTCGTCTTGGGCTTTGTACAAGACACACACAATCACTCTCTTATTAAGTATAAAATACTCTCTCGTTGAGTCAAACCCTTTTTAGCCTCTATCTCGGGCATTGTACGAGATAAAAAATCACTCTCTTGTTGAGTATAAAAGACTCTCTTGCTGAGTCAATCACCTTTTAGTCTCCGTCTTGGGCTTTGTACAAGACATATAAAAACACTCTCTTGTTGAGTATAAAGGGCTCTCTTGTTGAGTCAACTTCCCTTTAGCCTCAATCTTGGGCTTTGTACAAGACAAAAAAAAACATTTTCCCCAAAAAATCGAACTTCCAGCCTCTGTCTCAGGCTTCATATAAGACAGATAAGAGACTCTCTTGTTGAGTCAAAACCTTTTAGCCTCCGTCTTGGGCTTTGTACAAGACACATAAAAGCACTCTCTTCTTGAGTCAGTCACTTATTAACACCCTCTTGTTAGGGTCAATAGCCTCCGCTTAGGCTTTGTATAAGGAAACCCCGGTTGAGCCAACCAACATTTTAACATCAAATTTGAGCCTTGCTCACAGCATACAAACATCAAAAACTCCTCCTTAGAGATGACAAACTCTCTCTAACCCTTTAGCTTCACATCTTGGGCTTTGAACAATATATAAAACACCTTTAGCTTCACGTCTTGGGCTTTGAACAAGACACCAAAACAACCTTTTTCCTCCCATAGAATAGGAGGAACTACGACCGCTCTGATTTCCCTGTTTCGTTAAACGGGAATACGTAGGCATAAGATTACAAAAATCTTAGCGAACATACTAATCAAAAACCCAAATCCAGTATCCCCCATATATCAACCCAAAAGCACCAAGTCCTAACACCTTACCAAAAACCTCACAAATAGTCCAGGCACTCTATTTTTTAACAAAATAACCTAAGGGAGACCCACAATCTCAATAGCATCTATAAACCAACACTCAATTGTTTAAACTCAGTATGCAAGCAGGGTTAATTGGAGACATCTATTTCCCTTCCTTAATTAGCTTCAATAGGATAAAAAAATGAATCGAACTGTAGTACCCCAAAGCGATAGTGCTTCGCAACCACGCAAAAATCCGCGCTACAAAAGTCATCTTCGACAGAAGCTCAGGATGTCCAGAATTCAAAGTTGGTAGAAGGATAGCGGTCATTATGTTTCAATGTAGCCCTTTTCCCTTAAATTACCATTTTCTAACTTTGTAAATGCTCTAAGGAATCACACGTTTGGCTGATTTCCATCCTATTAATAAAATTTGAGCCCTTGTACTTTTGTTTGCAATTCTTATTTGTTTTAGCTTTACAGAGCGACGTTTTAACATGATTAACGATTCTTGAAATAAAACAAAAATGAATTTACTTGAAATTTTTTTCTGCTTTTAAAATAAAGATGGTAATTTCTTTTGACTATTGAACATCGAAAGGACATCAATCGCTACTCCCAAAGGCGGTTAAGCTTCAAAGTGCAGAATCAAGGTGTTCCTTCTAAACCAGTACACCTGAATGAAAGATCAACTGCGTCAGATGCGAATACTCCATCTGACATCCTCGGCAGAGTTCTTACCTCCTAAGCCCGACCAAGGTTGTTCCCCACAGGGACTATCTCTCCTAAGCAAGGCATAATTGCTATCATGAACGAATGGTGCTTCTTCGTCCCCCGCAGTGGCCGAGTATCTAGTCGTGTTCATCCGCTAGTTTGTATGTCGCGTCAGTTTTGTCAGCATATACATACATACATCATGCATTATGGATTTGCATTCACATTCATACTGCATCACTATCACTCTAGTCGGTCTTATCACGTAGTGATAAAAGTCCTCTTGTCAATTGAGTCGTCAGTTCTTTCCTCGTTAGGAAGCAAATCAGCTAAGCAATCTCTCCCCAATTTATTTCTGGGATGAAGTTGGTCCTTGACCGCTTTGATAACTTGAACCTCTGAAAAACAAGAAGACCTTCGACAAGCGTCACTCTTCACCATTGAAGATGATATCTTCGCTTTCCTGGATTAAGGAAAATCCCCAGAGAAAGCCTCGTAACCGGAGATTCGGCAACACATCAGTTTCTCTCCGAAAGGTTTGTTGTCAACTGAGGTCATCAACACCTCCAAATTGGATTACATTACATGGTATTTCTCCGAAAGGATCTCGAAGAAAAGTATGATGTAGTATCCCTAAGCAGGAAGCAGTATCTCAAGAGACTCATTTTCCTCACTAGAGTCAACAAATGGCGTCTCTAACAGAGAAGTTTGTACACATGGGTTCCCCAGCAAGTCTGACGTTAAAACTTTGTCCCATCAAATGGCATCTCCCCAGGAAAATTTGGCTGGAAGTTTGATGAAAACCGCTACACATAGCGTCCCTTGTCAAGAAAGTTTATTGACAAAAGAAACTGAGACCAGTTCCTTGGCTGAAGACCAGGATCGAGGGGAAGTTTATTGACAAAAGAAACTAAGACCAGTTCCTTGGTAGGAAACCAGGATCGAGGGGAAGTTCATATCAGAAACTTAGACCAGTTCCTTGGTAGGAAACCAGGATCAAGGGGAAGTTTATATCAGAAACTTAGACCAGTTCCTTGGTAGGAAACCAGGATCGAGGGGAAGTTTATATCAGAAACTGAGACCAGTTCCCTGGTTTCCTACCAGGATCGAGGTGAAGTTTATATCAGAAACTGAGACCAGATCCCTGGTAGAAAAAGAGGATCGAGGGGAAGTTTTACCTTTTCTAAGCATCATTGCTTAGCAAAAGAAGATTGATGGGAAAACTACCATTCATAACCACCATCAAAATTTTAGGTATTCCGATATTTAATCCTCTTGTACCCCGAATGCCCGAATACCTTCACCATTCACACGTTCAGGTCCAAGAAGATTAAATAGAGGCATCTGTCATACCCCAAATTTTGACCACCAAGATTTCCCATCATTGTGCAAATCATCATCACAATATGGATGAACCATCATGCCTCATCAATCTCCTCAAGGAATTGTTGAGCATTCACTACAAATAAGAATTAGGGTTTTGAGCCCTATCAAAGCACTTAGACAAAGGATCAATCAAGGAATGACATGATATTTAACTTGTATAACCTCTCAAACACCCATAAAGGATCAAGAGGACCCCCACATCAAGAATCAAGCTCAAGGTTGCAAAATTCCAAGTGGATTAAGCCTAAAGATCGCCAGTGTCACCAAATTAGGGTTTTGGTCTACTGAGGCCTCCAGATAAAATTTTCCTCTGGGAATGAGCCAATGCTTCAAAACATAACTCAAGATACTCCAAGGGACCTCATGGACCCAATCATCAAGTCAATTTAGCCTCAGGGGATGCATACATCAAAATCAGGAATTAGGGTTTCTTGACCTAATTCACCCCTAAGTTGACTTTTGGGACAAAACATGAGCCAAGACCTCAAGACATGATTTTAGGGTCTCTAACACACTATGTTGATCCATTTGCAACAATGGATTGATCTCAGAAGCTTGATCTATAAGTTTCAATTTCATCTGGACCACAATTAGGGTTTTGAAGAAAAAGTCAACTGTGCCTTTGACTTTTGACCAAGACATGCTCCCAAACCCTGGGACATGATTCAATACACCCTATAACACCTATGGAATCCATCTATTAAGTTTGATTTAGGTCAAGTACTTGATTTCATAGAGGATCACGCAATTTAAAATTCATCTGCTGAAAAAGTCAACTGTACAAAAAGTCAAAGTTTGACTTTTTGATTTTTTGGTCAACCAAGGTTCCTTAACCCTAATACAATGTTAATTTGTGATTGGAATCATCATTCATCAAGAAAAACCAAGAATAGTGAGTTAACTTGTAAAAGGGGTAACCATAAAAAACTTAGAATTTTTCTAAGTTATGAAACAAAGTGGTTAGGGTACCAACTTCCAAGGATCATAACTTGAGATCCAAGCAACCATTTTGGATGATCCAAAGATGGATTTGTAGCTCTCATGACATATTTTAAAAGTGACAACTACATCTCATTCCAATTCTCCATGGATTTTAAGTTATGGA
The DNA here is from genome assembly GCA_022829125.1 of Lathyrus tuberosus. Classification (NCBI taxonomy): domain Eukaryota; kingdom Viridiplantae; phylum Streptophyta; class Magnoliopsida; order Fabales; family Fabaceae; genus Lathyrus; species Lathyrus tuberosus. The sequence goes on along the minus strand of JALAZF010000042.1, from coordinate 5,989,494 downwards.
GTGATCAAAATGACAAAAACATGAAAATGCCACCTTTTCCAACACTTAGTGAAATTTTCATTAAGTCAGAATCTGTCTTACTTTTTTCAGAATGTAGGGGCATTTTTCACTTGGATCCAAAATGTTTCAAGACAAACTAGGATCATACATGTGTTGCATCATATGAGAGCTTTCCAAAATGGCCAAGAACTCCATCAAACTCCACCTGAGCTAGGAGTTGTGACAGCTGCAACATGCCTTGCTGCAAACTGTCTTGGCAAGGCAGATTTGTGCACAAGAGCTCGATTTGTCCAAATTGTGCAATAACAAGCATGGTTATCCATCTGCACACCTCAAGGGGGAACAACCAAGGGACAATCACTGATTCATCAGCCTCCAAAGTCCAAAATCTACAAATAGTATACCAAACCTAAAAAGGCTAAAGATGCTTCAAGACTCCAATTTTATTTTGGAACATTTAATGGATGCTTAGAGGTGGCATGTATCAGAGCAAGAATGAACACTTCAGTCAAGCCTTATCCTTGAATCAAAGAACTATAGGCCTGTGCTCTAATCTCAAGTCAATGGCTAGAGGAGACTTGAGATTCCCTTTGATCACAATTGGTCACAGACCTGCTGCAGTTGCCATTCCCTATTCCTTGCAAAACAAATTTGCTCTACTATAAATAGAGCTCAATTGTGATCAGTTTGAGTACACCAAAACACCCAAACTGATGTTTTCCTCTAAATCTCCATTTTCACTCCAATTTTGCCTTCTAAAGCAAGTCACTATCGGGTTTTGAGTTTGAGAGCAATTCCAACCAAACCAATGGTTCACACACCTCACATATAACATATAGAAGTGATCCAAACTCTCACATAACATCTGGAACATCAGATCACAAAATGACCATCCATCTGCACAAGCTTTTGACACATTTGCAGTTGAGGTGCCAAATTAAGTTCCAGTTTATTTCAAATCTTTCCAAGCATTCAGACACATCACTTGGAACCTAGGGAGGCTGTTCAGATCATTGGAACCAGCTTGTAACACCTCCAACTCAAAACACGATCACCAGCTGCAAGAGGTAAGCCTCAACTTGGTCATCTCATGATTCTTGCGTATTTCCTCGCACAATAATTTTGCCATATGTTCATAATCATGTATATAGTGTTTACCCTCAATCAATTGCTTTGTATGAATCGTGTATGGAATTTTTGAACCTTCATGCAGAATTTAGGGTTCTTGAAGTTTCTCTTTGATTTCTTATTCCATGCTTAAAATAAATGAAATTAAAGACCATAAACATGATCGTGAGTTGAAAATGAGCAGATTGATATGTGGTTTGTGTGATGTCATCAAGTATTCAGTGAGATTGATGAGAAAATGCAAATCAGCCAAGAACAGGGCACGCGGGAAAAACCGAGGTGTTCTTGGCGCCCTTTTTCAAATATTTGAATATTTGAATTTTGTGATTTTATTTAATTGATTCAAAAATTAATTTCTCTCTGAATTTTAATGATTTTGAGTTGATTCTTTTTTTAATAATTCACAAAAATGTTAAAATATTTTATTTTACAAAAATTTCCCAAAAATATTATTTATTTCATATATTTGATATTTTTGCAAAGAATTAATTTTTATTTGTTTTTCAACATTTTGAAAATGTTCTTTCTCTTGACTTTCTAAACTTGAATGATTTTCAATCATTTTGTGGATAAAAACATGATTTTTGAAACATTGATCCAAGATTATCACTCATTTTTCACATGTTTTCAATGATTTTTATTAATTTTTAATCGAAATTAATTCCATGTTAAACAAAATTAGGGGTTGGTTGCTTTCACCCTAACAAATCTTTTTCAAACACTTTTTGGGCCTCTAATAGAGTGTAAGACCCATTCCTTATAAATAAGATACCTTGTTGGGCCTTAGATATTGTATAAGACCCACTGTGTTTTCAAAAACCTCGGCGCGATCGCCGTTTTCAAACAAACCATCTGGGCCTACCCTCGTGTTGTAAGTCCCATCTTTCTTTTTCAAAATAATCTTTGAGCCTCTAATAGAGTGTAAAACCAAACCCCTTTTGGAAACCAAACTTGTTTTGGGCCTCGGGCATTGTATAAGTCCCTCTGTACATTTTCAAAAGTTCGACGCAATCGTCGTTTTTTTAAACAATAAACTTTGGGCCTCTCCTTGAGTTGTAAGCCCCACCACTTGTACAAAAACAAGTCTTTGGGCCTCTAATAGAGTGTAAGACCCAATCCCTTTTCAACCAAAACCTTTGGGCCTCAGACGTTGTATAAGTCCCAGTACAATCTTTTCAAAACAATTTCCCTTTTGATTTAAATTCAAGTATACAGTTGTTATCAAAACTTTCTTTAATTTCTTTGAACAACTAACAATACAGCATGGAAGCTTGCTCGCCTGTAAGTTTTATCCGCTTTCACTTACTTGCTTTAATATATATAACTGTATTGTGGGAAGCTGCGCATGGTTAGTCTTCGTTCATTCTTTTAAATACATGTCAAATATATATAACTGTATTGTGGGAAGCTGCACACGGTTAGTCTTCTTTCATACCCTTTTACATACTTGTCATATACCAACTGTATATATACTAGTATAGTTATTTAGAGTTTTCCCCAGCAACTAGGTCTAGAACTAGGTAAAGCTCGTTTGGTTACTCTTAAATACAGTCAAAACTAGATCCCCATAGGATTTCCAGATACAGTCTTCCCTTCTCTTGGGGTTAAACAATATGGAACAAAGAGAAAGACGAACCTTTTCTCAGACTGTCACCCCTAGAAATTGTCAAAGAAATTCTACTCCCCGGAGTTGATCTATTCTCGGTGAATAGCATCTCTTGAATTTCTTTAAACCTCAGAACTTTCACTAAATGATATATTCTCTGTGAATATCATTTCTTGAACTTTTCTTGGTTTGGGACCCACATGCTTCCTAAAAGCATCCCAGCCTCCTCTTGGGCTTTGTACAAGGACCCGTCGGCTTCTTAAAAGTTCTCATGCCTTCTCTTGGGCTTCATACAAGGACCCTCACGACCTCTTAAAGGTATAGGATAGAATTTAGTCATCATTTTTTAGAGCTGTCTTTCTAAAAGAAGTTACAAAAGCCCTCAGACCAATTTTAGGGTTGATACTCATCCCTTAAACGAGTCAGCCTCCTCTTGGGCTTTGTACAATGATTTTCCCCATCGGAGTTAACCTTTTCAGACTCTCTTTTTGAATCAATCAATTACTTCCCAAACTCTCTTGTTGAGTCGATCACCTTTTCAGACTCTCTTGTTGAGTCAATCACTCTCATAGACTCTCTTGTTGAGTCAATCACCTTTTTGTACTCTCTGGTTGAGTAAACCCTTTTAGCCTCAGTCTCGGGCTTTGTACGAGACAGATAAAAGCACTCTTATTGAGTCAACCCTTTTTAGCCTCAGTCTCGGGCTTTGTACGAGACAGATAAAAGCACTCTCTTGTTGAGTCAACCCTTTTTAGCCTCAATCTCGGGCTTCGTACGAGACAGATAAAAAATACTCTCTTGTTGAGTCAATCCTTTCCAGCCTCCCTTTGGCTTGGTATAAAGATTTCCCCTAGCACAAGTTAGCCTCCTCTTAGGCCTTGTATAATGATTTCTCCAGCTTGTTCAGCCGCAATCTTGGGCTTCGTACATGATAGATAAAAGCACTCTCTTGTTGAGTCAAATTCTTTTCACCTCAATCTTGGGCTTTATACAAGACAAATAAATACCTCCCCAGCGGAGTTAGCCTCCTCTTAGGCTTCATGTAATAATATCCCTAAAGAGTTAGTCTCTTTTTTACCTCCGTCTTGGGCTTTGTACAAGACACCAATATATCCACTCTCTTGCTGAGTCGATCTCATACAGCCTCCTCTTAGGCTTTGTATAAGGACTTCCCCAATAGAGTCAATCAACCGCTTAGCTTCAATCTCAGGCTTTGATCAAGGCACACAAAAATCAACAATCCCTCTTTAGAGATGACAAATTATCTTTCAGTCAACCTTTTAGCGTCAATCTTGGGCTTTGAACAAGACACAAATACTCCGTTTAGCCTCTGTCTTGGGCTTTGAACAAGACACCAAAACATATTTTTCCTCCCTTAGAATAGGAGGAACTATGATTGCTATGATTTCCCTGTTTCGTTTAAACGGGAATACGTAGGCATAAGATTGCGAAATCTTAGCGAGCATACTAATAAAAAACTCTAGGTCCAATACCTTCATACATCAATCAAAACTTAGGTCCAACACTTTCCCAAAAAACATCAACAAAAACTAACTCTCCCTGTCACATTTCCCAAGAAACTTTCCCAAACCCATTAACGGATAAACACCATCAAGTACAAAGCGAAACCTAATGCTAACATCCTGTGGATAACCACATATAGGATGGGTAACTGACAACTGCCCATTGTATAACCTAACCCCGGACCCCCAATCTCTTTAAGCGTTTGTTCAGTTAAACATTCGCGTGCAAGGTTAGTTTTAGATACATTCCCTTTCCCTTCCAGCTTCATGGGATAAATAAGAAATCAGAAAGTAGCACCCCCTTTCTCCTCGAGGAGGAAAACCCAACCCAACGATAAGGTGGTCGCGTCACCGACAAAAATCGCTCGCTACATCAACCTACATATCATCACCACTGGCATCCTCAGTCCACTGTAGCTGGTCTTTATAAGGTTTTTCCAAGAATTTAAATCTAGCATGAGCACCTCTGGTGTCAGCTATCTCATTTGCGACATCTGTTAGGTCAACACCAAAATATGTAATTATCCACTCGCTAGATTCCTCTCGATTGAGCCTTCTGTGGTCCAGTAATTTTCCCCTGAAGGGAAGATGTTGGAGGCACGAGACGTCATCTAGGGTGATGGTCATCTCTCCAATAGGATGGTGACAAAATGACGTCAATGAATGACATATCTTTGCAAATGCCACCTGCATGCCTTGGTTTATGGTTATGTACACAACAACATATAAACCAGCAAGACCGGAATAACATATAACATTTATGAATGAATCAACATCAGGCTGTTCCAAATCTAATATTTTCCTGTCGTGGTTTACCAATTTTAAACACAGACGCTCCTGTAAAAAATATATGACCATCAATTGCAATTTAATTAGTTTAAAACATATGTAATGCAAAAGTAAATATATATACATCTCCTTCCCAATCATTTCTAGCAGCATGATCTCTATAAGATGAAGTAAAAAGGTGTCAAATAGGCCTCATGGATAAATCTCTACAGAAGTATTAGAAACGGGTTCCTCATATGCCTTAGGGACTTCATAATCTGAAGACACTTGACCCCGTGAAGCAGAGGAATGAGTTACCCCATTGCTTCCCTAACCTCCCACAAAATGGCAATGCATGTCCATTTAGGCAACCTATTTTGATTGTATTACTATTTAATGTAGCTTAAACAACTTATGTGACCTAAAACATCATTCAAAGCACAAAAAAAGAAAGAATTTTAAAAAACATACCCAATCAAATGGATGAGAAAGAGAAGTTTGAATGAAAGAGAAAGAACTCATATGGTAGAAGCTTGAATGGATGAGAAAGAGATCAAATGATATTTTTTGAGTGACTTTTTAGAAAATGAAGGAGGAAGACCGAACGGCCTGACGCAAGTATATGAAATAAAAGCGTTCAGAGATGCATCTCTGAACATCTCACTGATTTTTAATAAATTTTGCATTAAGTTTTTTTTTTTTACGGAGATGCATCTTCAGATTAACCTTTTATACATATGGAGATGCATCTTACGCTGATGAGTGTGTAAAAAAGAGGTACGTCCAGAGATGCATCTCCAGACCCTAGGAATAATCATAACTTTTTCACAAGGTGGAAGAGCACCCCTAAGGATGAAAAAAGTAATCCCTAAATATTTTGTTTCTAGTATCTTCAAATCTTTTACCAACTTACCATTTTTTTCTAACTTATACACTAGAATACCACATTTTTAACACTATATACTCCTATTATATTTTCAAACAATTTATTTTTTGGTACAAGGCAACCGCCAAATGTTTTGGAGGTTGTATTAAATATTTAAAAGGTGTCACCAATTGCAATTTAGAGTGAGTTAAACATTTTAGAGGACCTACTCAATGCATTAGAGGGTCATTTGGAATTTATTTTTTAAAATTATAATTTATTTTCTTTTTAATTAAATTAATATATATATATATATATATATATATATATATATATATATATATATTAATTTAATAATTAAATAAATATTTAATTATAAATAAAATAATAATATATTAAAGTATTAATTAAAGTAATATTTATTTATTTCATGATAATAAAATTATATTAAAAAAATATCATGTATTAATTTTGACCCGATCATGGCGTGCGACATCCGTTTCACGTGCATGAGCTACTCCTTGTCGCGTAGTCCTTCTAGATTGTATTTGGTTCTCATCATTATTTGGTGGCCGAGTAAAAGTCGCCACATCATTTCTATGATCCATGAAATCAACAACCATGTTATCAGTTAACTCTTCCATTGCATTACCATAAGTTAATGCATTTCATTCATAATTCCAGTTTGGTTAGGTAGTAGTTTGCGTTAAGTTTTGGATGAAGGAGATGTAGTTTTGTTGGTCTTAGGATGAATTCAGGGGTGCAAGGCTGTGATGGAAAAAGAAAGATGTATGGTTGGGGTGCTTGAATGTTGTTGTATTCTTAAGGAGTAGGTTATGTGAATGAGTATGGGTTATAGTGAGTGGTGTGCAGTGTTTGTTGTTGGGGTAAATTGTGGGTTTTGTTTTTGGGTGTTGTAGGTGGTTGAGTTAAATGGTGAATTTTGTTATTGGTAGTGTTGCCTCCATACAAACCGTTGCATAAATTCAAATAATTAGTTAACAAAAAATGTTAAACTTTATAAATTAGTAGTTTAGTTTTGAAGTTAATGTTAACATTGTAGGATTATTTTTGTCGACGTAAATTAACTATTTATAACATACATGGTATGCTTTAAACTGACCAACATTTAACCACTACCATAAATAAATTGCGTTAGCTAATGCCGATGCTTTAAGGTGGGTGGACAATATTCTAGTACACAAGTGGAAGAGGGAATTTGACGAGCGTCGGTGTTGGGGTAACATGACAACGAACCTCGTCGAGTCAATGAACTCAGTCTTTAAAGGCACACAACATTGATAAGTGCAACCTACTTTAGGCTGAGATCACTATTTTCTGAAAAGGGTGCACAATGGAGTGCAATGTTGGAACCTGACCAGATATTTACAGAAAATTGTATGAAGGTGATGAAAAAGGAAACTGTAAAATCCAATACGCATTAGGTAACAAGTTTTGACTACCAACGTAACACTTTTAGTGTGGAGGAGACGATGAACCATAATGTGAGGAAGCCGATGGAACGTTACAAAGATAACTTGTTAAATGGTTGATGTGATTGCAGAAAGTTTTAAGCTTTATGTGTTTCTTGTTTACATGTTATCACTGCATGTTCTAATGTACACCAAAACACTTATGTTCATTTGTCCAACATTTACAAGGTCTTAAACCTATTTGGGGTCTATAGAAAGAGCTTTCCAGTGCTACCATACGAGGAATATTGGCCTATTTATGAAGGGGATCAAAATTTCCATAATCCAAGAATGTGTAGGAACAAGAAAAACCGCCAAGTGAGCCCGTATATTAGAACCGAAATGGACACGACTGATAAATTGGATAAAAAATATGGATTATGCTGTCTTCCTAGTCACACCTGAAAGCGGTTTCCCAATGTTAGAACTAATACTAATTAAGTTTTTATTTCGTTGTTAAATATCAATTTTAGATTACCAGCAAGCTTCGCATATGTTGGAACCAATACTAATTAAGGATTTATTTCGCCATTAAATATTAATTTTAGATCACAAGGATCTTTAACATTTAATATAGATAACAACATTTCAGTTAAAACAAAACGAACACTAACATGTCTAAAACAACAACACATACACCAAATAAAAACACTCAACACTGCAAATTATCTAAGAGCAAACAACAATTAAAACGATCTCATTTGTTTTAGACATCATATCCCTAACATGATTGTCATTCTTAACTGACAACCAACAACATTGGATTTCGTCAATATCATCTGCAATGGACATGTATGAAACAAGTCTATCTATTCTTCTAACTCTTTCACTATCGTTAATCTCTCAGTCTTGCAAAAGATTTAAGTTAGTCTATAATTGCTCGAAACTCCAGTTATGCCAAAAACACATCTTAATCGGAGGCTTGACTCTCGAATAAAAACATCCCCATACTGATGCATGTTAGAACAAATGAACAAGAAAAAATTAGAAGAAATTAAAAAGAGGTGTGAAAAAATGGTTCACGTCACACCTTTATTTATATCGAATTCGTCATATAGACCCGGCAAAACAATTGGCGGATCTATTATAGATAAAACAAATCAATTGCCAATTGCAATATCAGACCTATACTTTACTAATAAAAAAAATCAACAACCAAAGACCTATATTTAAATAATAAAAAATATAAATCAACAACCAATTGCAATATCAGGTCTATACTTAAATAATAAAAAAAGTAAATCAACCGCCAATAACAATATCAAGCATGTACTTAAATAATAAAAAATATAAATCACTAAACCTGTACTTAAATGATAAAAAATGTAAATAAATAAAAAATTGTAGCATCGGACTTGTATTTAAATAATAAAAATTTAAAACAATCACCCAATGCATTAGCTGACTTTTACTTAGGGTGTTTGGAAGATATTTTTCAACAAAATATAACTTAATTTAAATTAATTAAATAAAATTGTTTAATTTTATTATGATATTATTATTTAATTTATCTATTATATATACATTTTATATATAAAGGCAAAACTTGATTTGGAATTTTTTTACGTAAATACCCCTAATTTTGGAAAAAATTCCCTAAATAACCCATGTTTCAAAAATATTTTCAAAATGCCCCCATTAGGGTTTTGGTTTGAACTATATCGCCATTGGAATTGGCGACTCCCTTGTAGAGGTCTAACCATGTCGCCAATGCAACTGGAGACACCCTTCCAAGTCGCCAGTGCAATTGGCGACACAGTGTAATGGTTAAACCAAGTCGCCAATCCAAGTGGAGACACCCTTCAAACTGAAAATTTTCACTATAAATAGGGGTGTTAAGCTTGGTTTATTCCACATCTCTTCTCACAACTTTGTTTTACTCATAAAATGTATCGTCGTCGTTGGGGTAAATTTATTTTTTCGCGAGACAAGCCACCGATCGACATGATGTTTTGGAACATACAAGGTATCAATCAACTTATTGTTGTATGTTGTTTAAATTGTTATAACAAAGAGAAATGTATTAATGAAAACATTTGGTTACAACAAAAGAAAAGATAAGATAAATTATGATGCAGATGTTCCTCCAACATTGGGACAATGTTTTTTGTTGTGGCCGGGTTGACGACAGATACTGCATAGTCGTATCATTTTATCAGCGATATCCATTTCGGTTCTTATACGCTTGCTGTTTGGGCGCCCTTTTTTCTTTCTTCTCATTTCATCGTTGTGCCAAACTATTTCACCTTGGTATGGAGGCCAATAATCCTCCATTAGGGATGGCAACAGGGCGGGGCGGGGGAGGGTTTAACTATACCCACACCCGCACCCGCCTACATGTAATACACCCGCCCCCGCCCCCAAACCCAACCGGGGGTAAAAATTTACCACCCAGACCCGCCCCCAGTAGTGAACAGGTGCACCCGCACCCGCCCCGCCCCCACCCGCAAAAAAATAATTTCTTTTTAATTGCAATAAAAATTAATAATTTTAATTAAAAAATTAATTATTTTAATAAATAAATTAATTATTTAATTAAAATTTTAATTAGTAAATAAATATTAACTTGATAAATTTGATTATTTTAATTGCAATAGGGGTATTAATAATTTAATTAAAAATATAATTAATAAATGAATATTAAAATAAGTAAAATAAGGAAATTAAAATAAAAGGCATTATCCGGGGGCGGGGCGGGGGCGGGTGTGGGCGGGTCTTAGTGTCTACCCGCCCCTGCACCCGCACCCGTAGTTAAGAACCGGGTTTCACCCGCACCCGCACCCGCACCCAATTAAATCGGGTTTTCCCCGTTACTCTCGGGGCGGGCCCGGGCGGGTGCGGGCGGGTCCGGGTTTGTTTGCCATCCCTATCCTCCATTGGTAGCACTGCGAAGCCTTTGCTGTATACATTCATAACATTAACCACCTTGTAAACATCAGATAGATAGCCATAAGCATCTTGACGAGCATGTGCGCATGCTGTAATGACATGTGAGCAAGGTACACGGAGGGCCTGGAACCTGCCACAATCACACCAACCTCTATTTAGCCTGACAACATACGATAAATTGAGTCTCCCCTCATTAAAATCCATTGTTTCTTGCACACTGAATGATTGCCTATGTCGGTCAAAGATTGTAACTGCATGTGTGCTAGCTTTGATAGCATCATCCTTCATCAATTTCATAACGCTCTCACTGTATACTTGACCAGACGCTAACACTGCACTCCATCTTTCACCTCTTGTTGCGAAAAGTGATGCCAACCTATAATAGGTTGATCTCACCAAAGCAGTGATTGAAAGGTTTCTTATTCCTTTGAATACTCCATTCATGGACTCCACAAGGTTTGTTGTCATGTGACCCCATCGACAGCCCGCATCAAAAGATCTTGTCCACCTTTCTAGTGGAATGTTATCCAACCAGCTTCCGGCATCTGCATTTGACATCCTTATTTCGTTAAGGTAGTATTGAAATGTTGGTTGAGTTAGCGCATAACCAACATTCATAACCTGTTTGCTAAGGTACTTGTCTTTGATTGCACGCATGAAGTTTTGTTGAATATGTCTAATGCAATATACATGAGTAGAAGGAGGATTATGCCACCCGTTATCATGGTTATTGTAAGCACTCTCTATAGCAGCATGTCTGTCTGAAATCAAACAGAGGTTGGATTGTGGAGCGACATGTGTTCTCAGATTCTTAAGGAAGAAACCTTAAGCAGAAGCGGTTTCACCCTCAACCAAAGCAAACGCTATAGGAAAGACATTACTGTTGCCGTCTTGTGCAACAACCATAAGCAAGGTGCCCTTGTATTTTCCGTATAGCCATGTTCCATCAATTTGAATAATAGGTTTGCAGAATGCAAAACCTCTTATGCATGGATGAAACGACCAAAAGAGACGGTGGAAGATGACATTTCCGTCAATCGGCCTGCCCGCACACCAATCACCCCCTCAAACTACCCCGGCATGGGTCGCACGCTCAGTTTCAGTCCCCAAGACTTCACAGGAATGCAAGACATTCTAAGGGAACCATCTCGAACTGTTCCTGAGACTTCGACTCCTCAAACACCCGGCGTGAATCAACAACAAGGGGAACAAGGGGGCCGAGTACAACGAGTGCAACGAGTGAGGGTCCCTAGGGGATGTGGATCTGGTGGCCGGTTGAATGCACCCGGTCACGAACATTAATTAATGTAATATTTTATTAAATTAATGAAAATTTTATGTCATTGTGCAAATAAAATCAACGTAAACTAAAAAAAAAACAAAACACACCATGTCTCAACTTGGATTGGCGACTTGGTTTAACCATTATACTGTGTCACTAATTGCACTGGCGACTTGGAAGGGTGTCTCCAGTTGCATTGGCGACATGGTTAGACCTCTACAAGGGAGTCGCCAATTCCAATGGCGACATAGTTCAAACCAAAACCCTAATGGGGGCATTTTGGGAATATTTTTGAAACATGGGTTATTTAGGGAATTTTTTTCAAAATTAGGGGTATTTACGTAAAAAATTCTTGATTTGGTGTACCCTATTTTTGTTCAAATCATACTTTTTTTAATTTTTATTTTAAATTTCAACTTTTATTTTTATTAACTGTTATATGGCGATTTGTATATCTATTATTATTTTTTTAATTTTATAAATAATTTAAATTAAATTAAAAAATAAACACACAAAAAATAATTTTTTTTTATTTTGATCCGCCTGTGCATTAATAAAATCAGACAGACGGACACGGAAGTGCTCGTATGAACGTTAGTTTAATATTAAAATTAATCTATTATAAATTAATATAAATAAATATAAATAAATTTTATTATCTTATTATAAGTTTATAAATAAATATATTTACATTATATTATTTATTTTTTAATTTATTATTCAATATATACTTATTATTAATAATAAAGTAAAATAAAATAACAAAAATAATAACAAATTGAATAGGAAGGACCGCCATTTCATTGGGCGGTTGCTTGTAACATCTAGAAGGATCCCCCATTACTTTACCGGGTCTACTAAAAACTACTCCCTCTATCTCATAAAAAAGTGTCATATTTGAGTAATGCGCGGTTCTTAAGAAAATGATTAGATGTATTGGTTTTAATGAAAAAACAAATATCATTTACTATAATACCCTTATTAAATGTAATTAATAGAGTTGTTGGATAAAGTGAAAGTTAGTCAATAGGGGTATAGTAGTGGAAAAATTATAATAAATGATGTATTGGTAATAAAAATGAACAATTATTTTGAGACAAAGAAAAAATGTAAATAAGACACTTTTTATGAGACGGATGGAGTAATTTTTTATTATTTTTTGGAAATGTGGTAGTTTAATACTCCCTCCGTCCCAAATTATAAGACGTTTTGGGCTTTTCACATAAATTAAGAAACTTAATTATTACTTTATGGGAAAGACAAATTATGTATAACTTTACAGTAATGCCCCTCATAATTATATAGGAGAGAGAAATTAAAAGAGTTGAAAGAATAAATAATAAAAAATATTTGAGGGTATATTGGGAAAGATATCATTTATATTGCATTGGGAATGTAAGGTGACTTATAATTTGGGACAAATTTTTTTAGCAAAGTGACTTATAATTTGGGACGAAGGGAGTATATACGAAGAAAAAGTATGATATTTGAAAATTTACTTGGAAATTGGAAAGGTGGTAGTTTGATATATGAGAAAAAAGTATGGTATTTTGAAAATTTAATTGGAAAAACATGCCATACAAATTGACAATGTGATGCATAATGATTTCTGCCACTTTGTTACTGTCATAATCCTTCTTCATAGGAAAAAATGGCCAAATTTAGTCAACATTTCTGTTCTGGACTGGGTCGAGGCTGCCCAACAGTCGAGCAGGCCCAACCCATATAGCACGGGGAGGCCCAATAAGACCCCTCTGCGGGGCACTTGATTGCTGCGAGCATACCACCGTTTCCCCCGGGCACTATACAGTGTCGGGCACCTAGGTCAACAGGACAGGAGGACCTCGCATCCCGGCGGAGAGGTACCTCCCCGACATACCAGCTTCTCCCCGCGAGAATGCCACATACCACTCCTCGGCAGACATGGTCCCTCCCCGCGAGGCCATGTCCGTCGTACGGCTTGTTGGTCCTCGACACAGAAGACTCCTCCCCCGTGAGGAGTGTCTAACGGTCCGTACCACGTGGACACATTCCAAGTAACCTCCCACTTCCGCAGGATTCGGTCTGCCCTAATCCCAGAAATCTAGGAACGATTACCCCAGGGCGAAGACCACGCGCTGGTCTTCACTACGCCACGTAAGCCCTGGCAGTTACTTGGATTGGGCTTGACAATCCAGCCCAGTGCAAGTAACCGTTGGCCCCGCGCTGGGGGCTCTCTATAAATACCCTCTCACTTGAGAGGGTCAGGTTAAGTCATTTTTCTCACTCTTCTTGTATTTGCTGTTACTCTGTGCACTCCCTAACTTGAGCGTCGGAGTACCTTGCAGGTACACCCCCCCGCCGTCCTTCAACCTCACCGGAGCCGGAGCTCGACGGACGTCGTTGGCCACCAGTAACTGTCTGATCCAGGTACGATCAGTGGCGCCGTCTGTGGGAACCCTATAAGCTTCCCCGTTTTCTCCTCGATAAACCAAAGCTTCCTCTATTCATCACCATGGCCAATCCGACCGTCAACCAGGCTCTGGACACCGTGCTCGCGCAACTGGAGAACGGGAGCCACCGTGAGGACGCCACCATCCTCCACGGCGACGAAGGCGACATAAGGGACAAACAGACCGCCTCCCCGGACTCCCAGGATGCGACCATCAACGACATCCGCACGAACGACCAGCAAACCCCTCTCCAGCCAGTGGCTCCGCCGCCCAACGCAGACCCAAGCACCGTGGCCCTATTTGCATTGATCAACCAGACCAATCAGCTGACCGCGCAGCAGAACACCAGAATCGAAGCCCTGGAGCAAGGACGGGCACGACGATCTTCCCCGCGAAGACATCGTCGTCCCCCGTCACCTCGTCGCTCGCCTTCCCCGCGGAGGACCCCGTCCGAAGATTCCCGGACCCCGTCTCCCGTACGCCATGATCGACGACCGCGCCTCAAGCGCCCCCAGCCGGCGATCACCCAGAAGCGCCCTCGTTCCCCGCCTCGGAAGGAACCCAGGGCCTCCACTATCTCCAAGAAGTCCAAGCAGGCTGAAGAGAGACCAAAGAACCGTTCGAGGAACTCCCCTCCACGGCACCATGGATCACCTTCGAGATCCCCGGCTGGTAGCGACGACGAGGACCAAAGGACCCCCTTGTCGTGGGAAATCATGGACGCCCCAATCCCTCTGGGCATGGAGAAACCACCACCATTGGGGACCTACGACGGACTGACCGACCCCGACGATCACGTGGAGAGTTTCGAAGCGATGCTCGACTTCCGAAACGTCAGGGGAGCCATCAGGTGCAGGCTATTCCCTACCACCTTGCGGAAGGGAGCCATGACATGGTACAAGGGTCTGGAACCTGGTTCGATCACGTCATGGAAACAACTGAAGCAACGCTTCACCAAGCACTTCACCGCGTCACGTCGACACCCGAAGACAGAGGCTGCCCTAGAAAAGATCTTCCAAGGGAGGAACGAATCCCTTCGAAATTACATTGAGAGGTTTAACAAGGAAGCTGTCGAGGTCCATACGACCGACGACATGAAGAAATACTTAATTATTCACGGACTACGCCTCGGGTCGGACTTTGCCAAATCAATTGGCCTCCGAAGACCCCGGCGTCTTGAGGACCTTCTCGCTCGAGCCCAGAAGTACATCGAACTTGAAGAGATGGAAGCAGCCCAGATCGCTTTTGAGACGAGATGTAGGGAAGGCCCCCGCGGCCACAAAGACGATGACGCTTCTCCCCGACGGGGAGGAGAAAAGAAGAAAGAAAACCGCAATCGAGATCTCCGGGAACAGGGCGGGCCAGCTGGCCGATTCACAGAGTACACGCCGCTTAACACTTCCCGGTCTCGGATCCTCTCAGACTGCCAGAATTCCGAGTTTGTGAAAGAAGGAGTTCGCTTCCCGAAGCCCGCGGCTCCCAAACCAAACGTTGACAAATCCAAGTACTGCAGGTTCCACCGAAGCCACGGGCACGTGACTGAAGATTGCATCCACCTCAAGGATGCCATTGAGATCCTCATCAAAGAAGGGCACTTGAAGAAGTATGCCCAGCAGAATGACCCTCCTCGTCCCAGCTCAAAGGAATCACAGAACGTCGAGGAGGCAACACCTCCTCCCGGCGACAGCCAGCTGCAGGTCGCCCTCAGCGTCACTCGACCCGAGGACTTCTTCGTCCCCCCAATCATCGAGGGCGAAGAGGCAATCCGCAACATGTGGGCGACTTTCCCCGACGAGGGCCCCGTCACGGCCCGTAGTACCTGGGAAGGCTTCCCCAAAGCAATGGTTATCTCCGGAGGCGACCCCGGGAAAATATCGGTCGGGTCGATCAAACGGAAGTTTGACGAGCTGGAATCCGCGACATCGTCGAAGGCGACCACCCTCGAGAAAGTGCGGGGAAACTCCAATCCCATCACCTTCTACCTCGAGGAACTCCCCGGGGGAGCTCCAAACGCCACTATTCCCCTCCTGGTCAGGGCCCAAATGGCGAACTTTGACGTCCGAAGAATCCTAGTCGACCAGGGAAGCTCGGTCGACATCATGTATTCTCATTTGTTCGGGACCCTTCAGCTGGACGAGAGGCATTTGACCCCGTACGTCGGGTCAGACCTACAGGGGTTCAATGGAACCACCACCAGACCATGGGGTTACGTGGAGCTAATGGTTACGTTCGGGGCCGAAGACACGGCCCGACAGGTGAAGACCCGTTTCCTGGTGGTTGAATGTCCATCCCTTTACAACTGCATCCTCGGAAGGACCACCCTTGCTGAACTCACGGCGGTCCCGTCAACGGTCCACCTCAAAATGAAGTACTACACGAGGAGGGGACGAGTAGTGACGATGCACGGGGACATCGACGCGGCCAGGAGATGCTTCGCCGCCACCGTCAAGGGCCTAAGTTCCATTGGTCCCAAACCTAAGGCCGTGGCCAAACCACCCTAAGACGTCGGACAGGTACCTCTCTCGCGCGTCAACGCGGTCGACCTCGACAGCAGGTTCTTCGGCGAGCCCGATGAAGACAGAGTCGAAGACCACGACCACCAGGCGGAAAACAACGGGCAACCTCTCCACCCAGCACGCCCCATCCCAGATGGAGATTTCGAGCTCGTGGCCCTCGGAGACGGCCCAGATCGCAACGTGAAGATCGGCACCGGGATCCCCGACCTAGCCAAAGAGCAGCTGAAAGCATGTCTGAGGGAGAACGCTGACCTCTTCGCGTGGAGCGCATCCGAGATGCCTGGCCTCGACCCCGAGGTGGCTTGCCATCAGCTCGCAGTAGATCCTGCCGCTAGGGCCATAGCACAACGTAGGCGTAAGCAGTCTCTCGAGAAAGCGGAAGCTGCTGAGAAAGCTGTAAAAGACCTCCTAGAGGCAAATTTTATTTCGGAAGCCAAATACACGACATGGCTGTCCAACGTTGTACTTGTTAAGAAAAATAATAGAAAATGGAGAATGTGCGTTGATTATACTGATCTTAACCGGGCTTGCCCGAAAGACTATTATCCCTTGCCCAACATCGACCAACTGGTCGACAATTCTGCAGGTTACAAACTACTATCTTTCATGGACGCCTATTCAGGATACAACCAAATTCCCATGGACAAGGTCGACAAGCAACACACGGCCTTCATGACCGCGTCGGGCAACTACTATTATAACGTAATGCCCTTCGGTCTGAAGAATGCTGGTGCGACCTACCAACGGATGATGAACAAGGTCTTCCGGACTGAAATCGGCGACATGCTCGAAGTTTACATGGACGACATGATCGTCAAGTCTGCCGAAGAAGTCAACCACGCCGCGCACCTCAAGAAGGTGTTCGACACGGCGAGAAGATGCTGCATGAGGTTTAATCCCGACAAATGCACCTTCGGTGTCCGGGCGGGAAAGTTCCTCGTATTTTACCTCACGGACCTAGGAATCGAGGCAAACCCCAACAAGTGTAGAGCCTTTTCCGAGCTCCCTACTCCGGGCTCGAAGAAGTCAATACAATCATTGAACGGAATGCTCACCGCTCTTTCCCGGTTCGTCGCCAAATCCGCACAGTACGCACTCCCCTTTTTCAAACTCCTCCGGCAAAAAGCGGAGTTTGAGTGGAGCGAGGAATGCGAGCAAGCACTCGCACATTTGAAACAAGTCCTATCGCAACCCCCGGTCCTCTCGCGACCCGAGAACGGGGAAACACTCCTCTTATATCTTGCGATCACGAGCGAAGCGGTCAGCGCTGTCCTCATTCGGGAAACACCAGACGGACAGAAGCCAGTTTACTTCACGAGCAAAGCTCTCCAAGGCCCCGAGCTCAGGTATCAGCAGATCGAGAAAGTCACACTGAGCCTCGTCACCGCGGCCAGAAGACTACGCCACTACTTCCTCTCCCATACCGTCATCGTGAGGACCGACCAGCCAATTAGGCAACTCCTCAAACGACCGGATATGACAGGGAGGATGCTCAGGTGGTCACTCGAGCTGGCCGAATTCGACATCCGATATGAAGGGAGGAAAGCCTTGAAGGCACAGGTACTGGCCGACTTTGTAGCAGAGATGACCGTCCCAGAGCCCTCAACCAACGGGTCGCAGAAATGGACAATCTATGTCGACGGAGCATCCAGCCCGAAAGGAAGCGGAGCGGGAATCATCCTCGAAAACGAGGAAGGCATCCTCATCGAGGTATCCCTCGAACTGTCCTTCTCGACTTCGAACAACCAAGCCGAATACGAGGCCTTCCTCGCGGGACTCAGGCTGGCCGAGGACCTTGGCGCCAAGGAGGTCAAGCTTTTCACCGATTCTCAGCTCGTAGCCTCGCAAGTCCGAGGAGAGTACCAAGCCAAGAACGACAGTCTCATAGAATACTTGGCCTTGGTAAAAGAGAAGATGAAAAAGTTCACCTCGGCGGAAGTAACTCACATCCCCCGGGAGCATAATGCCCGAGCGGACGTCCTGTCAAAATTGGCGAGCACGAAAAAGAAAGGCGGGAACAAATCCGTCATACAAGAGGTCCTTTCCCGCCCGAGCATTGACAAACCAGGCATGATCTCGGACATCAACGCCATCGGGGACAGCGATTGCTGGATGACCCCGGTATACGAATACCTCACGACGGGCAAACTGCCCGAAGATCCCAAAGAAGCAAGAATGGTCAAGAGACGGGCGTGCTCGTACACTATAGTCGAGGATAAGCTATACCGGCGAGGATTCTCTATTCCCCTCCTCAGATGTGTCGAGGATACCAAGGTCCCCGGCAAACTCCAGGAGATCCATGAGGGAATCAATGCGCAGCACCTCGGCGGACGATCGCTGTCTCGTAAGGCACTCCGGGCAGGATATTACTGGCCCACCATGCAACAAGACGCCAAGGAGCACGTCAAGAAGTGCGATAAATGCCAACGGCACGGGGACATGCACCTCGCTCCCCCCAGCGAGCTCATGACGCTATCCTCCCCGTGGCCGTTCGCATGGTGGGGGATGGATATCCTCGGACCTTTCGTCCAGGGGTCGTATCAAAACAAATACCTCATCGTCGGGGTAGATTACTTCACGAAGTGGATTGAAGCAGAAGCATTGGCCAAAATCACTGCCTTCAACATACTACGTTTCTACAAAAGAAATATCCTCGCCCGGTTCGGAGTGCCTCAAGCCATCGTCACAGACAACGGAACCCAGTTCACCGATAGGAACTTCCAAGACTTCGTCACAAAACTAGGCACGAAGCAGCACTTCACGTCGGTCGAGCACCCTCAAACGAACGGACAGGCTGAGGCTGCGAATAGAGTGATCCTTCGAGGATTAAGACGACGACTGGGCGACGCCAAACAACGGTGGGTCGAAGAGCTACACAGCGTTCTCTGGGCCTACCGAACAACCCCACACTCCACGACCGGGGAGACCCCTTTCCGTTTGACCTATGGAACGGAGGCAGTGATCCCCGTGGAGATCAGAGAACCCTCGAGGAGGACGGAAGCACCCCTCGACGGGAACGCGAACGACGAAGCCTTGAGGGAAGAACTCGACTTCGTCGAGGAAACACGCTCGGGAGCTTCTCTCCGAGAGGCGTCACTTAAACAAAAAATAACACTACGTTATAATGACAGAGTCATTAAACGTGATTTTCAGGTGGGCACCCTCGTCCTACGAAGGAACCAGAAAGACTCGCGAGAAGGCAAACTCGCCGCGAACTGGGAGGGCCCGTACCGCGTCCGCGCAAAAACGGGGACAGGAGCCTATTTCCTCGAAAATCTGCACGGGGAAGAACTTGCTCGACCATGGAACGCTGAAAAGCTAAAACAATATTACAGTTAAACACTGCCCGCGGCTCACTAGCACTGTGATTACGGGGACGCGCTAGGGTACAAGTGCGACACCCCTATAAGAACAAGACGATCAGAGACCGCGTTGTGTGTGCGCGAGGACATTTAATCCGGCGGGGATACCTCAATCGAGGCCCACCGTCGTCGTGCCAACCGGGCATAACACCCAGCTCGCGATGGGAAGTTCATGCCACGAGACTAGGACCTCGACCGAGCTCTTAGCCTCGTTGAAGGTCGGAGTACTCCTCCGGCTGCCCGACCAGCTCTCCACGCGGTCAGGGACTGTCGAAGTCGAGAAAATCCCAAAGCCTTATTACTTGGGCAAAAATAAAGTATAACAAATAACACATCACACACGATCAAAATCAATAAAGAGGTCTTACGAAGTACAGATACGGGGCAAAACCCTTAGTACAAAAAAGTTACAAATATAAACCCACAAGCCGGGCAAAAATAAACATCGTACAAATAGCACATCAACTAAGCCCACAAATCGGGCGAAAACAAAACGGCTCGCAGGCCGACCAAAACAAAGCTAAAAAGAAAAGCCTACTCAGCTGCAGCCCCGTCAGGCTCCTCGTGCACTTGAATGTCATTCTCCCGCAGAGGATGCACGATCTGGCCATCCACCACCTCAGCGTCGGGGTCAATCCCTTCGGTGATGAGATCTGGGTTGAGAACCTGAAGCTGAGCCATGGCACTGCGGAACCCTATACCCGCGGTTTCAATAGCATCATCCTCGGACAATCGGAGATCCTGCTCGAGCTTTCGGAGATGGGCCACTAACGCTGCACGAGTGGTTAGGAGCCTGTCTCCCTCAGTTTCCCCCTCGGCCGGCCGCACAGCATCCTCCAACTCGGCAATACTTTCCTTAAGCCGTTTCTCCTCCAACTCTAGTTCAGCGATTCGGGCAAGGTGGCCTTTCTTTGTCTCCTCGGCTTCCTTAAGCTTGGCCTCGACCAGCTGCTGCTGCTTGCCTTGCTCTTTGTTCAGATCTCGGCACTCTTTTAGTTCCTTGCGCATACCGAGCATCTTAGCGCCCATGGTATCCTGCGCCTCCTGCAGGCGGGCCAGTTCAGCAGCAGGGCAGGTCTCGTCATTTAGAATGATAGCAGTCGAGCAGATACGCATGACGGCCGACAGGTCCTAAAAAATCATCTTCCTCATCACTTCAGTAGCAGTCCCCAGCACAGTTTGGATCTCGGAGGGAAGGGTGCGAGGATAAGTGACCTCGGAGAAGAAGTGAGGTTTTTGATGGCAGGGGGAAGGTCAAAGCTGGAAGGAACCGGGGGACTGTCTTCACCACCCAGGTCGACGACCTCCGCAACGCGTTGCCTCTTCGGAGTCCCTTGGGTAGCCAGGGATTGGCTTCCCGCAGGAGTTGTGCGACCACCCGCGGTCCCCGACACAGCGGCAACGGGCTGAGACTGAGTGGATCCTTCGGGGGCAGCGACCGTGGAAACACCCTCGTACGGGGCCCCAGAAGGGACAACTTCTTGATCTTTGGAGCGCGACGCCTCTTCCCGGGCCTACGCTTCCCGGGCCCTCTTCGCTTTCAGCTTCTTCAACCTCTCCTCGGCTCCGGCCATTGTTCCTGCAAAAGAAAAGAAAACGTTAGTAAAGAGAGAAACGCAGATACGAGGAAGACCTAAAATGAGGACGTTTTCACCACCTAACAATTCGATGGCTTCCTCGTCGGAGAAGGTCTCGAGCAGAACGCGGGTGTTTATCAGGCGACGTTCTTTCTTCACCTGCCCATCTGCACCTATTATATGTTGGCCGTCCAGCGTCTCGTGTCGAGCTTCGGTAAAATTGTCAACGAAAGCTACGATTTTATCGTAGGCTTCCCGCTCGTAGGCCTCCATCTGAACAAGCTTCGTTTTATATTTGTCAACTCCCTTCTTAAAATGTTCCTCCGTCCAGTACAAAGGAAACTTTGGCTCCAGCACCTCCTCGGAACGGCCGTCGACCTCGCGGGTGACTTTCCGGTACAATGAATATATCGCCTCGAGGGTGACCGGCTTCACGTAGAAATAGCGGAACTTGAAATCCCGGATGGAATCCAAGTAAGTGTGGAACAGCGCCTTGCTCTGCTTGAAGGACACCCAGCCGTGTCGACCTCCTGCCGACGACCGTTGGAGGTGGAATATGCGGAAGAAAAGGCGAACGGTCGGCACGATCTCCAAATATTTGCATACGAGCTCGAAGGCCCGGATGAAGGCCAACGAGTTCGGATGAATCTGCGAAGGGGCCAACTTCAACCAGTCAAAGATCCCCTCCTGAAAATCCGTGAAAGGCAGCCTCCACCCCGCCTTCTCGAACATAAACTCGTATAAGGGGACTCACATTCCCCGGTAAGGGGAGCATATCCGGTGATGCTCCTCGGGACGAAAAACCTTCCAGGATTGGCCACTTCCGATTAGTCGGTGCTCGACGGTACAAAAAGCATCGCCCACATCTGGGTACACGAAGATGGACGACATCTCCAGGGCTTCGCTACAGACCCAATCCTCGAGCGGCCTCTCTTGCGCAAAGGCCATGTGAGCCATGGGGGAGTCGGGCTGGTCGTCGTCGTTTTCCTCGAAATATCCTACGACCACCCCCGCAGCCAAATCGTCCATTTACCTGAAAAGCAGAAGGAAACGGTGAATTCGATTGGTCGTATCAAATTCACCCCTCCACCGCTGTTCAAGCGAACGGGCGAAGAAGGGGCGAGACTTTCTCAGCTCCCCGACACGATCGTCCGAGGATCAACTTGTCCACCGGGGAATTCATCGCCTCCCCAGAAGGATCTGCCCCGTGTCCCCGCGGCACTAACAGATGTACTGATTATTGGGGACCCCGAGACATTCAAAGGGTCCCCGACGTGTTCTTCCCTAGTCCCCGAGATATTCATCAAAAGGGAGCAAAGCTCTTCGCACTCTCTCCCTCCACAACCAAAGATTCCCGCCGTATTCGCCAGGAATCCCTTCGTTTCTCATGGGAATATCATCAATTCACCAAGGAAACGTCCTACACTAGTTAAAATTGAAGAAAAACGCAAAATAAAGGTCCGGTTTGAAGAAAATACCTGGTAAGCGGCGGTGTAGGGTTCCGGCACGGAGGTTTCCGGCTATGGTACGGCGCCGAACGACTATCGTAGCGGAGGAAAGGCTTCTGACAGAGAGTGCCCGGCGATTGACGGCGGCGAGCTACGACGGAAGAGGTTAGAGAGAGAAGGAGAAGGATTCTTGAGAGAGAAGCGGAAAAGTGAAAAATGAGCGAGGGGAGCGGCTTTTATAAGCGGTTCTCACGAGACCCGAGGGGCGTAGGGCACTCGAGTGCGCTACCCTAGCCAGCCGCCCTAGCCTCCCTAGGTAATAATGGCAGGCGACACGTGGCACGCATGCAGCCGCCCGTCTCCCCGCGCGTGTCGTTTCGGTTTTCCCCAACGCTTCGAATCCGAAACCCTTCATCTCCCCGACCATACGACCAGACACATCTGTCCGACGCCCGACGCTCATCCGGCCGAAGGAAATTCGCATAGGAGAACGACCTCCTCGGTTCCTCTCTTAGCGTATCCTCGACATGCCAATAACCCTTAAGTCCTTGCTCTGCCACCTCAGAGCAACGACTTGGGGGGCTCCTGTTCTGGACTGGGCCGAGGCTGCCCAACAGTCGAGCAGGCCCAACCCATATAGCATGGGGAGGCCCAATAAGACCCCTCTGCGGGGCACTTGACTGCTGCGAGCATACCACCGTTTCCCCCGGGCACTATACAGTGTCGGGCACCTAGGTCAACAGGACAGGAGGACCTCGCATCCCGGCGGAGAGGTACCTCCCCGACATACCAGCTTCTCCCCGCGAGAATGCCACATGCCACTCCTCGACAGACATGGTCCCTCCCCGCGAGGCCATGTCCGTCGTACGACTTGTTGGTCCTCGACACAGAGACTCCTCCCCCGCGAGGAGTGTCTAACGGTCCGTACCACGTGGACACGTTCCAAGTAACCTCCCACTTCCGCAGGATTCGGTCTGCCCTAATCCCGGAAATCTAGGAACGGTTACCCCAGGGCGAAGACCACGCGCTGGTCTTCACTACGCCACGTAAGCCCTGGCAATTACTTGGATTGGGCCTGACAATCCAGCCCAGTGCAAGTAACCGCTGGCCCCACGCTGGGGGCTCTCTATAAATACCCTCTCACTTGAGAGGGTCAGGTTAAGTCATTTTTCTCACTCTTCTTGTATTTGCTGTTACTCTGTGCACTCCCTAACTTGATAATGTAAATGGACAATTATTTTGAGACAAAGAAAAAGTGTAAATGAGACACTTTTTATGAGACGGAGGGAGTAGTAAATCCACATGAATATCCCAGTGCATGACAATAATCAAATTTGTGAAACTCCAGCTTCACGTTTCTGGTGTGGAATAAATCTTCAACAACATATTTCTTGAATCTTTTAGTCCCATCATGGTTAATGAGTTCAACTACTATAGTTATATGGTTGTTATGTTTTTTTGACCAAGTTTCCGTGCCATCCATGTTGAGAGGGGATCCAATTGTTTGATCATAATGTTGGTTTGATTACCATTACCATAATGTTGGAGATGTCTTTTCAATAAATTACCGACGAAGGACATGTTGGAGCTTAGAGGTATTTTACCTTCTACTAGTGATTTTAATTGTTCCTTCTGCAACTCTCTTAAAAAAAACGTTGTGTCATGTTTTCTTCACATGTCCGGTAGCTGTTTTGGTTTGGAGGGCGGTGGCGGTTTGGATTGGAATGACGGAGTTTCGCAGCAGTCATCCTATGAGTAGCTTTTTGGATTGCTACGCCTTTTGTAAATCTAAGCATGTCAGGGTAGGGAGGGAAGGGTGTATTTGGTTAGCTGTTTGCTGGAACCTGTGGTTACTCAGAAACGGTATCATTTTCAGGAATCTCGATTGGAATGTCTTAGATACTGTTTGGGCGATTAAGTATACGGTTTGACGGTGGTCTTTTATAGGAGATATTACTCATTTCAATTGTAATTTGTTAGAGTTTGACAAATACCCTTTGTTTTACTTGTCTTAGTTTCAATTGGTTCGTAATCTCTTTGTATCTAGGTTTTAATATCATTAGTACTCGCGTTGAATATATAACTTGCTTAAAAAAAAATAATGTTGGTATGACCCATCAACCACCCTTTTTGAGAATCCAAGATGCATGATGAATTTTTCCAAATATTATTAGAATTATGATTAAGTTTGGTTTGAAGAAAATTGCATATACTGGAAACATGGATTCCGATTTTCCATAACTAGCGGATGATTCTAATCAAACGTAATCACGTACGAAGCACAGACATAAAAACATACACTAATAATAATTTTTAAAAATAAATAAATTGAACCCCATTAAGCGGAAAAATTGAAGGATTTTAATTGAGTGAATTTTGGAGGGTTTATTTTTATCAATAACACCAAAAACCCCATTATTTGAGAAAACTCAAAATTTATATTGAAGGAGGGTTTTAAAATTTTTTAAAAACTTATATAAAATTTTTAAATATATTTTATGTTGTTATAGTATTTTAAAAATTAAAAATATA
The DNA here is from genome assembly GCA_022829125.1 of Lathyrus tuberosus. Taxonomy (NCBI): domain Eukaryota; kingdom Viridiplantae; phylum Streptophyta; class Magnoliopsida; order Fabales; family Fabaceae; genus Lathyrus; species Lathyrus tuberosus. Next base: position 5,964,094 of record JALAZF010000042.1, on the reverse strand, counting down.
ATAATGATAAATAATCTTTTATCATTTCATACATAATCATTATTTTAAAAAATATCTAATATTTTTCTATATCATTTAAAAAAATTCCTTTTCAAAAATCTTTTCTTCCCCTCTCCTCCTAATTCCCAAACAAAACCTCTCATCCTAAATACTCCTTCCGTCTCATAAAAAGTGTCATATTTGAGTAATGCGCGGTTCTTAAAAAATGATTAGATGTATTAGTTTTAATGAAAAAACAAATATCATTTACTATAATACCCTTATTAAATGTAATTAATAGAATTGTTGGATAAAGTGAAAGCTAGTCAATAGGGTATAGTAGTGGAAAAATTATAATAAATGATGTATTGGTAATATAAATGGACAATTATTTTGAGACAAAGAAAAAATGTAAATAAGACACTTTTTATGAGACGGATGGAGTAATAGAGAATCATAATTTCATTTATTTATTTTTTTAATTTGAAAATGCACTTTCAGTCTCATTCTATCAAAAATAAAATATTCAGAAAATTTACTTCCGTAATCCAAAAATATATTTTCAAACAAGTAGTATGTGTTATATCAGGAAGCTTAATCATTAGCTTCTCACCATCATTCAATTTTTTTTGGAATCAAATATAGACAGTCCCACAAAGGTTACAAATTAAGAAAATTTAACAAATCTACCATATAAGAAAATAAATGGCTCTGAAAATCCCCCAAAAGCCCTTCTTGCTTCACATTAAGCCACGTGGCTGCATGAAAAATTTACATTGCTTTCTCATTTGAAAGAAACACCCAAATGCTCACAAATATCCTTTTCTACCCATTATTAAAATACTATATTTATTGTTACTTTACCAATGTTGGAAACATTGCAATTAATGTCGTTCACTCTATGAACCTATTATTTCTCTTTCTACTATACTGTATATTTTTCTTTCTCTTTTACTAACCTCTCCTTCCACATCAAATTGCAGATGTCAACAAATTTTGTCTTTTGCAGAATCTCCCCACAATAGGAGACATCTTCTTCTTCATCAGTTCATTCATCATCAGTGGAGTAAAATTTCTTTTACAAACCGATATTTATTTTGCATGTTTTATTTAACTAACTCAGTTTTTGTTTTTCTGTTTTTCAGTTGCTATTCATCACTCTTCACCAAAGATTTCTCTTCTCATCCATCTTTCGAATCTGAAATAGTTTCCGACGCAACCACCGGACCTGAAATCGAAACCACCAGATATGAAATCAAAACCACCGGATCTACAATCGAAACCATCAGATCTAAAATTGAAACAACCGGATATGAAATCTAAACCTTGGGGTTTCGTCATTCTTCTTCGTTCTTTGTTGTTTTTCTTTAATCATCATTACTAACAACTTTTTTTTGGTTTTTTTATGTATAGAAACACTGATGAACCCTTACATTTTTACATATTCTAATGTATTTCTGTTTGCATGTATGTTTGATCCTTCATATTATAAAAAGTGTTTATTTTCAAGTTTCATCTCCAAGTGTTAGGCTTTATCGATTTCTGGGTTTTTTCCTTCATCCCCTTTTCACTGTTTTTCATTTTTAGGTAGTTTTCAGGTCATTTCTCTTCATCAATGAGGCATACCGGTTCTATTTTATCAATGAGTTTTCCCTTAACTCCTTTTTCAGTTTTTATTGTTATATTTATTCTATTGCATGTTGTTTATGAGTTTTTCAGTAACAAGTTTTCATTTTTTCTTTTTCAGGTTCTCTTTCAGAGGTTATCGGTCTTTCATTTTAGGCACAACTTATCATATTATAATAATTATGAACTTTTAATATTTTCAAATTACTCACAACTTATCTGATTGGATTTTTAGGTACAACTCATCAAAGAAGAATTCGGATACGGCGACAGATTCAACTATAATACAGAGACAGGTTATGATGCTGCTTTAAGCAAGTAGAATTTTGACTTTTTATCTCTTTATGAATTCCTTTAATTTTAGATATTGCTACACAAATTCATGGTTGTTCAAACATAAGAAGAAGAAAAAAATGCAAAATAAAAAATTTGTATTAAGCTCATAATTGTGCAGGTATTTTTCTGATGGTATTGATCTTTACCTTGACAACGTTGGTGGTAAAATGTTTGAATCCGTACTTAACCATGTTAACAATCGTGCTAAAATACCACTTTGTGGCATGATATCTCAATATAATAAGGTAAACTTCATCTAATCATTTTGAGCGTAACACATGAATTTGACATTGATTTTCTAAATACTAAAAAGTTATTATAATGTTGTTATAGGTTTGGACTGAAAGAGAAGGGTTTAGGAGTCTTCTGAATTTGGTGGGAAAAGAGGTTAGGATAGAAGGAGTCTTCTGAATTTGCTAAAACATTCACTAATACAACCGGAGCTTGCCGGTATGTATTTGATTAGTTGTGATTTACTGATATAATTGAAGTTTTCATATCAAGAGTGAATACAATACCTATATTAAGCTTCGTATTATGAATCTTCGACATTCACTCTCCACATTATTTTATCACATTTAGGCATGGTTAGTGATATTTTATTTTCTTGACAATTTGTTTGTTTCTTTTATACTGATTTTTCTTAAAATTTATTCATTTTTTCCACATTAATAACATTTTCAATCATGCTTAATTCTCATGTTCTCTTAGAGATTTATTGATGATGCAATATTATAGAGAAATTATTTTTTGGTACTGCAAAAGAAATTGGAACATATTTGAATCACAAGCAAGATGATCAATTTAAGATCTCTACGATGAAAGATAATTATTGTTTTCTGTGTACTGGAGATTTATAAATATATGGTATCAATTTGGAATGTTGTTGACTTCTTTTCATGCTTCAGATAATGACATGGCTACTGGAAATGATCTAATTTTGAGGGGTTTCCTGGTTGCGTAGCTTGCTTGAAGCAAGGGAAACTATTTTAAGCGCTCCTTCAAATGAAATGGGTTACCTTAGTCAGTCAATGCTTATAAAATATAGAAAGTATATTGTGATTACAATATTATATTTAAATGTAAAGTTGTTGGAAAATAGAAATAATAATATTTTGTATTGGGCAGTGTATTTTATTGAAAAGATGTGAAAGAATGACTCAAATATCACATAATTTATAATACAATTTAATTTTTGAATAGCTTTGATTGTCAAATCATTCGTATTTTTATCTTCCTTTTTCATTCCCAATGTTATCTTTTAACATCTTCACAATGTTACCATATCTCTTATCAATGTTTTTCAATTTTCTAAATCATTTAATTTAACAATCTTGGCATACCTCTCTTCTTAATTAATTATAATAGTTAAATTTTTACAAGGGTTTTATTTTTAATTTATAACATCAAAATTAATTCCTTGTGCTCTAATAAGAGAATCAAATAACTAGGATAAAATATTATTAAGAATTAACGTTATTAAATACTAATAATTTTGAAATGTGTCATAAATGAAATTTAATAACTTTTAAAATATTAACAAAATTAATTTCATTAGTTAGAAACAAGATACATACTAAAAATTTTTGTGAGAATATTTACTTAGCCAACATTCTGATTTGATTAAATGCTTTTATGACTAATATTTTTCAATTAGCAGTTTTATCAAATTTTAATTTTTTAAAGCAAAATAATATATAAGAAAATAGTGTCTTATGACACAATACAAGTTATTAGAATATTTAAAGTCAACAATAATACAATACAAAATTTATACATTATTTACTCTAATAAATATTCTTATCATTAATAAATATTAAAAATATAGTACAAATATTTGGTTTTTAAAAAAAACATAAAACAAATTTAATACGGGTAAATACCAAAAAATAATGGACGTGTATATTTAATTATTTCATTGTGTTGTATATTTAATAATATTTAACTATATTTCATTATGTTGTATAATTAATTTTAATTATATTTAATTATTTTGTATTAATAACTAAAATGTAATAACTTTTAAAAAAATTTAACACTCACTTCAGTAATTATTTATAATAACTAAAATGTAATAACTTAAAAAGAATCTTAACATAAAATATAACATTATTTAAAAATAAATGAAAAACAAAAATGTTAACGGGTCAAGTTCATCATTGATCAATATATATTTATCTATATAATTAAAAATATATATATACTTAAACGTAAATATACAACCATTCTAAATATAAAACCTACTAATAGAACATCCACAGTTCTAACGTTCAAACTCAACATTATAATAAAAACAACTATTCTAATTAATATACAAATATTTATTGTTATTATATCAAAAATAATTAATACATTAATTAAAAACATCAATATAATAATAAAATTATCTGAAAAATATTAACTACTAACATATATATTATCATTGTATTCAAAAAGGAAAATTCATAAATTAATATGATGACATATTAAAAAAATATATTAATATAACTATAAATGTTGCTTTTTTACCCAACTAGATCAATATTTCATTTGACAATGATGCCAATGATAAATAAATTGTCTATGATAAATAAATTATAAATGATAAGTACTATTTATAATAATTTATTATCCAATAGTTATTGTAGATCGATACAAATAAAAAATATAATTTTGTACATAAATTTCTATTAGAATGTATAAATATCTCTATATTTATACATTATTGTAAATTATTATGAACAATTGTTTTATTGTAAAATTGTAATAATTTATAAGTACTATTTATAATAATTTATTACCCAAGAGTTATTGTAGATTGATAAAAATAAAAAGTACAATATTGTAAATAATCTTTCTATTTTTACCCAAAAAAAAATTCTATTAGAATATATAAATATCTCTATATTTATACATTATTGTAAATTATTATGAAGGATTGTTTTTGTATTATATATTTGTTTGGTTGGTTAAAGTTATCGTACATATTAGCCAAATATGATATTTATAATTGATTTTTGAGTTAAATTATTGTTTTAAATGGATTAAAGTAAACTTTTTAATTTTTTTTTAAATGTATCGTTCATATCCATTGTATAAATATAATTAAATACATTTTATTATGTATTAAATATTTATGAAAAATATTGATAAATTTAACATTTTATTCTTGAAATGAGTCAAATACCAATACTTAAAATTTCAACTTTATTTTCAAAAATCGTTAATTATTTAAAATTTTATTACTTAATTATGATCTTTATGGCTATCTCACAATTGAGATATTTTTAATAATACTTACATAAATTAGGAGATTGTAATAGAAAATATATAGCTACGGCAAAAACTGAATTAATGAAACGGGAAAAATGAAGTCATTGATAATATAGAAAAACATACGCGACAAATTTTTTTATACACGAAACTTTTTTACTATTTTAGATTGAACTTTATTTTTATATATGGAAAAAGTGTATAAGTGATCCAAATACTTATATAATTGAGAACAATTTTTTTATTCATCAAAATATTTTTATAAATTATTTGATAAATAAATTTATAAAAAATATCAATCGGTGTCTGCGGTTATTAATTCTATTTTTTTTTTAAATATAAATTATATTTTTTTATACTTACTAATTCTTATTAACTCTATTAATTTTTTTCAAATTTTAAATGTAAACAAATGCGCGTCTCACACGGGTATCCCGCTAGTTAATCATGAAAGGTCTAGTGATTATTAATAATTATTTTTGTTTTCTTTTAAGAGCAATCCTTTTAATTGGCACTTATGGATGCTGCTATCTTGATGATAGACTTGTTGCCCATGTGGTGGGATCATAATTTGGATCCTAATAATCATTTGAAAAGGTGAATTGATGATAGCATTCGTCTTAATTATTCAATTAGTGTAAGTAAAACATCTCATTCACAAAATCTTAATACAAATCTATCTAAATCTTCAATCTCTTTGCTCTTTCTAAAGCTTTAACTAAGATTTCAGTTATAGAGTTACGATACCTCTTCGCTTTTTTGAAGAAAATAATAAAATTAAATTTAAAATATTTAGGAAAACCACAAACATATTTATCTCTATTTTAAAACATAGATAACATATTCCACCCTAACCTATTTCTATAATCCTACATATTAATATTTTCGAACTATATTTTTGAGAAAATTGTTAAGTGAAAAATAATAATTTAAGTGTTGTAATCAGTTATCACGGGCATGTAAGCGGTTATCGTTTTTTTAAGAGTGAAACAAAACTAAAATTGTTTTTAGTGTAACCGATTACATATTCGATGTAATCGATTGCCACCATTACATATAAAACTCTCAATTTGATAGTTCTGGTCTCAAAAATTGGCATCATGAGCCTTGTTAGATAATTCAGAAGATAGTTCTATAACTTCATGTCTACAAACATGCTCTCCATTTTCAATGAACAAATTCCTGCAAACCTTCCAATGCTTGATGCAAAGAATTATGATAAGTGGTGCAAACAAATGAAGGTGTTGTTTGGCTATCAAGATGTTCTTGATATGATCAAGAATGGTATCATTCCACTTGTAGAAGATGCAACTCCTGCATAGAGAATTACATATAAGGAAGAGAAAACAAAATATTTCAAGGCGCTGTTTTTGATCCACAAATGTGTTGATGCGAATAACTTTAAGAAAGTTGGTGATTGCGAATCATCCAAGAAAACATGGGAAATTCTGGAAAAGGCATATGCAAGAAATGATAAAGCGAATGCGATGAGGTTACTAACTCACAAGAGGCAGCTTGAATTGATTCAGATGGAAGACAAGGAAATCATCAACGATTTTACGACGAGAATCACAAAGTTGGTGAAACAAGTGAAGGTGTGTGGAGAGACATTCAAAGAGTAATATTGGTTGGTGTAATCTTGCGTTCTTTAACGTCAAGATTTGACAGTGTGGTCGTTGCGATTGAAGAATCAAAGGATATTTCAACGATGATAAAAGTGGAGCTATAAATTTCTCTTGAGGCTCATTATTAGAAAATGAAGGAAAGAAATGTTGATAAGGAAAAGACGGAGATCATTTTGCAGGTCTGTTTCAATGAAAGAGACAAAAAGCAAAAGGAAAGTCGCCCATAAACAAAGGTAGAAGGGACTTTTAAAATTGTTATGGAAGAGACTCCTAAAATTACAAGAGTTCAATATTCCAAAAGGTTGAAAGTAATGGAAATAGAGGTGTTGTTTAAGCAACTATAGAGGTGACAACAATAGAGGAGAAAATGGAAGAAAGAAAGTTGACAAAAGCAATGGTCAGTGCTTTAGTTGTCAAAAGTTTATACATTTTGCTAGTTAATGTGATGCCAACATGAAAGAGCCTTAAGAAGACGAAGCTAGAGTTTCATGACAAAAGTATGATGATGAAAATACACTCTCGGTAATGATCACATAAAGATAATTCAACATTAATAGGTTACAAGACAAATGTAATAGGTTACATGAAGTAACAAAAGAAGGATGTAACTAGTTATCAGTTTGCCGTAACTGGTTACACGCAGAGGAAAAATGCAATGGTGACCACAAAAGAGGTTATAGAGTGCAGGGATCAATCAAGAGAAGGGGTAGTAAGCATTACTTGATCAAGTTTGTGTTGTATGTTTCTGGAATCAAATGTCATCTTTTGAGCATAAGGCAATTGCTTGAAAAGAATTACAAGATTCACATGGAGGACAAGGTGCTGAAATCCGTGGACTCTAATGGAAGTTTGATCCTAAAGGTCCATATGGCTAAAAAATGAACCTTCAAGGTTGAATTGAAGATGATGGAGCATATGTATCCTACTCAGACGCTAGTATAAAAGAATGGATATGGGAGTATAGGCTTGAGCATCTCAACTTTATAGATGTCAATTTTATGCAAGAGAATAAGATGGTTATGGGACTACCATTGATCAACATGCCAACTGAAATCTGGAAAGAATATGTGCAAGCCAAGAAACATATAGGAAGTTTCAAAAAAGATACGGGTTGTAGAATCAAGTTTTATCTTGAGGTGGTGTATTCAGATGTATGTGGACCAATGCAAGTTGATTAAATCGAAGGCAATAGGTACTTTGTCACGTTCATTAATGATTATAGTAGGAAGCTATGGACATACCAAATCGGCGAAGGGGGAATGTCCTGCAATGTTAGCACTCTAACGCTCAAGTCAGTATGTGTGGGAAAATAATGAATTGAAATTGAAGTTATAAACTGAAAACCTGAATTTTTGAATTCTATATCTAATATAGAGGGAATAACTGAACTCCTATTTTTCAGACGTGGATCCGAGAGAGCTGTTGGATGCACTTGAAGTTTAGATTGACTATGATCATCAGTAGAATAGTTCCCCTGTGCTGAGAAGATTTTGGAAGGATTGTAGCTCCTTCAGAGTGGTCGTTCCAGACCAATATGGTTGACTCGTAATAGGTACCCTTAAGATCTTGTCTACGTGTAGCAAGGCAATGGTTTATCGCATTAGTCTCGACCGCTTTCTCATTTATCTTTGGAGGAACAAAAATGGATGTTTCAGATTCTTGGGAATTCACACCTTTAATACTCCATACATCAGATGACTTTTGGGAAATGAAATACTCGAATGTTGCGTGTGAGTGGTTTGACACGTTCAATATGGTCTAATTTCTTTTGCATGTTAGTGTATGGTTCTTAAAGAGTCCATGTTGCATTTCTTTAGATCATTTTTCCCTATTTGTGGTTATCCTCCTTTCTTTTGATATTTTGCTTTCCTGTATCCAGATAAGTTAGTGCATTATGAATAAAAAATCAAAAAAGGGTTCTGAAAATCCCAAAAGAATTCTCAGTCTTTGCGGGTGGATTCTATTTACTCTTCAACCATTTCTATTTTCGCTAAAGAATGGAATCTTGATGGGGATTTTCTTGAGGTTGGGCCATATTTGGATTGGGGTGTCTTGACCCCAAATGAGAATGAAAGTATGTGTATTGAGTATGGCAATTGTGCCATACCTTTTTATGAACGCACTTTCTTATTTCTAGGTGTTTGTCTCCCTTTCACTGCTTTTGAGATAAAAGTTGTTCTGGACTGGACCAATGGCTAGAATTGGCCCAATCCGCCTCTGCTCCAGAGCGGCCCAAGTTGACTAAGTCCAATCCACAGAGGAGGGTGAAAGTTACCTTTCTGCCCCTCAAACCGGGCAAGAACGCAACGTTCCTCCCCGGATTTTGATGCCCGTCACGCACGGCTTCCTCGCTCCCCGAACAGTCAAGGGCAGGTGCCCGAAACCATGCCCGTGCCCGGCACAACGGCTAGTTTCGAGCACCCTGCCCGACGTAACGACTAGTTTGGGTAGTTGCCTATTCTTTGGGGGAAACGGTTATTTCGCCCCAAAAATAGGACCGTTGACCACGCGCTGGGGGCTCTATATAAACCCTCTTGCTTGAGAGGGTCAGGTATCCAATATTCACCCTAAGAATTCATACTTTGTACTTGCTCCTTTTCTCTGACCCTTTCTTACTTGAGCATCGGAGTACCTTGCAGGTACACCCCTCTCCTCTCCATACGACCAACATCCCTAACGCACTTGGCAGCCTGATTCTACAGGATCTGATCCAACATTCACGTTCAGTGGCGCCGCCTGTGGGAATCTTTGTTCTCCCAATCTTTATTTCCTCAGTAATCGAAGATCAAAACAATTCTCGAACATCATCACGATCATGGCCTCCCAAGATCGCTTCAAGGATGCTCTCCAAACCACCATCCTCCCCATCAACAAATCTGACGTTGACGGCCAGTCATCTCTCCTCTGAGATGCCCGTTTCCTCAGGGATGGAGCCACTGCTTCTCCTTTCCCAACCCCTGCTGATCGCAACAACGATCAACCATCACTTAACGTCCAGCCCGTTCCTGTTCCACCCAATGCCGACCCGGCAGTAGCAGCCCTCCTGGAGGCGATCAACAAAATTAACTCCCTGATCCTGCAGCAAAACAAAAGGATTGGGGCACTGGAAGAGTCTCGCCGTCCAAGATCCCCTCCTACACAGAGGAACCAGTGACAATCAAGAAGTTCGCAGCCCCGTAGAGAAATCGACCGAAGGTTGCGCCAAGAGCCTGACCCTCGCGTAGTCCGAAAGCGCGACCAGATCTCCCCGCGTGACCAGCACGCTCACGAACACAAGAGGACTCGGAGGAACGAGCAATCTCCCCCGATCAAGTCCAAAGGACGGGCCCGCTCACCTTCTCCTCGAAGGAACCATTCACATTCTCCTCGAAGGAACCGCTTACCTTCTCCGCGAAGGAACCGCCGACGCGAGCATCCCGTCCGGTCCCCATCATACACCAGTTCTAGTGACGACGACGAGCCTCGCGGCCCATTGTCCCAGGAGATCTTGGCTACCCGTCTCCCAAAAGGCTTGGAGAAACCCCCGTCACTTGGCACATACGACGGGACCACCGACCCCGACGAGCTCATCGAGAACATCGATGCGTTGTTAGACTGCCATGGCGTACGGGGCGCCATCAAATGCAGACTGTTCCTGACCACGCTTCGGAAGGGAGCAATGACATGGTATAAACAAATGCCCGAGGAGTCTATTACCTCTTGGAGACAGCTGGGCAGGATGTTCTCGCGGCACTTTACAGCATCTCGCCGCCACCCCAAAACTGAGGCCTCTCTGGGAGCCATAATCCAGGGTAAAGACGAACCTCTCCGCGCATATATCGAGAGGTTTAACAAAGAAGTAGTGCAGGTCCCGACGATAGACGAAATGAAGAAGTTTTTACTCGAGCAGGGGCTCCGCCCAGGCTCCGAGTTTTCTAAAGCCATTGGCCTCGCGCCACCGAGGAACTTAGACGCCCTCCTCCTCAAAGCCCAATCACACATTTAATATGAAGAGAAGGTTGCGGCCATCAACGTCTGAGCATCGCGCCATCAGGAGAACGCTTGGGTATCCAAGGGAGAAGAAGCTTTGACATCTCGTCGAGGTGACCGGAGGCGCGAGGACCGTCCTCGTGATTCCCATGACAGCAAAGGCTCCTCCAGGCGGTTCCATGACTACACTCCCCTGACCGTTTCCAGGGAAAAGATCTTGTCCGAATGTGCCAATTCGGAGTTCAAACAGGCTGGGGTCCGCTTCCCCAAACAGCTTCCGAACAGACCAAACGTGGACAAATCAAAATACTGCCGTTTCCACAAAAGTCACGGCCATACCACGGAGGACTGCATCCACCTGAAGGATGCCATTGAAATACTGATCAGGGACGGCCACCTGAAGCAGTTTGCGAAGAAGAAGGACACTCCTCGGCAGGACGCCCAGGAGTCCAAGAAGGTCGATGAAGAGGTACCCTCATCGGAAGACGCCAACATACAGGTCGCTATGTCCATATCGCGACCCGAGGACTTCAACGTCCCTGACGGGCTCAGCGCCCCTGGATATTCGCGGCCCACAGCCCGTGGGAGACATTTCCCTCCACCATGGTCATCTCTGGCGGGGGTTTCAACAAAGTCACCGTGGGCTCCGTGAAATGGAAGTTTGAACACCTGATCAACACAAGCTCCAGTAAAGTGACCACGCTTGATCGGGCACAGAAGGGCTCCGTCCCCATCTCCTTCTACCGGGAGGAACTCCTCGGCGGCTCCCCGAACTCAAGTATACCATTGCTCGTCAGAGCCCAGATGGCGAACTTCGACATTCGTAGGATACTCGTCGACCAGGGTAGCTCGGTCGACATCATGTACTCCCAGCTGTTTTCAACACTTTAGCTGGACGAATCGCACCTTACCCCCAACGTAGGGTCCGATTTACATGGATTCAACGGATCTATAACCAAGTTGTGGGGATACATCGAGCTGATCGTGACCTTCGGTTCAGCTGAAACAGCCAGATCCATCAAGGTACAATTTCTGGTAATCGAATGCCCGTCGCTCTACCAATGCATTTTCGGAAGGCCGACTCTAGCCGAGTTGGTAGCAGTGCCCTCAACCGTCCACCTGAAGATGAAGTATTACACTTCGAAAGGGATGGTCGCCACCCTCCACGGCGATATAGAAGCTGCCCGATGGTGTTTTAAAGAAGCTACAAAGGGGCTCAACACCATTGCGCCCAGGCCAAAAGCGTCGAGCAAGCCAGCACTCCCAAGCAGCTCCGAGGAGGCAAAGCCCCTGCCCCAGGTCGACTCTATCGACCTCGACAGTCGCTTCCCCGAGGACCAACAGGAGGAACGAGCAGCTTCAGCAAGCCCGTCCACGTCGTCCAGCAGAAGCTCCCATCCGATGCGCCCAATCCCGGATGGCAACTTCGAGATAGTTCTGTTCGGCAAAGACCCCAACGAGGAGTGAAGATCGGAGCAGACCTGCCTGACATCGCGAGGAAGCAGCTCAAAGCATGCCTCCGAGAGAATGCCGACCTCTTCGCATGGAGCGCCGTAGAAATGCCCAGCTTGGATCCATCCGTCGCCTGTCACCAGCTGACCATCGACCCTGCCATCAAGGCTGTAGCACAACGTAGGAGGAAGCAGTCTCCGGAGAAAACAGAGGCTGCTGAAAAAGCTGTAAAGGACCTCCTCGAGGCCAAATTTATTTCGAAAGCCAAGTACACCACTTGGCTGTCCAACGTTGTATTAGTTAAAAAATTTAATGGAAAATGGCGCATGTGCATTGATTATACCGATCTCAATAAGGCATGCCCGAAGGATGCCTACCCCTCCCCAATATTGATAAACTTGTTGATGATTATGCTGGTTTTAAACTTTTATCGTTCATGGACGCCTACTCGGGCTACAATCAAATCTCAATGGCAATGTCCGACAAAAAATATACGGCCTTCATGACCGAATCAGGCAACTATTACTACAACGTAATGCCCTTCGGCCTGAAGAACGCCGGAGCAGCGTACCAACGAATGATGAACAAAGTGTTTCGGGGAGAAATAGGCGACATGCTCGAAGTCTACATGGACGACATGATCGTAAAATCCCACGAGGAAACCGATCATACCGCCCACTTGAGAAAGGTCTTCGAACAGGCCAGGAAATACAAAATGCGTTTTAATCCGGAGAAATGCACGTTCGACGTCCGGGCAGGCAAATTCATCGGCTTCTACTTAACGGAACGAGGAATCGAGGCCAATCCCAAAAAATGTCGGGCGTTCTCCGAGTTTCCTACGCCCAAGTCCAAAAAATCCATCCAGTCCCTCAACGGGATGCTCGCGTCACTATCTCGTTTCGTGGCCAAGTCCGCCCAGCACGCCCTGCCATTCTTCAAACTCCTCCGCAAAGAGGCAGCATTCGAATGGATCGAGGAGTGCGACAAGGACCTTCTCCATCTGAAACTGGCACTCTCAGAGCCACCGGTCCTCTCTCGACCGGACAACGGCGAAACGTTGTACCTATACCTGGCTGTAGCGACTGAAGCAGTGAGTGCCGCTCTCATCCGCGAGACGCCTGTCGGGAAGAAGCATATCTATTTCACGAGCAAAGCGTTGCAAGGACCATAGTTAAGATACCAACAGATAAAGAAGGCGGTGCTGGCCCTCATTAACGTAGCCAGGAGGCTAAGACACTACTTCCTGGCTCACACGATCGTGGTTTGAATAGACCAGCCCATAAAGCAGCTGCTCGGACAACCAGATATGGCCGGCCATATGCTCAAATGGTCGCTGGAACTGTCCAAATTCGACATCCAATATGAAGGCAGAAAAGCCCTCAAGGCCCAAGCTCTGGCCGACTTCATCATGGAGATGACGTTCATAGACTCCCCTGCGAGCGGAGCATGCAGATGAACCATCTTCGTCGACGGCGCCTCAAGCTCGGCAGGAAGCAGCGCGGGCATCATACTGGAGAGCGACGAAGGAATTATCGTCGAGGTGTCACTCACGCTGTCTTTCCCAACCTCCAATAACTAGGCAGAATACGAAGCTTTCCTCGCTGGGCTACGCCTTGCCGAGGACCTGGGCGCACAAGAAGTCGTCATTTGCACGGATTCACAGCTCGTGGCCCTCCAGGTCCGGGGTCAATACCAAGCCAAAAACGATAACCTAACCGAATACTTGGCCCTGGTGAAGAAGGAAATGGCGAAGTTCACAATAGTGGAAGTGAAACATGTTCCCCGCGAACATAACGTGCGAGCATACGTGCTATCTAAACTAGCCAGCACGAAGAAGAAAGGCGGAAATAAGTCCGTCATACAGGAAGTACTTCCTCGACCCAGCATCGAGAAGGCCTCCCCGACACTCGACGTGCAAGTGATCGGCGACAACAACTGTTGGATGACCCTAGTCTACAACTATCTCGCCAAAGACGAACTCCCGTCCGACTCAAAGGAGGCCAGCATAGTCAGGCGAAGAGCCTGCTCTTATGTCTTGGTCGAAGATAAACTCTACAGACGGGGATTCTCCATTCCGCTGCTCAAATGTGTCGAGGAGGAAATGGTCGCACACATCCTGCGCGAAATCCACGAAGGAATCAACGCCCAACATCTTGGCGGAAGGTCCCTTGCTCGAAAGGCTCTCCGTGCAGGATATTACTGGCCGACCATGCAAAACAACGCAAAAGAACACGTGAAGAAATGCGACAAATGCCAACGGCACGGGGACATGCACTTGGCTCCGCCTAACGAGCTCAAGGCTATGTCCTCCCCGTGGCCATTCGCCTGGTGGGGCCTAGACATCCTAGGACCCTTCGTGGTAGGATCAAGTCAGAACAAATATCTCATAGTGGGCATGAACTATTTCACAAAATGGATAGAAGCAGAAGCTCTAGTCAAAATAACTGCCCTCAACATCCTGCGTTTCTACAAACGATACATCCTTGCACGTTTCGGTATTCCCCAAGCGATAGTAACGGACAACGGGACGCAATTCACGGACAGGAAGTTCCAGGACTTCGTCGTCCAACTGGGCACGAAGCAACACTTCGCATCCGTCGAGCACCCCCAAACAAACGGGTAGGCTGAGGCAGCTAACCGAGTCATCCTTCGAGGCCTCAAGCAAAGGCTAGATGCAACAAAGAAGGCATGGGTCGAGGAACTACACAGCATGCTCTGGGCATACCGTACAACTCCACACTCAACGACCGGGGAAACACCTTTTCGCCTAGCATACGGAACCGAGGCTATAATTCCCGTCGAAGTTCACGTGCCCTCTAGGCGGACAGAGTCACCCCTAGACGAGGAGATGAACGGCGAATCTTTAAGAGAAGAGATCGACCTCGTCGAGAAAATCAGAACCGGGGCAGCCCTCCGCGAAGCCTCACTAAAACAAAAAATTACCATCAGGCACAATGCCAAGGTGATACGACGATAGTTCGACGTGGAAAGAAACCACAAAGACTCTCGCAAAGGCAAACTAGCAGCCAATTGGGAAGGACCCTATCGCGTCCGGGCAAAGACGGAAAATGGGGTCTATTACCTAGAACATCTCACTGGGGAAGAACTTGCTCGACCATGGAACGCTAAAAAGCTAAAACAATATTACAGCTAAATCCTCGGTTCGACCCGTCGCAACGACGAACGTCAGCTACCGACCACTATGCGCGTCTAGGTACAAGCGTCGCATATGATTAAAGTAGAACCCCACTCAGTAATGAGCCGGATAACTGCTCGACAGCGGTCCTTGATCGAGCATCACCGTCGTCAAAGTACCATGATTGGCAGAACCCTAGCTCGCGATGGGACGTTCACACCGCGAACTCAGGCCTCAAACGCGACCTGAGCTCCGCTCCTCGACCAGGATATTCCCCGGCCATTTGACCAGTTCCCCACACTGTCGAACACATCTATCACGAGCAATCCCTCCAAAATATTCGCACTAGTCAAATACCCCCTAACACGGGCGGACATACATTCGCAGCGAGCATGCATACAACACTTAGCAAAAACAAACGCAAGTAAAATCATGCAGAGGAAAAAGCTAGAAATATAATAGGTTAACATAATGGGTGACCACGAGGGCCACAATTGTGCTTAATTACATCAAACGGGGGCCAAGCCCCCCCCCCCCCCCCCCCCCCCCGAAAATAAAATAAATTACAATAGTTCCACGGCACGCAGGCCGGACAAAATACAACAACATCAAAATAACAACCTCCTCACTCATCAGCATGCTCGACAGGCTCTGGTTCGGGTCCCTGGTCCTCTACGGGCTGATCCTCGGGGGTACTTCCAAGGAGACCGTCGGGCACGACGATACGGCCATCCTCAACATGCGCCAGGTAGTGATTACCCTCGGCAGAAATTTCAAGCCCAGGGCTCACCACCCGCAGCTGAGCCACGACATTTCTGAAGGACTCCTCCGCAACGGCGATGCCATCATCTTCGGCCAGCAGCATACGAGCAACCAGCTCGGATCTAGTCTTCAAATTTCTCACACGTCCGGCTCGTCGACACCCGGGGTATTGGCCGCCCTCAGCTCCCTGATCAGCTCCTCGGCAGCCTTTTTCTCTGCCGCCAGCGTAGATTTCTCCTCCTTCAGCCTGGCCGCCTCCTCTTCAGTCTTTTTCCGAGCCTCGCCAGCACCCTTAACCTCTTCCTTGAGGGATGCCACAGAAGCACGGGCAGCATTGAGTTCGGACTCAGTTGCAGAGTCCCCTTCAACATAAACAACTGCCATCTCTAGCATCCTGACCAAGGCAGAAGCGTCTTGGGCCACCAGCGCCCTCTTGCTCGGGCGATCCATACCTTCCAAGTGAAGATATTCCGCCTGGGGAACGACTAAAAAATTACCTTCGAAAAACCTCCTATCGAGGATGCAGGGAGGAAGCTCGAACTTCCCTTTCTCCGCTACCCGAGTAAGGTCCACGGCATCAGTTACCCTTGGCCGCTTGGGACGCCCGGCTAAAGACACGGGAGATCCCCGAGAAGCAGGAGTGGGAGAAGTGGAGGTCCCCGCAGCAGATTGCGCCGGAGAAGGAACACGGGCACCAGCAAACCGAGATTTTGGAGGAGCCGTTCCAACTTTGTTCCTCACCAGAGCATTCCTCATAACCCGATCATGAGCCTGAGGCATCTCACCTGCACAAATAAAACACGAACGTGTTAGATATGAGAAAAAGAAATGACGTGAACAAAATCTAAATAACTAAGACTACCGAGCAGCTTCTCAGCGTCCGCGGGAGTCTTGCACTCCAGCAGTGCCTTAACATTAATGAATCTACGCTCAACTCTCTGGCTCCCGTCCTCCTCGAAGATCGGACTGCCCTTGCTTATCCAGCACTCAGCAAGCCGGAAGGAGTTGACCCAGTTCACCAGTGCCTCATACGCCGCGGCGTCCTGCCCGAGAAGCTCGCTCGGTTAGAAGGCATAATCACTGGGCTCCTTGGTGAAGTGGTCGGGTGACCAGTGGATGTGGAACTTGTAAAGTCTCTGCCCAATATACCTCTCTTCCTCGTCGTTCAGCTCGTTCCCATCCTCGTCAACCTCTATCTCCCAGACGTATGTGCTATCCTGAGCAGTTTCAGACAAGGGTTCAACGACATAATAACGTTCCTTGAACGTCCTTATTGACTCCAAAAAAGGCTTAAATAGCTTGCGGGGCTGCTTCAACGAAACCCAGCCGTACTTCCTCCCCGACAGTTGCCGCTGAAGATGGAAGACAGTGAATAACAGAGGGAGAGTAGTCCCTATAGCAAGATGCTCGCACACCAACTCAAACGGCCGGATAAAGGCCAGAGAGTTCGGATGCAGCTGCGTGGGGGCCAACCTCAAATGCTCGAACACTGACTGCTGGAAATCGGTGAACGACAGCCTCAAGCCCAACTCCTTGAAGGCATATTCATACATCGTAAAGCGGTCCCCGAAGTTTGTGCAGACCCGCTCGTCCTCGGAAGGGAAGTGCACCTTCCACTCTCCCTCCGGCCCGACTTCAGTAAAGACATCCCCCACAAGCTTGGACACGTTCTCAGCAGGCTCGACCACCTCCTATTCCTCTGCGAAATCATCAGCAACATCCTCGTCCATATCATCCCGAACCTCTTCTTCCCCGACATCACTTGGAGAGCTCGAAGTCGTCGGGCTACTGTTGTCCGAGGATCCTGTTTCCTCCTCAGAGGTGTCTAAAATAACTTCTCTATCTGGCCCCGTCGCCATGTCGAACACCTGAAAAGCAGAGAAGAAAGTGAATTCGACAATAAATCAAATCCACCCTTCCACCGCTAAGTCAAGTGAAAGGGCGCGCAAAGGGCTGAGGACAAGGTCCCTGGCCTAAGCCCTAACATCAAATATGGAGCTGAAACCTCCCCGCGAGGAGACACTCGAAATGAATCATCCCCCAGCGAGGAGCTTCCCCGCACTCATACCCAGTTTCCATTTAAAGCTTCACCGGAAATCGTAAAGCTTCACAGGAATCTGGGAGCATTCTACCGAAAAACTCATCATTCGCCCAGAAGACAAAAAGTCACGACGGTTACACAAGCGTCGCCATCGCGACGACGCCGTCAACCAAAACATACTACCAACTCCGGTGACATGTTAGAAGTAGAAAAATGGCACAGCCACTGTCCACCACCAACAATCGCCGGAGACTCACTCATTTTGTCCTCTAAAGCTAACCCTAACCGCATGCAATCTACCATTAATAACTAACAGAAGTAGAATAAGCAAAGGATCAGAACACTTACTTGTTTTGAGTAGAAGAAAGTGCTGCTCGGAAGCTTGTAATGGTGGTCGGAGAGGCAGAAAATGGTGTCGGGCAAAAGCTTGAAGGAAGCAAAGAGAAATCAGAACTGAAAAATTCCAAATGGAACGATCTTCCCCCTTTTATACAAAGGGGCATGTGTAAACACGAGCTCGTAGGCCATAATGACTACCCACTAGCCATCATTGCCTATTAACTGCCACACGGAGCTCGAGGCACACGTGGCAACCCAATGTTTCCGATTCTGTCTGACCATTAGTCTCCCCGAATACCGGGCAATAATGCCACGACCACGAATCTCACGAACATCTGGGGTCACGAGCACTTTGAGATGATCCTCTTCGTCTTTATACGACGACTCCATACTGGCTCCCCGAAGCAACAAGCAGTCCTTAAGTCATCACTCCCATGCTCGGGAGCAACGACTTGGGGTGCTCCTGTTCTGGACTGGACCAATGACTAGAATTGGCCCAATCCGCCTCTGCTCTAGAGCGGCCCAAGTTGCCTAAGTCCAATCCACAGAGGGGGGCGAAAGTTACCTTTCTGCCCCTCAAACTGGGCAAGAACGCAACGTTCATCCCCGGATTTTGATGCCCGTCACGTACGGCTTCCTCGCTCCCCGAACAGTCAAGGGCAGGTGCTCGAAACCATGCCCGTGCCCGGGACAACGACTAGTTTCGAGCACCCTGCCCGACGTAACGGCTAGTTTGGGTAGTTGCCTATTCTTTGGGGGAAACGGTTATTTCGCCCTGAAAATAGGACCGTTGGCCATGCGTTGGGGGTTCAATATAAACCCTCTCGCTTGAGAGGGTCAGGTATCCAATATTCACCCTAAGAATTCATACTTTGTACTTGCTCCCTTTCTCTGACCCTTTCTTACTTGAGCGTCGGAGTACCTTGCAGGTACACCCCCCTCCTCTCCATACGACCAGCATCCCTGACGCACTTTGCGGCCTGATTCTACAGGATCTGATCCAGCATTCACGATCAAAAGTTATTAAGTATATGGTAATGGCTCTTTCAAAAATTCACCCAACAAGCTAGATGTGTGTAAAATTCTTCCAATACTGATGCCAATAATTGAAGGGGCAACCTTCTCTGACCCTTTTATTTCATCTCTTCAAATGTTATTGTGGCCCTTTGACTCAGACAAAGAGTAGAGGATTGACTTCTATGGTGCAGACCGTATGAGGCTTTGGGGCTTTTTATGAATTGCAATATTTCAAATATTGGTTATTCTTGGTTACTCCTATCTGCCCAAAAGGCCACCTGAGAGTTTTCTGTTGGGAACAAAGTGAAGGGTAAATGTGCTAAGTTGTTCCCCAAATACTGGACTGATCGTCGTTATTTCCTTAAAAGAAATGAGGTGTACGTATATAAACAAGAATATCTCTCTATTGAAGGTATGTACTATATGAAATAACCGATGAACTTTATTAACGACTAAGGTTACCTTTGGGATAGCATTCCATAAGATGACGCCAACCAGAAACATATGAAACACCTCGTTGATACCTAATTGCTGATGAAGGATGAAGTAAAGCTCCGACTTTTAAGGTAATGCATATGGCCAGTAGGGACTGAAGCAGGTCCTTCTACTATTTTGGAGCCTTCTGGAAGTGTTGTTGCTTTGACCGCTCTTATGGAGCCATAAAGTGCTTCGAGTTCGGGCCCTCACTCCTCCAATGAACTTCGAGATTCCCCTACTGAGGAGGATTGCTTGTATCTGGCCAATATGTCCAGGCGTGCGCTGAAGGAGTGATAAAGTGTAAAAATAACTATCTAATTACCTCGATTCACATTTGTTTTAGGGTATATTCATGCATTTTTGTGGTTTTATGCTGGTATTATGTGTGTATTTCAGGTGCATGGCAGTTAGGCGTCTCTGTTTTGTAAAACGATGAAAAACGGTGAAAACCACAATGAATTCTAAGATTCCTAATATCATGACGCACACAACCCAATCATGATGAGCGTCATGCATTCCTAGAGCCAAACCGTCACAAAAAAGTTAACAAAGTAGGGGATTCAAGTCAAAGTACCATGACGGGCAGGCCGTTAGCCCAGCTGACACCCGCCATGGTCCATGATCCAACATCCTCTTGAAGGAGTCATGACGGGCATGCCGTCAGCCTAGCTGACACCTCTCATGACGTTAATGCCTAGTTTTCCCACTTCCTCCCCAATCTCCACTCACTTTGCATGAATTAGGAAATTCCCGTACGAGTTTGACACTATAAATAGGCCATTAGTTCACAATTTTTAGCATCAAAGCATGTACTAGCCATAAATTTATTCTATCAAAGTATAAACACTTCACATTGAAGTGTTTATGTAATTTTATTTTATGCACTTTTAAGTAAGTATTGTTGCTGACTTATATTTTATGCTGCTGTTGTTGCTATTTCCCTACATTATTATTTGAAGTTCAACATTGTACCATATAAAAAATTCTTTCTTCGCAACATTTATTTTATGCAAGTATTTATTTATTTTTTCACTTTCCAAGTTCTTTTTAATTACTAAATATTATTATGTCTTCATCAATTACATGTTGTTTATTTATTTACTGCATTATGTCTGAGTAGATTATTATATGGTCCGAAACATGAGGACCGTTTTCTCGGTAAATTTCATACGAAATGCTTAAAGAAGTAATTATAATGAGATAAATGTATGCTTTGAAATTTTTGTGTAAATAATAGAAAATATTTGCTACGAAAGTAGAAATACCGGATACCATTTATGCACCTACAAGGGCAGTATTAGACTTAGAAATTCGAATGATCAGTTCTGACAGCGTACGAAAGCGGAGTCAGAATTGATCGAGAGAATACTTAAAATTTCCGTTTTGAAATATTAGTTTTGAAAATTAAAAACTTACTACGAAAGTAGAAGCTAGAGATATTGGTTACGTATCGAAAGAGCAGAACCAGTATTCGACACCA
The DNA here is from genome assembly GCA_022829125.1 of Lathyrus tuberosus. Classification (NCBI taxonomy): domain Eukaryota; kingdom Viridiplantae; phylum Streptophyta; class Magnoliopsida; order Fabales; family Fabaceae; genus Lathyrus; species Lathyrus tuberosus. Next base: position 5,942,603 of record JALAZF010000042.1, on the reverse strand, counting down.
TTATTCAAACAATTAATTTCAAGGTAGTGAAAGCATCTTGAAATTGATTGAGGATTTATTTTCAATTTTAAAATAATTTTAGATATATTAATTTCATTGAGAAATCTAGTTTTTAACATATTTAGGAATCCGACGACAGACACGTAAAAGCAAACGTTTATATTAGTTGAATATTTTCTACAAATCATTTTTTATTCTCATTATAATAAAAAATTGCATTTTGTATGAATAGAATTGTTAGACCCAAATAGTTGTTTCGGTCCCTTACTTGTTATTTGATTAATTTAAACCAATTTACTGCATTATTTACTCTTTCGCCAAAACAAACCATACACATAGCCTTAGATAAACACATTAATAATAGATATCGATACTTGTCGATTGGTCTTTGTGGGGGTTTGACAATCTTTTATACTAGAACCTATCAAGCCGTGCACTTGTGGATATATCAAGGAGGAATTGGCAACTCTGGCCCGATATACCCAGTATGCCTCTTCTGCTTTGGCCCTAGGGGAGCTGGTTGCTGGGACGCTCTTTGGTCTGACCTACAACTCTAGGAAAAACATTAGTTGGAAGAAAGTGTATGCAATCTAACACTTTAATGAGATAGGTACCTGCAAGAAATGCAAACAACTTCTACCTTTCAATCTGGGATAATTTTGCCCCCCCTTAAACTCTCCGGTTCTCTGACCGACCAGGTGACTCATCTAGTAAGCATCATGGCAAGGAAGAACCAGACTCTATTTTTCGCTCAAGGAAATTTGTCATATGCTTAAGCGTCACTTTAAGTAACTGAGAAAGGACTAGAGTCTATGCGCCCTTAGAAGGCCTCTCTGACTCAGTATCTGAATGACTGTACGACCTCCAGCCTTTGGGCGGTTTCATAGTCTTTTGAAAATGCCTTGCAGCAAGAGAAACACTTTCACTAACATCTGCTTATCTCCAGAGAGCAGGTTCGGCCGGATCAAATGTTCAAAGATGGGGAAATCATCGCCTTGCTGGAGTAGCCCTATCAGCCACTTCATTTTTTTTTTTGTATTTCTTTTGTGTGTATTGTAAGCAGACTAATTTCTAATGGAAGAATACATGTGTATATATTTGTAATGAAGCTCTCTGTGACTTGTCTAACGTATATTTGTGTGAGTCTGAGTGCAAAGCTATGGATTCCGTGTAAACTTATGAGGTCCCACTCAAAGTTTATATGGTGGCCTATATATGCATATATGTTAGAAAGTAGGCCAAATAGTAAATAAAAGGCCTTGTTGTTTATGTAAAAAATAGGTAAAATGGACTATTTGAAAGCCTTAATGTGAAAAGGTTTTTAAATTAGCTTTAAGGCCAGGTCAAGATTTTAAAAAGTCCAGGCCATGCCAAAGAAAAAAAGCATATGATAGATGATGGAAGCCCAATAGTTGATATTTCTTGTGTCAAAACTCTAATGAAATGCTTGCTTTCTTTAAACTTTTCATATGAAATTTGACCAACAAAAGATACAAAAGGATATTACTCTTGAATGGGTTTGGTTTTCCAAGGATTAACAAAAGAACACATCAGTTACAAGCAAAAAGAATGCATACCCTGCAACTTTCGCATCGCGACCAGAAACTTCGCTACACGAAGCTTCGCTATGCGAAAGGAAACGAGAGGAAGCGAGATGCAGCTGAACAAAACAGAATCAAACTGAGCAAACATCGCTTGAAGATCGCTATGGGTCGCATCGCAAAGGTCACGACGCGAGGATAGGCGAGGAAAGGCGAGGAACCAGCAACTCAAAACAGAAGCAAATAACCAATCTTCGCTTGAAGCGACAGGAAGCTGAAGAAATCGACAGAGTTCGCGACGCGAACTGTACTTCGCATAGCGAAGTATGGTGGTCCCTGAAAGGTGGTTTGAAAGTTCAAATCTTAATGGAGAAGAAAAGGGAGTTCGCATAGCGACCAGAACTTCGCATAACGAACTTAGGCGGCCAAAAACACTATAAAAGGAGATCAAATGCATTGCAGAAGGGCATCTCATGTTTTCTTAATACATTTTTTGTCATAAATAATCTGTAATAGATAGAGGTGAGGATTAGAGGAAGAAGAGTTGGATACACATCAAGAGTCGGGAAATCGTCGTTGATGCTCGTTCAACTCAATTCTTCCATTATGCTTCAAGCTACCATGAGTAGCTAAATCCCTCTCTTGTTGGGATTGGTCGTATTTCACCAAAACAATATGTATTATCTTTAATCATGGCGTTATATGCAATTTATGTATGAATCGTTATTGATGTTATCTTTGTTTTATCGTTTATTTCATGGATTGAATTGATATTGACAAATACGATTCTAATCTCGATCTAAGATAACATCTATTAAAACCTAAATGCTAGACATAGATTTAGGTTTAATATTCACGAAAGTATCGAATCTTAATGCTACCGTATTGTTTAATAGGTTGAGAAATCGTTGATTAAACCATAAGGTAGAAATCTCATCAAAGTTTAGACATAAACTTTGTTTGTAAGGGATACGTGATAATATCGAATCATGCTTAAATTGTGTATAACTGATTCGTGATATGCATATTGAATCGGTGAATAAAAACCAAATTCCCAACAAGTCTATTCCTCTAAAAACTATCTTCATTTATTATACACATTTACTTTTCGTAACTTACAAACCAAACATCTCGAACTTTTGCTTAGAATCATAAAAATTGTTGAACGGTTTTGATATCGCTCGAATCCCCGTGGATACGATAAAATATAATACTTAAATTTGATTGTACTCAACATCAAATTGACGCCGTTTCCGGGGATTGACGTTTAAGATATTAAAACATCGCAATAGTTTCTATACTTCTAAGTTGTTATATATTGCATATATTTGTTTTTCGCGACGTTTGTTTAAGTGTTGGATAGGTGGTGAAACTTCTGTTTATGCTTCGAGGCAAGACTTTGGAAGAACAACTTCTTTTTGATCCCGAGATCGAAATAACCATCCGAAAGAACAAAAGAAAACAGAAGAAACCAAAACAACTATCCAAGAAGAAAAATCACAAAGGAGTTTCCGCATCAACTTCTTCAACAAAAGAAATAATGGCTGAAGTTGCCAACGGTGGACCTTGTCGGAGCAGTCCAAGACGATTAGCTCGTCTCACTAACACTCCAAATAATCGACAAGCTTAAATGAAAATGGGACTGCTGCAAATTATTTATGCTAACCCTTTTGCAGGTTTGGATCATGAAGATCCATACTCTCACCTCACAAAGTTCTATGAACTAGCCGGTACGTTAGGTGCACCCGAAGTTGAAGAAGAAGCAGTGTTTATGAGGTTATTCCCATATTCTTTAATCGGTATAGCGAAGGATTGGTATCTTGACCAACCTACTGAAACCATTACAAACTAGAATGTCTTGGAAGAAAATTTTCTTAACAGATTCTTCCCTCACAACCGGTTCATGGATGCTAAAACATCCATTGCCGGGTTTGCTCAATCTGCAAATAAAACTCTATGTGAAGCTTGGGAATGTTACAAATCCATGCTACGGTAATGTCCAAATCATGGTTTTGACAGTCTAACACAAGTCCACATATTTCGTAACGGATTGCAGCCTCAACCAAAGCTCTTACTTGACGCAACAACCGATAGTTCTTTATTGGCAAAAAGTGCAGAAGAAGCAGTTTGAATTATCAACTGAATGGCTCTCACCGATCATCAAGTTCAATATAATCGAGGAACCGCACAAAATAAACCTGGAATTCTTGAGTTGGATACAAACAATGCAATCTTGGCACAAAATAAACTTCTCACCCAAACTGTGGAAGAACTCACCAAGCAATTATCCACTCTTCCACAACAACTCAAACAACTGCACGAAGCACCTAAACCACAACAAGTAGCCATGTGTTAACTTTGTACAGGAGACCAACCAACCGATTTTTGTCCTCCAATTAATGAAGAGGTCAATTATTTGGGAAACCAACAGCAGAGCCAGGTCCCATACCAAAACAATCAAGGTTACTCATACAACAACAATACAAGCTATGGCCAAAACAGGCAGAACCAATACCAAATCTATACTCAACCAGATAAGCTTACAAAGATCGAAGAAACCTTGAATCAATTTATACATATGTCCATGGAAAACCTGAAAAATACAGATGCATCAATCAGAAATCTTGAAACACAAGTAGGGCAAATTGCAAAGCAGTTGAATGAGCAACAACAAGGACCATTTTCTGCCGCCACTCAAACCAATCCAAAAGAAACGTACAATTCAATCACAACAAAGATTAGACGAGTAAATGAAATAAAAGTTAAAGAGAATTCCAAAGAAAAGAGAAGTATAGTGAAAAAGCAAGAAGAAATTTTTGAGAAAAATGAGGAAGAAAACAATGCTGATCCTGGAAGCGTTACAGTACCCGTCACCATTGAAAATATAAATTTTGATAAAGCCCTGATTGATCTTGGTTCAAGCACCAATCTCCTTCCGTTTTCCGTTCTTGAAAAGATCGGTAATCCTGAAATAGAACCTACAACAATGGCGCTACAACTTGCGAACAAATCAATCACAAAACCAGTTGGCATAATAAAGAATGTAATGGCAAAACTTAAGAGATTCATATTTCCAACAGATTTTATGGTGATAAATATTGAAGAAGATGATGACATTCCTCTGATTTTGGGGAGGCCCTTCATAAAAATAGCCCGAATGATGATTGACGTAAATGAAGGCAAGATGAAAGTGAGGTACAAAAATGAAGAAGTCAACTTCAAATTGTTTCAACACAAAGAGGATGACTATTATAAGATTGAGGCTCCTGATGAAATAGGCTTGGAATTGAAGATAAAAAATGACAAAGAAAGGTCAAAGGATAGTGGTATAGATACTTTGACGAATTCCTACAAACCACCTTGATATCACTTGAAACAGGCGTCAAGCTAACAACGTTAAACAAGCGCTGGTTGGGAGGCAACCCAACATCGTAAGCCATTTTATTTTATTCTAGCTTTCAGTTCTAATTTCAGTACTTTCTTTTGAAATACCAGCCATTGAAATTTTTTGACGATAATGCATACTTGGTACTCCTTTTAGCACTTGGTGTTAGTATGCTGCAATCTCGTTTTGAAAAACATGTTGCTATGATCCTGTGATCCTCATCATGAGCATGAATGCTTCTCCCAAAAATTTTGTACAAATGCCAAGTCAAGTACCATAGCAAAGAAGGAGAATGAGTGGTAATGATACGAATCAGATGAACATCAAGCAAGGTACATGTCTCATTCACATTGTGCACACACTTGCTTGAATCTTTTAGCAAAAACCAGAAAAGTGAGGTGAACTTCCATTGTGTACAAAAACTGCGAAATCCTTGTGTTTAACTCGGTTGATTCATGTCCAATCTAAAAATTTCATTTGAGCTTTGTAAAGGTATAAAGAGGATCAAGGCAATTGTTTGATTTTGAGAAAAACCACCATAGCCAAAAATATTTTCATCAAAACCTGTAAGTAAGTGAGCATTTGTGCACCCTCTTTGAACCAGAAAAAATCAAAAAGATGGATCAAAGTTTGAAAATACAAAACCACTAAGAAAAACACTTAGTGAAGTTATGATCCATTCCAATTTTTTTTTGTATAACCTGAACCATAATGATATGAATAATCAAGAGCTTCACTCATGAAAAGAATTAAGTTAGGGAGAGAATGAATGATGATACCAAAAGGAAAAGAAAAAGAAAAGAAAGATCAAATAAGAAAAAGAAATACAAAAAGCAGAAAAACTTGGTATCATGAAAAAAGGAAAGATTGAAAAGGCAAAATCATGGTGATAAAGCAAGGAGTGAAGCAAGTAAAGTAAGTTACAAAAGGGGACAGATTTTTGAAAATTAGCTTTAGGAGAAAAACCATATCTTTAGGAAACCTGGCCACATTACAACCCTCACAAGTCCTATGTGATTTATACCTTCAGTTGCTTAAATTTCTGAATTATTTTGGATGAAAACATGTATCGCCCCGGATGTTGACCAAGTGATCAAATGAGAGTCATCACACCACATGATTAAAACAAACTTCAAAGTCTTCATCCCTTTTTATGAAGAAGAGTGTAAGGAAAGATTCAAGTAAGTTGTGTCATTATATTTTTGAGTACATGATGTGATTTTGTGGGCGAAAACTTAATTCCACAATCATGCTCTGATTCTACAATTAGTTGAACATTTTTCTTGCTTGACAAGTAATCATTTGAACCATTCATTTTTCAAAATGTTATTTCCAATACTTGATTGAAAAATCCTGAAAACATCTCTTGAAAAGATCATGCTCCTGATTGAGGACAACCAAGAAACTAAGTTGGGGAGAATTTGATGGAAGCCCAATAGTTGATATTTCTTGTGTCAAAACTCTAATGAAATGCTTGCTTCCTTTAAACTTTTCATATGAAATTTAACCAACAAAAGATACAAAAGGATATTACTCTTGAATGGGTTTGGTTTTGCAGGGATTAACAAAAGAACACATCAGTTACAAGCAAAAAGAATTCATGCCCTGCAACTTTCGCATCCCGACCAGAAACTTCGCTACGCGAAGCTTCGCTATGCGAATGGAAACGAGAGGAAGCAAGATGCAGCTGGACAAAATAGAATCAAACTGAGCAAACGTCGCTTGAAGATCGCTATGGGTCGCATCGCGAAAGTCGCGACGCGAGGATATGCGAGGAACCAGCAACTCAAAACAGAAGTAAATAACCAATCTTCGCTTGAAGCGACAGGAAGCGGAAGAAAGCGACAGAGTTCGCGACGCGAACTGTACTTCGCATAGCAAAGTATGGTGGTCCCAAAAAGGCGGTTTGAAAGTTCAAATCTTAATGGAGAAGAAAAGGGAGTTCGCATAGCAACCAGAACTTCGCATAGCGAACTTAGGCGGCCAAAAACACTATAAAAGGAGATCAAATGCATTGCAGAAGGGCATCTCATGTTTTCTTAATAAATTTTCTGTCCTAAATAATCTGTAATAGATAAAGGTGAGGATTAGAGGATGAAGAGTTGGATACGCATCAAGATTCAGGAAATCGTCGTTGATGCTCGTTTAACTCAATTCTTCCATTATGCTTCAAGCTACAATGAGTAGCTAAATCCCTCTCTTGTTTGGATTGGTCGTATTTCACCAAAACAGTATGTATTATCTTTAATCATGGCATTATATGTAATTTATGTATGAATCGTTATTGATGTTATCATTGTTTTATCGTTTATTGCATGGATTGAATTGATATTGACAAATACGATTCTAATCTCGATCTAAGATAACATCTATTAAAACCTAAATGCTAGACGTAGATTTAGGTTTAATATTCACGAAAGTATCGAATCTTAATGCTACCGTATTTTTTAATAGGTTAAGAAATCGTCGATTAAACCATAAGGTAGAAATCTCATAAAAGTTTAGACATAAACTTTGTTTGTAAGCGATACGTGATAATATCGAAACATGCTTAAATTGTGTATAACTGATTCGTGATATGCATATTGAATCGGTGAATAAAAACCAAATTCCCAATAAGTCTATTCCTTTGAAAACTATCTTCATTTATTATACACGTTTACTTTCCGTAACTTACAAACCAAACATCTCGGACTTTTGCTTAGAATCATAGAAATTGTTGAACGGTTTTGATATCACTCGAATCCCTGTGGATACGATAAAATATAATACTTACATTTGATTGTACTCAACATCAATAGACCATAATCCAGGCCCAGGCCTTAAACATTTATCGTAGGTCAGACTCAGGTTTGACTTGGCCTATTTGCACCCTTAAATGTGATATCACACACGAAGTGTTAGCGTCAACACCCTTGAGTTTTAGTGTGGAATTAATTGTTATGGTTGCACACGTGAGGCATTTGCGACATCACCCCTAATTTTCGATGAGGAATTGATAGTTATAGTCGCACGCGTGAGACGTTTGTGACAACTCCCCTGATTTTCTATGAAATATTGACTGTTGTAATAGCACGCACGAGGCATTTGTTATAACACCATGGACATTTGGTGGGGAATTTATTGATTTAGTCACACACGTGAGGTAATATAGACAACAATCGTGACTTTCTTTATGTTTGCTTTGTACGGTGGGGATTTGATCACTTCAGTTGTATCCAGGATTTAGTGCTACTGTACATAATAACAAAGAAATGAACATATAAAATTTGAAATATTCCAATTATATTTAAGAACATATAAAGATTCGAAATATTCCATTTATATTTGTGAATTACTCTTACATAGAGGGGGAACAAGTATACATTCATAATGGGTAATACAAATAGTAAAGAAAAATAACAGTGCAGGCTAGGTGCCATTCGTTATCCATATTTGTTTTATTATAGCCCAACCACGTCTTGGTACATTTATGCTTCGGAGCTGACTGGTCAGGGAAGCCACATTATTTATATGGCTACACCCTCTCCTTAATCTCGTTGGAGTGATTGATAGATTCTCTTTTACCTTTCAAGATCGGCATTGATGATGTTCGGTTCCCCTGAAGATTATGGTACTTGAGCTTGAGGTTGATCGACGAGGCATAACGTCCAACGTGGTTACGAATGGTCTTCCCATAATGCGATTGTAGATGCTCATGCGAGGGACGATGAGGAATTGCATATTGACGATTCGAATGTCCTTTTATTCACCTATTGATATCATCAGTTTGACTTATCCCTACATAAGGATTATCATCCCGTTGAATATCGATAAGTATGAGCCTTCATATGACCATAAGCTTCCTCTTTTAAGGCCCATCTTTTCGGATAACTCCGAGTAGATGATATCACAAGCGTTGTTGCTGTCAATTAGGATTCAGAATATTTGAACTACCCGGTTGTAAGTGTAATCATAAAGGGGAAGATTTTGTTAGGAATGCCTCCCACCTTTTCAGAACTTTGGAATCCTAGCATAGGTTGGTCATGGGTCTTCACTGATGTACCATCATCCTTTTTATAGATGACCAACATATCTACGATATTTATTTTCACGGTTCTCTTAAATGGAAGGTTTTCTTGAGGCAACAATGGAGTTACGATATTGACTAAATTGATCCCCGACAACGGCTCCAAAAACTTGATGTGGTCTGTGCGTAATGTATGGTTTGCTCATCCGCAAATGCACGAATTTTATCAGAGTAATACAAAAGGATGTCGAACCCACAGATACTAATAGACAATCCTATTTTTATATACTATTGCTATGTAAATCTAAGGCTAATTGAATTTTTATGAGAGGGAAAAAATAAAAACGGTAATTAAAGCAAATTGGTTTTTAAAACAACTAATAAAAGTGAGACCGAAATATGATTCACGACGATCAACAATACTTACAGCTAAGCCGGGTTAGTTAGTTAGATCAGGTCAATATTTCTCTTTAATAGGAAGAAACTTAATTTAAATGAACCGTTTGCGTTTGCTAAATCGGAACCAAGTTTTATTCAAAAACTTGGTAATTAAAGTAAATTGGTTTTTATGAGAGGGAAAAAATAAAAACGGTAACTAAAGCAAATTGGTTTTTAAAACAACTAATAAAAGTGAGACCGAAATATGATTCATGACGATCAACAGTACTTACAGCTAAGCCGGGTTAGTTAGTTAGACCAGGACAATATTTCTCTTTAATAGGAAGAAACTTAATTTAAATGAACTGTTTGCGTTTGCTAAATCGGAACCAAGTTTTATTCAAAAAACTATACTGCGGATGTCGTAGTTCAACTTGTTTAAGTACAAAACTATGTTTTTGAAAATCAAGTGCTCCTAATTACTGAAAAATTCTCTTTGGATGAAAAACAAATTTAAAGGCGATACCGACTCTCGCTCGTGTAGCACCAAAGTCTAAACTCACAAATGCCTGTTGTCGTAACACACTTATTCCTCTAAACTCTATTTTTGAAAATAATTATTTTTGCAATTTAAAATATGTCTTACTGTCGCAAGTGAATTAAATTAAAATCTGATTGTTATTTCCTAGCTCGGATACGGGTTCCTCTCTTTCAAAACGGAACTGGTACCTCTAAATTTAACGCTTTCTCGGTAATTAAATTTCAATTTAAAGAAGTAAAAATCTGCCTAAAAACAAGTCGCAAATTTAACAAACAATTTCCAACTTAGATGTGACGTCCTCACATTCTGGATCCTAAACAGTTTACCCAGACAAATTTGACATAATATTTATACTATATTTAATATGCATGCAAAATGAAATTCTAAGCATAATGATGATGATGATAACAAGTAGCAACAACATTAGCATGCAAATGTATATAATTTTCTCAGCACAGTACGTTTAGGAATTCAATTCCAATTGTGTGTGTGTGTGTGTGTGTGTGTGATGGTAGCATGCAAAACTTGCACTAAAAAACAGTAGCAATGGAAACGGATATAACAAATAAAAACAACAATTATAATATCAAAACTTAAAACAAATAAGTGCAGAAAAATTAAAGAGGAAAAATATGTACTTAAAGTAACACAGTGCGGGAATTAGAAATCGGAAAACTTAAAAATAAAACTTCTGGAATTAAAATGGCAGCAAGCTTAAATGATGAACGATCCAAGTACAAACATGAAACTGCAGAATCTTAAAGCTATGGTGTGCTTATTACTCGATGTACGCAATTAAGCACTTTTACAATGAGTGATTTTTCTGCCTACATGATACTAGAAAACTGTCATACCCCAAATTTTGACCACAAGATCATTACCATTATATAGATGTACCATCATACCTCATCAATCTTCTCAAGGATTGTTGAGCATTCACTACAATCAAGAATTAGGGTTTTGAGCCCACTAAGAGCACTTAGACAAAGGATCAATCAAGAATTGACTTGATCCTCAACTTGTATAGCTTCTCAAACACCCATAAAAGATCAAGAGGACTCCCATATCAAGAATCAAGCACAAGATTGCAGCATTCCAAGTGGATCAAGCCTCAAGGTCGATAGTGTCACCAAATTAGGGTTTTGGTCGACCAAGGCCTCCAGATGAAAATTTTCTTCTGGGCATGAACCAATACTTCAAAACATGATCCAAGAAGCTCAAAGGGACCTCATGGGTCCAATCATCAAGTCAAAATAGTCTCAGGGGAAGCATTCATCAAAAATTAGGAATTAGGATTTCTTGACCTAATTCACCCCTAAGTTGACTTTTGAGGCAAGACATAAACCAAGACCTCAAGACATGATTTTAGGGCCTCAAATACACCACATTGATCCATTTACAAAAATGGATTGATCCTTGAAGCTTAATTCACAAGTTTCAATTTCATCTGGACCACAATTAGGGTTTTGAAGAAAAAGTCAATTGTACCTTTGACTTTGGACCAATACATGCTCCCAAACCTTGGGACATGATTCAAGACACCCTAAAACACCTATGGAATCCATCCATTAGGTTTGAATTAGGTCAAGAACTTGATTGCATAAAGGATCACACAGTTTGGAATTCATCTGAAAAAAAGTCAACTGTGCCCAAAATCAAGTTTGACTTTTTGGATTTTTTTCACAAATATGGCTCCCCTAAGTCAAAAACAGTGTTAATGTATGGTTTTTTTTATCATCATTCATCAAGAAAAATCAAGAAAAGTAAGGTTTCTTGCAAAAGGGGCAACCATAAGAAACTTAAATTTTTCTAAGTTATGGAACAAAATGGATTTGGTACCCACTTTGCAAGGTCATAACTCCCAAACCCTAAGGCCTTTGCTTCAATTCAAAGTTCAAATGAAAGTTCACATGACATACTTCAAAAGTGTCAACTACATCAGATTCCAAATCCTCATGGATTTTGAGTTATAGATTGATCAAAATCACAAAAAATGAAAATGACCACTTTTTCCAACACTTAGTGAAATTTTCAAGTCAGAATCTGTTTCATTTTTTACCAACTTTGAGGCCATTTTCACCCTGATCCAAGCTAAAACAAGACCAATCTTGGACATCAAAGTTAAAGTATGTCACGAGGGCTTTCCAAAATGTACAAGAACTCATCCCAATTCAACTTGAGTAAGAAGTTACAAGCCTTGAAACATGGCATGAAGACCTGATTTTTCAAGACAGCATGAGGACTAAACTTGTGCCACACGATTTTGCCCTTCAATTCTTGTCACTTTGCCAACTTTGTCATCGTCCAAAAACACAAAAGATCTGATGACTCATTTGGTTCATGATCAAAGGGGCAAGGAATTCAATTTGGCATGTGAAAACCATCATGACATGAAACTTGGAATTCAAATTTGGCAAGGTAACATCAATGCAATGGATTGAGGTGTCATGAACCAGATCACTACACTCCAAATTAGTCAAGATTGCAGTCTAAAACTCTGAGCATTCAAACCTGCAAGGATTAATGGAGTCAAGATAAGAGAGTTGACTTGGCACATTTGAATTATCCAAGTCAATGGCTACAAGCTACTGCCATGATCAGCCTCCAAACATTATTGCTTCCAAAACAAACTTCCTCTACTATAAATAGAGGTTATGTGTGACTGATCAAACCACCCCAAAACCTCTGAATTCATGTTTTCCTCCAAATCACATTTCAAAAACCAGATTTTGCTTCTTCTTGAAGTCACTATCGAATGTTCAAATTGAGAGCAAATACATCAAAGCGAATCATACCAACACCTCACATACATCATATATGAGTGATCCATAACCTTAAAACTCATCTGGAACACCAGAATCACAAAGTCACCATTCATTTGCTCAAGCTTTTTGGCAAGGTTGCAGTTGAGGTACCACAAGGTGATCCAAGCATCTCCAATCAAGGCCAGGCATCTCAACACACTCCATAGGCTATAGTGAAGTTGTCCTAGTCCTTACAACACATCTGTAACATCTCCATCATCAAGCTCGATCACCAGCTGCAAGAGGTAAGCCTGAAGCCTTCAAACTCCATACTACATGCATCATAAATGTGTTTTTGAGTTACCATCTTGTTTCTGCATGTATATAGAGTGATAACCCTCAAACAATTGCTATGTATGAATCGTGTATAGAATTTAATGACGTTCTTGCAAAAATTAGGGTTCTTGAGTTCATTTTCTGATTTCTCACTCCACACTTAATATAAATGCAATTAATTTATATGGTTGTGATCCTTGATAAAAAACGAACAAGTTTCATGATTACAAAAGTTATTTTCATTGAGTAATCAGAGAGATATGATGGATTTTACAAATTTGGGGAGGAAGAACACGCGCGACCAAGAACATGTGTTCTTGGCGCCATTTTTTGAAAATTTGAAAATTTGATTTTTTGATATTTTTAGTAATTGATTCAAAAATTAATTTCTCTCTGAATTTTAATGTTTTTGAATTGATTCTTTTTTTCAAAATTCACAAAAATGTTAAAATATTTTATTCTACAAAAAGTTCACAAAAATATTATTTATTTTGTATATTTGATATTTTTGTATAGAATTCATTTTTATTTGTTTTTTAACATATACAAATATTTATTTCTCTTGATTTTTCAAATTCAAATAATTTTCAAATCATTCTATAGATATAACATGATTTATCAAACATTTATCCAAGATCACCACTTGTTTTTCACACATGTTTGATAATTTTGATCATTTTTAAATGATTTTATTCAAATTAAAATGCTTTTTTAATCAAATTAGGGTTTTGATTATTTTCACCCTCACAAACATTTTCCAAAACACTTTTAGGCCTCTAATAGAGTGTAAGACTCATCCCTTGTCACAAACAAACTTTTTGGGCCTCAATCATTGTTTAAGACCCGATACGAGTTTGAAAACGACGGTGCGATCACTGTTTTTCATTTTGGGCCTCTCTCTGAGTTATAAGTCCCATTCTCTCCTCTTTTTAAAACTCTTTGGCCTCTTGATAGAATGTAAGTCCCATCCCTTTGTAAATAAACCATTTTGGGCCTCAGTCATTGTATAAGTCTCGATACGATTTTAAAAATCTCTACGCGATCGCCGTTTTCAAAACAATTTTCATCTGGACCTACCCTTGTGTTGTAAGTCCTATCTTTATTCTTTTCAAATATTTTTTTGGGCCTTAATAGAGTGTAAGACCCATCCTCTTTGTAAAATTATAGTAATTTGGGCCTCAGTCATTGTATAAGTCCCTCTGTGGTTTTCAAAACTATGACGCGATTATCGCCTTTTCAAAAGAATTCATCTGGGCCTCTCCTTGAGTATAAGCCCCAAACTTCTTTTCAAAAGAACTTTCTTTTTGATTTAGATTCAAATTCTAAGTTTTTATCAAAACGTTCTTCAATTTCTTGAATAACAAACTATACAGCTGTGGTTACAATGCTTGGGATTGCACAACTGTAAGTTCCACTATCTCTTCAACACATACTTGTTTATAAATATATATATATATATATATATATATATATATATGCTTGTATATACCTGCTTAGAGTTTTCCCCATCAATTAGGTCTAGGATTTGATTAAACTAGTGGTTACTCTTTCAATACAGTCAAAACTAGTTCCCCATAGGAAATTCCAGATACAGTCTTGCCTCTTCTTGGGCTTATACAATATGGAACAGAGAAATGCATTATTCCTGGTGAAACTTTTCTCAAGACTGTCACAACTTAGAATTGTTTGTACAACAAATTCACTTCCCCAAAGAGGACTAATTCTCGGTGAAACCTCTTTTGAATTTCTTCAAACCCTAGAACTGTTCACTAAGGAAAGGATTATTTTCGGTGAAATCTTTCTTGAACTTTTCTCAGGTGTGGACCCACAGGCTTCCTAAAAGCATCCCCAGCCTCCTCTTGGGCTTGGTACAAGGACCCACAAGCTTCTTAGAAGTTCTCAGCCTCCTCTTGGGCTTAGTACAAGGACCCAAAGACCTCCTATAGGTATAAGACATAACTTAGTCATCTCTACTAGTCCAATCCTTTGGAGAGTCAGGATTTCATAACATCCAGTTTAGGGTTGATTCACATCCCTTAAAACATCAGCCTCCTCTTGAGCATCATACAAAGATCAACCTCTTTATACCAGTAGACTTGGAAAGTCTCATCTCCTCTTGGATATCAAAGAAACCCTCAAGTTTCCTAAAAGCACAGGAAAAACCCTGTTCACTTCATCAATCTCCAGCAGAGTTTGAAACCTCTATAGGTTTTCATACTCAAAAGTTTAAACCTTTGCCATCAATAAAACTTAATAGAATCAGAGCCTCAAGGCATCTGATATTTCAACTCTTCTTCAATCCTCAGCAATAGTTGATTCCCCAATTTGGACCTGTCTCTGGATCTCAATAATCCTCAGCAGAAGCCAGCCTTCTCTTAGGCTTCATATAAGAATTTCCCCCTAGCCAGCCTCCTCTTAGCCTTTGTATAATGATTTTTTCTCAGCAGATTTAGCCTCAATCTTGGGCTTTGTACAAGACAAATCATATTCTCCAGCTGAGACAATCAACCGTTTAGCCTCAATCTTGGGCTTTGTACAAGACAGATAAAACCTCTCCCCAGTGGAGTCAATTTCTTTCAGCCTCAATCTTGGGCTTTGTACAAGACAGATAAAAACTTCCCCGGAAGAGTCAATTCTTTTCAACCACCTCTTAGGCTTTGTATAATGATCTGCCTAAGCAGAGTCAACCTTTTAACATCAACCTTAGGCTTTGATCAAGGCACACAAAACTCAACATCCCCTCAGAGGAAATCAAGAGTTCTCTCTATAGGAAGACATTTCATTGTATATCACATGTCAAAACAAGTAATCAAACAAACCCTAATCCCAGATAACTGTTGTAAGTGGCACACTTGTTGATTAAAAAATCCAAGTTGTGGTCCCTCTTTTATCCTAGTAAACTTCCTCTTTCATCTAACAGCTGTAAGTGGCAAGCCTCTGGATTATTTACATCCAAGCCAATGTCCCTCTCTTAGCATGGAAGACTCCTAAGGAAAAATGCCATTGCTCTACACTGAGTTAAAGTTCATTCCTCCAGGACATCTCCCTTATAAAGGAAATTATGGCATTGCTGGATTCCATACATTCCAGTTAAAGTAATTCTCCTTTATAATCAGTTACCTAACAACTGTGATAAACAGACAAGATATCTCCCTTTAGAGATGACAAATTCTCTCTAAAATACCCTTTTAGCTTCAATGTTGGGCTTTGAACAAGACACCAAACATCATTTTCCTCCCATAGAATAGGAGGAACTACGGTTGCTCTGATTTCCCTATTATATTTACGGGAATACGTAGGCATAAGATTGCGAAATCTTAGCGAGCACACATAACAAAAATTTTAGGTCCAATACCTTACCAAAAACAACGGAAAAACCCGAAAACAACAAAAACACTCTCTCAACACTCCCAAAGGAGATACTTTCCCAACCCATAACAGTAAACACCAGAAAGTATTTAAACATGCCAAAGAAAGTCTATGGATAACCATATATACACTGGGTAATTAACAACTTCCCTTTGTATAACCTGACCCCAGACCCCCCAATCTCTTAGCAATTGTTAAAGAAAACATTTGCGAGCAAGGTTAGTTTTAGATAGCTTCCCTTTCCTTTACAGCTTCATAGGATAAATAAGAAATCAGAAAGTAGCACCTAATTCCAACCATTGTGGTAAGGTGGTCGCGTCACCGACAGAAATCGCACGCTACGGAAAAATGGCGACCTGCTAGGGAGTCTTTAGGATTAAAGTTCCTAAGAGTTCTAGGTGTTGTTTATCATATATATATATATATATACACACACACACACACACACACACATATATATACACACACACACACACACACACACACACATACACATATATATATATATATATATATATATATATATATATTTTGTTATACTACTTGATACCCGTGTTTAATTTTCTGTCAACTGGGAATGCGATTAATACGCATGTGGAAAGATTAAGAGAACATTAAGATAAGTGGTGGCATATCCAGGAAACGCTTATAGGGAGTGAATCCCAACCAAGCTAACTTGGCAGTCCACCGAATGAGTCGAGGTACCCGTGCGGAAGTATCGATGTTGAACGACCGATTTTCGTGAAAGCGTTGTCTTTCCCAGTGCGGTACCCATGACCCTGAGGATTTAGTAGACATTAACCATATGGCCATTTGGTAGTGCGGTGATTATCGGGAATAGTTGATACGGGATACTACACTCAAATGAGATTCATCC
The DNA here is from genome assembly GCA_022829125.1 of Lathyrus tuberosus. Taxonomy (NCBI): domain Eukaryota; kingdom Viridiplantae; phylum Streptophyta; class Magnoliopsida; order Fabales; family Fabaceae; genus Lathyrus; species Lathyrus tuberosus. The sequence continues at coordinate 5,925,423 of JALAZF010000042.1, read as the reverse complement.
TAGGATATTACAGCTTGCTCGAGTGAATCAGCTTGCTGTTGGTATCTCTAGGAGGGGTCAATGACTCTGGGAACCTTTTAGAACCCGTTCTACAGGTACAAAACTTGACCAAAATAGTACAACCTTTGGGGATGGGTAGAGCCATGACTCCATGCTCGTGACGTTGAACCCTTGAACCCATGTTTTCAAATGTTTTTGTATGTTGCGTTCATGCATTCATTTAAAAAACACCTCTTTTTAAACAAGAAAAAACCTTTTTTTTCAAAAGAACTAAAACAATAATTGCAAATATCAGAGGTTGCGTTATGGATTTCGGTAGAAGAAAAACGCACAAGTACACCTTCAAGGCTCCGAAACTAGAAGACTTAAGAGAATTGGGAAGGATGATTACCAATCCCGAGGCTTTCAGAGCTAAGCACGGAGGACTGTTGTATCTATTAAAAGTCAACGTAGTTGAAGGAATCCTATCTACGATGATTCAGTTCTACGATCCGGTTTACCACTGCTTCACTTTCCCGGATTACCAACTTGCACCAACAGTGGAAGAGTACTCCCACCTGATTGATTTACCTATCACTGATCAAGCTCCATTTTCCGGACTAGAAGAAATTCCAAAGAATCAGGCCATTGCAAGAGCAATCTCTTTGGATGAGTCAGAAGTTAGGACTCACATAACCACCAAGGGAGGAATCCAGGGTTTACCGGCTAAATCCCTTATGGATAAAGCTCTATACTTTGCTAGTATAGGAAACATAACTGCTTTCGAAGACGTCTTTGTTATGCTCATATATGGGTTATTCCTCTTTCCCAACATTGACAACTTCGTCGATACCAATGTTGTTAAGATATTCTTGATAGGAAACCCCGTACCAACCTTGCTCACAGATGCTTATCATTCTGTACACTTAAGGAATTTGTACAGCGGAGGAATGATCACATGCTATGTACCCTTACTCTACATATGGTTCATTTATCACTTGCCCAAGTCTGCTACTTTTTGGGATCCTAAGAGTACTCTACGTTGGTCACAAAGGATTATGTCTCTTACCAATTATGACATAGATTGGTACAATAAGATTTGTGAAGGGATAGAGATCATAGACAGATGTGGAAATTTCCCTAACGTACCCCTCATTGGAAGTAAATGAGGAATCAACTATCATGTAATTTTAGCTCGCCGTCAACTCAGATACCCGATGAAGAATATCCCATATAACGTTCATCTGGAAGGTCTTTTCTTCAAGGAAGGGGAAAATGACAGGGCACTAAAGAAAGAAATAGTGCATGCCTGGAAACACATTCACAGGAAAGGGAGAGAGTCTTTGGGAAGACCAAACTGTACCTCTATGGAACCTTATCTCCACTGGGTGCAAACTAGAGCCCTTAAGCCGAGGATGCCTTACCCTCGTCAAGAAGTTTTTCCCTTAAAGGAATTTGTCCTTTATTTCATGTCTGATGCGGAAAAACTCCAAGTCGCTCTCAACAAAGTTCAACGTGAAAAGAGCTCTTGAAAGAACAAATACCAGATCCTCAATTTGGAATGTACCAAGATTCAGGAACTGTTTAAAGAGAAGGATGCTCTGATTGAGATATTAGAGCAGCATGCTATAGAAAGTCAGGAAGACCAAAGAAATTTGCTCGATCCTTTCACTTGGCAGAGAGTCGTCGACCCGCCAACAGCTGAAGAACCCCGGTCAAAGAAAAGGAAAATACAGGAACCAACATCTGAGCTCTCTTCAGAGAGGACTCAGGATCCATGAGCTTAGACACTTCCTTACAACACTTTGTAAAATACTGTACTTTTTCCTTCTAAAATACTGTAATGTTTCGAATTCAATAAAAGGGGTCTCCCCCACTGTGTGATATTTGCAATATATTTGTTGAAGTTTATTTTTGAATAAAACAAAAACTAAAAAATATGTCTTTACATATCATTCATCATTCTCACATAACACATTTTTTCTTATCTTTGAGTCTCACGTATGTGTCATAATTCTAGAGTCAAACTGTCTCACTCATACAATACTTGGGCCAATCGACAAAAGAAAATGGACGATCTCGAGGAAGAGAATAGAGTGTTGAGAGAAAATATCGATGCTCTAAAGGAAAGTTTGGAAAAACTTCACAGTGACATGCAGTCCCCGGCAGCAGCTCAGGAGCAGTGACATTAAAGGACAGTGATCTCAGAGATTACATCTACACCCATTATGGAGACACATGAGAATCATCCTCGGTACAACATGCCTAAAGGGCACCCCTGGGGTATGCCTCTTAACTTTATACCTGAAGGATATATCCCACCGGTCACTGAAGACCTAGAAGCCGCAGCAGGAATTGTTGGACCTGAAGGTTATAAACTTCGGGAAATTGAAGATGCAAGGGTTACGACAGCCACTCCTGAAGGTTACAAACTTCAGGGCATTGAAGCGCCAAGGGTCACCGCTATAATGTCTATACCGTAACCAGTGGTACACACTGTTCCAGAAGGACGGATTCCGCAAGCAAATTCTGGTGGAAAAGAAGACATGTACGAAAGAATGAATGAGTTCCAGGAACAATTCTTGGAAATGCAGAAGGAACTACATGCCATTCGCGGTCAAGACTATGAGAAATACAAAGGCAACTCTTGCCATCAAAGTCATCTGGTGATGTACGCTCGAAAAATGTCAACTCAGACAGAAAATTAACAGCTACTGATCCATTACTTCCAAGACAGTTTAATCGGTGTCTCACTCAAATGGTACATGGGTTTAAACCGCACCAAGATCAGTACCTTCAGGGATATCGGCGCCGCCTTCGTTCAGCAGTATAAATATAATTTGGACATGGCACCAGATAGGGATCAGCTCATAGCAATGTCACAAAAGGACAAAGAAACTTTTAAAGAATATGCTCAGAGATGGCGTGAAATTGCCGCTCAGATCTGTCCCCCTCTTGAGGAAAAGGAAATGACCAAGATCTTCTTAAAAACCTTAAGCCCATTTTATTACGACCGAATGGTCGCCAGTACTCCCAGTGACTTTACTAAAATGGTGAACATGGGAGTACGCCTTGAAGAAGCAGTCAGAGAAGGACGATTGGTCAAAGATGCAGAGCCATCTAGCAGTACCAAAAGATATGGTAGTGCTTTCCAAAAGAAGAAAGAGCAGGATATCAGTAATATCTCTCCGAGAAAGCAAAGGCGAAGGTATCAACCGGTAGTGGCGATAACTCCCGCTATTAACCCAGCCCCAGCTCCGACGTATCAACCTCAGGTTGCTCAGAGCCAACCAAGTCAATAACAGTATCAGCAAAGGCCACAACAGCCTTTTCAGCAGGTTCATCCACAGTACAACAACAACAATCGTACGAAACGACCATCAGGGTTCGATCCTATACCGATGTTGTACGCAGAACTATTTCCACTTCTACTGGCCAAGGGGAACGTCTAAACCAGGACTTCTCTCGCAGTACCCGAAAATCCACCTTTTTGGTTCAAAGCAGACCAAACTTGCCCTTACCATCAAGGAGGAACCAGACACAACATTGAGAGTTGTCTCAGCTTCAAGTCTGATGTACAAAAGCTTGTCAGGAATGGAATCTTATCTTTCAAAGATACAAATCCAAATGTTCAGACGAACCCATTACCACAACATGAGAAGACTGCAATGAATTTAATAGAGGAGGAATCTAGTTGCATTTATCAAATTCATAATGTACTCCTGTTGGGAACCAATCTGGTGAAAATGCATTGCAGACAGAGCGGGTATGGCCACGTACCCTCTCACAATTATCATCAGTGTGATATCTGCTCTAAAGACAATCAAGGGTGTACCGTAGTACAAACACCTATGCAAGAACAATTGGATCTGGGCTGGATTCAGGATCACAGGATTCAGGAAGTCAACATGGCCCATGCACATCCCAACATTGTTCAGAACCAAGACATCCGTACAATAAATGTCAACTTAATGGCGATGCATTCGAGACAAAGTCAGTATTATGATCTGCCATGACACGATTACAGCACTTATCCAATCTGCTCAACAAATAATCATGGATGCTCTTTTGTATAAGAAGCCCTCCAATGTCAGATGGATCTCGGATGGATCCAAGACTACCGTGAAAAAAATGACCATCAAGTCAATATGGTTCAAATCTTTGACATACGTCTAATGAATACCAGTCTGGTAGAATTACATGCTAAGCAGGTCAGGCTCGGTTTTCTGGCTTCACGTGATTATCAAGACTGTAAAGAATGCCGTGAAGACGACCAAGGGTGTGCGCTTGTACAAAGAACCCTTCAACATTTGTTGGACCACTGGTGGCTTCCAATCTACTTGGATGAAGCTACACAACGGATTAGCATGACTGATGGGAATCCTGATAGACATCAAAGTCGTGATATCCGCTCAATGGAAACAGATCTAGTAAAGATGCACTGAATACAAAGCGGGTGTGGTCGGGTACCAGCGCATAATTATGAATGCTGTAGAGTATGCTCGGAAAATAACCAAGGATGTTATCTCGTACGAGCAGCCCTCTTGTCATACCCCAAATTTTAACCCCTAAGATTTCCCATCATTGTGCAAATCATCATCGCAATATGGATGAACCATTAAGCCCTCTCAGAGCATTTAGACAAAGGATCAATCAAGGAATGACATGATCTTCAACTTGTCTAACCTCTCAAACATCCACAATGGATCAAGAGGACTCCCACATAAAAAATTAGGCACAAGAGTGCAACATTCCAAGTGGATCAAGCCTCAAGTTCATCTAATACAAAGTCAATTGACGCAGAAAGTCAAAGTTTGACTTTTGGTCAACTTTGAGCTTCATAAGCCATTACTCAAGAAAATATGATTGATGATTTAATTTGATCAAATTTAAATCAAGAAATTATGGAAAATTGCAAAATTGATCAAATTGAAGGAAACTTATAAATTTTTTCTAAGTTAAAATCATGTTCAAGTGCACAACTTTTCAAGGTTGTAACTATTGATCCAAGCATCCATTGATTTTGTGTAAGAGCTACTTTTAAAGAGGGTATTTGATACTTCAACATTGTAGAAGGAATCAACTCAAAATATCATAAGGATTAAAAGATATAAGTGATCAAAGTTAGGAATTCTTAATGTCCAATGTTCTGACATTTCATAGGACATCATTAATATTTTTCCAGCAAGAATATCCCAACTTCAAGGATGTTTTTCTCCATGATCCAAGTTGATTCAGGAAAAACCCTGGGCATGAAAGTTGAAGTACGTCATCTCACCTTTCCAGAAAGTCCTAGAAAGCTAATTTATCATTCTCAAGCAGAAAGTTATGGTCTCTGCAAAAGGCATTGATAAAACAGAATTTTCATGACAGCTTTTAGGACAGATTTGATCACACAAGTTCAAGGTCAATTTTGACAACTTTACAAGTCTTATCTTCACAAACCTTGAACATCAAAGTTGAAGTGCGTTATCTCAGCTTTCCAGAAAGTTGTAGAACATCCATTTATCACACTCGAGCAGGAAGTTATGGACTTTACAAGAAGGCTTGCTGCAGCTTTTTTTAGGACAGATTTTGTGCACTTTTTCTTGTGCCACACAATTTTCAAGCTTTGTCACCATGCAAGACAAGCATCAAAGATGCAATTCACTTCAACTCAAAATATCAAAGTTTGGAATTATTAATGTTCAAAGATACAAGTGATTAAAGTTTGGAATTATTAATGTTCAAAGTTGTTAGATGTTCCAACATTTCATAGGATATCATTAATATTTTTCCAACAAGACTGTCCCAACTTCAAGGATGTTTTTTTCCATGATCCAAGTTGAACCAAGTCTAGGGTCAAACATCAAAGTTGAAGTATGTCATCTCAGCTTTCCATAGAGTCCTGGAACAACCATTTATCATTCTTGAGCAAGAAGTTATGGATTTTACAACAAGGCTTGCTGCAGCTGATTTTTAAGACATGTTTCAGGACAGATTTGCACATTTCTTGTGCCACACGAATTTCCAAGCCTTTTCATCATCTTGGACACATCTGAGGATCAAATCCAAAGGGGACAATCACTGAGCCAAGCCTCCAAAGTCTTTGGAACAAGAAGTAGCATGCCAAACCTAGAAATCCCTAAAAGAGGGACAAGACTCCAATTTTGGATTGGAGCATTCAATAGATGCTTAGAGGTGGCATGGACTGACACATTTGCAACTGAATTCAGTCAAGATTCCTCCAACAAGTAGGGAACCAAAGCTCTATGCTCTAACCTCTAGTCAATGGCTAGAGGAGACTTGGATTTTCATTGGCCAACATTGAACAAACCTCTGTTGCAGCCACCATTCACTATTGCTGCCAAAACAAACTTGCTCTACTATAAATAGAGCTTATTTATGCTCAGTTTGAGTACACCAAAGCCATCAAACAGATGCTTTCCTCAAAATCACTTCTTTCACTCCAAAATGCCTTATTTAGTAAGGTAATTATGAGATTTTGAGTTAGAGAGCATTTCCATCACATCTCATGATCCTAACACCTCATAAACATCATATGTAGGTGATCTAAACTATCACAAGTGACCTGTAACACCAAAATCACAAAGTCACCTCTCAAAACCTCAAAATTGGACTTTTTTGCATTTTCAACCCATGTCTTGATTCAGTCACTTTCCAAACCAGATAAAACCTCAAACACACTCCAAATATCATCCTTGAACTGTCCCAAATGGTGCCACACATCTGGAACACCATTTGAGAGAGTTGGCATTTTGGCCACTTTTGCCCATTTTGTAAGAAAGTGCTCAAACTTGCTCCAGAGGTTTCCAGCTGATTCCAACCATCCTAAAAGCTTCTAAGAGGTCCTTTGAGGGCGTCCAAAGCATCAAATCATTTCTGGAACAAAGCACTTGGTAGGTTGCACAAAATCTCCAAAAAAGAGGTAAAATTCACAACTTGAATTCTTTGAATCATGCTTTCCTTTGTTGTCCCCATACATGCATCATATTGAACAATTCTTGAAGCAAAAATGTAGTCCATAATGTGTATGATATGATCCTCCTACTGTTTGCACTTTAACATGTTTATATGTGGAGTTTATGTTGTTTTAAACTTAAGGTGCAGATCTGGTTTTTGCCTTGTGTGTGTTGTACATTAAGTTTCAGTATGTATGGGTGATACCATTGGATTCCTTGTGAAAAATCGGTCAAGATAGGTTCTTACGGATTTTAATTTCGTTAAAAATTGAGAGAGTTATGAATGTTTGAAGTTTGGTAAGCAAAGATGTTGAAAACCAAGGTGCAGTTCTGGTTTTTAAGATGTCGAATGTGATGTTGTGACATCTTCCCTTTTTCTCTTATCTTCAAAACTCATGAAAGATGTCGAATGTGATGTTGTGACATCTTTCCTCTTTTTCTTAGTTTATCTTCAAAACTCAACCAATTCTTTTACATAGCAAAAATTATCATTTTCCAATTCTGTTTTACACACTTCTTATTCATACTCCATAATATTTTAATCCACCAAAAAATCACAAAAAATATTATTATTTGATATATTTTTAATATATTCAAAAATATTGTTTTAAATTGTTTTAAATGCTTTTAAAATGATTTATTTTTCTTGATTTTTAAAACCAAAATGATTTTAAATATTCATGTGGATAAAATACTTTTTCATAAACCTTAATCATTGTTTATAACATGATTAATGATTTTATTTGATATTTTTATCATTTTTTTTACTTGATTTTTCTTTGAAAAATGCCTTTAAAAAATGAAATTGGGGTTTCTTTGCTTTTCACCCTAATAAATCTTTTTCAAACACTTTGGGCCTCTAATAGAGTGTAAGACCCAACCCTTTTTGTACAAAAATATTTTGGGCCTCAGTTATTGTATAAGTCCCGATACGTTAAAAATCTCGGCGCAATCGCCATTTTCAAACTGAAAATCATCTGGGCCTCCCCTCGTGTTGTAAGCCCCATTTCTTTTCCTAAAATACACTTTGGGCCTCTAATAGAGTGTAAGTCCCATCCCTTTTGTAAATAAATATTTTGGGCCTCAGACATTGTATAAGTCCCTCTGTACATTTACAAAGTTCGGCGCGATCGTTGCCTTTTAACAAAAAAGACCATTGGGCTTCTCCTTGAGCTATAAGTCCCATTTCTTTTCATTTTTAAACCTTTGGGCCTCTAATAGAGTGTAAGACCCAATTCCTTTGTAAATACCAAAATTTTTGGCCTCAATCACTTGTATAAGTCCCACGGTGTTTCCAAAACCTCGGCGCGATCGTCGCCCTTTTTAAAATTAACCATTGGGCCTACCCTCGAGTAGTAAGACCCATTTCTTTTCTTAAAACTCACTTGGGCATCTTGAGAGAGTGTAAGACCCATCCCTTTGTACAGAAAACCTTTTTCAATCCTCAGTCACTTGTATAAGTCCCACTGTACAAACTCATATCACAGTGCAATCACTACTAAAACCCTGGGCCTCTCCTTGAGCTGTAAGCCCCAATCTTTCCTTTCAAAGAACTTTCTCCTTTGATTTTGAAATATACTGTTGTTTTCAATCTTTCTTTGTTGAACAACTAACCAAACAGCATGGAAGCTCTACAACCGAGTAAGTGTTTATATGCTTTCATTTACCGCTTTCATATACATATAACTGTATTGTGCGGCTGTTTCGATGTAAGTCTTCTTTCATAAACTCATATCGACTGTGTAATAATAGTATAGATATTTAGAGTTTCCCCGGCAACTACGTCTAGCACTAGGTAAAGCCGTTTCGATCATTCTTAGAAATAGACAATACTAGATCCCCCATAGGAGCACCAGATATAGTCTTCTCTTCGGTTGTCCTCCTTAGGAATTGTCAAGAAACTCTACTCCCCAGAGATGATTTCTTCTCCGTGAATTTCATCCCTTGAGTTTCTTCCAAATTCTCGAACTTTCCTGGCTTGATCTATTCTTTGTGAATAACCTGTCTGAAACTTCTCGGGGTTTTGGGACCCACAGGCTTCTTAAAAGCATCCCCGCCTCCTCTTGGGCGTTGTACAAGGACCCGTCGACTTCTTAGAAGTATTCACAGCCTCCTCTTAGGCTTCGTATACATGATTTCTTCCTCCGGGAATGATAGCCTCCTCTTGGGCTTCGTACAAATTGTCCCTCGACTTCTTAAAAGTTTCCAGCCTCCTCTTGGGCTTCGTACAAATTGTCCCGACGACCTCCTAGAGGTATAGGAACAGAAATTAGTCATCTTAATAGAACAGTCTTTCAAAGAGTCTAGATCTTTCTACCGTGGACGTACTACTACTGTTTCTTTAAGCATAGTACAAAAGATAAAACTCTAGACTTGGACAGTCTAATTTCCTTGAGTCTCAAAGACATTCTCAAGTCCCTTTTAAAAATAGGAAGACACCCGTAGACTCGGACAGTCTCAATACCCTTTGGATTTCCCATTTCCTTAAAGAACATGAAACAATCTCGATTCTCAGATCAAATCCACGAGTGCAACATTACTCATATAAGAACGAATTTTCTCGTTGAACCAACATACTGGACCTGTCACTCAACTGAAACAGTACCCTTTTAGCCTCCATCTCGGGCTTCGTACGAGATACAAAGACTCTCTTGTTGAGTCAAACCTTTTAGCCTCCATCTCGGGCTTCGTACGAGATACCAAAACACTCTCTTGTTGAGTCAAAACTTTTAGCCTCCATCTCGGGCTTCGTACGAGATACTAAAACACTCTCTTGTTGAGTATAAAAGACTCTCTTGTTGAGACAATATCCATTTTAGCCTCCATCTCGGGCTTCGTACGAGATACAAAATCACTCTCTTGTTGAGTATAAAAGATTCTCTTGGTGAGTCACCATCTTTAGCCTCCATCTCGGGCTTTGTACGAGATACAAAAACACTCTCTTGTTGAGCATAAAAGATTCTCCTATTGAGTCAACCCTTTTAGCCTCTCTCTCGGGCTTTGTACGAGACACACAAAAACTCCCTCTTGTTGGGCCAATAGCCTCCTCTTAGGCATGGTATAAGGAAAATCCCGGTTGAGTCAATCAACCTTTTAGCATCAAAGTTGTGCTTCGTTCACAGTACACAAACATCAACAACTCCTTCCCCTTCATCTAATCGCTGTAAGCGGCAAGCCTCTGGATTATTTACATCCATGCCACTGTCCCTCTTTTAGCATGAAAAATTCCTAAGGAAAGATAGCATTGCTCTACACTGAGTTAAAGTCTTCTCCTTCAGGTTGGAACCCCCTATAAAGGAAATTATGGCATTGCCGGATTCACATATCCCAGTTAAAGTAATTCTCCTTTATAACCAGTTGTGACAAACAGACCCTCTTTAGAGATGACAAATTCTCTCTAAAGACAACACCTTTTAGTTTCACATCTTGGGCTTCGAACAAGATACAAATAGACCCTTCAGCTTCACATCTTGGGCTTTGAACAAGATATAAACCACCTTCTGCTTCACATCTTGGGCTTTGAACAAGATATAGATCACCTTTCGCTTCACGTCTTGGGCTTTGAACAAGACACCAAAACACCCATTTCCTCCCATAGAATAGGAGGAATTACGATCGTTCTGATTTCCCTGTTTCGGTAAACGGGAATACGTAGGCATAAGATTGAAAGAAAAGTCTTAGCGAGCACACTAATCCAAAAACTTTAAGTCCCCTATCTCCACCCAATCTGACAAATTCCCCATGAATAGTCCCAGTTTTCCACCTTAATAAAGTAAGAAGAAAGAAAGGCCCCATTACCATATAACATCCATAACCTAACAGACCGTTGTTTAAACTCAGTATGCAAGCAGGGTTAATTGGAGACATATATTTCCCTTCCTTAGTCAGCTCACAATAGGATAAAACATGAATCGACCTGTAGTAAACCTCAAAGAGCGACAACGCTTAAGAACCGCGTCCAAAAATCGCTCGCTACACCTCCAAAATCAGTTGGACCGGAAAGAGATTCGACCGTGTTCAAGTTCTGGGTCGATCAACATGAAACAAGATTACCTCCCTGGTCAAAGCAAAGACACTGTCGTAATCTCCAATCATGGAATAACCAAGGACGTTTGCGCCATAATCCCTCTGCTCGAGGAGTCAAAAGTATCTCTTGATAGTAGAAGAATTCTCAACTTCGAACCAATTGAGACTGCCTACAATGGTCAGAAGAATCAAAAAGCTCCTGTGGTTATCTACCTGCCAGGACTAATACGGTACAATTCAGAAAAGGCTATCCCTTACAAGTACGACGCAACAACCATCGAGAACAGAAAAGAAACTCCATTACCCTCTGTTGTAAACATTGCCAACATCATTCGAGTTACCCGGAGCGGTCGGATCTTCAACAGAGGAGTTGGAGAACCTACCAAGGAGAAGGAACCTCAAACGGAAGTTCCCAACCAACAAGTCGGTCAATCCAGTAATCCAGTACTTGTAAAGAACAACGATGAGATGCTGAAGCTCATCCAAAAAAGCGAGTACAATGTTGTGGACCAATTGTTGCAAAATTTGTCTCGAATCTCTATACTATCGCTCCTGCTTAGTTCAGAAGCTCACAGGGAAGCTCTACAGAAAGTCTTAGAGCAAGCCTTTATGGAACAAGATGTGACAGTAGAACAGTTTGACAACATCATCTCCAACATCACTTCCTACAACAACTTAGGATTCAGTGATGAAGAACTGCTGAAAGAAGGAAAGAATCATAATATGGCGCTTAACATTACAGTCAACTGCCAAGACGATGCTTTAGCCAGCGTACTGGTAGACACAGGATCATCTTTGAATGTTATGCCAAAATCAACTCTGATACGACTATCATTTCAAGGAGCCCTGATGAGAGGCAGTGAGATTATCGTCAAAGCCTTTGACGGATCTAGAAAAATAGTTATCGCCGAAGTCGATCTTCCCATAACCATCGATCCTCACACTTTCCAAGTCACTTTCCAGGTCATGGACATCCGAGCAGCATACAGCTGTTTATTAGGAAGACCTTGGATACACGATGCTGGGGCGATCACTTCGACACTTCGCCAGAAGTTGAAGTTCATCAAGAATGACAAGTTAGTCACAGTGTGTGGAGAGCAAGCCTTAATCGTAAGTAACTTATCATCATTCTCCTGTGTAGAACCAGAGGAAATTGTTGGGACCCAGTACCAAGCACTCTCGATGAGCAATGAGAATCGACCAGAAAGAGGGACATCAATTTCCTCATACTAAGACGCTCTCAAAGTGATCGAGGGTAATGACGCGAAAGGATGAGGACAGATCGTAATTCCTACGGATAACAAGACGAAGAAAGGTCTTGGTTTCTCTTCAACTTGTACCCAGACCACCAAGAAAGACGAAAGTTTACGCCCCATTCAGGATTTCTTCCACAGGGGAGGTTTCCTCCACCCAGTGTCTCAAGAAGTATACACCATCAATGAGAGTGACTCCTCCGATACGGATGAGGAGTGGAAATCTTATCTCAACGATGATGGTTATATGTCTTAGAAAGAAGCGCACATGCCATTCTATTTTCCAAAGCAGAGCCCGAGATATATATCGAGGTCAGACCTCAGGATGATCTATGGAGATTGTGATCCTGAAGGATGTCGTGCTCCACCCAATTCATTAGAGGAAGATGATCTAATAAAAGACAACTATGACTACGACTATTATGATCCCCTGGATGACTTGCCTATCTGGAAGTCATACACGGAAGACTTGGGACAAAAGAGTCAGCCGGACGATGCCTATCAGCTGAGTAATATTGAAAGGAATACCCATGTCCCCCCAGAGTCATGGGATCATTACTCAAGACATTCCAAAAATGTTCGACACCATGGTGATGAATCTGCAAAGATTGCAGGGTAAGAATTCATTAACTATGCTTTTCCTGAGGTCAACATCATTGAGGAAGATGACTCCTCTATTCCCACAGGAACATGGGACACCTTGGGATAGCCAAGTGGCAAGTATGACTTCCTAGTCAAATACACTGCTCCCGAAAGCTCTCGCATCAGATACGAGGACATCCAGCCAACTGGACGGGGAGATCCCCTTGAGAGTGAAAACACTATAGAATATACAACAGAAGAGTTCGTTTATGACAACTCCGCATGGGAGGAAGACTCCGATGATCCTACTCCGCCAGAAATCAGCATTGTTTCTGAAGACAAACCAAGAAGGAAGATACCAGACTTTGTGATTCACAGAGGAGTTCGTCGCCATTGGGTTGCTATCGATGTCCCGATAGTCACCATAAGTCTAAGTAATTACCATCTCTATTTTAACCTTTCACCCTGCCCAGGTGAAACAGGTGTTTTTATAGGGCTCACCTTTCTGTAAATGTCCCTCTTCGCTTAGCCCAAAGCGACAGAGTTTTGTTTTATAGGGTTGTATTTCAAGAATCGACAAATCATGAATAAATAATGTCATTCTGAATTCCCGCCTTTATTGCTGTTTTCACTTTTCGTTTTTCAGAAAATGGTAATCCTAAAAATAGCCCAAAATAAAAACAAGCATTTTTCAAAAAAATACATTGCACACACTCTTGCATTCTCTCTGTCTTTTCTAAAAAACGAATCATCACGTCTTGCAGATTGCTTGTTTTAAACCCCATTGAAACATACGATCCAATGCCTTCTCCCAACTTTGAATTCCCGGTATTTGAAGCTGAAGAAGAAGAGGATGAAGAAATTCCAGAAAAGATCTTCCGACTACTCATACAAGAGGAAAGGTCTATTGATCCTCACAAAGAGCCATTGGAAACGTTCAATTTGGGTTCAGAGGAAGAAAAGAAAGAAGTTAAGATTGGAGCACTGCTCGGTCTAACTATCAGAGGGGACTTGCTAAAACTTCTCAAAGAGTTTCCAGATGTATTTGCTTGGTCCTATCAGGACATCCCAGGGTTGGATACCAGCATCGTGGAACACCATTTACCACTAAAAATAGGATGTCCTCCAGTAAAACAAAGACTGAGACGGACTCATCCATATATGGCCATCAAGATTAAGTAGGAAGTATAGAAGCAGATCGACGCAGGTTTTCTCGCCACCTCAGAATATCCTCAATGGTTAGCCAACATAGTACCAGTTCCGAAAAAGGACGGAAAAGTCAGAATGTGTGTAGACTACAAGGATCTGAACAGAGCAAGTCCAAAGGATGACTTCCCCTACCACACATTGACATACTGGTAGACAGTACAATAAAGTTCAAAGTATTCTCCTTCATGGATGGATTCTCGGGCTATAATCAAATTAAAATGGCGCCGGAAGATATGGAGAAAACTTCATTCATCACCCCATGGGGCACCTTTTGCTACAAGGTAATGTTGTTCGGTCTGAAGAACGCAGGGGCAGCCTATCAAAGGGCCATGACAACTCTGTTTCACAACATGATGCACAAAGAGATCGAAGTGTACGTCGATGACATGATTGCCAAATCTAAAACAGAAGAAGAGCTTATGGAGCACTTGTCAAAGTTATTCGAGCGTTTGAGAAAATACAAACTCCGCTTGAATCCTAATAAGTGCACATTCAGTTTTCGCTCAGGAAAACTCTTAGGATTCATCGTCAGCCAAAAAGGAATCGAGGTTGACCCTGACAAGGTCAAGGCCATTCAAGAAATGCCTTCTCCGAAGACTGAAAAATAGGTCAGAGGATTTTTGAGACATCTGAATTATAACTCAAAATTCATATCCCTCATGATCGCGACATGCACGCCAATCTTCAAACTACTCAGAAAGAATCAAATCTACGTATGGACAGAAGACTGCCAAAAGGCTTTCAACAACATCAAAGAATATCTGTTAAATCCACCTATTCTGTCTCCTCCAGTGGAGGGAAGACCGCTGATCATTTACTTAACAGTCTTGGAAGACTCCATGGGTTGTGTACTTGGCCAACAAGGTGAGACAAAAAGAAAAGAGTATTCCATTTACTACTTAAGCAAGAAGTTCACGGACTGTGAAACTCGGTACACTATGCTCGAGAAAACTTGTTGTGCTCTGGCTTGGGCAACCAAATGTCTTCTCCAGTATATGATTTGTCACACTACTTGGTTAATCTCCGAAATGGATCCGATCAAGTACGTCTTTGAAAAGCCTGCTCTCACGGGAAGGATTGTCTGTTGGCAGATGTTGTTATCAGAATATGACATTGAGTACCATGCTCAAAAAGCTGTCAAAAGGAGTATTTTAGCCGATCATTTGGCTCATCAACCAATTGATGATCAGGAATCAGTCGAATTTGACTTCCCAAACGAAGATGTCATGTACTTGAAAATGAAAGATTGCGATGAACCACTACCCAGTGAAGGGCCAAAACCAGGATCCCAATGAGGACTAATTTTTGACGGAGCTGTCAACACTTACTGAAATGGAATTGGGGCTATCATTGTAACACCTCAGGGTACTCACATTCCTTTCACTGCCAGATTAACTTTTAAATGCACAAACAACGAGGCCGAATACGAAGCTTGTATCATGGGTCTCGAAGAAGCGATTGACTTAAGGATAAAGAACTTGGATGTGATGGAGACTCAGCCCTTGTTATAAATCAGATCAAAGGAGAATGGAACACATATCAATCAGGATTGATTCCTTACAAAAACTACGCAAGAAGGTTGTTACCATTCTTCAATAGAATCGAGTTTCACCATATCCCTCGTGAAGAAAATCACATGGCTGATGCATTAGCCACCCTATCCTCCATGATTAGTGTAGTTCAATGGAATGACGTACCTAAGATTGACATAATGCGCCTCGAAAGACCCGTTTACATTTTCACAATTGAAGCAGTCATAGATGACAAACCTTGGTATCACGATATCAAGTACTTCTTTAAAAAAACAAGAGTACCCACCTAGGGCATCAAGAAAAGACAGGAAGGCTCTCAGAAGTCTGGCAGGTAACTTCTTCCTAAACGGTGATACACTCTACAAGAGAAACTTCGACATGGTTTTGTTCAGATGCGTAGACAGATAAGAAGCAAACATGTTAATAAAAGAAATCCATGAAGGCTCCTTTGGCACTCATGCCAATAGACACACAATGGCAAGAAAAATCCTGAGAGTAGGATATTACTGGTTAACAATGGAATTCGATTGCCACAAGTACATGAGGAGATGTCACAAGTGTTAGATATATGCTGACAAAATCCATGTACCGCCAACGCATCTCAAAGTTCTTTCTTCTCCATGGCCTTTTTCTATATGGGGAATCGACATGATTGGCATGATTGAACCCAAAGCCTCAAACAGACATCGGTTCATCCTGGTAGCCATTGACTATTTCACCAAATGGGTCGAAGCAGTGTCATACGCCAATGTAACCCGACAAGTGGTTGTCCGATTTATTAAGAACAATCTCATCTGTCGTTATGGTGTTCCAAGCCAGATCATTACGGATAATGGATCTAACTTGAATAACAAGATGATAAAAGAGTTGTGTGCTGAGTTGAAGATCGAACACCATAACTCATATTCATACCGACCTAAGATGAATAGAGCGGTAGAAGCGCCTAACAAAAATATCAAGAAAATCGTTCAGAAGATGGTTGTAACCTATAAAAACTGGCACGAGATGCTGCCATTTGCTCTTCACGGTTATCGCACATCTGCCCGCACTTCAACAGGGGCAACCCCTTTCTCTCTAGTATATGGCATGGAGGTAGTGCTTCCCATAGAAGTAGAGATACCATCAATTAGGGTATTGATGGGAGCTAAGCTCACAGAAGCTGAATGGTGTCAAAGTCGGCACAATGAACTAAATCTGATCAAAGAAAAGAGAATGACGGCTCTATGTCATGGTCAGTTGTATCAGCAAAGAATGAAGAAAGCGTTCGACCAAAAAGTCTGACCTCGTGTCTTCAGAAAAGGAGACCTCGTGCTCAAGAAGATACAATCATTTCTCATTGATTCCAGGGGAAAATGGACTCCGAATTATGATGACCTTTATGTGGTTAAGAAAGCCTTCCTAGGCGGTGCCTTGAGACTCGCAACCATGGATGGAGAGGAGTTTACCTACCCCATAAATGTTGACGTAGTCAAGAAATACTTCGCCTAAATAAAATCAAAGAAAAAAAAGGAAAAAAAACATCTCGGTGGATTGAAAACCCGAAAGGGCGGTCTAGGCAAAAATTAGGGACATAAGCAAAAGTCATCCCGATGGATTGAAAACCTTAAAAGGAAATCCAGGCAAAAGTTAGGGATTCGTGGCAAGTAACTACGTCTGACAAAGTTTAGATCCCCAGCGGTAATGCCATCTGTCAAGAAAACTTCAGTCAAGGTCATCTTCAACAGAAGCTCAGGATGTCCAGAATTCAAAGTTGGTAGAAGAATAATGGTCGTTATGTTTCAATGTAGCCCCTTTTCTGTTAAATTATCATTTTTCTAAACTTTGTAATGCTCTTTGGGATCACGCGCTTGGCTGATTACCATTCTATCAATAAAATTTGAGCCCTAGTGCTTTTGTTTGCAATTCTCGTTTATTTTTGCTTTACAAAATAACATTTTTAACATGATCAACGATTCTTGAAAAAAATTTAATTTTCAAATTTTCTTCTGCTTTTAAAATAAAGATGGCAATTCTTTTTGGTTACTGAACACAAAAAGGAACATCGATGGCTTCTCCGGAAGTAATTAAACCTCAAAATGCAGAATCAAAGTACTCATTCTAAACCAACACACCTAAATGAAGGATCAACTGTTTCAGATATAATATCCCATCTGATATCCCCGACAGAGTTCTTACCTCTGAAGACCAATTGATGGTTCTTTCTCCCCCAGAAGGGTCTACCCCTCCTAAGCAAGACAGGATTGCTATCTTGAACCAATGGTACTTTTCATCCCCCGCAGTGGCCGAGTATCCAGTCGTGTTCATTCACTAGTCTGTATGTCGCGTCTGTTTTGTTAGCATAAACATACATACATCATGCATAATTGATTCATATTCATACATATGTTGCATTAATATCACTCTGGTCATATTCATCCCCAAGTGATAAAAGTCCTTTCACCGAAATTTGTTAGTTCTTTCCTCATTCGAAAATGTATCGTCTGAGCAATCTCTTCCCAGTTTATTTCTGGATTGGAGCCTGTCCTCAACCATTTTGATAACTTGAACCTCTGAAAGGCAAGAAGACATTCGAGAGACACCTTTGAAACATCACTCTTCACCATTGGAGATGATATTTTTTCGCTTTCCCGGATTAAAGAAATTTCCCAGAGAAAGCCTCTTAACCGAATACTCTCGGTAATACATCGGTTTTTCCCCCAAGAAATTCAATGTTAATGAAGTCATCAGCACTTCAAAAATTGGATCATATCACATGGCATTTCTCCGAAAAGATCTCGAAGAAAAGTATGATGTAATATCCCCAAGCAAAAAACGGTCTTTCAAAAGACTCGTTTCCCCCAATAGAGTCAACAAATCGCATCTCCAACAGAGAAGTTTGCACACCTCTACAGCTCAGACAAATGGATTTCCCCAGAAAGTCTAACATCAAATTTTTCCATCAAATGGCGTCTCCCCAGTATAGCTCGGCGAGAAGTTTGATAAAAACCGCTACGACGGACATAATTCCTTGTCAAGAAAATAAACTTGACAAGAAGAAATTGAGACTAGTTCCATGGCTGAAGACCAGGATCGAGGGGAAGTTTATTTCAAAAGAAACTGAGATCAGTTCCGTGGCTGAAGACCAGGATCGAGGGGAAGTTTACTTCAAAAGAAACTGAGACTAGTTCCGTGGCAGAAGACCAGGATCGAGGGGGAGTTTATTCAAAAGAAACTGAGACCAGTTCCGTGGCTGAAGACCAAAATCGAGGGGAAGTTTATTTCAAAAAGAAAGTGATACCAGTTCCGCGGCTGAAGACCAGGATTGAGGGGAAGTTTTACCCTTTTCTAAGTAACATTGCTTAGCAAAAAAAGATGGATGAGCAAACTGCTATTCAAAACCACAGTCAAAATTTCGGGTATTCCGATATTTAATCCTTTTGCACCCTGAATGTTCGAATACCTTCGCCATTCACACCTTCGGGTCCTAGAAGATTAAATAGGGGCATCTGTCATACCCCAAATTTTGACCACAAGATCATTACCACAATATGTATGTACCATCACACCTCATCAATTTTCTCAAGGATTGTTGAGCATTCACTACAATCAAGAATTAGGGTTTTGAGCCCACTCAGAGCACTTAGACAAATGATCAATCAAGAATTAACTTGATCCTCAACTTGTCTAGCTTCTCAAACACCCATAAAGGATCAAGAGTACTCCCACATCAAGAATCAAGCACAAGATTGCAGCATTCCAAGTGGATCAAGCCCAAGATCGACAGTGTCACCAAATTAGGGTTTTGGTCGACCAAGGCCTCCAGATGAAAATTTTCATCTGGGCATGAGCCAATACTTCAAAACATGATCCAAGAAGCTCAAAGGGGCCTCATGGATCCAATCATCAAGTCAAAATAGTCTCAGGGGAAGCATTCATAAAAAATTAGGAATTAGGGTTTCTTGACCTAATTCACCCCTAAGTTGACTTTTGAGGTAAGACATAAACCAAGAAATCAAGACATGATTTGAGGGCCTCAAGTACACCACATTGATCCATTTACAACAATGGATTGATCCCAGAAGCTTGATTCACAAGTTTCAATTTCATCTGGACCACAATTAGGGTTTTGAAGAAAAAGTCAACTGGACCTTTGACTTTGGACCAAGACATGCTCCCAAACCTTGGGATATGATTCAACACACCCTAAAACACCTATGGAATCCATCCATTAGGTTTTAATTAGGTCAAGAACTTGATTACATAAAGGATCACACAGTTTGAAATTCATATGACAAAAAGTCAACTGTGCCCAAAACCAAGTTTGACTTTTTGGATTTTTTCACAAATATGGCTCCCCTAAGTCAAAAACAATGTTAATGTATGGTTTTGATCATCATTCATCAAGAAAAATCAAGAAAAATAAGGTTTCTTGCAAAAGGGGCAACCATAAGAAACTTAAATTTTTCTAAGTTATGGAACAAAATGGATTTGGTACCCACTTTGCAAGGTCACAACTCCCAAACCCTAAGGCATTTTTCTTCCATTCAAAGCTCAAATGAAAGTTCACATGACATACTTCAAAAGTGTCAACTGCATCAGATTCCAAATCCTCATGGATTGATCAAAATCACAAAAAATGAAAATGACCACTTTTTCCAACACTTAGTGAAATTATCAAGTCAGAATCTGTTTCATTTTTTACCAACTTTGAGGCCATTTTCACCTTGATCCAAGCTAAACCAAGACCAATCTTGGACATCAAAGTTAAAGTATGTCATGAGGGCTTTCCAAAATGTACAAGAACTCATCCCAATTCAACTTGAGTAGGAAGTTACAAGCCTTGAAACATGGCATGAAAACCTGATTTTTCAAGACAGCATGAGGACCAAACTTGTGCCACACAATTCTGCCCTTCAATTCTTGTCACTTTGTCAACTTTGTCATCTTCCAAAAACACAAAAGATCTGATGACTCATTTGGTTCATGATTAAAGGGGCAAGGAATTCAATTTGGCATGTGAAAACCATCATGACATGAAACTTGGAATTCAAATTTGGCAAGGTAACATCAATGCAATGCATTGAGGTGTCATGAACCAGATCACTACACTCCAAATCAGTCAAGATTGCTGTCCAAAACTCTGAGCATTCAAACCTGCAAGGATTAATGGAGTCAAGATAAGAGAGTTGACTTGGAACTTTTGAATTATCCAAGTAAATGGCTACAAGCTACTGCCATAATCAGCCTCCAAACACTATTGCTTCCAAAACAAACTTCCTCTACTATAAATAGAGGTAATGTGCGACTGATCAAACCAAACCAAAACCTCTGAATTCATGTTTTCCTCCAAATCACATTTCAAATACCAGATTTTGCTTCTTCTTGAAGTCACTATCGAATTTTCAAATTAAGAGCAAATTCATCAAAACCAATCATGCCAACACCTCACATACATCATATATGAGTGATCCATAACCTTAAAACTCATCTGAAACACCAGAATCACAAAGTCACCATTTATTTGCTCAAGCTTTTTTGCAAGGTTGCAGTTGAGGTACCACAAGGTGATCCAAGCATCTCCAATCAAGGCTAGGCATCTCAACACACTCCATAGGGTATAGTGAAGTTGTCCAAGTCCTTACAACACATCTGTCACATCTCCATCATCAAGCTCGATCACCAGCTGCAAGAGGTAAGCCTGAAGCCTTCAAACTCCATACTACATGCATCATAAATGTGTTTTTGAGTTACCATCTTGTTTCTGCATGTATATAGAGTGATAACCCTCAAACAATTGCTATGTATGAATCGTGTATAGAATTTCATGATGTTCTTGCAAAAATTAGGGTTCTTGAGTTCATCTTCTGATTTCTCACTCCACACTTAATATAAATGCAATTAATTTATATGGTTGTGATCCTTGATAAAAAACGAACAAGTTTCATGTTTACAAAAGTAGTTTTCATTGAGTAATCAGAGAGATATGATGAATTTTGCAAATCTGGGGAGGAAGAACACGCGCGACCAAGAACATGTGTTCTTGGCGCCATTTTTTGAAAATTTGAATTTTTGATATTTTTATTAATTGATTCAAAAATTAAGTTCCCTCTGAATTTTAATGTTTTTGCATTGATTCTTTTTTTCAAAATTCACAAAAATGTTAAAATATTTTATTCTACAAAAATTTCACAAAAAAATATTTATTTTTTATATTTGATATTTTTGTATAGAATTTATTTTTATTTGTTTTTTAACATTTAAAATATTTATTTCTCTTGATTTTTCAAATTCAAATGATTTTCAAATAATTCTATGGATATAACATGATTTTTCAAACATTTATCCAAGATCACCACTTGTTTTTCACACATGTTTGATAATTTTGATCATTTTTAAATGATTTTATTCAAATTAAAATGCTTTTTTAAATCAAATTAGGGTTTTGATTATTTTCACCTTCACAAACATTTTTCAAAACACTTTTGGGCCTCTAATAGAGTTTAAGACCCATCCCTTGTCACACACAAACTTTTTGGGCCTCAATCATTATTTAAGACCCGATACGATTTTCAAAACGACGGTGCAATCACTGTTTTTCATTCTGGGCCTCTATTTGAGTTATAAGTATCATTATCTCCTCTTTTTAAAACTCTTGGGTCTCTTGATAGAGTGTAAGTCTTATCCCTTTGTAAATAAACCATTTTGGGCCTCAGTCATTGTATAAGTCCCGATACGATTTTAAAAATCTCGACGCGATCGCCGTTTTCAAAACAATTTTCATCTGGGCCTACCCTTGTGTTGTAAGTCCCATATTTATTCTTTTCAAATATTTTTTGGGCCTCTAATAGAGTGTAAGACCCATCCTCTTTGTAAAAATAGAGTAATTTGGGCCTCAGTAATTGTATAAATCCCTCTGTAGTTTTCAAAACTGCGACGCGATTATCGTATTTTCAAAAGAATTCATCTGGGCCTCTCCTTGAATATAAGCCCCAAACTTCTTTTCAAAACAACTTTCTTTTTTATTTAGACTCAAATTCTAAGTTTTTATCAAAACTTTCTTCAATTTCTTGAATAACTAACCATACAGCTGTCGTTACAATGCTTGGGCTTGCACAACTGTAAGTTCCACTATCTCTTCAACACATACTTATATATATATATATATATATATGCTTGTATATACATGCTTAGAGTTTTTCCCAACAATTAGGTCTAGGATTAGATCAAACCAGTGGTTACTCTTTCAATACAATCAAATCTAGTTCCCCGTAGGAAATTCCAGATACAATCTTGCCTCCTCTTGGGCTTATACAATATGGAACAAAGAAAGACATTATTCCAGGTGAAACTTTTCTCAAGACTGTCACAACTTATAATTGTTTGTACAAGAAATTCACTTCCCCAAAGAGGACTAATTCCGGGTGAAACCTTTCTTGAACTTTTCTCAGGTTTGGACCCACAGGCTTCCTAAAAGCATCCCCAGCCTCCTCTTGGGTACAAGGACCCACAGGCTTCTTAGAAGTTCTCAGCCTCCTCTTGGGCTTAGTACAAGGACCCAAAGACCACCTACAGGTATAGGACATAATGTAATCATCTCTACTTGTCCAATCCTTTGGAGAGTCAGAATTTCAAAACATCCAGTTTAGGGTTGATTCTCATCCCTTAAAAACATCAGCCTCCTCTTGGGCATCATACAAAGATTAACCTCTCCATACCAGTAGACTTGGAAAGTCTCATCTCCTATTGGATATCAAAGAAACCCTCAAGTTTCCTAAAAGCACAGGAAAAACCCTGATCACTTTATCAATCTCCAGGAGAGTTTGAAACCTCCATAGGTTTTCATACTCAAAAGTTTAAACTTTTGCCATCATTAAAACTTAATAGAATCAGAACCTCAAGGCATCTGATATTTCAACTCTTCTTCAATCCTCAGCAAGAGTTGATTCCCCAATTTGGAACTGTCTCTGGATCTCAATAATCCTCAGCAGTAGCCAGCCTCCTCTTAGGCTTCATATAAGAATTTCCCCTAGCCAGCCTCCTCTTAGGCTTTGTATAATGATTTTTCCTCAACAGATTTAGCCTCAATCTTGGGCTTTGTATAAGACAGATAAAACCTCTCCCCAGTGGAGTCAATTTCTTTCAGCCTCAATCTTGGGCTTTGTACAAGACAAATAAAAACTTCCCCGGAAGAGTCAATTCTTTTCAGCCTCCTCTTAGGCTTTGTATAATGATCTCCCTAAGCAGAGTCAACCTTTTAGCTTCAACCTTGGGCTTTGAACAAGGCACACAAAAATCAACATCCCCTCAGAGGAAATCAAGAGTTCTCTATGTAAGAAGACATTTCACTGTATATCACATGTCAAAACAAGTAATCAAACAAACCCTAATCCCAGATAACTGCTGTAAGTGGCACACTTATTGATTCAAAGATCCAAGTTGTGGTCCCTCTTTTATCTGGGTAAACTTCCTCTTTCATCTAACAGCTGTAAGTGGCAAGCCTCTGGATTATTTACATCCAAGCCAATGTCCCTCTCTTAGCATGGAAAACTCCTAAGGAAAAATGGAATTGCTCTACACTGAGTTAAAGTTCATTCCTTCAGGATATCTCCCTTATAAAGGAAATTATGGCATTGCTGGATTTCATACATTACAGTTAAAGTAATTCTCCTTTATAATCAGTTACCCAATAACTGTGATAAACAAGCGAGATATCTCCCTTTAGAGATGACAAATTCTCTCTCAAATACCCCTTTAGCTTCAATCTTGGGCTTTAAACAAGACACCAAACATATTTTTCCTCCCATAGAATAGGAGAAACTACGATTGCTCTGATTTCCCTATTATATTTATGGGAATACGTAGGCATAAGATTGCGAAATCTTAGCGAGCACACATAACAAAAACTTTAGGTCCAGTACCTTACCAAAAACAACGGAAAAACCCGAAAACAACATGTTAGTTCTTGTTATTGGCTGGAATTTTGGTAAAACAATGGTGGTGTTAATGATGTCATATGTATGATGTCTTAACATGAGTTACTAACATTCAGTTTGTGTTAAGTTTGTTAGGGTTGCAGTGTTGTATGTTGATGTTATAAGTGGTGTCTTGACATCACTATACCAAAACATCAGAACATCAGTTTGTGATGCTTTAGGGCTGCACGTGTTTTGTTGTTAGTGAGACTTTCTGCTGAGAGATAGAGAGATTGCAGGAGAATTTATTGGAGAAGATTTATTCTGATATAATTAATTCTGCATATCTTGTGGAGAATAGTTTGTTACTATTTTTGTGCAAATAGACATGGAGAATTGTTCCTATTTGTGTGGAGAAGATCTTGCAGCTGAATTAAAAAGTAAAGATTTAAAAGATACATAATATCCTGGAAATATTATGTGGAGATGATTTAAAGGTGTGGAAGATTAAAGATAAAATCTAGTAAAGATTGAGTATTTAAAATATGAAGATTTGATTGAAGATTTAATTGAAGATTTGATTGAAGATTTGATTGAAGATCTATTTAGTAGCAGAATCTTTTGCAGATTGGTGGTAATTTGAAGGCCCAAATCCAGTTGGGAAATAGGTTATAAATAGAAGCATTGTAACCTAGTTTTATAGGTCAGCCATCATGTAGATTATAAGGGCTGTGTTGGTTGATGAACCACCCGGTTTGTGGGATGGTCATCGTGTTTATCTCGAAGCCTGTAGGTAAGAGATGTATTGTTCTTAGAGGAAGCTGTTAAGCAACTCTAAGTATTGTTCTTAGTCATGAGGGTCATGTCTAGTTATTGTTATAGGAGTGTGTCTTTTATGTGTTTGGAGAGTTTTGGAAATCAAGCTGTTGATGCAGTGACTGAGATGTTGACTGCTAGACATCATTGCGATGATTGGGAGTAAGATGGAGTCTCTTATCTAGGGAGGACTTAGGTAAAAGGGTCATTGGGTAGTGATTAAATTAGGTAGATTGTCAACTGGTTTGTTGAGTCTGTAATTTGATACTACTAATAGTGGACTTCCTTCCTGGCTTGGTATGCCCCCAGATGTAGGTTGTTAGACCGAACTGGGTGAACAAATTATGTGTGTTGTTTACTGCCTTGTCTGATTACTATTGCCTTGTTCATACAACAGATATTGATGTTGTGACATCGCACTTGACATCACATATCTGATACCAGAATTTCAATTAGTATCAGAGCATGCATCCTGTCTGTTTCTGGATGAGATCTAGGGAAGATACTTTCTGGTTCATGAGCAAGGAAGATAGTTTTTCTGAGATGGTGTATGGACTTGGTCAGTTCATAGAGATTTTGTATGATCCCTTGAAGTGGAGGATGAACTGTTCATGGCAGGGTGTGTATTGGACCTGTCTATTGTTATCAGACTTGTAGCTTTGGTGGTGAACTGCTGTGTGGTTTGACTTATTTTCAAACCTATGTTGACCTAGTGCACATGGAGTGTCGTGTTTTGCCTGAAGGTTGTAGAGGAGTTTTCTGGTGTGTGTTCCGCTGCATATATATATCTGATGGAAAATTCCCGGTGGTTTTGTGTATCTTCAACTAGCTTGTTAGAGTTGCCAAAGATACTTATGGTTCATCCCAAGTCCACTCATAAAGGAAATCTTATATGAGCTTGTTGAAAAGAGATCTGAAGAAAGTCAGAAGCAAGTTATTCTTGCCTCCAACCCTACAAGGTCAATCTCTGGGCTGTGTAAAGGATCTTTTGGTGTGTTTCTTGTGAAGAGAACTTATGTCCTACCTGATGTTGGAACATAAAACCAGCAGATTGTGCAGAATCTTGTTGGATAAAGGTATGGCATAACAGATGCTTGGGGGGGCTAAACAAATGTGTGTTGATCACATATGTTTGGAACCTACTCCTGGCTTGGAAGAGGAGGCATCTGGGTTGTGTGTCTAAGAAGTTTCCTTCTAGAAACATGTCTTAGATTTGTATGTTGGCCAAGAGATGATCAATATAGTGTCACTCATTGGATTAGCGTATTTCTGATCCAAGTGAGTAGGTGTTCAAAGGCTGTTTGTTTTTGTGGAGGTCAAGCTCAAATGTTAAGGACATTTTCTCTGATATCTGAAAGTTACTTTTGATCAAAGCAGCCAGTTATTTGCAATCTTGTGTATGGCCATGGAGCAGATTCTGTTTGAAAGGAGCTATATGTGTGTACCAACCATAGGATGAGCATTTCAGAGTTGTGCAAGAAGTAGCAGGTTGTCATGATGGGTTGTTTTGAAGAAGCTTCAGCAGATGCCGGTTGTGTGAGAAGGTTACCTTGACAAGAGTTGAGTATTTGTCTGCTTTTGATAAGGTTGTGCATTTAGCTAATGACAAAATACATTGACGGGAGACTATGTATATGTCTGGTGTAAAAGTGCAGGACTGTTGAAGTGTTGAGAATACATTTTTCTCTATGTGGCTGTCTTCGTGGTGTGTTGGTGTATGAGATCTCTGTGAAATAATCATGATGGTTAAAAGAATCTTGAAATTATAATAATAAGATTGTGTGTTCTATAGTGCATTTAGAAGTGGCATTATTTGGGGTAGTCTTGGACTACTTATTTTCTGAAGATTCAGATGTGGTAGGTTTGAAGTCTTTGGAGTTTCTGAGCAGGATGGAGGTTGTCTACTCAAACTTGATTGTTGAATCAAGTCTATGAGAGCATGGAAATCTGTTTCTGCAAAGGGAAGAGGTTCTTCTAAGTGGCAGAAGGAAGAGCTGAATTCAACAGTTGGATATCATAATGTTTTGACATCTAGCTTAACATCAGAAGTCTCAGCTGATGATATGGCACATCAGTTTAAGATAGAGGTGATCTACAGTAATGGAAGTTATGGATGCTTCAAAAAGATCTATCTTATACAGTTTATGGGAGCTATGGTTTGAGAAGATGTTACATGGCTTAGGGAGACTAGGTGTGTTTGCTTTTGAGCAAGTGGAACATGTGACTTGAAGATCAAGTTTCCTTGGTGGATCAAGATATCTTTGTGAGAGTTCTGAAAAACGTGAAAAGGTCAAAATGTGGCATTTGATTGTTTTCATATGAGGATTCATGAATGAGGTGATCAAACTGTGGCATCTGGTTGATCTCAGAAGTGGATTCGAAGAATCAAGATAATCAGAGTGTGGCAGCTGGTTATTATTGAGGATTGTCTTGGAACAAGTTACTCTTGGGTAGAAGGGTGATGAGTTGAAGACTCAAGGAGATTATTCTTCTTGAAGGTGGATGAGAGTTTAATTCTCTAGTTCTTTGGATTACTATGCTATAGTAAGTCCAGTTGGTGGAGCATATCAAGAATCATGGTGATGATGTCTTGGTGTGTGGCTGATGTTCTAACTTGTTTTGGGACATTATCTGGTTGGATATCCTTGGTGAAGGATGATTATGCTCTGGTTCAGAAGCATGGTGCCTACATTATGCCTAAGGAACGTCTACATAGTCATACGGGAGAATGATGAAGTAGAAGGTCTGCCTTGGATGGAGAATTGATTGATTGGAAGTCTGAATATGAAGAGATTGGATCTCAGTAAAGTTGAGAATTCGTGGAGTGTGTGAGCAGTGTCAAACCAGTCAGGATACTTGGATGTGTTCTCTAGGAGTAAGAGTAAAGTGTATGAAGATCTGGTGCTCAAATGTTAATCTCCATCTAGAGCATTGGTTAACCATGACAGGGGGAGTACTTGTCTATAGATTCTGCAGCAAAGGTACATATTTTGTGAAGATTGGTTGAATCTTATGGGGATATAATGTCAGATAACATGTTATGACATTAGGTTGTTGGATGACATATTGGTGTGGACATGAATGGTTCTAACCATGTAAAGCTAAGTGTTTGAATCATATGCGCACATGCTTCTGAGGAGAAGTTTGAAGGACAACTTTGGTTGTGTATGGGAGAATTTATTTTTCTCTACAGATTTTGGAAGAGCTTTGTGAAGGTTCTTATTGATGGGAGATGTCACACTTGTCTTGGTGTATGAGTTCAGTGGAAGGCATTGTGTGTGTATGATGGATGAAGACTGTGTCTGGTTTTTCTAAATGTTATGATCAAGGAGTTCATTGTGATCATTCCTGTGGATATCACAGAGAGAAGTTAATCAGCTTGGCAAGATGTGAGTTTTAGAGCTTGAGAAGATAACAAACCAAGAGGGAATCATGTGAGTTCTGGTATTTGGATTGTTTGAGGATTAAGCATTAAGTGAATGCGTTCAGTAGGTGTGTTGAACAGAGGGTGCGCTCTTGAAGACATGAAGATGAGTCTTATGTTTTCCATTCATTTAAGGTGTTCTTCTTGCAAAAGAGCACTGGTTATCTTAGATAGGGAGAGTTGATCTTTTGTGGAAAAAGTGGTTTATCCAGATTGTAATGTCAGACAAGATGTCGTGGCATTGTGTTACTGGTGAAGTTCATGGTGTACTTGACAGTTTAGACCTGGTTCTATAGATTTGTGTGTCAATGGATTGAATTAGAAGTATACATTTACACCAATGTTTGTCAATTTTTGGCCATAAAGGGGGAGAGAATGTACAGTAGTAGCTGCTGAGTCTGGATTTTGTTCTGAGTATATTGGTTGAATGATTCAGAGTTTGATTTTGGAATTTCTTTTGTGTTTGCTGCGATGTTCAGAGTTTGTCCAATTGTGGCTAAAAAGGGGGAGAGTTAGCCTAGTTGTTGCCTAGTTGGTTCTAGGCTTGAGGGGGAGT
The DNA here is from genome assembly GCA_022829125.1 of Lathyrus tuberosus. Classification (NCBI taxonomy): domain Eukaryota; kingdom Viridiplantae; phylum Streptophyta; class Magnoliopsida; order Fabales; family Fabaceae; genus Lathyrus; species Lathyrus tuberosus. The sequence continues at coordinate 5,896,193 of JALAZF010000042.1, read as the reverse complement.
GTGTAGTTTGTGCAGCTGTCTTGCTGGTTGCAGTTTTGAGGGGGAGTTATTAGTGCTAGTTGAGTACTGATATGGTAGGTATCTCTGAGATTGTTTTAGCCAAAATTAGCCAAAGGGGGAGATTGTTAATTCTTGTTATTGGCTGGAATTTTGGTAAAACAATGGTGGTGTTAATGATGTCATATGTCTGATGTCTTAACATGAGTTACTAACATTCAGTTTGTGTTAAGTTTGTTAGGGTTGCAGTGTTGTATGCTGATGTTATAAGTGATGTCTTGACATCACTATACCAGAACATCAGAACACCAGTTTGTGATGTTTTAGGGATGCACGTGTTTTGTTGTTAGTGAGATTTTCTGCTGAGAGATAGAGAGATTGCAGGCGAATTTATTGGAGAAGATTTATTCTGATACAATTAATTCTGCATATCTTGTGGAGAATAGTTTGTTACTATTTTTGTGCAAATAGACATGGAGAATTGTTCCTATTTGTGTGGAGAAGATCTTGCAGCTGAATTAAAAAGTGAAGATTTAAAAGATACATAATATCCTGGAAATATTATGTGGAGATGATTTAAAGGTGTGGAAGATTAAAGATAAAATCTAGTAAAGATTGAGTATTTAAAATATGAAGATTTGATTGAAGATTTGATTGAAGATCTATTTAGTAGCAGAATCTTTTGCAGATTGGTGGTAATTTGAAGGCCCAAATCCAGTTGGGAAATAGGTTATAAATAGAAGCATTGTAACCTAGTTTTATAGGTCAGCCATCATGTAGATTATAAGGGATGTGTTGGTTGATGAACCACCCGGTTTGTGGGATGGACATCGTGTTTATCTCGAAGCCTATAGGTAAGAGATGTATTGTTCTTAGAGGAAGCTGTTAAGCAACTCTAAGTATTGTTCTTAGTCATGAGGGTCATGTCTAGGTATTATTATAGGAGTGTGTCTCCTATGTGTTTGGAGAGTTTTGGAAATCAAGCTGTTGATGCAGTGACTGAGATGTTGACTGCTAGACATCATTGCGATGATTAGGAGTGAGATGGAGTCTCTTATCTAGGGAGGACTTAGGTAGAAGGGTCATTGGGTAGTGATTAAACTAGGTAGATTGTCAACTGGTTTGTTGAGTCTGTAATTTGATACTACTAATAGTGGACTTCCTTCCTGGCTTGGTATGCCCCCAGATGTAGGTTGTTAGACCGAACTGGGTGAACAAATTCTGTGTGTTGTTTACTGCCTTGTCTGATTACTATTATTGCCTTGTTCATACAACAGATATTGATGTTGTGACATCGCACTTGACATCACATATCTGATACCAGAATTTCACAACAAAAACACTCTCTCAACACTCCCAAAGGAGAAACTTTCCCAACCCATAACAGTAAACACCAGAAAGTATTTAAACATGCCAAAGAAAGTCTATGGATAACCATATATACACTGGTTAATTATCAACTTCCCTTTGTATAACCTGACCCCGGACCCCCCAATCTCTTAGCATTTGTTAAAGAAAACATTTGCGTGCAAGGTTAGTTTTAGATAGCTTCCCTTTCCTTTCCAGCTTCATAGGATAAATAAGAAATAAAAAAGTAGCACCCAATTCCAACCATTGTGGTAAGGTGGTCGCGTCAGCGACAGAAATTGCACGCTATAAAAACTTGGATAACTAAGACTATATATAGTTTTCCCTGGCTCTGAAATTGGGCTAAATTCGTGTAGGAGCAATTGAGAAAGTCATGGTGAAGTGGGAGAAGACTGAGCAAGTTAGTTGCTATTTTTCTGCTTGCGAAGTCCATGGAGGATGCCATGGCCTCATGCTGAATGCCATGAGTGCAACGTGGGGGACGTGGCTGATGAATGGGCCATGGAGAACGCCAAAAGCTCAAGAGTGCCATCCTTTGACTTTCTTCTTGCAGAGGTATCCTTTTTCTCCGTTTTTGGCCATTCTTGCTTCGTTTTCTCATGTGCCAACTCTTACTTGGAAAATACCTGCAACAAAGACAAAACACCAACATAACACTACATAAAAACATGAAATGGATATAAAACAAATTAAAATGCATGTGTATCGAGTCAGAAAAGTGATACGTTTCATGGTTATCAGGCGGCATGGATCCCATATAAGGATCCAATGATTATGATCGCTTCTATGGGCGGCAAGGATCCCACGTAAGGTTTTAGCAATTTTGTTCACCTCTATAGGCGACAAGAACCCCATGTAAGGATCCAACAATTTTAATCTCTTCCATGGGTGGCAAGGATCCCACATAAGGATCTAACGATTATGATCGCCTCTATGGGTGGCAAGGATCCTTATATAAGGATCCAACGATTTTGATCGCCTCTATGGGAGGCAAAGATCTCACATAAGGATCAAGTAATTTTGACCGCCTCTATAGGAGACAAGGATCCCACGGAAAGATCCATTAATTTTGATCACCTCTATGGGCGGAAAGGATCCGACATAAGGATCCAACAATTTAAATCACCTCCATGGGCAATATTCTCTTTACTTTCAGGTTTCCTACAAAGAAAGGAAGAACAGACAAATATAGATTATCCAAAATAATAAAATGAGGTGTCTCATTAAAAACCCTTGCTCTATGAAAAAGCGCAAAGGGTAAAGAGTGCACCTCGTGGAGTAAGTTGTCCATTACAATCGATAGAAATGCAATACTTACCTATAAAACTGATAACAATATGGCCAAACAATTTAAGTAACTGAATATAAACAGTAGTTATGCATTTGCCTCTAGAGGGAATCCCCTATGGACTTTCAATATTTAGTCTCCTCATGGATGGAGGGGAAGCCTCCTTGCCCTTGCGGGCTTCCCCTGACAGCTTTATGCCTGAGCTCATTCTTCTTCCTCTCCTACCTGGAGCGCAAACCCTTTTCAGCTCGAGGCTATCTACGTAACATTTTTTGTAGATCTCCTATGTAAGTATAGAGTGCAACCTAAGAGGGGTGAATTAGGTTTTATGAATATTTATCGTTATTTTTAGATGTTTTGATTCTTTTTTTTTTTGGAAGAATTATGATGAACGTACGAATAAACGTGCAGAAAAATAAAAATGCAGAAATAATAAAGAACACAAAGATATATCCTGGTTCCCCTTTCCAAACAAGGGTAGTCCAGTCCCTCCACACCCCGTGAAGGATTTCATTATGTTAGATCTTTGTACAACCTCAACCCAATACTATCCTACAATCTTCTAACACAACACACCAAACCTATGGTGGACTTTGAATATCTTTTATTTTAAAGGACCATGTTCCAACAAATAGAAAGAACAACACTTCATATTTACAAACACCTGTAGAAAGTACAACCACTTTCCTTACAGACAAAATCACCACACACTTGGTGAATAAATTACAACAGACAGATAAATTGAATACAAATAATTTGTTTGCTTTTTAATATCTTGAAATTTTAATGCTCTCTTTCAATGAACAATACAAGAATATATAAACATTAAGTGCTCAATGATTTATGAAACTTTTCTCAAATGAATGAGATTTATGCACTAAAAGTATCTATGTCATTGTATATGAAGACTTGAAAAGACAGTAAGAATTGTTTCAAAAATATGATGAAAATAGGTTATATGAAACATGAAAAATTCTGCTATTTATATAAGTGTATGTGGGTGTAAACTCTAGTAGTTAAGATCTGTCATTTTTTCTCCTTTGAGGGAGAAGTATTTATAGAGGTCTCTTTTGGCCTAAGGTTTAGGTAACCCATAGGGCAACAACCGCTACCTTGTGATCATGAGAAGTTGTTGACATTGTAATCTTTAGGGGGTAGTGGTGAACTCCCTCTCCTTTGACCAATGATATCACACATGTCATCAGTGCTAGGGGAAAACCTTATAAATATCGCCTAGGGGGCACCGTTCTTGGGCAAGGGCGCCCTTTCTTAGGTCACACGCAAATATAACACTACAAGCATATACACGCAAATTGACAAACCATCAAAACTAAAAATGATACTGACGATGACTTCAATTTCAAATATAAGTGAGAGAAAGTTGAAAAATATTTTAGAGAGAGTGAGGTGTGAGGTAAGGTGCTCAATATTATGGATGTGAAAATATGAAGGAATGGTCCTTTATTTACAGGCTAGAGGGTGGAAAAAAAGAAGGACAATTTCTTGGGCCAAAATTAATGTGCCAATGGATTGGTATTTTTCTCCAATTAATCAGAAGGCCTCAAATTATTCGATTAGGATGTTCAAAATTGAAGGAAAGGATGTATAGTTATTGTCATTCATTAAGATATTGTCTTAAACGATTAAGGACAACTTTTACACTGATTCAATCGATTTGGCATATGTGTCAATCGATTGGACAATGCATATATTGTCCAAGATCATTCAGACAGTTCCTGACTCAACTAACATGAATTCAAAACATTTTTTAGGAATAATTATTTAAGAAAAATAGGCTAGAAATTTCTTTTAGCATGTGTGATTTAACTGTATAACTTTACAAAAATTCCCTTTTGCTTTACAACATCATGTTTACTCAAACGCGACAGGGCGAACTTCCATACTTCCTCTCTTTCACACTTTGAAGATTCAATACTTTTCATGTGATTCAATTTATAGACACTTGCTTGAATTGTACTTGGAGATGAGGCTTGAGTTATATTCCATTTAGGCACCATTATCAGAGGATGTTTGGAGTGATAATCAAACTCATCAAACCCTACTTAGTATGCTTGTATCTTTACCGCTTGTTATGCTTGTATTTTAGTTGTCACCATCAAAAACATATTCATCATTAATAACATGAAAGCTTCCTTAACCGTAAAAACATGGTTCCACACTACACCTTGTGATTCTATAAACATTTTCATTCTAATCTTTCAAAAATCATAACACTCATCGGTGAAACATGAAGGTATATTCACATTGTTGCATTATCCTTAAAAAGGTTTTGCGAAATCCATTTTTACCCGACTCTAGAAGAAAGTTACCTAACTCTCAATGTCATTCCAAATGGAACTATAAGAGGCAATCTAAAAGGGACGTGAATTATTATTGCTAGAATTTTTCTAGATTTTATTCAATGTTTCTTAACTTATAATTTTAGCAGAAACAAAGGATATAATGTTACTTTAAGATGAACGTAAAGTGCAAAATTTTAAAGTCACAAAAATAAAGAACACAACATATTTATACTAGTTTCCCTTATCAAACAATGGTACATCTAGTCTTTCTACTTCTTAAAGGGTTATTCACTATGTTTTAGATCCTTGTATAAGTCTCACAGCAAGACTTCTTTACAACCTTATAATACATACACAAACACCAAACCCTATAGTAGGCTCTGAATCTCCCTAACTCAAAGAAACTTTTCAACAATCACCAAACACTATGGTAATCCTTGCAAAAACCAGAAAGTACACCACTTTCTATTTAGAAACACCTTTCACAACACATAATGATGAAAGATACAAATACTTTAACTTTGTTGAGAAATGAAGAATGTAATAGACTCGTCTAATATCAAATCCAATCTTGGAATTATAGACTTCATTTTCTCAATATCAGAAGTAAAAGTATATTATTTAATTGCTCAGATTCTATTTTGCTTTTGAAACTTTTATGATTTATGAAAGTTTACAATTTTTAAACCATTTTTGAAAAAGAATGTTTGTTGAAAATGATCTATGATTTGTACAAGTGATAATGTAAAAGTTGTTTTTACGTTTCCTATGTTAAACTATTATTCATACACACTTAAAAACTTCTTTGAATGATTGCATATCTATGAAAAGGTTTCATGAAGCTTTGCCATTCAAAACAATAATTATGTTTGATGAAAAAACACCATGGTTCTGGTGTTATTCGAATACCACATTTGGTAGTCGAATACCACTTTGCAACATTCCAATTTTTCAAAAAAAAATTAACATTGGTATTCGAATACCACATTCTGATAGCTGAATACTACTTCCATTCCAGCACTAAATTCTGCTTTTTAAGGCACAACTTCAATGGTTTTTATACGATAACTTTGAAAACATTATATGTTAACTTTGAATGATATTTTATGAGATTTTAAGTGATATATAAGATGAATGAAGATATATCAAAGAAAAACACAATCTTAACTTTGTTCAATTTTGATCTTAGCCACTTTGTCATGATGGATTATTATCTTCATCTTTATCGTTCATTGTTTTCATATTTTTCTTCTTTGTTGATCATTGTTGACTTCATTTTTCTTCTTCTTTGTTAATCATTGATGACTTTCTCTTTTTCTTCTTTTATTGATACATTTATCTTCATCAAAACCCTAATCAAGGTGAATGAGAGGTTTTTTTTCAATGGTTGAAGATACTAGACATAACTACCAGATTGGTGGTGAGATACAATAAGCCATTGTGTCACTGTCTCATTGTCTCTTTATCATCCAATTATTTATTTTGTTTTATTTAATCTTTTTTCTCAAACAAATTTTTAATTGAAAATTTGTTAAAGTCACACAATTTAAACCTTGTGTTTTTTTCACTTTCAATATTTTAACAAAAATTAGGTTCAAAATTTTGAAGAAGAGAAGTCAACCACTCTCATGACCATCCAAAGCATTTGAAAAATGTACAGGGAGTGCCGTTAGTACGCCAAAGCAAAAACAAACAACAAAACAACACACAAAAGAAAGCAGAAAGAAAAATGGATAGAACCAAAAGAAGTAAAAATTCAACTAATGTAAAACATCGAGGCAAATTCAAAAACACACCTCTTGATCAAAGACCTGGAATCAATAACAAAAGACCTCCCCAAAAAGTACAAGTTGAAGAAAGGCTAGAGAGACGTCCTAAATAGACAGGGAGGTAAGTTGGCAACCCAACACACCCATATACACCTAAGCGCATAAATGTGCCAAACTCCCAATCCTTGAGAGAAAAAGATGTCAAAAAAAATGCGACTGGCGCTACTTTCAAGAAAGACAAATAATAGTGTTCACCCCATGATTCACAGAAGATCTTTTTCTAACAAAATATTATTTCTCCCTTTTCAGATAATGTGAATCACCGCATGTCAAATCGATAACATACCTACAACATATTTCTTATCCTTACCAAAGCCCTCAAAAACATCAAGCATATAGAGGAATAGTCGCAGCTGTATACATCCACTTAAAAACTCTATACCAAATAGTATACACAAAGTCACGAAGAACAAATAAGTGACCCGCTAACTCAACCTAACCCGAACACATAGTGCACCTCACCTCATCGATATGGAGTAAGATTCTTAGCCTAAAGAATTTTTTTCCTAGAGGAGAACCTATCCAATAACACTGACTAAGAAAAAACCACCACTTTTAAAAGTACCAAGCTCCTACGATCTTTAACCATATACAATGATTAAATAATTAAACGATTGAGAATTAAAGTCTCTCATTTAACATTATAAATCAACCATGATCATTCAAAAATAAATCATAATAAACGACTGAGAATTGAAATCTCTCATTAAACAGTATAAATCAATGTGGTCATTAAAAAATAAATCACAATTCTCAACAAAATAAATAATAAATAATTCACAACAAATAATTTATCAATAATTAATACTAAATAACAATTAACTATAATTCATATCACCATTATTGAAACAACCATTACCATGACTTCTTCTAACCTAATAATAAACTCATCTCATTCCGAAGCTATACATGCACATTTATGCATATATAAAAACCAAAAAGATATGAAATAAGTCATAACTGGTCTATATTATATATAAAGAAAAAGTTATAACTAGTTTATGGTCGCATTTAAATATATATATATGATAAATATCAATTACCCAATAACAAAATCTATTAAATAAACCATAAAAAAACTTGAAGCTAATATGTATCAGAAAATTATTTTGGAGGGAGGGGGATTCAACAGAGTTTGAAGAAGCTTCAATAAAAATCAGGAATTTCCACAAATTCTTCACAGCACTCTCAAAATCTTTAATTAGATCAAGTTCCAATGGAGCATGTTGAAAACCCTGCAAAAATTAAATCATTACTTTATTTAAGCAAACATCACTTATATAATTCAAAAATTATATACATGCATATTAAGAAAAAGGACTAATAAGTACTCTGCACTGATGGAATATTATTTGACATAAGAACAAACATAATGATATTATAAAAATAGTACAAGAGAATGCAGTTAAAAACTTGTATGATGATACCATACATACCAATCTAAATAATTGACCTAAGTTGTAGAGAAAAGAAAAACAACACACATGAACAAGATACGTGCATAATACAAATTGTAAGAAAAGAGAGAAAATATTGAAAATAATTTTATAATAAATAAAACTATAGTAGTAATATATTAATTGAAGCACATTCTGTGACATGGCAAGAAAGAAACATGTTGATAAGAGGAGAAATAATTTGTTCAGAAAAAAGTTTTGGCACTCGTGACTCACTGTGGATGTGCCAGCCAACCAGAATAAGAAAGTGAAAAAAATGAAAAGGAGAAGACAGGAGAAGAAACAAATTAGTTCTGCACAACGTCGCTGTCTGCACCATGCAAGACAACTTGTCAGACCACACACAATCACTTTTTTTACACTAAAAACAAATTCTTTTATTATAGCATCTTTCTTCTATATAACTACTTAAATAACTACTCCTAGAAGTTTCATTTCATAAAAAATAATATCTTTATATTTTTAAAAATATATCCTTAATAATATCACGCGTTAGATGAATTAAATGAACGTAAGTTATTGATCTCTTGTGACGAAAGTAACATTATGAAATAATAATAGTAAAACATATGATAATAGGTTACTATAGAAAATTGAATTTGAGTGTTGACTATTTGGGTAGGTACCTTTATGAAGGATGATAATGATTAGTGAAAAGTTCCTGCTCCTGCTCCACCACCAGCTCCTCCTCTTCCTCCGCCTCCAAAGGACTGGGCAGCATGAATGTTTCTATGATCTCCTTCCATGGAACCTGGCAAGTTAAATGCAGCTGCTGCATGTTGATGATTCTGTTGTTGTTGTTCCCTTTGTCCTCCAACAACACCGCTCATGTTTCTCACTATCTCTCCAACTCCTAAAAAGTCACGAGTTAGTTGACTGCTATCTGCACCTCCACTTCCAAGCCCTACACCTCCTCTTCCCGTTTCAAATATTGAAGCATTTCCGGTAGCAGCAAAAGAGTTCATCAAATCCTGCAAATTGGTCTGCTCATTATTCCCTCCGCCAAAGCCATAGCTTACACTTCCACCTCCCATCTGGAGAATTCTGTTATGCTCACCAGCACTGGCACCAGCAACACCAGCACCAGTAGCAACACCACCGGAAGACGCTGAATTAGTAGCAGGAGTGTTGTTTCCGAAGCTCTTGAGAAGTGAAGTCGCGGTGGTACCGTTTCCGTTGCTTGAAGTTGCACCCATTTGAGCAGCTTTCTGAAGAAGTGCAGTTGCTGACATTGAAGATATAGCAGTAACAGCAGTGATATTGTTGTTGCTACTGTTTCCACCTCCTTGAGGGAAACAGTTGCTGAAAAGTGATGGAGCACTACTTGTTCCACCTGATCCAGTGAAGAAATTCGTCCCTTCATTATTCATATTCAAGTGCTCAGAAAATGAGTTGTTGCTACTGTTAGTATTAGTAGTACTGTTACTCGAAAGGAAATTCGGAATGTTGAAGAGATTGCTGTTGTTGGTGGTGTTGTTATTATTCTGCTGCATCATTAATCCTTGATCAGAAACATAGTTTTGGTTTGGATCATGAATGTTATTGTTGAAGAAGGAATTAGGTCTGAAAGTAGACTGGAGAATGTTGTGGTGGTCGAATTGTCCGGATCGACTCGCGGCTGCACCGAGTCGCAGGATTTCAGTGGCTGAATTGCTGTGATGGTCTTGCTGATGCTGCATGTTGGCCATTTGTGGAGCAACTTGGGATAAGTTTAAGCCCATGCTGTTGTTGTTGCCTCCACCTCCGCCGCTGCCACCACCTCCGAAAAGATGGGATCCAATGGCACCAGTTAGGGTTATTGGTGGCTGTCTTGGACCCTCTTGAGCCAATGCATCACAGAAGGCTCTATGAGTTATGAAACTGTCTCTCCTGCGTTGACATTAAAAATTTATTAACAACATGATTTCAATCACTTAATTAAAAAATTCATGAAATAGAGTATAACTTAGTCAATAATATTACTCAATTAATCATTAATTTTTCAGTGCTTAATCACTAAAAAAAATATACATAGAAAGAGGTGTTTAAGACGGAATTTTATTTATATTTAGATTTTTACAAATTTCTTTTTTGATGAAATGGCTGGCTAAATATGATAGTATCTAAAAGCTGTCACGTACGTATCCTGAATTACACATAAATTACTAGAAGTGGAACTTGGCCTTTTCAAGTAAAAGACAATAAAACTCTTAATTAAGAGTAAAAAATAATTGACATCAAAATGAAAGAATGTGATACTTAATTAACTAATTAACGAGTGGACAAAAATTTGCGTGTATTTATTAAAAAGATTATAGTTAGACAAAATGATAATTTAAATACCTCTACAAATGTTTAAAAGGTATATCTAAGAAAAACTTCCTAAAAATGCACAATTAAGTAGAATGATATTAATTTCACAACCAAAACTTGATTATAAGACTCTGGTCAATAAATAAAACATAATATTTTTTGGTAGAAATCTATTACTCTTGTTGCAACTGCATAAAATAATCTCTTAAATAAATAAGTTAATACTAATATTAAAATTTTTTTCATACATAATTCTGAGTACGCAATAATGCTATTGCGTATAATTTATGTATGAAAGGAAGATTGAGAGAGTTGAATAATTTGATTTAGTCGTAAGGTTATCATGAAAAGGAGCACCTGCAAGAGGGCAGTGTACTGAACACAAACACAAGTATCCAACCAAGAAGAAAACAAAGATCGTAACAACACCACACAGCTTCATGGCATAGCAACACGTGAATAGGAAGAAAAAGAAATGGGCTAAAAAACTGCACAGTTCCCAAGAAAATTTCAGAAAAAAGGTGAAGTGTTTTTTCCATAATATCCTTTTTTACAAGTAGAGAGAGAAAGAATTGCATAGTTATAAGGTGGTGCTCTTTCCCCGTGTGTGTTTTTTGTTTCTTGAAGAAAAATTTCAGAGATCATTCACGTGGGTAGATGTTTCCATCCATTTCATTTGCCCACCAAATATACACAAATATTGAAACATGACAAACCAAAACATACCAAAACCATAGAATCTTATTCAATCAATTGCTATTGCTGTCAAATGTAAAAATATATCATTATTACCAACCAAATTCAGTAGATAATATTGAAAAGCATATTAGTCTTTTTCCTCTCTATAGTCACTTGAAGAATCTAACATAAACAATATGCCCTAAAAATGATAACATGACATCAAAATGACACAGATTATCATTTCGCCCTTATTACTTCGATTCGTCTGTATTAACATGAAATATAGTATATAGTTTATGAAGTTGTAATATGTTACCTGGAGAAGAGAGTGCCGCAGTCACATCTGTATTCTCTTGTGCCACATGTTTTGGAATGTGCTTTCCAATCAGATTGAACAGCGTATTTCTTAGAGCACTTATCACACTTCCATTTCTTCTCACCGTGTTTGCGAGAGAAGTGTTTCTTGATTCCGGTGAGGTCACCGAGTGCTCTTGAAGGGTCATGATGAACACATGTGGGCTCAGGACAGAGATAAACCTTTCTCTTAGGCTCTTTTGTTGTCTTCTGCTTAAGCTTCCAAGGCAAGTTGTGTCCTCTTCTGTGGAGCTGTAGGTTTTGCTCTCTTTGGAATCCTTTGTTGCATACCTCACAAATAAACCTGTTTGTTGCCATTAGGGTCTTGGGAGATAGTGCTATTACCTCTGCATCTGGATCTGTTTCCATTGAAAATAGCCAAACAATAAATTATTACAAAAATTCAAACAAACACACAAAAAAATTAAAATTAATTGAGAAAATGAAGCTTCAAGAGTCAAGACAAAGGTTGATTTCCATGTCAAACAAACTGACATTGAGATTCATTTCATTCCATTTTACGTTTATGTTTATAAATTAGGGTTCCTCCCTAGGGAATTCATCTCAAATGAAAACAAAAAACAAACTCACAACAAAAAATAGTCCGAAAAAACATTGGTATAATTAATGAAAAATATTCAAATAAATAAAATCCATGAAAGGATTTTATTTTTAAAAAATGTATCTTGTTGATAGAAAATTGCTTGGTGTAAGTATGGATCTATCGGCGATTAGTTTAGCAGAATCACGTTGACACCGTGATTTTGTATCAGACTAGTTCACTGTGATTCTGTCAATCTTATACTGCAAATCCAAACATGCAATTAGAGCTTAATTATGTAAGATATAAATGAAATTAATAAAATAGTTGAGAAAAACTTGCTTGGTGTTCCAGGTTGGTTTCTCTTTTTCTTCTGAGTTGCAGCAGCAGCTGGAGTTGCAGTTGTTGATGACGGTGGCAAGGAATGTTGCTGTTGATTCATTTGATTTGGATCCTCTTCTCTGAATCCAAAAAGTGATGCCGAAGAAGATGAAGCAGCCATATCTATATATAACAACCTTCTTCAACCAACAGCTAAAGCAATTCTTTAACTTCTCTAACCTTACAACACAATCACAATTCTGAAAAATCTAACATGCAAATTGAATCCTCTTCAATTCATCACAATCTCAAATCTCACAAAAATAAAATAAAAAATGGATGGGATATAGAACAAACTAAAGAACAATAGAGATATATAGAACAAAGATGAAAACTCAAGAAAAAGCAAATCAAGTCATTTCTTGCTGGATATGGTTTTGATGATTTAAATGAGAAGAAACTTGAACTGATTCTTTCATTGATGATTTGGTGTCATGCAGATACATCAACACATATACCAATAACAGTTTTTTTCTTCACTCTTTATTATTATTCTCTGCCTTTTTTTCCTCTTCAAAAAGTTTTCCAGATTTTCCTCACTTTTTCATCTCTCTCTTTGTCATAAATGAATTATTTTATATTTTCACAAAAATGAAAAATAAAAAATATATATATTGAAAGAGAAAGAAAGAGTGAGAGAGGGTAATCCCTACAGGTCGGTGGACCCAATCCTTAGTCATAAAACGACATAGAAAGTTGAAAGCACCATGAAACAGCTACTACTACTACTACACCCTCTCTCTCTCTAAAACTTTCTCTCTCTTAATTTTTAGTATCTTCTTACTCACTCCCAGACAAATATTTGCTCATCATGCAAACCCCACAGAAATTTCAAAATTCAAAAAAGGACAATAAAACTGAAATTCAAGTTAACGCATGAAAGAATAATTAGCATTGGTAAATGAAATATGAAGTTTACAAATAATAAATTATTTATTTACTTATTATTTTTATTAATTACACTGAAATTAATTTCTTTTAGTTGGTTTTAATATTTTTTTTTTAAGGAAAAAAAAACACCTGATGTTATGTCTGAAATTCAGTGGAGGTTTCAGAGTGAGGAGTACATTTACCGTTTAAAGGGTTACACTGACATGAAAAAAGCAAAAAAATAATTCTGAAACTCTCTTTGCTGTGTTTGGCTTACTTGTTTTGAAAGAGCTTATTCTGTTCTGTTATCACTTTCAATTCTTGCATGCAATGAGTAATTGGCTTATGACTATAGCTTTTTGTGTTGATTTTGCTCTAAAAAGTCACAATCATAATCAAAGGGTAATTTGGTAATTTAATATTGATATAAATTAAATAAGTTAAATAAATAAAACAAGTCACAATCAAAAGACTCAAGAAAAGACCTAATCCAACCACTATGGATAAACAAATGAAACAGAATTTTTTTAGAAACAGGGTGGAATTTGATAACTTCATAGGGCTGTTACTTTTTCTTAAAAGACAGGTTAATTTTAGACCGTGGATTAAAATTTAATCACTTTCAAGTGGATTTTTTGTGAGATATTACCATGGAATGGAATAAAGTGAAATATGTGCTTTTGGGGAATTATGAGGTCTTTTCTTTTGATAGGGATAGTTAATAGTATTATTATGTGAATTTTTTTTTATAATTATTTTTAGCAAACACTGTTTTATTTTATCATTTTATTTCTTTTTCTTCACAGTTGTCCTTTTTTTTCTATTTCTAAATCTTTATTTTTATTGATTAAGTTTTATATTAACAACCAATAGGTATAAAGGGGGAGTGTCATTCTTTGACAGAATGACAACATAGATAATAAATAGGAATTTTTTTGACTCATAGTTGATAAGAGATTAATTAATGTTTAAGTAATTACATAGTCATAAATGGTTTAGTTTAATTAATATCTAATTGAATATATATATATATTCTTAATTTAAAAGTAAATAAGTTTTCTCATAATAAAATTTGGTTAAATATAATTTCAATCTTTAAAAAATAATTTATATGAATTCAGAAAATAATTTAGAGTGACAAGCAACACATTTTAGAGTGACAAACAACACGTTCGATATTTCGCAAAATTAAAAAAAAAGAATGGAGCGGGCGAGCATTAATGAACGTACGGACCAAAAAATTTGGTCTGCCCTGCAAAAATAGGAAAGTTGTGTAAAATCTAAGAATTATAAAAATTTAAGTTAATATTCGCACTTGCAAAAGTCGGCAACGAAGCCTAATTGAATAAAGAGGACATATTATAGGATGCAAGTCTAAAACATTGGTTGTTATTCAAAATAAAAACAACTAAAATAAACATGTTTGACAGCCCGATTATAAATTTAAGAGTGATACACAAACATGCTTGCTCTGTTTAAATCTGTCTTGAAAAAAAGGACGGACAAGCATAATTGAAGGGATCTAAAATGATCTTAAAAAATTTAAAAATTACAAAAAAAAATGACATTAATGTCCGTATCTACAAAAGCCAACAAAAAAATGAAACAGAGCCAGACATACATATTAAAAGGTACAAGTCTAAAACATTGCTTCGACTATTAAAAATTACAGACATAACGGACATGGTCGGCGGATCAAACGTCTTTTGCCACTGCTTTATAGACCATGTACATTAGTCATTCAATAAATTAAAAAAAAATGTTTTTAATAACAAAATACTCTCTTAGAAAAAATGGATTTTTTAAATTTGTTGATTAATCCGTATATCTGATCTTATATTATGGTTCAGATACATTAACTATTCAATAAATTTAAAAATATATATTTTTCTTACATATTTTTTATTAAAAAAAAGCAATTAAGAATATATAAATTAAATTAGAGGGTTTCTTAATGCACCACCCAAGTTTCTTAGGCACCACGTGAAATTATTTTTTTACCCCTCTATTCCGGATGTGCACATCCGGACGCACCAAATCTTTAAAAAACGCAGAGATTTTCCGGATGTACATATCCGGAAATAATTCTGATGTGCACATCCGAAAGAATTTCTTATTAATTCGCGCCAGACCTTCTCCCCCCTCATTATTCACATTTTCATTTCCAAAACCTTACAAATTCTCTCAAACTCTCAATTTCTCATTCCCACAAATCCCGACTTTTTCCACTCGAGTTCTGCGCAGAGCAACTGCTACAACGATCAACACATTCCAAATCCTCCGTATCACATTTTAATCGGTAAGTTTTCAAATTTTAGAGTTTCGGAGTAATTTTCGAGTAATTGATTTAGAGTAGACATTTAGGTGTAGAAATTGTTAGGTTGTATGAATAACATAGGTTAGAGACAATGTAGGTCATTTTTACTGCTTCAAACGGATCATCAGGGCATAAAAATGCCCTTCTGGTTGGGACAGTGGCCATGGCTGGCGTTTTAAACCTTCAAAATACGTACCGGATGTACAGATCCGGAAATACCCGTTCAAAGTTCTACTTCCTTCCGGATGTGCACATCCGGTAACACCTAACGTTAAAATGCTGAATACTTCTGGATGTGCACATCCGATAACACGTAACGTTAAAAATGCTGAATACTTCCGGATATGCACATCCGGAAGACTATTCCAGGCTCTCTGATGGTTGCCGCTGGGCAGCCAAGACTGTGGCAGGCAGCTGTACGCTATACGTGGTAACAATCTAATATTCTAAGTGATTTTTTCTTTTCTTTTCTTTCTGTATTCATTATAATGTTTGACACCCATGTTATGTTTTCCATTTCAGGCGTGGATTTTACAGCACTTTCCCTATATTACTGGTTGGGGGAGTGCCCAGGGGTACACTGAGGCTATGCCACGTGCTGCTGCATTTGTCCTGCTCAGAGGGAACCAGGCGCCGGACCCCTTCAGAGTGTATCTAGATCGGATCGCTGCTGAGGACGTTTTGTATTGCCCATATGCCGAGCACCGTGTGACGCGCCCGTTCGATGACGTTTGTTTGTTCTCAGGATGGTTGGCATGCAGTTCGACCGTTACTGCCCGATACCTGCCAGAGCGCGTCTTGCGTCAGTTCGGTTACACGCAGACGATCTCCAGGATGCCTCATGAGTCTGCTCCTCTAGGCTTGACCCGCAGGGAGATAGATGAGCTATATGCTGACTACCAGTCCCACTTGGTACCGGAGGAGGCTCGGGCGACCAGAGCGGAGACAGACTGGAGTGTTGCCGCCGGGTACATCGTGTGGTTCTACACCTTCTCACACCCATGCATGGTGCCCACTGCTGAGGGATCGCCCCCCAGACCCGCTCATCAGGAGATATTAGAGGAGCGACAGTCTCAGCTGGACCACGCTCAGGATGTCCTACCACGCTGTCGTCAGATAGAGCAGATAGCGAGGTAGGCCATTGCGGACGGTCACCTCCCTGAGGGCTCTGGTGCCAGAGTTGCCGTGGACAGGATTATTGCGATTGCTCAGGGGGCACTTCAGTACCGCAGACATCGGTCCAGGATGGCGGGTAGGGGCAGAGGAGCAGAGGAGCCAGGACAGATCCTTCGCCATACGCAGTAGTTTTTTGTTTGATGTATTATATTTATATTATATGTATGCGCTGTATTTTGACAGAGATTTATTATATATATGAATGTCTTCAAATGTATATTAAATTGCGACGATTTATTAACATATGCGACCAAACAAAAAAACCGATTTTTTTAAAAAAAATAATGTTCTGCCTTTTTCCGGATCTGCAGATCAGGAAAGTTTCCGGATGTGCACTTCCGGAAAGAATCTACGTTTTTAAAAAAATTGGTGCGTCCAGATGTGCACATCCAGAATCAAGGGGCAAAACCGAATATTCAGTTGGTGCATAAGAAACAAGGTGGTGTAATAAGAAATCCTCTTAAATTAAAACAAAAAAATGTAGCTTTTCATTAAATAGTCAAAACCTGTGACAACCATATGTATAAGCCAATAAAATTCAAGTTCGTATACCTAATCTCTAGTTTTAATTTAAACCTTTATGGAAGTTGGTAAAGTTATATAGTGTTACAGTTACCTTTCAATCTTAACATCAATCAAGCTATAAAATTTATTTAATCATAGTTTAATTTCAAGTGGATCAATATTTAATCAAAAAAGACCCTAAAAAATAAAAAATGAAGTCCCAATCATCGTTTTCTTTGTTGTGTTCTATTCTGTTGTCATTCTTTTAGACAAAGATCCAAAGTACAAGAAACCAAATAGAAAATCTTAAAGTATTATGGTTTGGAATATAATAGGATAAGAGCCTGCATCCATTAGTTTTCACATTCTTAAAATACTCAAACATAGAGATACAAAAACAGTCAAACAATAACTAATATGCTTGTTTTCAAAATAGGAGATCCTGTCCAAATTTTTTTACATATCTTTTAGTTGAAATTTTTTATTTGTTTTTATATTTAGACAAACTAAAATGTTAACTCTTAGTGGCTAAGGATTAAGCAATGAAAGAGTGTGAGACTCTCTTTAGACTTTTAGTGACTACTTATAACATAGAGGATGGTCTCCTTCATTGATGGATACATTTTCTTTCAACATATCCTAACATTTTTGTCTTGTCTTTGTTTTTTCTATGTCCTATTGGACCAATTTTTCACACACCTAAAACTTAGTATCTTTTGCTCAAAACATTGCTATTAGTGTTAAAACACAAAATTTAACGTAATTTGGAGAATACTTGTTTCTTATTGTCGATAGATTGTGGATCGTAAACACAGCTTTCGCATTTGAAAATAAAAAGAGAAGAACCTTTTCTATTTGAAATGTAAATATTAAAATTAGAGTTTGTTCTAATTTATTCTTATAAAATCGGCTTTTGAAGTGATGAATCTCACTTTATATAAATTTTTTTGAAGCTTTATATCTAACAAATATAGAATTCGATGTTTTCTCAATTTACCTCCCTCACGCCAATACTATTGAGTTTGGTGCATGAATATAAATGATGGGTGACTCATAGTCGGATCGTTAGACTCTGATATTATATTAAAAGTAGAGTTTGGTCCAATTCGTTCTTACAAAATCAGTTTTCGGATGAAAAATGTTACTCTATATAAACTTTTTAGAGGGTTGATAGAATTGGTAGTTGTGTTGTTCATTTCACTTATAACTAACTTTTCATTGATTAAACTATGTATTAGTTATAAAGATTGAGCAACTTATTGCATTTATAGTGACAACCAGTTGACCTGCTATAGCAAGTAATATACATCTCAAGTTGACACCTATCACCTTTGGCAATTACAATTGATTTAAAGCAACTATCTTAACATATTTCTAATGCCCACCCTCCACAAAATCAAGGGGAGTGAACAACCTTGAGTTTGTGCCTTAATTCAAGAAATTTAATGGATGCTAAGGGCTTAGTAAGCACATTTGTTAGTTGATCAGTGCCATAAATATGCACAACTTGGAGTTGTTTTGGCATGACCTTCTCTCTAACAAAGAACAAATCAATCGACATGTGTTTTATTCTAGAGTGCATAATAGGATTGTAGGTAAGCATAAAAATTGATTGATTGTCACAGAGGATGAGTTAGGCATAGTGACAATGCCTAACTCTTGAAGAAGAGTTTGTACCCACAGTGAATCAACTGTTGTTTGAGCCAAACTCATGTACTGCTTTAGTACTGAACCTGACTACTACATACTGCTTTTTGGACCACCATGAGATGAGGTTGGTGCCAAAATAAATGGATGTCTTAGATGTACTTCTTATGCCATTTGCATTAGAAACCTAGTCAACATCAAAAAAATTTTGGAATGATGTAGAGGTCGTAGGTAAAAGAGGGGAGAGATGAAATTCATGCTTAATAATACATTTAAGGTACCTTAGAATTCTCTTCAATGCAACTTAATGAGTGTTAAAATGATGTTACGTAAATTGGCATACCATGTTGACTACATCAGAAATGTCAGGTCTAGTAATGGTTTTATACTACAAGACACTTACAAATGACTTGTACAAGAAATGATCAAGTAATGCAGTAGACCCTGTTTTAGTTAACATGCATGTTGATTGCATAGGAGTGTTGACATAGAAAGATTCAATCATGTTAGTTTTCTGAATAAGGTCCCTAATGTATTTGGATTAAGTGAGAAAGAGAAAGTCATGAGAAGCTTATTTGACCTTAATACCTAGAAAACAATCAAGATCATCAAGATACTTAAGTGAGAAGGCAAGAATCAGCTTAGTGATAACATGTTTGAGCAGGGTCATGGAACTGTTAATCAGAATTATGTCATTCGCATACACTAGGAGATATATAGTATGGCCATTGGAGAAGTATGTGAGGAGAGATGGATCACACTTGCTTGACTTGAACTGAAGATTGAGAAAGGCAGTTTAAAGTATCTTAAACCATTGCATATGACTTGTTTGAGGCCATAAAGATCCTTGTGCAATTTTCAGCCAAGTGAAGGATTGGAACTTGCAAACTCTTGAGGTTTCTCCATGTAGACCTCTTCATCAAAAAGCCCATTTAAGAATGTATTATTAGCATCAAGTTGTTTGATTGTCTATTAATGAATAATGGAAATGGAGAGAATGACCCTAATAATGATAGGATTAACAAAAGGAGACAAGGTCTCTATAAAATCCAAACAATGTCTTTGATGAAGGCCTTTGGCAACAAGTATGGCCTTAAAAAATTTAATTGTTCCATCAGGGTTTTCCTTGACCCTAAAATCCCATTTGTGGCCAAATAGCTTTCCTATTAAGGGGTAAGGGAACCAAGGACCAAGTTTTTTTATGGAGCAAGGCATCATATTCAGCTTGCATATCTGACTTCTACTATAAGTTAGCAAAGGCTTGCTTAGCAGTCTTTGACTCAGAGTGTAATAGCAGCAACCTTGGTTCAAGTCTTGGTTGAGCAACCCCAAACTTGGCTATAATTTGCATATTATGAAGGTTAATTGGTTTGGATGGTACATGAATCGCTAAGGGAGGTATAGACTGAACAGTATAAGGTGATCAAGAGGAACATGTGAGATTGGACTGGTTAGAGTGACTTATTTGATTTGAAGGATTAGAATGAGTTAAGGTATTGGATTGAGAGACTTTAGGTAGAGATGGGTCATTTGTAGCTCTGACTGTGAGATTAAAATAGGTGGGAAATAGGGGAGACTTCGAAGTGGACTCATTGATGGATTCATTTGTGAAGGCATTGGTAGGTTCATGAAGCTTAGGTGATTGAGGTAGGTTGGTCTTGGAGGAAGAAGGTTCTATATAAAAAGATGAAGTAGGATTTGAGGATGAGGAATTAGGATTAGAACATAAAGTGGATGATGTGACAAGTTTTCTGGATGAGGGAACCTAGATTAAGATATAGGAACCTAGATCCATTGAACATGACATCTTTAGAGATGTAGAATGTACCAGTAGAAAATAGACACCTAAAACATTTGTGGGAGGTACAATAGTCAAGGAAGAGACACTCATAGGACCTGAAATAAAGCTTATGAGTATTGTAAAGCCTAAGAAGGGAAAAGCAAGCACATCCAAAGACCTTTAAGAAAGTGTAATCAGATTTAAGCTTGAACAACGAGGTATAAGGGACTCAAAATATAATAGAAGATGAAGATAGCATATTGATGAGGTAGACAATAGTGGAAAAGGCATAGTCCAAGTAAGATAAGGGTAAGGAAGCTTGGCGAAGATGGGTAAGGCCAAGGTCCATTATGTGTCTATGTTTTCTCTCAACCACATCATTATAAATTTGCAACAAAAGTCTTAAGGCATGAGCATTGGGATTCCCTAGTCTAAGATGCCACACATTAGGCAAATTAGCATATACACTTGTAGAGTAAACACTAGGTACAACCTTATTAACAACAAAAGAAGAAGGAAATAAAGTGGACTTAGTAGGATTTGACATAGCTATAAGAGGGAAATTATAGTGGCCATCACTCCCAACATGACCTTCTAAAAGGACAACATCAGATACTTGTGATTTTAGAAGACATTTATCAACAGTAAACAAGAAATATACATTGTCATCTCTTGAAAATTAGCTAATACTCGTGAGTTTTTTTGGTTATGTAGGGGACAAGAAAGAGTTTACTAAGTGTGATATGTGTGGGAGGTTGGAAAGGGGGAGGAAAACTATTAGAACCAACATAGTGAATATGAAAAACTTGGCCATTACCTATGTAAATTTGGTCATGCCCTTCAAAAGGAGTGAGTTGCTAAAGATTCTTGGCATCACTTGTAACATGGTAGGATTCACCTGAGTCAAGGAACTAGGATGTAGAAGTGGAAGGTAGACTGTTTGCAACAAAGGTACTTGGAGGACTTTGAAATGAAGGTCTTGGTGGCGGAGGTGGCCTAGTCTAAACTTTGTGGCCAAAGGAAGTAGGATGACTCTTCCATGAGTTTTGATTGTAAGGATTGCCAATAAAGGAATATGGATGTAATTGTTAGTTGAGAATAGTCGAACAATCGATCTCATGGCTAATGCGCGCGCGGACATCCTCAAGCGTGAGAAAGTATTTTGCTAGAAAGCATAGGTTGAAGCCAAGATAACAACTTTTGATACTTTTGAAGCCACATGGAGTTCTTAGAATTCACAAATCTAGAGTTACGAGCTGCATCATCAAGAAATTAGAGTGGAATTCGTGTGCAAACCACAAATTCTATGAGATTGTGTGTATTAATTAATTTAAGGTTCAACTTGTTGACACCAAAGATGAAAGTTCTTCCCATCTAATTTCTACGTAATCTTGAGCGAGAAATTGAGACGACACAATTCATCATTTGATGACATTGTAACGATGTTAGAGTTGTTGAGACTTGAGCATAAACAGATGGTGAAGTCGGTGATGGAGTTGCCATGACCTTAAGATCGTGTTAACAATCTGATACGATGATAGAATTTGTAATTGTGTTATTCATTTCAGTTATAACTAACTTTTTGTTAGTTACAAAAAGTGAGCAAATGTGGCTACATTTATAGTGGTAACCAGTTGACCTGTTATAGCAGGTAACACATATCACAAATTGACACTTGTCAGTCTTGACAGTTCCAATTGATTTAAACTAGCTATCCTAACATACCTCTAATAAGGCTTTATATCAATTTAAAATTTTCTCAATTGTACAAATTAAAATTAAAAAGAAAACAATTTTTATGTCATTCGAAAAATACTTTTGAATCAATTATGACATTTAGAAACACATTTATAATATCATGCGTGATTTTTTAAAAATTTAAATAGCAAAAAACTGTTATCATGAAAATGATAACATGGCCAAGCCCAAATAAAAAACAAGGGTTTATATCAATTTGAAAATTTCTCAGTTGTACAAATTAAAAAGAAAAACAATTTTTGTGTCATTCAAAAAATATTTTTGAATAAATTATAACCTCTTAAATATACTAATAAAATCATGTGATTTTTAAAAAATTTAAATAAAAACAATTATCATAAAAAGGATAACATGGCCAAGCCCAAATAAAAAAACCAAACAAACTTTTTTTTTTAATTGAAAGAACAACAAATTTCTAATTAGCCTCTTTAGAGATAAGTCACATGAAAAATATATAAGGAAGGATTCTTAATATACTTTCACATTTTGATAAACATTTTTCTTTAAAAGTATACTACATCTTTGTATGCATTTTCTATATAAAAAAATGTAAACCAAAAACTACTTAAAGATACATATTATTTTAAATAAATTTTTAATGATTATTATCATTTCGTCTATAAATAATAAATACAAATTTAAAATATATTTTAAGGAGGCTATTAAATAGTTCCCTAAAATCAGTAGACTTGGTTATCCAAGTCAATCTTAAATTTTCAATAAGTCCTTTGCATTTAAAGACAATATAAATAAAATCATACAACTTTATAAAATAAAATGACATTCATAGAATTACCTTTTTAAAATTTTCAATAAGTCTTTTGCGTTTGGTTTGAAGAAGAGAGAACTTGGTCTTGATCTAGGATTGCACCCTCACTTATATATCTGCATTTGTAATTGTTTTAATACTTGTATTTTTACACATAAAACACAATAAAAAATGCAATAATCTTGAAAAAATTGTTGGAATTAGAAAACATATAGTCTATGAAACAAAGACATCTCAAACACGACTCTAACATTTGTGCTGACACTGAGAATAATTTTAAAAAATAAATAAATTAAATATAATTATAAATATTGGCACGAGTATCCAATTCCGATACAAACATAAACATGTTTTTTTTTCCCAGAGCTCTTGAAGCTACATAATAGTTAAAAAAAAATGATGAAAATCTATCATAAATTGATGAAAATCATATAGTTCAAACAATTAATCAAACAAATATGAATTACATAATAATACAAGTATTTATTATATATTTGAGAATAATATTATTTACACATAAATAAAAGACAATGTTATACCTGATAGTAATACGACTTCAAGATAACCAAAATGCATGCTGAACGTAGTTTGATTTATTATACAAATATAAAATGAAGACATGAAATTGTAGGAAGATGGTAAAGATGGGGAGGCTTTATAAAGCACTTTTTAAAGAATTGTTTTATTAAAAATAAAGGTGTTTTAAATAGGCAATTCTTTATATATTTGTTAAAATATTAAAAAATAAATAAAGTGGGTAGTAAAGTCTATGGGTTGAAGGAGTTTTTATTTATCATTAAAATGTAATTGTATTATTATATTAAAAAAATATTATTTAATTAATATTATATTATATTTTTATTTATCATGCCAATTTAGTCAAAGCTTCATAAATATACATATTTGAATAACAATAACTTTATTTGTCCTAATGACAAATGTTTTCATGCATAAATAAAGAAATATTTTTAGATGTATCGTGAATTTAATAATAAATTTTAAAAATTGTTTTTATTGAATAACCTTTAAATATATTATAGATTTTTAGAAATATGGAGAATAGAATTTTTCTAAAAAAAAAAAAAATCGGATACATTGCCAAGCCAAATTTTGAAATCAACACTATATTGGTTATTTCTCACAATAATTCAGAAAAAATGGTAGTTCTTATGGCACATATAAAAGATCTAGTTAGTCTCTTTTGAGATTATATATATATATATATATATATATATATATATATATATATATATATATATATATATATATATATATATATATATATATATATATATATATATATATATATATATATATATATACATACTTTTTTTATTGTATTTGGACTATATATCGACTAAATACATCAATTATTTAATGAATTTAAAAATAATTATTTTATAAGAAATTATTGAATTCAAAATATATATCATATGATTGTAGTGTGTGTTGTTTCATCCCAGTTTCTTTAGGACTGTGGTTGTAGGTTTTCGATCCCGCTTTTCTTTTCCGTTGTGCTTCTGCATTTCTCTCTCTTGTTCGGAGCCTGTTTCTTCTTCCTTGTACTTTTGTGTTTCTCTTTATTGTTCGTAGGCCTTTGTTATGGCTCGTACTTTCTTTCTTTTGGTTGGTGTTTCCGTTGTGGTTGTCTTTTTTGCCCTTGCATTCTTTTTTTTTTGTTTCCTTCGTGGTTGTCCATGGAAATTCAACTTACTCAAGCATTAGGAAGAGGAAAAAGATCTAGATCCACCCTGGATCTATTATGCAATAATCAACCGGCCAACATTCAAATCCCTCAATAATACATTTTTGAGGTGTGCAACAAAAATATCAATGACAGCCGGCACAATAGTCCAAACAACCATCACTATCAGAATACTACGCAGAATGATGAAAAAAATGCAATTTTTTTGTTTTGTTTGGGATAATGATGATGTCAATCGAAAATTCAAAGAAACTGATAAGGCCATTATGGAAAATTTTCTTTCTGACAAGCCTATACATAAGAACTCCCTGATTACTGCTTTGGCAGGGATCTGGTGTGACCCTATGGGTCTTAAAATCTCTGAAATTGATCCAAGGTTGTTCATAATTACTATGGAGAACACAATTGAAGTTAAATGTATCATAAAGAAAAATCCTTGATTGTTTTGTAATTATTAGCTTGTTGTCAAGTCGTGGAACCCTGCCATTCAACCTAATCTTACCCCTTTCAAATATGGGGACTTCGTCTCAAAACTAAATCCAAACAAATAGGGTCAAAAATTAGTTTGAAGATGGGTGAGGTTCTTGAAGCAGAGTTTGTGTACATGTACTCAAGAAAATTTATCATCATCAAAGCTAAAGTCTTATTGGATGTTACAAAACCCCTAAAACCAGACATGCACATTAAACATGGTAAAGCTTGGATTGATTTTAGATATGAAAAATTACCTTGTGTGAAGGACTGTCAGAACTCTAAGGTATGAACACAACATATATGCACAAGGTTTAAACAAAGCGATTTAAAAACACTTTATGTAGAAATTCATTCAAGACATAATTGAATTTATGATGATCCAATAGGTTTTATGCATCGCAAACCTAAGTTTATACCTTAAATCACTATAAGCAAAGTCTAACCTAAATTACGTGCAAATGATGTAATGATGCAACAGTTATAGTAATGAATGTAGAAAATTAAAAGAGATAAGGGAAGAAAGAAAAGATAGACAAAGATATATAGTGATTCGGCGTTCGTCCTCGCTTTGCTTACTCCACTCTTCAATGGTGTTAAAACCATCAGAAAATAATCATGATCTTCCACTATTTTGATAAGTTTGATACAAGGATTTTGATTACAATAAAATATCACATGATAATTTCATCTCTTAATTAGATACTCAAAATGCTAACAAACACAATATCATCAATGATTTTGATCTAATAACCTTGTTATCCACAATAATCCTGACAAGTCTTTGCATGTGGCCATCACCTTGATCCCACCTATTTCTTTTTTGAGCGATTTCCATAGCCAATCGTTTGACTGGACAACTCCCAACTTTGTATACGTAAAGTCTTTACACAACTTCACCAAAGTTGGACAACTTCCAACTTCGTCTTACGAACAGTTTGTACTCGAATTCACCAAAGTCTTTCATGGAGTATAGTTAAAACTATCTTTCTTGATGGATAACATACAATCCAAACCACATTCAAGAAACGATCTCTGCACCTATTACAAACAACAAACTTCCCACAAAAATTTTAGATACCCTAATGAACCACTAGTCTCCCTTAAACATTCACAAGATATCAACAGGGAATTAGATGATGAACAATGCCAAAGAATCTCTCACACACGTTCAAATTCACAAGATATCAACAGGGAATTAGATATTGGTGAATAAATAACACAAACAAAGGTTCTCTCAAGTTTCTTTATAAAATGGGTCTTGGATCTTGATGGTTATCATGAGCCTGATTAAGCTTGAATATTTAGAAGATTGATCAACTATCTTTCTCTGGTTTTTCTCAACAACAAACTTACACACATAAGGTGTAACAAAAGGAGATGTAATATGACATGGATTAACACTCAAGAAGTTGTTCGTCAAACAAGAGAAAGAAAACAAAGTGATAGGAGTAGACACACTAGAGAAGAAAAGACAAAATTTTAATTTTTGTCTAAGAGTTTTAGATTTCTATATTGTTTGGATCAAAGAAACAACTATTTAAATATAAGGTGAAGAATTGGATCTTTGAAGATATGATTCGAGTCAAGTGTGAATCATGATTCGAATCATATAATGTTGTGTTTCTATCCAAGTTTAACTCATGATTCGAATCAAATCCCACATAGGCAAAAATATGATTTTCACAATATCCATGCTTTGAGTCATACAATACACATGATTTGAATCAAATAACTAAACACCTTGGTTTAAGTGTTTTAACTTGTGATTCAGTAAACAACTGCTGAAACGACAAAAACCAACTTGATAGGCTTAAAAAGATCACGGGCCAACATTCTTATTTATTGAGTAATGAGGGAACTTAAGGTACAAAGCTAAATTAGTCGAAGCGAACATAATACAATTCAAGTGCCGATGAATTACAAGCACGCGAATAATTGAATATCAAACAAATTACAAACATGCGGATAATCAAATAAAACATACACGTAAATTGACAAAAACATCAAAACTAAAAGTCGATACCATACGATAACATGATTGCAATTTCATTCTCCCATTTTTTTATGCTTGGTAAATTTGGAGATGTTATTGTTGATTTAAGCGTTTATTTGGAGTTCAAAATTGAATCCGGTGAACTTAGTGCATGACAAATGATTGTACCATATATTGCTTGAGCTCTAACGCTCCTCTTGCATTAAACACTTAATGCACGTGAATATCGATAATATATCGGTAATTTTTACTCTTTGCCAAATATCAAAAAGAGAAAAGAGAAAAAGAAACGCGCAAACAGCTAAATCTATGATAACATAAAAGCCAAAAAAAAATAGAAATGTCACACTTGTGAACTAACACACCACATAAATCGCATACGATACCAACTATTAAAAATAATGCAATTTTAGAAAATAATAAATATAAAATAGATATAGCATAGAGAAACCAAACATAGATACTCAAAACACGTGACTATAACTTACCACTCGTAAATTATCAAAAAGATATATCCAAAATAGCATCAGACAGTATCCAATATAACAATAATTATCAAAATGTAAATGTCATGTTATGCAATGGTTGAAATGGGAAAATCATGGTAAGTTAGTTTCGTAGCGCGGAAAATACATGAGTGTACGGATGCTCGAAATACAACAAAGTCGCCACCAAAGCTTTATTTTTACAAGGGAAACATCGATAAAACCCTAAAAGAATAAAATTATGGTCGTCGTAACCAAATTCGAGTTCGGGAGTAGGTTATGCGAGGGGACGGTATTAGCACCCCCTCACACCCGTTGTACTCAACGGGAACCATTTAGTTAGTTTTGTGAATAAGAGTGTTAGCTTTTGTTTATTTGTTTTCTTATAATTATTAAAAATTTGAAAGGAAAAAGAAAAGAACTAAAGATAAGTTTTTTATTAGGGTGCTTGACAAGATTGTGAATCTTGCTCCTACGTATCCTCGTGTGTGATGAGGAATGGAGAACTGATATGGGTAACAAATGTTTATTGGTTGGTCGATTTTAGCGAAAGGTATTTAGTCGCATTCAAGAGAAAAACATTGCTTACTACCAAAACATGGAGAAGTGAACATTTGTGCCACTTCACAATGGACAACACAATCTGGTGTCTCCCAGATTTATGTTCTCATTGCATTCGAGCGGAAAACGTTACTTACTCGCGCATGGTAGGAACGAAGCATTGTTTGCATCATCTCGAAATGGATGAAGCATCTTTCGTTTATGAAAAATTTTTGAGATTTGATTGCATTTGGGAGAAAAATGAGTTTGACTAGTTGCATTTATTTTTGGGTGAAAGACGAGTATTCAAACGACAAACTATTATGGCTTGTATCCAAATACTCGGGGACAAGGACAGATATTCTATCCAACTAATCCTTTTTCATCAAAATTATTTTATGAAATATCGAGGTGAATTAAGTCACGATTCCTTAACAGAAGACAGGTAATCGAATGACAAGCTATTACAGCTTGTATTTAAATACTCGGGAACTATAATGGATATTACGTCAAACTAATCCTTTTGTCATCCACAAAGGAATAAACTAGATTCGGTTAATTATGGTATTTTGAATGGAAGACTAATACTTGAACGGAAAGCTATTACGACTTGTATCTAGGTACTCGGGAATTTCAATCTCCTTCTGAACCTCTTTATGTTGTACAACCTTCTTCTTAGAAGGCTTCTGAAATATCTTCTGATAATTAGAAGCAACATGTTTTTTTTTTCTTGAAGGTTTGTACATATCAACTAGTACATCTGGTATGTCCTCATAAGTCAGAACAACACCAATATCTTTTCTTGCCATCTTGATGAATTCCATAATTACCTCTGGATTGGCCAGCTTGGAAATTATTGGATAGTCCTCAAGATCGGCAGTCTTTGCACTTTTGACTTTGAGTGGTACTTCTGATATCACCACTTCATGTCTCTTTAGAAGCTTCATGTTTCCCAGAATTGAAGCATTGAGAATGTTTCCATGAGTTTCTTCCAAATCATCATGAGCAAAACGAGTTCTTAAAGAGTCAATCAGACGACCCTGATGAAACATCTTAGACAAAATTCTGGCATAAGTTACATTCCTCTTTTTATGATTCTTATTCACTTGTATAGCTTCACACAGATGATGAAAGATATAGGTAGACAGATTGATTTTATCCTCATTGGCTAAAAACCAGATAAAATGTCTATAATCCTAAGAGATTTGATCAGTACTACCTTCTCTAGGAATTAGACACTTAATAAAGATCTTGAGTAGAAGTTTGTAAGGAGTCTTCATGTTCTCCACCTTTCCAAAATCATCAGAATACTCAAACAAACTGGTTTTGATGATTTTGGCGTATGGACTACTTTCCTTGGTGTTCAAAGTGCACCTTCCTACAGCTGACACACCAAGAATTTTGGAAATCATGTTCTGGGTGATGGTGACATCAATTCCCATCACATCATATCTTATTTCTACTTCCTCGAACTCTTTTAATCCCATCTCCTTTCTACTTTTCCCTTTCAAAGAACTGTCTTTAGCAACCTTCTGATTGACTTCAAAAGAAGCAACAAACTCATTATACACCTCAACTCTAACCCATAAATCCTTGACCAGATGAGGATAGGTTGGTCCATTCAACATATCAAATACTAAAGCCCATGTTTGCGCTTCAAAGAAATTCCAGAGGGGGTATCCTTTCAGACTGAATGATTTGAAATTAACAATCTGCTCCATAATAAGTTTCAGATCCTCCTTGCTAACATCTATGGTTTTTGGTTTGATACGAAGACTTTTACCATACTCGACAACCATGGGTATTTGTTGAGAGGAAGATGACGAAGCCATTGTAGAAGGGGTTTTAGGGTTTCTTTAAAATATGTAGTTCTTTAGAGAAGGCTTGAGAACGAAAGTGAAGGAAGTGAGAGAGACGTGTGTGAGTCTGATTTGATAATGTGTTTTTAGTGAAAAATAATATTTTAAATCAAAACCAAACGTAAAGACTTAGGAGGCGGGAGGCACATCTTTTAAGGCAAATCATCATTATCTTAAGGTTTTTACCCAGCAGTTACAAACCACGTGTCAGGGGACGTTTCAGATGTATGACACATAAATAGACATGTGCTAGAGGCAATTGAAAAGGTTTTCCACTTATCTATTTATCAGAGGCAATCGGCTTTATTCTAAGCTTCAGAGGTTGAGATGCTTCAAAGGGTACTATTCACCAGAAGCTAGTCCAAAGCATCTGATCATCATCAGACTCTGATTCTACATTTAGATGCAAGTACATAATTTTAAGAGGTTTTCAAAGTGCTTGATTCTGAGATAGAATAAGATTATTTGTTACTCATATAAAAGTAGTATTATCATAGTGAAATGTAATTCTACTTTCATAGATCTGATATTCTTCTAAACAGAAATTGAAATACCAGATTTAGAAACTGTTAAGTAAAAACAGAGAAGTCGTCATACCTTTGTGCAACATCTAATATGCTTTCTTTTGCTACTAATATTGTTCTTGAGGAACTGATTTGTTCCAAAAATGCTCTTTTGATAACGATTATGAACCTTTCAGAGGTCATATCAACTTAATGAGCTTCAGAGATTGGTTAAGTATCTGAACCACCAGCTTCTAAATAATCAGCTTCAGTCTTCCTAGTACCAGTGATCTTTCCTTACTGGTTTCTTCCAGATTCCATATTTTCTTCCTCCTTCAGAGTTAGGATTTGGAACATAGGCTTTTCTTTTGTTATATGTTGTAAGCAGCCATTGTCCTGGAACTAAAAGTGTGGCTTTGTTCTTCCCTTTTAGCATATCTGCAACAAATATAATCTCACTTTTAGGTGCACATAATCTTATGGATCCTTTGAGGTTAGTTTTAATAGGCTTCCTCTTATTTTGAGCCTTGATTTGTAATAAGGCTTTGGATCATTCAAAACATTATATTTAAAAGTTTGTTGTCTTGAACGAATCCCAACCTTAGGTTTTGGACCTAGAACCTTGTAACTTGATGTCTTGGGTTCTAGCTTCTTCAGAACCTTTGACTTTGAGGTATCAGGTTCTGATTCTTATAGAACCTTTGACTTAAGAATAATTAGTTCTGATTTCTTCAGAACTTCTGATTCTGCAATTATAGGCTCTGATTGGTTTAAAACCTTTGTTTTAACATCAGGTACAAAATGAGAGTACAGTCCTTTTTAAGCATGGCTTGAAGAAGAAGATTCTATAGATTTATTCAAGATTTCAAAGTAACCAATACCTTTTCCTTTGCTTCTACTTACACTATAGATCATTGATGCAAGTTTGGTTTTGTTGAGACTAGTTATGATAAACTCTTGAAGAGCCATTTCATACTCATCAAGGGGTTTGTTATCCTTTACTAAAGCAATCTAATCTCTTTCTAATTTTTCAATCTTATTTTTAGAAAAACTTAATTCATCTTTCATGAGACCATATTGCTTTTGTATAATTTTCATATGTCTGGATTTCTCCTGACATCGACCCATAAGGTTTTGACAGAAGGTAATTAAATCATCTCTAAAGAGTTTAGAGAATACCTTATCTTCATCCTCTAAATCTGAGTCAAATCAGCTTTTGATTCTGTGTCTAAGAATGTTGAAACCATGAAAGCTAGATTGACTTCTCCTTCATTCTTGACAACTTCTTCTTCATCGTCAAGTTCATCCCATGTTGCCATAAGACTTTACTTCAACTTGCTTCTAAAGTTGTTCTTCATGAAGCTTCCATTCTTTGACCTATCCTTTTGCAGCTCTGGACAATCAGCTATAAAGTGATCAAGCTTCTGGAAGTTGTAGCATCCTTTCTGATCATCTTTTTTGACCCTGGAGCTTGATCTTTAAAGCCAAATCTCTTTATGATGAAAGTTATTTCATCATCATCTGAATCTTCTTCAGAAGCTTCAGCATGAGTGGATTCTTTATGCTCCCAAGTCTGTGAAGATTTAACAGACTTCCCAACAAATTTCAAAGTGAGAGACTTTAATTTCTTGATTGGTTCTTCATATCAATTAAGTTATAACTCATGGCTTTGGATATTTGTGATCAAACTTTCAAGAATGATATTGTTCATATTTTTAGCTTCCTGAATAGCTGTCAATTTTGGTCTGTATCTAATAGGAAGACTCCTAAGAATTTTCTTGATATGAATAAAGGTGGTATAGCTTTTTTTCAAGACTTGAAGTCCATACACAAGAACTTGAAACCTTAAGAACATGGTTTTAATATTTTCATCCTCTTTTATTCTGAACAGCTCATATTGCTGAACCGAAAGATTAGTTTTGGCTTCTTTAACTTGTTGGTTTACTTTATAAGTAGCACATAAAGATTCAAAAATATTTTTGGTAGTAGACTTGTCAATGATCTTTATGTACTTAGATTGAGGCAAAGCATATACCAGAATGCCTTTCACTCTGTGGTTTTTTCTGTAAGTCTTCTTCTGAGCTAGTGTGAGAGTTTTTCTATCGGCTACCATTCCTACTCCATTCACAGGAATATCAATGACATCTTCAAGAATGTCCCACAACTTCTCATCAAGACCTATGATATGTGTGTACATTTTTCTTTTCCACCATTCAAATTCAGTAGAGTCTCTAATGAATGTTGGACATCTAGCAACATAGTTGTTCTTTTCAGTTGTACTATAATCATGATTAACAGCACCAAGCAAAGTAGGTTGTATTCTAGGAGAAATATTACCAAAAGTAGATGTTTCAAAATCACTCATGATATAAAAAGTTTTTTTCTCAAGATCTTTTCTGCATCGGTGTTAAGTGTCTAGCACAGACCTTACGTTGATGCCAAATGAAGGTGATAAACATACAAGAAGGGGGTTAAATTATGTTGGTTTTTCTCCTCTAAGATTTTTCTTCTTTTGCATCTGATTGATCTCAACCAGATTTTAAACACTTAGTTTAGAGTCTGAATCAGAATCACTAGGTTTGCTTCTGAAGTCTTATCAGATTTTGAACTAGAATCTGACTCAGAGTTGTAAAGTTAGCAGCAGCAGAATGATAAGATCAGAAACAATGAAAGTAAAATAAAAGACACACAACAGTTATCCTAGTTCCTCTTACAACTTGAGAACAGTTCACTTCTCTTGTACTTCCAAAAGATTTTGAGTATAACTAACAAGATTACAAATGCTCATGCACCAAGCAAGATACTTTCAATGCTCAAACTGTTAGAACATGATTTGTTCATGACATATATTCCTTGGGTTTTGATGATAACAAAGTATTAAAAGAACAATGGTTATATTTGATATGTGTTTCTTGTATGCAGGTTCTAATACTTGTGTGTGTATGTATATATATATATATATATATAGAGAGAGAGAGAGAGAGAAGAGAGAGAGAGAGAGAGAGAGAGAGAGAGAGAGAGAGAGAGAATCTGATATACAAAGACACACTTGAGAGAAGCTGAATTACTAGCTTCTAGTGGTGCAGAATCTGAAGAACACTCTCTAAAAGTGATCTTCAGATCCAAAGTATGAACTTCAGATTCTGAATCCTTAAAGATTCTCTTCATATGTTCTTAGTCTTATAATCCTGCATTCTTGAACAGATGTTAGAATACTCAATTGTTCTTTAAATACTTTGTTATCATCAAAACCTAAGGGATATGGTATCAACCAATTTTGTTTCAATAATGACAGTTGACCATATTTAAATATCTTTAACTAGAGGATATGAAGGACGTCGGTCTTCATATAATCATGGTTGAAGATAGTTAAATACAAAAGACCCAACTTTTGTTCCTTGATGAAATGAGATGAGATGAGATTCTATGAGTTTATGGAGGATTTCTCTTGATGGGGATATGAAATGGAATGGAATGAGTTTTGGCATATCGCCTTTATAAGGGAAGGAAAATGCAAGTGAACTCATTGAGGATTAAATTACGTAATGTGAAAAAGACTTGTCAGGGAGAAAAATAAAGGTGTGTTCAAGAAATTCTTCAGAATGACAATAAATATCTAGAAATGCATCAAATAGAAAACAAATTCGGTTCTGGAAATCAAATTAGAACGAAAAGACACATTAAAAAATTACATTGGATAAAAGGGAAACAAGTTCTGGAAATCACATCCGAACGAAAAGACACGTCCATAAATCACATCGGATAAAAAGGAAACAAGTTATGGAAATCACATCAAAACGAATAAATACATCAGGAAATTACATCGGATAAAAAGGAAACAAGTCCTGAAAATCACATCAGAATGAAAAAACACGTCCAAAAATCACATCGGATAAAAAGGAAACAAGTTTTGGAAATCACATCAGAATGAAAAGACACGTCAGGAAATCACGTCAGATTAAAAGGAAACAAGTTTTGGCAATCACATCTGAACGAAAAGACACTTCCGAAAATCACATCGAATAAAAAGGAAACTAGTTCTAGAAATCGCATTAGAATGAAAAGATATGTTTGGAAATCACATCGGATAAAAAGGAAACAAGTTCTGGAAATCACATCAGAACAAAAAGACACATCCAAAAATCACATCCGATAAAAGGGAAACAAATTTTGGAAATCACATTAGAACAAAAAAACACATCCAAAAATCACATTGGATAAAGGAAATAAGTTTTGGAAATCCCATTAGAATAAAATACACATCCATAAATCACATAGTATAAAAAGGAAACAAGTTCTAGAAATCATATCAGAACGAAAAGACACATTCGAAAATTACATCGGATAAAAGGGAAACAAGTTATGGAAATCCCAACAGAACAAAAAGAAACATATGGAAATCACATCAGATAAAGGAAATAAGTTATGGAAATCACATCAGAACAAAAGACACATTCGGAAATCACATTATATAAATAAGGAAATAAGTTCTGGAAACGATATCATAACAAAAAGACACATTTGGAAATAACATCAGATAAAAAAGGAAACAAGTTTTGAAAATCACGTCAGAACGAAAGACACATTTGGAAATCACATCGGATAAAAAGGAAACAAGTATTGGAAATCACATCAGAACGAAAAACACATTCGGAAATCACATCGGATAAAAAGGAAACAAGTTCTGGAAATCACATTAAAACAAAAAGACATATATGAAAATCACATCGGATAAAACAGGAATAATTTCTAGAAATCACATCAGAACAAAAAGACATATCAGGACCTTAACGGACAAAACACATGTCTTTGTAGGTGCCAAAGGAAGTTGGACTTTTGACCAAGGGGTAAATTGTTGATAACAACAGGTCTTTGGGAAATGCAGATGAGCACGGAACACATTTAGAGTTATGCATGCTATTGAATTTTGCTTCAATACATGATATATGAATAATTAATGCATGTGATGTGTGCCCATAGATATTGTGTTTTTAGGGTAAGTAGTGCTTAGTTGTCTTTTGTTGAAAGGGTCAAGTAAAGCTAGGTTCTGAAGCACCAATGAAAATTGGTGTTTGGAGGCTAGGCCTTTAGAAGGCGCCAATAAAAATCGAACTTTAATTTTTCAAGTTCATTATACAAGGCTCCATGTTATGGGAATATGCCAGATGAATGCGATTATATACATGGCATGATGCTAGAGTGAAGTGACATGATTAATGCATGACAATGATTTATGCGATGATTTAAATGTTTCAATAATTACCCATGTGGTGGCTTGTGGACGGTTAAAACTAAGAAGAGTTTTTTCCATAAGGCTTTTGTCAAAAGGTGGGAACATGTTATGCTAGCATTGAAGGTGGGAAAGTACACAAGAAGGGGGGTTGAATTGTGTGTTTCAAAAATTGCAGATTTGTTTCTCGCTTCTTCCAATGTTCAGAAGAGATATGTGATTCTGAATAGACGTTCAGAACCAGATCACGAATGCAGTGGAACTGAAGCCAGACACAAAGTAAACAATACACGAACACAACAGATTTATACTGGTTCCTCTCCCACTTGAGAGTACTCCAGTCCCCTTGCCTTGCAAGAGATTTTTATTATAATCAATGCTTGAGTACACTTGCTTATGTATTTAAACATAAGACTTTTTACAACACTCACTTACAGTCTGAACCACTTATGTTTAACCAGATCCTGATTAAAACAAACTTTTACTTAGAGCTCGTGTCTAAGACTTCACCTGCTCAATCAGCTCCTGGATAAGGCTTCTCTTGCTTAGACCACCTTCCTAAGACTTTTCCTTGCTTAGAGCTCGAGTCTAAGACTTTACCTTGCTTAGATCTCGTGTCTAAGGCTTTACCTAGCTTAGATCTCGTGTCTAAGACTTTACCTTACTTAGAGCTCGTGTCTAAGCCTTTACCTTGCTTAGAGCTCATGTCTAAGACTTTACCTTGCTTAGAGCTCATGTGTAAGACTTATTTGCTCAGACCTCCTGTCCAAGACTTTGCCTTTGCTTAGGAACACCATATTCGGAAGAAAGGGGAACAAGATGTATAAGCTTCAGAGAGATTATTTTATCAAAGATGTTAAGTACTTAAGGATTTCCTGGATATTTAGTATTTTAGAAAATCCTTAAGTCTTATTACATTTTACAACAGTAATAGTGGGTTCTGCATATACATAAGTGATGATCATTGTTCATCATTTCTTCTTCACTCAGACAGAGGTGATGAACACGTATATCCTTTAGTCGCTTCTTATTTCTCTCTTGTTCGAGTTTTTAGTATAACTTCCGACTTCTTAAATAGTAGTTTTCTGGGAACTAGCCGTTGAAGGATAAATGATCAGAAGGTACTTTGATTTCTTTTTCGGTACAGGAGGTGAACTCTTTAACCATTGAATCTTTAGAGAA
The DNA here is from genome assembly GCA_022829125.1 of Lathyrus tuberosus. Taxonomy (NCBI): domain Eukaryota; kingdom Viridiplantae; phylum Streptophyta; class Magnoliopsida; order Fabales; family Fabaceae; genus Lathyrus; species Lathyrus tuberosus. The sequence continues at coordinate 5,858,910 of JALAZF010000042.1, read as the reverse complement.
AACATGTACTTATAGAGCCATTGGGAGAGATTATCCATAAAGTATGTCAATACTTCTTGAGCCTTATGATTGTAGACTGTAGTTGCAGAGCTGATTGGACATGTTTGTATTTTCTTTGGAATGGGTAATCATGAATTTTGTCACATATTCTGAATGCCATATCAGAGGCTAAATTTAATTATGAGAGTAGTATCAATGAGATGCTTCATCATATTCTGAGATAATCAACATTAGAATCCATTCTGGAAAATAGCTTGGTAATATGTTCTTCTTTGTAACAGTCGTTCCTTCTTAACAGAGTCTGAGTAAGATTCTTTAGGTATTATGACCTCCACACATAATGAAATATTAAATAATACCATTGTTCTTTTAATATTGTTGTTATCATCAAAACCAAAGTGGAAATCATCAAGAGCAAATCTTGTTTTAACAATCTCCCCCTTTTTGATGATGACAAACAAGAGTATTTAAAGAACAATGTTTGGGCTATTTTAAATTTTCTTAGATACCGTCAGAGCACGAGATGTGTAAGCTCCCCCTGAGTTCAGTTTCTAAGAAGTTTTAAAATATCGTCATTTACTTAGCAACAACAGAGTATGAGGGTTGTAAGCTCCCTCTGAGTCTAGTAGTCCAAAGTTAAGTTCTGAGAACTTATCCAAAGTTCTACTTTTCAAGAAAACTGTAACTTTAACTTTCTTTGACACTTAGATCAATGTAAGAAAAGTTAAAATTATTTAATCAGGAAATATAACCAAAACTAAAAAGAACAAAGGGATTTCAAATACTTCAATATTTCTCCCCCTTTTGTCACATCAAAAAGGGTAGGTACTACAAGAGTAGAGATATAGTTAGAGCTTCCAGACGGTCAAAAGTAATTTATATGGCTTAATGCAGTCAGAACCAAGTAAAAACGATTTCCAAGAGGGTCAAAGATAGTTAGTATAGGAAGGTACATGACTACTTAAAACACACTATAAAAATAGATCTTAAGTGCTCATCCAGTTCATCAGAAATAATTTCAAGCAAGCGTTAGCTATGAAGAAAGAAACTCATATCTACATGCCACTAAAAAACAAGCAGCAAGGTTATGCAGGAGAAAAGAACTTACTGAAGAAGGTTGAAACAATGAAAGACAGAAGTTTGACCATAAGGGAATATTCTGCACGACATCTTGCAAATGCAGCAAAGGAAAGTCAGAAACTGAAGAAAGAAAACTATATTCAAACTAGATTAGCTACCTATAGAGATCAGATTTCTGAATCAATGAAGCATAAGGATACTTCTGAAGATTCTTCAGCTGAAGATTAGGAAGCAGATCAATACTGGAGAGAATACTCAAGCAACACAGAGAGAGATGACTGAAGCAATAAAGTAGGCTAGAATTAGACCAATTTATTGTAAAATCAATTCTCTGCAAATGTAATTTATTTAATGAAAATTTTCTTTTGAATTAATTCAAAACTTAACTTCACCAGCAAGAGCAAATCTTATAGTACTTTTAGAGATATTAAAGAGGCATAACAAACAAAAATAGAATAAGGGTTAATAGTCATTTACCCCCCTGCAATATAGGTGACTTTTGATTTACCCCCCTTTAAAAAAATAATTTTGAATTACCCCCCTGAAATTTTAAAATTCTAAGTCTTTTGCCCCCTAGGTAGAAAAATCACCCCCTTGTAAAATATTTTTTTTTATTTATCCCCTGGTTTTTACATGCTTAGGGGGGTACCCCAAAGTTTCAGGGGGGTAATCCAAAGTTATTTTTTTAAAGGGGGGTAAATCAAAACTCGTCAATATTGCAGGGGGTAAATGACTATTAACCCATAGAATAATCATAAAAGCAAAGTCATAGGAATTCATAACACGATAAACAGTAATTAAAAATAAGTTCAAATAACAAGTCTTAACTAAACACATAAACACAGAAAATATGTAAGTAAGTTCTAAATCCTAGGCCTAAGGTTTCTTCAATAATTTCATGATAGCCTTCAGTTTAGAACCGAATTCTTTTTGCTTTTCAACCAAAGATTTGAACTTAGCATCCACTGAGTGTTGATTGGTAGTCATCTGAGTTCTTACCTCTATTCGTTCAGCAACTGCAATTACTTTGTCTTCAAGACTCTTTAGTTGCTTTTGACTAGACACACCAACTTCCTTAGAAAATAAATCTCTAAGTTCTTTAATGATCTGATTGACAGCTCTTCTGAATCTTTCCCGTTTGTCATTGAAATCTATAGAGTCATTGGCTGAAAATCCTTCTTCCACAAGCGTTTTTGCTTCATCAAACAGTCCCGTCTTGAACACTTCTAACCGAGAAAGTATGTGATTGGGTAAAGGTTGGTGATTGGTCATATGATGAGATGTGGTTTTCTGTTTACCAGGAATAAATTCATCTGTGGTATCATTTTCTAGGGCATGAATCGATGGAGATTTGTGTTGTTCAGATATTTGGTGGATTTGAGGTGAGGCAATGGTTTGTTCATTGTTTTCAGCAGATTGCTTAGATACAACATGTTTAGTAATATCAAAGTGAAGATCCTGGGCATGATGATCTTAGATGGTTTTGGTGGAAGAAGGTGAGGCAATGTTGAGAGGCTTAGCATCCAAACCACTCCCAGTTTCATCAAGAATTGATAAAAAAAAGGATCAGTTTGAATGTAAGCGTCAATATCTTGGATAGTTTGGTTGAGAGATTCGTTGATTTGTTTTGGTGTTGTTGTAGAGGTTTTTAGTAGGGAGAAGTCAGTGTTTAGAGGAATAATGGACAGTGTGGAGGTTTGATTGGATTCAGGGGGTGAGGGTGTAGGAGATTTTCTCAGTAAAGTGTTTAGATTTGAATCAATTTGACGTTCAGCCTCAGTACCTGATCCAGTGGCAGGTGAGATGAATTCATCTTCCACATTTGTGTCACTACTAGAGTCATCTGGATTCTTATTCACGGGACTTCTGAAGTCTTATTTCTTTTTAGGAGATTCCTTTACATCATCTGCTTCCGAGTTAACATATTTTCTTGTTCCAGTCCTATTTTCAGTAGTGGCAGTCTTCTTACAGCCATTTAGGAATTTTTGAGTTAACTAGATAACTTCGGGTGAGTTGACAACAGATTCTAGTTTACTTCCGCGCTGCTTTCTCAAAATTTCCTCATGTGATTCTTTAAATTCAGTGGCTTCCATGATACAATTGTTTTTAGTCATTTCTTCTGTTATAAGTGCAGAATAGGAATTGATGACAGTAGTGAAGAAATTGCCAGCCTGTACCAAGACTTGAGCCCTCTTTGCTTCCCTTTCTTTTTCCTCTAATTGACTTAAGCTAGACAATTTCCTTTTCTTGGATGCAGTAGTTTCCTTACCTGAGTTATAGTCTGATCCTTCTCATATTGACTTGTTACCTTCTTGTTGCATATTTTCTTTTGTTTTGAGATGTTCCTTTATTTTCTAAATAAATCTTTCTTCCTCCTGCTGCACAACTTTCTGGGCATCTCCCATTAGTTTCTTTCTTACTAGTCTTTGCACTTCGGTTTCTTCTTCCTCTTCTTCATCATCATAGGTGATTACAACTCCTTTTCTCTTTCTTTTTGAGTTATACACGTCCTGAGATCTATCGGGAAGCTGAGTAATATGTTCCTTCCTGAGTAATGACTACTCCACGTTCCTCCTTAGTTTTCTCTATAAGCATTCTGGTGACTTCAGGTGGATCTTCGTTGGTTATAGCAGGAAAGTTATTCAGAAACTTCCTATTCTTCTCTTTTCTGAGTTTGATAGAATTATCAATTGTTATAATGTCCTTCTTCAGTCTATCTTTCATGTGAGCTAGAACATGCATATAATACGCTTTCATACACTTCATCCAGATCTTGAGTGGCTTTATATTTGGTCAACAGGTTTATCAGTTTGTCTTGATAGAATAGTTCAAAAAGTAACCTTGAGTAGGGCACTGTTCTTTTGAGTTTCTTGGAGGTGTATTTGATAGATTCACACAAGTGATGAAAGATGTAACCAGGAAGATTTAATTTTTGATTAGTTATAAGAAACCAAAGAAACATCCTGTGATCCCAGGAAATTTGATCAGAACTTCCTTCTCGAGGAATTAAACAGCCAATAAGAATTTTGAACACTAGTTTATGCTCCAGATGCATGTTCTTCACTTTACCGAAGTCGCTTTTCTATTTGAACAAAACATCCTTAATTTCTTTATCATAAGTTCCTCCATCCTATCTGTTGTGAATCAACAACCCTTTGTTTTCAACTCTAATTAACTTAGCAATGTGTTCTTGAGTAATGGTAACATCCAGACCCATTACAGCAGATCTAATTTTTGTGCACTTGAACTAATTTAAACCCATTTCAGTTCTGGTTTTTCCTTTCAAATTCTTGTTGTTTTCTATAGCAATTCTTTCTCCAGTCTGAGCAGAGAACTCATCATATACTTCATCTCTGACCTATAAATCCTTAACCAACGATAGATAAGTAGGTTCATTCAACATTTTGAAGTAGTTCATCCAACCTTGAGACTCGAAGTAATTTTTCATGCTACAATCGTTTGCAGTAATGCTCTCGAAATCGATAGTTTGCTCAATAAGAAGCTTAAGATCATTCTGATTTAGAGAAGAAGTCTTTGGTTTGATCTTAAAGCTTTGCATGGAACCAATGTTTATAGGATTTTCAGACAAAGATGCCATAGGAAGGGTAAAGGGTTTTTCAGTTATGGCACAAGAGAAGAGTGAAAGAGGCTGTGTGTGTTAAGAGGGTGTTGAAATAGATAAAAGACATTAAATTCAATTACGCACATACGAAAATAGAAAAATTAAATTCTTTTCAAATTGAAGTAATAAGCGTAAGGAGAACATTTTATACAAGTGTAAAGTGCAATACAGGTGTCATGACAAATTCATCCAAAAGTAAGAAGGAACACAACCAACACAAAACTAATTTTCGTAAAAATCTGAATTAGAAAAATTTTCAGAGACCATCTTGGAACAAGACTTTTCTTTTATCAAGAATTTTGACAAAGACAATTTCTGACAAATGTTCAGATTAAGATTCTTAAAAAAGCTTTCTAAAAGAGTGCTAGAAATTTAATTGTACAGAGAGAACAAATATCCAAGACATAGGTTCTGAAGGATCTTAGAGAAAATTTATCAGAATAGAAATACAGATACACAAAAAGATAAAAAGATAAATTAAAACTTATCTAGATAGATCTCTGATCCTAGAACTGAAGTTAGTTTTGATGAGGTGCTTGTTATAGGTCCAGTAGCCAGTAAGTTGAACCCAAGGTCTTTTCGTAGCATCATTTGATCTTGAGACCCTTTGTTTAGGTAGATAACAAATTTCAACAAATCCCCTTAAAGTCATACTGAAATGAAAAGTACATTTTCCCACAAGATCTTTGTCTGCACCACTGTGAAGTGTTATGCACAGACCAAGCTCTGATACCAATTGAAGGTGGGAAAATACACAAGAAGGGGGTTGAATTGTGTGTTTAAAAAAATGCAGATTTGTTTTTCGCTTCTTCCAATGTTCAGAAGAGAGATGTGATTCTGAATAAATGTTCAGAACCAGATCATGAATGCAGCGCAACTGAAGCCAGGCTTAAAGTAAACAATACACGAACACAGTAGATTTATATTGGTTCCTCTCCAAACTGAGAGTACTTCAGTCCCCTTGCCTTGCAAGAGATTTTTACTATAATCAATGCTTGAGTACACTTTCTTATGTATTTAAACATAAGACTTTTTACAACACTAACTTACACTCTGAACCACTTCTGTTTAACTAGATCCTGATTAACAAAAAAATTTCTTAGAGCTCGTGTCTAAGACTTCACCTGCTCAATCATCTCCTGATTGAGGCTTCTCTTGATTATACCACCTGCCTAAGACTTTTCCTTGCTTAGAGCTCGTGTCTAAGACTTTACCTTGCTTAAAGCTCGTGTCTTAGACTTTACCTTGCTTAGAGCTCGTGTCTAAGACTTTACCTTGCTTAAACCTCCTGCCTAAGACTTTTCCTTGCTTAGAGCTCATGTCTAAGACTTTACCTTGCTTAGAGCTCATGTCTAAGACTTTACCTTGCTTAGAGCTCGTGTCTAAGACTTTACCTTGCTTAGAGCTCATGTCTAAGACTTCTTTACTCAGACCTCCTGCCCAAGCCTTTTCCTTTGCTTAGGAACACCATATTAAGAAGAAAGGGGAACAAGATGTATCAACTTCAGAGAGATGATTCTATCAAAGATGTTAAGTACTTAAGGATTTCCTGGATATTTAGTATTTTAGGAAATCCTTAAGTCTTATTACATTTTACAACAGTAACAGTGGGTTCGACATATACACAAGTGATGATCACTGTTCATTTTTTCTTCTTCACTCAGACATAGGTCATGAACACCTTTATCCTTTATTCACTTCTTATTTCTCTCTTATTTGAGTTTTTAGTAAAACTTCTGACTTCTTAAATAGTTGTTTTCTGAGAACTAGCCATTGAAGGATGAATTATCAGAAGGTACTTTGATTTCTTTTTCGTTATAGGAGGCGAACTCTTTAACCACTGAATCTTCAGAGGAAACCTGTACTTATAGAGCCGTTGGGAGAGATTATCCATAAAGTATGTCAATACTTCTTGATCCTTGTGATTGTAGACTATAGGTGCAGAGCTGATTGGACATGTTTGTACTTTTTCTTTGGTGCGAGTAGTCAAAAATTTTGTCACAGATTCTGAATGCCATATCAGAGGCTAACTTTAACTCTAAGAGTAGAATCAATGAGATGCTTCGTCAGATGTTGAGATAATCAGCATCAAAATCCATTCCAGAAAATAGCTTGGTAATACGTTCTTCTTTGTAACAGTCATTCCTTCTTAACAGGGTCTGAGTAAGATTCTTTAGGTATTATGACCTGCACACATAATTAAATATTAAATAATACCATTGTTCTTTTAATACTGTTGTTATCATCAAAACCAAAGTGGAAATCATCAAGAGCAAATCTTGCTTTAACAAGCATGATCTCCTGACACTCATTTCAAACTCAACGATTGTTGATGCACGATAAGGTTTACTTGAGAAGCTTGAAGGTATGGAGAGGACTTGCCCCTCTGTATCTCATCTTGTCCCAGTCTTTTGGGTATTTAAAACAATTTTCCTCGAAAGGAGTTTGGATGTAGCTTGCTATAGTATGACTTTGAGATGGCTTGCCCTAATATTTTAAAGCTTGAGGCAGTTTTCCCCTGATTAACCAATTCTTAGAACAATTTACCCTAGATATGTTCTTGAGGTTTCTTGTCTCAATATGATCTTGAGGTAATTTTCCCCTGATTAATCAATTCTTTGAATGGTTTAGCGATCCTTCAAGCGATTTTCCCTAGATCGATCGTTCTTTAGAGGGATTTACCCCTGATTAATAGAGTCTTTAGGCGATTTTCCTCTGGTCGATAGAGTCATGAGGTGATTTTCCCCTATGCAATCCTTTACGGATCATCAAATTCCTTGCTAATTGCTAATTGTTGGAATTTCCTAGATGCTAAGTGTCGATTTGTATATAAAATTGTTCCTTCAAAATGATAATTCTAATGCAATGCTCATGCAAGTTTTGAAATCAAAATCATTATTGAGATAATGTTGTGATGTACAGTGAATGGGTCACTGGCCAAAATACAATACTGATTTAGACATTCAAGGAGTGAAAGATGATGCTAGAACATGATACCAATACAAAGGATTAGCAAATATCTTTGGAGTCAGGTTAACGCAATCTTGTTATAGTATGCTTTCAAAATAAACCTTACTTCAATTAGGTCTTTTGAGGGTTGTAACGTGGCCTAGTTCACGATTTTTGAACAATGGATATCAAAATTTGATTTTAACCCCTTCTTATGATCTTGGGTCCTAGGTTCAATTAATTTGACACACATATTTAATTTCCAAGAGAATTTTGAAAGTGAAAATGTGATGTTTTAAGTACCAATGAGGTTTGTTGATTGGGGTGGCAGTCACCTTTTTATTTTCTCCTTTTTGACATGGCGGTCACCTAATCTTGTATTTTTTTTCTTTTGTCAAAAATTTTGATGACATCTCTTTTTGCTTTTTATCCCTAATTTTTTCTTGGACCGCTTCTTTGAACCTTTCAGTCTATTGGGATGCCCTAATTTTTGCCTAAGTCGCCTTTTCTGGTGTTCGACTTAGTGCGCTATATATATATATATGAACAATTTCTATGGAATTTGTTCTTTTGGTTTGAAAAGGATTGTAACAGTCATGTTACTGGTGAGGAACAACCACTATAAATTTTGGTTTTTTCATGATTTCTCCGACACTTCATGATGTGTGTGAAGAAGAGCATGTGGTTGAACCTCAGGTGGGATGTTTTCTTTTGAAATTTGAATGCATAGTCAAACTAACTGAACAAAACTACCCTGCCTGATGGTAAAACCTCACGGGTTCTTGGTTAGCCTGGTATAAAATAAGTGTTGGTTCGAGAGCTCATCCTTGTGTTAAAAGCTCCCAAAGTTTGTTTGAAGCTTGAAGTTTAACTGCTCCAAGTTTCTTGTGGAAAGGAGACTAACCTCTTCGATTTACCATTTGAAAGGAATACTCATTGCTTCTCTCCTATGTTTGTTGTTTGATTGTAAGTTAACCACAAACTTCATTTTTCTTGTATAAAGAGGTTCGAGAGTTCAACCTACTAAAAGCTATTAAGTTTATTGGATACTCTCAAGATAAATTCTTGGGGAGAAGAGCATATCTTTTTATTTTTTAACGGACCTCTATAACTCCTGGTGGCTTCTCTTTTCCTTTAACTGTTTATATTTCCTACCTACTAGTCTGAGAAAGGTAACCAATACTATAGTAGATAACAGTCAAACTGCTTTCCTGCCTGGCAAAGCTATTCATGATAATATCATTATGGCCCATGAGTTACTTAGAGGCTATAATGGGAAGCATATGAAGGTTGCAAAAAACACAAGAAATTGGGGGGGGGGGGGGGGGGGGGGGGATGAATTGGGTTTCTAAAAGTAAAAGCTTTTTCAAAACCAACTCAATCAAGCAAAACAAGAACAATAAAAATAACAAGTTATTTTTATACTGGTTTGTTGTTAACGAAGCTTCCTCCAGTCCACCCTACCAAGGTGATTTTTCCTTCTCAATAAGGACTTAATCCACTATAAACGAAATTGATTGCAAACACCACAAAGACAATCGTCTTTGTCTTCCCGAGTATATCTGACTAAACCTTATTCACTCAAGGAAACCACTCAAACAAGATTGAGATTTAAAAGTTGTGTTTACAAATAATGCTTCTAAGAAAGCAGATTAATACAAGATTAACATAATGAATATCTCACACAACAACGAGCAGGAACTCTATGTGTGTTTACAAAGAATATACACAAAAAGGATATTTACTTAAGCAAAGTGTGTATGTTCAATAGCATGAGCAGTGCAATAGCAAATAACAGTGTTAGCTTGAGCTTGAGTAACTTCTTCTAATCATCCATGTCTTCTTTATATAAGCAGATAAAAGATCCGTTGAAGGTTAGGATTGGAATTGCAAATAGCAGTTGTCTCTTTCATAACGGTTTGCAAATGGGAGGCAAAATGGTACAATAGTATTGTACTTAGCCCACAAAATCAGGGTATTGGAGAGACGGATGATCTTTTACTGTGTACTATTTTCCTGACGCAAAACCTTTTGAGCTTATCTTTTAATCTTCAGATACTTCTGATAAAATGATGTTGAAGCATGCTTAGAGGTTCAAGAGACAATTGAGTGAATATTAAGAACCTCGGTCTTCAGAGTCTTGAGACAGTTCCTCAGAACGTGGTATTCAGAGTCTTCAGATCTTATTCTTCAGAATCATTAAAACTTGAGTGCAGAATCTTAAAGGCAGACAATCCTTCAAAGGCTCTTCAATCGGAGTCACAGTTAGAAGCTTTAACATGAACGCTCTTCAGAACCATTGTCTAAGAGCTTTCTAAAACTTGACAGCATCTTGTAAATCACTTGTATCTCTTCAAAGTCAGAGTGTGTTGAGTTCAGAATCTGATGATGTCACACGTCAGAGCTTCAGATTCAGAACCTGTTTAGCAAAAGCTACACACTAGACAAAAACCATTAGTGTACAAATTTTTTATCTAAGAAATAATGCATTGTTATCCTCTAAAATAAAGGCCAGATGCATAACCAAATCTTATTCTAACATCATATTTCTCCCAAATGCACCTTGCAAATTTACCTTCAAAAGGCATATGACAATTTAGAATGGGATTCTTTGGTGAAGATCGTGAAGGAGATGAATTTCCTTACTAAATTCATCAAATGGATTATGATTGATGTCAGATTTGTCTCTTAAAAGGACTTGATCAATGGTCAGATGAGTAAAATTTTGAAAACAAAGAAGGGCTTAAGACAAGGTGATCCAGTCTTTCCCCTTATTTTTGTTTTGATAATGGAATATCTCCGTAGAAGTTTGGCCTCTTTACAATTCATCCCGAACTTCACTTATCATATCAAGTGTGCCAATATCAAAATTACAAATGTGTGCTTTGTTGATGATCTTATCCCATTTACCAGAGGTGATGAGATATTTGTTCAACTTATGATGGATGTTTTTAAGCAGTTCTCTAAGGAAACTGGAATTAAGGTAAACCCTGCTAAATGTAAGGTTTTCTTTTATGGGACTAATATGCAGGAGCAATAGAGAATTCTAATTGTCACTGGTATTGTAGAAGGTCAATTAACTTTTAAATACCTGGGTGTTCCTCTGTCCACCAGGAAAATTGCCATCAATCAATGTCAGCCAGTGCTTGATAAAATGATGGCTAAAATTCAACATCAGGCAACTAGATTTCTTTTCTATGATGGTAGATGTCAATTAGTGAGAAGTATTTTGATGGTTGTGTCAGGTTATTGGATGCAGGTTTTTCCAATACCAAAAAAGATCATCAAACAAATTGAAACCATTTGTAAAAATTTCTTATGGTCCGGGAAGGCTACAGGTAGGAAAGCTTATATTGCTTTGGAGAAAATCTATGAGCCAAAAAAATTTTGGTTAGAGCAGCAGACTTGTATGAGGACCTTCGTGGAGATAGTATTCATGTAAGCTGGAAAAAAATCTTCCTCAAGAATCATGTCAGGCCCAAAGCTAGGTTTAATTTGTGGTTGGCTTTGCATGGTAGATTCCCAACTAAAGATATCCTTCAAAAGTTTGGTGTGATAACTGATGGAAATTGTACTTTCTCAACAGAAGAAGTCATTTAATCATTTATTTTTTGATTGCAGGTACACTAAGGATGTCTGGACAAAAATGCTTCAATGGAATGGCTATACTAGAAATTTTTCCACCTGGGATATAGAATGTAACTGGTTGATTCAAGAAACTGCAAAAAAAGGTTGGAGTAGAAATATTTTGAAGATGATTGTTTTTGAGACAACATATCATATTTGGCATGCCAGGAATGACATGGTGTTTTCTCAAAAAGTCCTAAATCCAGACATCATCCAAAACATCAAGTCAACTGTTATTTTGAGAAGCACTCTCCATGGGAATTTGAGAAACCATGTGAACAAGGATATTCTTTGTATATAATAGTTTTCTAGTTTGATTTGTTGTTTTGTGCTTTGTTGGATGCCAGGATCTTTTGATTAGCTTGTACTCTTTTGGTTTTTTGTAATAAAGTATTTTCTTCTCCAAAAAAAATTGTTTATATTTTCGCATTTTATTATTCGCAATTTTATTTTCCGCTACATAACTCTAAAAACGTTTCTAAAATGTTTTCTAACTTTGATTCTAAATCCAAAAGTTTTTCAAAACCAAGTTTTGATGAAACCCACAATTCACCCCTCTCCCCTCTCGTGTGTGAAGTCACATGTCCAAGTGGCATCAGAGCCTAACTCTTATTTAAGGACTAATCGTCGTAGGAGAAAGATGACTTCCAACAAGAGATGTTATCTAAATACACCACCACTCTTTAATAGTAGTAGATTTGATATATGACAAGGTAGGTTAGAATTTTTATTCAAAGTATAAACCATAAATTATGGGAAACTATAATCGAGGGTTCGGTTATCCCTACTTACCAAGTAAATGAAAAACTAGTAAATAAATCTGATTCCCTTTGGACCAAAGAATAAAAGAGAAAGTTTGAGATAAACTTCAAAACCAATATTTTTATAGTAAAGTCTCTAGATGATAGTAATTTTACAATGTTCATTATTACCATACCGTAAAATAAATATGGGTTACTCTTGAAATGATATACAGAGTTTCTCGAAGTACCGAGCAAGTGGAGATGAACACACGAGACTAAGAAGATAAAGATACCACCTTTAAATATTTTTCAAAGGTTATAAATGTTAGAAATTATATTTGAACATTTATAGCTAACCAATGTCTAAGAGTTAAGAATTGAAAGTTTAATCCAATTCTTAAATCAAAACATGGGAGCCTTCATAAATTTCAGGAAAAATCAAGAAAGAAGAAGATTATAGAGAAATTGAACGAACTAGGTCAACTTCCCAAAGATGTGTCATATCCCAAATTTTGACCACCAAGATTTCTCATCATTGTGAAGATCATCACCACAATATGGATGTACATTCATGCCTCATCAATCTCCTCAAAGATGATTGAGCATTCACCATAATCAAGAATTAGGGTTTCAAGCCCTCTCAGAGCACTTAGACAAAGGATCAATCAAGAAATGACATGATCTTCAACTTGTCTAACCTCTCAAACACCCATAAAGTATCAAGAGGTCTCCCACATCAAGAATCAGGCACAAGGTTTCAACATTCCAAGTGGATCAAGCCTCACGATCGCCAGTGTCACCAAATTAGGGTTTTGGTCGACCAAGGCCTCCAGATGAAAATTTTCATCTGGGCATAAGCCAATACTTCAAAACATGACCCAAAATGCTCCAAGGGACCTCATGGACCCAATCATCAAGTCAATTTAACCTCAGGGGATGTATTCATAAAAAAAATCAGGAATTAGGGTTTCTTGACCTAATTCACCCCTAAGTTGACTTTTGAGGAAAAGCATGAGCCAAGACCTAAATACATGATTTGAGGGCCTCAAATACACTACATTAATCCATTTACAACAATGGATTGATCCAAGAAGCTTGATTCATAAGTTTCAATTTCATCTGGACCATAATTAGGGTTTTAAAGGAAAAGTCAACTGTATCTTTGACTTTTGACAAAGACATGCTCCCAAACCTTGGGACATGATTCAATACACCCTAAAACACCTATGGAATCCATCCATTAGGTTTGAATTAGGTCAAGAACTTGATTGCATAAAGGATCACACAGTTTGGATTTCATCCGATAAAAAATCAACTGTGCACAAAATCAAGTTTGACTTTTGGAATTTTTCACAAATATGGTTCCCCTAAGTCAAAAACAATGTTAATGTATGGTATTGATCATCATTCATTAAGAAAAAACAAGAAAAGTGAGGTTTCTTGCAAAAGGGGCAACCTTGAGAAACCAAACTTTTTCTAAGTTATGGAACAAAAGTGAATTTGTACCAACTTTGCAAGGTCATAACTCCTAAACCACGAGGCATTTTTCTCCCATTCAAAGCTCAAATGAAAGTCCATGTGACATACTTTAAAAGTGTCAACTACAAGAGATTCCAAATCCTCATAGATTTTGAGTTATGGATTGATCAAAATCACAAAAACATGAAAATGACACTTTTTCCAACACTTAGTGAAATTTTCAAAAAGTCAGAATCTGCCTTACTTTTTCCAAAATGTAGGGACATTTTTCACCTTTATCCAAGTTACACCAGGTCCATTGGTGAACATTAAAGTTAAAGTATGCCATGAGGGCTTTCCAACAAGTACCAGATCATCTCCAAATTCAATTTGAGTAGGGAGATACAACCCTTGCAACATGGCATCATGGACTGATTTTCACAAGGAAGATTTTGTGCATTTTGCTCGAGTTAGATAAATTGGACAACTCCAAGCATTTTTCATCCATTTGGACACATCAGAGGATAACATCCAAGTGAAAAGATCTGATCCACAAGCCTCCCAAGTCCAAGAACCTACATGTAGCCATAACAAACCTAAAAAGGCTAAAAAGTGCAAAAGACTCCAATTTTTTTTCCAAGCATTCAATGAATGCATTAAGGCGGCATGGACTGAGATATTTCTAACTGAATGAGTCAAGATTCAGCTCTGAATCAAAGGACCATAGGCCTGTGCCCTAACCTCAAGTCAATGGCTATAAGAGACTAAAGATTCCCTTGGATCAACATTGGCCAAAGGCCTGTACCAGCTGCCATTCACTATTGCTTGCAAAACAAACTTGCTCTACTATAAATAGAGCTCATTTGTGATCAGCTTGAGTACACCAAAGCACTACAATTGATGTTTTCCTCAAAATCTCTCTCTTTAGGCCAAAATGCCTTCTTTTGCAAGTCATCTCTGAGTTTTTGAGTTAGAGATCAATTCCACCACAACCCATGATCCAAACACATCTAATATGTCATATCTAAGCTGTTCAAACACTCACATTTGATCTGAAACACCAAAATCAGAAAGTCAACCTTCAAAACCTAAAAATTTGACTTTTCTGCATTTTTCAAGCCATGTCTTGATTCAGTCACTTCTAAAACCAAACCAGGCCTCAAACACACTCTAAATATCATCCTTAAATTGTACCAATTGGTTTCCCTCATCTGATACACTATTTGAGAGAGTTACCATCTTGGTCACTTTTGCCCCTTTTGCAAGAAAGAGCCAATTCTTGTTCCTGGGGATTCCAGCTGGTTTTGATCATCCTAAAAGCTTCTAAGGGATCAATGAAGAGTGTTCAAAGCATTGAATTACTTCTGGCACAAGGAACTTGACAGATAGCACAAGAAGCTTCAAGAGGTAAGTGCATCACAACTTGAACTCTCTAAATCATGTATTGCTTTAAGGTCCATTGATCATAGACCTCTCATACATATCATATATGTTGTGTTTCAACCAATTTACCATTTTATTGTTGCCTGTATAATGAGATAGCATAGAACATGCAAATCTATGCCTATTTTGAAATCACTATCGGATTTTAAAATGGAGACATTTTCTGAAAATTCCAAGGGCGCCATTGGATTCCTCGTGAAATTCTAGGCAGGATACACCTAAATTTTGTCCCAATCCATGGAGAAATGAGAAAGTTAGAGCCTTCATGCAAGAGGCCTAAAATCAGGCTTTGCCTTGGGTAAGGGCCAGGCCATGGCGCCTTGGCCAGGACTAAAACAAGGCATCCCATATATATTCATGAGGTGGTTTTGATACACGAATGTATCACCACCCTAGTGGTAGCGCGCATTTGTGTTTGGATGGAAGGTCGTGGGTTCAACACCCACCCAAACCATTTTTCCATTTTGCCATATTTTCCTATTTTTCATATATTTTATGGTTTTTGTTAATTAATTCCAAAATTAATTTCTCTCTCAATTTTAATTATTTTTTATTGGTTCTTTTTTTGAAAATTCCCAAAAATGTTAAAATATTTTATTCTACAAAAAAATCACTAAAATATTATTTATTTCATATATTTGGTATTTTTGTAAAGAATTATGTTTTTATTTGTTTTAAATATTTAAAAATATTTCTTTCTCTTGATTTTGCAAATTCAAATGATTTTCAAATCATTCTATGAATGAAACATGGTTTTTCAGACATTAATCCAAGATCAAAACTTGTTTTTCACACATGTTTGATAATTTTGATCATTTTAATTGAATTTTTATTTAATTAAAATACATTTTAAAATCAAATTAGGGTTTTGATTACTTTCACCCTCACAAATCTTTTTCAAAATACTTTTGGGGCTCTAATAGAGTGTAAGACCCATTCCTTGTACATGAAAACTATTTTGGGCCTCAGTCATTGTATAAGTCCCACTGCGATTTTAAAGATCTTGGCGCGATCGTCGCCTTCTAAACAAAAACCATCTGGGCTTCCCCTTGTGTTGTAAGTCCCATCTTCTTTTTTTAAAATACACTTTGGGCCTCTAATAGAGTGTAAGACCCAACCCTCTTTTTTACATAAATAATTTTGGGCCTCAGTCATTGTATAATTCCCAGTACAGTTTTCAAAAATGACGGTGCAATCACTGTCTTTCCATGGGCCTCTCCTTAAGTGTAAGCCCCACCCTTTTCAAAAACAACTTTCTCTTTTGATTTAGTTTCAAATTCACAGTTGTTATCAAAACTTTCTTTAATTTCTTGAGCAACTAACCATACAGCTGTTACAATGGAAGCTTGCTCCCCTGTAAGTTTTAAACAGCTTTCTTTTACATACTTGCACATATATATATATATATATATATATATATATATATATATATATATATTTGTCTGTGCTGGAAGCTTGCTCACCTGTAAGTCCTCCTACCCTCTTTTACATAAAGTATATATTTCATCTGTATATATACCTGTATATTATCTGCTTAGAGTTTTCCCCGTCAATTAGGTCTAGGATTAGATAAAGCCAACAGTCACTCTTTCAACAGTCAAAACTAGTTCCCCATAGGAATTCCAGATACAGTCTTGCCTCCTCTTGGGCTTATATAATATGGAACAAAGAGAAAGGCATTATTCCCAGTGAAACTTTTCTCAGACTGTCACTATTAGAAAATTGTCAAAGAAATTCACTTCCCAAGAGAGGATTAATTCCCGGTGAAACCTCTCTTGAATTTCTTCAAACCCTAGAACTGTTCACTAAAGAAAATATTATTCCCGGTGAAACTTTTCTTGAACTTTTCTTATGTTTGGACCCACAAGCTTCCTAAAAGCATCCCCAGCCTCCTGTTGGGCTTTGTACAAGGACCCCCCCGCTTCTTAGAAGTTCTCATGCCTTTTCTTGGGCTTAATATAAGGACCCTGAAGACCTCTTAAAGGTATAGGACAGAACTTAGTCATCCTTTGTTAGAGCTGTCTTTCCGAAGAGTCAAAACCTCAGACCAATTTTAGGGTTGACACTCATCCCTTAAAACACCAGTCTCCTCTTGGGCATCATACAAAGATAAACTCTTCCATACCAGTAGACTTGGACAGTCTAATCTTCTCTTGGATCTCAAAGACATTCTCAAGTTCCCTACAAACATAGGAAAAAACCCTGGTCATTTTAACCAATCTCCAGTAGAGTTAAAACCCTCATGGGTTCTAAAACTCAGTTTTTCATCCTAAGTTTCCCCAGCTAAGGTCAGCTAATCATCAGTATAACCCTATCCCAAATCAGAACCTCAAGGCATCTGATACCTCAACTCTTCTGTAAATCCTCAGCAAGAGTTGATTCCCTATTTTTGACCTGCCTCTGGGTCTCAATAATCCTCAGCAGAAGCGGGCCTCCTCTTAGGCTTTGTATAATGATTTTCCTCAGTAAATTTAGTTTCAAAAGCACTCTCTTTTTGAGTCAATCACCTTTTTCAGCACTCTTTTGTTGAGTCAATCACCTTTTCAGCACTCTCTTGTTGAGTCAATCTCCTAAAAGTACTCTCTTGTTGAGTCAATCATCTTTTCAGCCTCAATCTTGGGTTTTGTACAAGACAGATAAAAACACTCTCTTGTTGAGTCAAATATCTTTTAGCCTCAATCTTGGACTTTGTACAAGACATATGAAATTTCCCTAAGCAGAGTCAATCTCTTTTAGCCTCGATCTTGGGCTTGGTATAATACAAATCATACTCTCTTTTTGAGTCAATCTCTTTTTTAGCCTCAATCTTGGGCTTTGTACAAGACAGATAAAACCTCTCACCAGTAGAGTCAGTTTCCCCTTTTAGCCTCAACCTTGGGCTTTGTACAAGACACCTACAAATATTCCCTAGTGGAGTCAAAAATCTCCTTTCAGCCTCCTCTTAGGCTTTGTATAATGATATCCCCAAAAGAGTCAAAACTCTTTTAGCCTCAATCTTGGGCTTTGTACAAGACAGATAAACACTCACTTATTGAGTCAGTCTTTTCCAGCCTCCTCTTAGGCTTCGTATAAGGACTTCCCCAGTGGAGTCAATCAATCTTTTAGCTTCAACCTTGGGCTTTGATCAAGGCACACACAAAGAAAACCAAAATCCCCTCAGAGGAAATCAAAATCTCTCTGTAGGTAGATACTTCTCTATATATCACACATCAAAACAAGCCTTAATCCCAGATAATTGCTGTAAGTGGCATACTTGTTGATTCAAAAATCCAAGCTGTCATCCATCTCTTATCTTGGTAAAACTTCCTCTTTCATCTAATTGATGTAAGTGGCAAGCCTCTGGATTATTTACATCCACATCATTGTCCCTCTCTTAGCATGAAAGACTCCTAAGGAAAAATGGCATTGCTTAACACTGAGTTAAAGTTTTCTCCTTCAGGACAACACCCCTATAAAGGAAATTATGGCATTGCTGGATTCACATATTCCAGTTAAAGTAATTCTCTTTTATAATCAGTCACCCAATAGTTATGATAAACAAACAAGATGTCTCCATTTAGAGATGGTAAATTCTCTCTTAGTCAAACCTTTAGCTTCAATCTTGGGCTTTGAACAAGACACAAATAACCTCTAGCTTCAATCTTGGGCTTTAAACAAGACACCAAACATCTTTTTCCTCCCATGAAATAGGAGGAACTACAATTGCTCTGATTTCCCTGTTTTCTTTAAACACGAATACGTAGGCATAAGATTGCAAAATCTTAGCGAGCATACCGATCAAAATCTTCAGGTCCAGTACCTTCACACCAATCAAAACTCAGGTCCAGTACCTCACCAAAATCATCAAAAACTCACACTCTCTCTCTCATACTCCCAAAGAAGAAACTTTCCCAACCCACAACAGATAAACAGCAGTAAGGAAAATTGCTAACAACCAGTGGATAACCACATATAGGATGGGTAATTGACAACTCCCTATTGTATAACCTGACCCCGAACTCCCCGAATCTCTTAAGTTTTTTTTTCAGTAAAACATTTGTGTGCAAGGTTAGTTTTAGATATCTTCCCTTTCCTTTCCAGCTTCACAGGATAAATAAGAAATCAGAAAGTAGCACCCCACTCCTACCATTACGGTGAGGAGAAACCCATGGCGATAAGGTGGTCGCGTCACCGATAAAAATCGTACACTACAAGATGTAGAAACAAAAACCAAAGAATCATCAACTCATCATAATCTTATCAAGAAACTCCAGTGGAATCCTTTGAAAGAACATACTTAATAGTTGAACGATCTGCGAAAGATTCAACATCAAATGAAGGAACCTCATGTTTAAAAAGTTGTGAAAAAGAAGAAGTATCTTCAATATTTGAGAGAAGAAAAAGAGGAGAGACATCAATATCAGAGAGAAATATAAGAAAACCTTATTCCAACAAAGAAGATGAAGTTTTATTAAAGGCATCGTACGAGGAAGATACTTTTAAGGTAACTAAACCACCTTATGAATAATTGTTTAGAATTACTTATTAGTTAGTTAAAAGAAATGATAAACTTAGGGAACGCAACTTAGGTCTTAAAGAGTCTTTAAGATATCATGAAGAAATAAATAAATCATTCAAGATGTAAATAGATAAACTTAGAAATTCAAGAGAAACATGTGAGAAATGTGTCTCCCTAAACAAGGAAATCAATGGTTTATATGAAACCTAGGTAAGTTTACCCAAGGTAAAGAAAAACTTGACTTGATCCTTTCAAGTCAAAGATATTCCTTAAATAGAAATGGACTAGGATTTAAGAAGAATAAAAAAACCTAGTAAAGATATAGATTACAAGAAGAATAGTTTAGTTTATAAATCCACACACTGCAAAAGAGTTGGCAATTTAGAGACATTTTATTTTGAAAAATTGAAAAGATCTAAAGGTAACAACCTTAGATCTTCTGAAACTAAAGCACCTAGGCCCAAGAAGATACGGGTACCAAAGGTGAAACTTTAGTATTTTGCAAGTATGCTTTTCAGCTCAAAGGCTTAACGATTATTAATGGAGTTGTGCAAAGCTAGAGTATACTTCTAAGTATAATGTGTATATGAAGTCTCTGATCTAAGAATGTACGATATTAATTATAGGGATCAAAGAAAGTGTTTTGGAGAATATCTCAAGGTTTATGATCCTTAGTGATCTATTGAGTGGATATGTCTGTAATAGACATGTTCATATCATTTTTATACCAACTCCTGCATCCAACAATATGTAGAGAAGGACAAATCACAGTATGTTTAGTGTTTCCCTTTAAGCGAAGGTTTTCTCAAAACCTTTTAATATGAAAGGTAGTACATTATTTTAAGGTTGTAATAATCAGAAACTCTTATTAATCTTTTAAAATAGTGGTTTTAGTTTCTTCTCATCTTGATAAAATATTTCCACTAACTAAAAATATGAGTTTCTAAATGTTTTATAGAAAGAAGATGCAATAAGGGTGAATAAGGGTGCAGAAAAGCAATAAAATCCAGCACAAGGCCGAAAATGCACCAAGGAGGATGAATAACGAAAGCCCAATTGATTGTCACATTAAGGTAATCGATTGAAGAAGCTTTGAGGACTTATTTTCAGATCAAATCCAATAAAAACTTGTGCTCTAAGTAAATCAAATCTCAGCATTAATGAGGATCACTCAAAATCCTAGAATATTTGATTAACCAATTGATAAGGTCATTAGCCAATCGATCGACACTCCCAATTTAGAATGATTTTGCCTTAATTTTGAATCATCACAATCTCGATTAATTACTTGCCAAAAATACACGAGAAAAACGTCATAATACGAACTATAAAAAGGTATGCTCCCTCGCTATTTCTTGCGTCTCAAAATTCATCTCTTCTAGCTTCTTTCTTATGTGAATTCTTTTGTTGTAAGCATCAATATTGCCTCCTCAAGCCAAAAACCCAGAGAAACACCTAAAGAGAATGTGTTCACTACGAGAGTAATAAATCGAAAGCAAGAATAGAAAGATGATAATTCTAGCAAATAAGGTAATTCAACCCTGGTACATGGAACCAAGCCTTTTGAAAAGTCACAAGCCTTATCATCAAATCTGTCAAGCCTCCCTCAAATACTTCTTCACCCAAATACCGGATAGATCCTTCCCAAATATTGTGAGAGAATTTTATGTAAACCTAAGTCTCGTAGGAACCTCATTGAGATCATTTGTAAGGGGAATGGAAATTGACCTTCACAAAGACCACTTTGGGAGAATCGTTGAGCTGCCTTTTATAGGAATATCCGACACCCCTGATAGACCCTTAGGCTTTAGAAATTTAAAACACTTTATTTACCGTAATACCCTTGTCATCAACCATATGGAAAAGAAAAATTCCCATTGAAATTTATACACTTGAAACCAAAGGTTAGGATCCTTCACTGCCTTTTGACTATGATCCTTTTTATGAGGAATGTAAACAATAGTTATGTCATTAGGGAAGATGTATTGCCCTTGTGGCTCTTGAACCAAGAAATTTCAACCAATTTGGTGGAACATATTTTTAATCACATGATTCGGTGTAAAGAAATCCCATCAGCAAGACTCCCTTATGGACCAGTCATCACAAGGCTCCTAGCTACCTTCAACATTGACACCGTGGATGAAGCTGAAGAACCAACAACCATAGGATCACCTATAATAATCTTAGTGAAATTAAAGTTCTTGTCAAGTAGGATAAAATCAATATGACTCAATCAATGAGGAGGAAGAAGAAGAACCAGAAGAGGAAGAAGACACCAAGATAGACAAGGTGTTGAAAATTTGTCAAAGTTTAGCCGATGATATGAAGAAAATCATGGTAAAGAATGGTGATGCTTGCGACATTGAATAATCCCACCTATGTGTTTTTGAATGTTTAGTTTATCACTTTGTTTGCTATTTTTTGCACCTTTTCAATTCAGTAAGTTTTGCTTTTGTACTTTGAATTCCTAGTGTTTTCTATTAATGAATAAAATAATGTTTTTCTTTTTCTAAATGTTTAATTGTCCATGTTTGCTTATTTAAATTTATTGCATTGAATCTTTATCCACCTTTATTATTTTGACAAAGGGTAAGAAATATGCTCTCAAGGGGAGTAGAGTATACTTTCTACTTAATTGAAAGGGGTTTTGATTACTTCAAAGACTTTTGTTTTATTTCTCTACCACATCCCTGAGATATGTGTTGTCATCATAAAAAAGGGGGAGAATGTGGAACTTGGTTTTATAGGTTACTTATAAGGAGATATGCCTTTAATGAAGACAACAACTTTTGATGATGACAACTAAGTGTTTAATAATGACAACAAGTCTTTAATGACAATAACTAAAGTCAAGTATAAAGTGGTTAAAGGTGTAAACCAGGTCATTAGAGTTTGATGAACTTGACTCTCCTGATGATAGAAACCAAATGGAATATAACTCAAGCCTCATTTCAAAGTAAACTCAAGAAAGTGTCTACAAGAATGAAGCATCTGACATGTCTTGAAGTATATGGAAGATTGCCTCGACACGTCTGAGTGAATACATTGTAAAATTTCAAACTTATTTTTTCTAAAGAAAACAATTTCAAAAATTCCTTGAAGTCGTGGCAGACAAGTTAGGAACTGTTAGAAAAGATATGGGCAAGTTTTTTATTTTGCCAATCGATTGGCACCTTATGATAATCATTTGGAGAAGTTCAAAAATGCGCCCTAATCGATCAGGGTGGCACCTTAATGGCTGATAATGGCTAAATATATTTTCTTACCATTTTGAGCTAACAAATCAATTAACACGTTCCTACCAATTGATTGGAACTTGATGCCAATCAATTGGCTCATCATTCCTAGCCATAAAAAAATTTCCTTTTTGGTGCAAACCTCTAGCCTATAAATAGAGGTCCCTTACCAAAATTTTCAACATCCAGAAACATAGTTTCATTTCTCATTTCTGACTCCCTCTCTCTAGAAAATTATTTTGTTTACTTTCTTTCACTAAAAAGTTTAGCCGGAGCACTTTTCGATAAATTCATTTTATGAGTGAGGAAGTTGTATTGCTGAAAGAGTAGATTTTAAGTTCACCAAGGAAGTTTTTGTTTTTACCTTGGTTAAACATTTTATCCATTTAGGGATTGTTTGGGTTTGAAGCTAAACCTGTAAAAAGATTTGGTTTGGGGATTGTGTGATCAATTCTCTATTTAGGTTCGAAAGTTTAGCCTGTTCAAAAGCTTTCAAGGTTTGAGATCAGCCCATGATAAAATCTCATAGGTTCTTGGTTAGCCCGTAGTAAAACCAAGTTTCAGTTAAAGCTCGGCTCGGTGGTAAAATCTTGTTTCGATTCGAGATCAGCCCGATGGTAAAATCTCACATGTTCTTGGTTAGTCATGTATAAAACAAAGTATCAGTTTGAGAGCTCATTTGATGTTAAAAGCTCCCAAAGTTTTTTAAGCTTGAAGACTATAATCGCTCCAATTTTCTTGTAGAAAGGAGACTAACTGCTTGGATTCACCATTTGGAAGGAAGACTCACCGCTTATCTGGTGTGTTTGCTATTTGGTTGAAAGTTAACCACAAATTTTATTTTTTCTTGTATAAGGGGGTTTGAGAGTTCAACCTACTAAAAGCTCTTAAATTTATTTTATACTCTCAAGATAAATTCTTGGGGAGAGGAGTAGGTTTTTTTATTTTTCGACCGAACCTTTTTAACTCCTGGTGTCTTCTTTCTTCCCTTAACTTTTTATATTTCCATATTTTACCTTCCACAATTTTATTTTCCGCTACATAACTCTAAAAGCTTTTCCAAAATGTTTTCTAACTTGTATTCTAACTCCAAAAGTTTTTCAAACTCATGTTTTTTTTAAACACGCGATTCACTCCCCCCTCTTATGTGTGAAATCACATCACTACTACACATAACTATTTTAATGTCACACGCGAAAGAGATGTAACCTCGGCTACCCAAGCGACATAACAAAGGGCGACATGAAAAGATGCCACTTAACACCTCAGTTAATGAAAAATTGAGGTGTTAAGTTATATGATCATGGGTTTGAACCCCAGCATCTTCATCTTTATTATTTACAAAGTTGGATGGCGCGCCCAACATAAAATCTCGATTTATTTAAAAACCGAGGTAATAGCTCTATATTATTACGTCGATTTTATTTAAAAACCGAGGGATAAAATTTTATATATATATATATATATATATATATATATATATATATATATATATATATATATATATATATATATATATATATATATACAAACTTTCGTTTGTACCTGAATTACAGAACCATATTTGCAGATTTCTGAAACAGAAACATTGTACCTGCATTATAGAACCATATCACAGAAGAACAACAATTTACACTAAATACAAAGCCAAAATTGGACAAACCTTATAATTTTACAACAAAACTAAATGAAATGATTAACCAACAAAAGAAATTACCAAAATGGAAAGTCTTGTAGGTTGTCCAAAAGTTCTATGCTAAGTTTTGTCGCCGGTCGTTAAACATCTATAATTTGAACAATAATTTAAACCAACTATGATAATCAACAACAACATTAAATCTTTACTAAAATGAATAAAAAAGATTAAAATTAATAATTATAAATTACTAAGTGATATAATATATTTACTTACTAGTTTTTCCATATTCCCTCTTTATGATCACGACGAATAACATGCACATCATCTGAATCATTTTCTTCAGATGATTGACGTACATGTGTTGCGAAACTAGGGGTCTCGTAGTTAAAAGCTTGATTATCATCAATACTATCAAGAATATATTTCCTTGAAGTACAATTGACCATCTAGTGTTAGAAGGATCAGTGACATAAAAAACTTGTTTTGCTTGGGTTGCCATGATGAATGGTTCGTTCTTATAAGTTGTCTTTCGAAGATCAACCCGTGTGAATCCTAATTCATCAGTTTCTACACCAGTGATATTTTCAATCCACTTGCACTTAAATAAAGGAACTTTAAAAGAAACATAATAAATCTCCATAATCTCCTAAATGAACCCAAAGTACGCTCTAGATGCTAGTACATGATTGTAATCTTTGGCATTAGAGAAGTACGTGAATTTAGCTTCAACCATAACCCCACTATTTTGCATGGTTCTACGATCATCCTTTGATTTTGTATAGAATGAATATATAGGCATACGTATGCACTCCTAGTAATTACACTAAACTTAGGAATACGTGACAACCATTTAATTGTCTCTGATGCGCAAGTACTATCTTTAAAAACACTTTCATTAAACCAAGTTATGAAAGTTTTGGTATGCTCTGTCAACAACCATTCTTCATTCATCCGGGGGTATTTTTCCTTTATAAGAGTTTTGTGAGTGGTTGAGTAAGGTTGAACTTCAGCCAGGTTATTCAATATATACAAATGTGCTTGAAAAACTACATCTCGGCTAAAAGTTTTAACATTTAAACCTTGAGTACCTCTACCATCATATCTTCCCTCATGATGAGACTTGTGAATTCCTATAGAGTTAGCTTCTGACAAATACATTGTACAAAACTCAATAGCTTCTTATGTGATGTATCGTTCAATGATCAAAGCTTCTAGATGCTGATGATTCTTTGTATACCCTTTGAAAATCTTCATGTATCGCTCTACGGGATACATTCAGTGTAAATAAACTGGACCACAAATTCTAATCTCCCATACTAGATGAACAACTAAGCAAACCATAATGTCAAAGAATGATTGAGGGAAAAACATCTCTAATTGACACAAGATAATTACAACTTCATGTTCGCCCTCATCTAAATTTTCAGTATCAATGACTTTACTACATATAACATTGAAGCACAAGCATAATCTGATTATAGTTACCCTTACATTCCTTGGTAAAATGTCACAGATATCCAGTGGTAGAAGTTGTTGCATCAAGACATGACAATCATGAGATCTTAAGCCAACTAATTTGTGATCGTTCTCTGACACAAGTTTCTTCACATTTGATAAGCACCCTTGGGGAACTTTGATACCCTGCAAACAATCATAATTTTTTTTCATTTTTAGACAGAGTGTGACAAGCTGGTGGAAAATAAGTTATATTTCCTATTTATTTTGGGTCTAACTCTTGTCGTATACCCATCACCACTATATCTTCACGAGATTTCTTAGTTTCTTTTGTCTTACCTTTAATATTGAGAAGTGTTCCAATCAAACTATCACATACATTTTTCTTCATATGCATCACATCAAGATAATGTCTTACATCAAGACTAGACCAATATGGAAGATCAAAGAACACCTGCCTCTTTTTCCAACTATTTTTCTCTACATGCCCTTTTTGTTTACCTTTTAGTTTCTTTCCAAAGACAACCTTAATGTGTTGTTGTCTTTTATAAACTTCCTTCCCGGTTAACGGATTTGGAGTGAAATCAAACTCCTGCTCTCCATTCAAAGCCTTCCGCAATCAATAGTATGGATAATTAAGTTTTAAAAAATTTCAATGCCCAAGATAAACAGTCTTTTTCCATTTTGTAATTGGCAGTGGTATGTATCAAATTCACATATAGTACATGCTTTATGTCTATTGACATTGTACCCAGACAAATTACCGTATGCAGGAAAGTCATTAATTGTGAAAAATAACATGGCATGCATCTTAAAGTTGTCATATGTATATGCACGTCACCTTGGAAGGAACACCCTTTCTAGTTACACTATATTCATCTTCAATACCATTGGCCTTCTTCTTGTAGCGTGACTCCTCACATCCCGAGCAATCCTTCAAGTTTTTATATTCTTTCCTATATAATATGTAATCATTACGACATGCATGTATTTTGACATAATCCAAACCCATTGGACACAATATTATCTTGACCTCATAACTACGGTTCGACAACGTGTTACCTTATGGAAGCATTTCTTGCAATAATTCAAGGAATTTAGTGAAACTTTTATCAGTCCACCCACCTCTTGCCTTAAGATTAAATAGCCTTAACACAGCTGACAATATTGTAAAACTTTTGCATCCGGGATACAACGACTCTTCCATGTCTTTTTGTAAAGTATCTACCACCTTAGCATTCTTGAAAATATCTACCCCAATATCACAAACCATGTCTTCTAAAGTATCATTCATAAATTTATCATCATCTTCAACTGTATGTGGCAGAGGTCTTTTCTTGTCACTTCACCATGTCATATTCATTCTGTGTAATTTTGAATAATTCCATCACAACCTAAATGATTAAATATTTCATCCCTTGGATGTTTGTGCATATTTCGGCAAATTTTACAAGGACGCCAAAAAATCTCCTTCTCCTTAGAAAGGTTTTTTTTTTGTAAAATCAAGAAATTGAATCACTCTATTCTCGTACTTTTTACTTAATTTATTGGCTTTCATCCAACTATGATTTGTAATCACATACAACTTCTAAAAATAAATAAAAATAGTACACAACCAACAATAACTACCAGAACAATAACCAATACCATAAAAACATTATAGTAAACAATATAAGTCTCAAAAACCATAATAATAACAACAACCACATACGAAAACAACATCAACGACGAAAACAATAATAATAGTAATGGAGAATTTAAACATACTGAAAATGTGATGAGAGACTCAGCGGAGAAGAATTTGAGCTTACTTCCTCCTCGAAGAAGAATGATGGTGGTTCTGAGTCTTGGGAAACTCCTTCGTTCGCTGAGAAGAATGGGTTCCTTTCTTTCGCTAGGGCGCAAAAAGTGAATGAGATAAAACAATATAATTCTGAAGGAATACAAATTGTTTTTAGAGTTTCTTTCTTAGTTGTCTTCAACAACTGATGGATAATATCCAACGTAAAATGTATAAAAAATAAATGCGCCTTTTTAGTTGTAAATAAAACATAAAATTATTGCAGGAGCTGAGAATCAAAGCTCAAACACTGAACAACATTTTACGTCAGTTTTCCAAGAAAACCGAGGTGAAAGATAAAATTTCTAAAAAATAATATATAGTGCGTTTCAGATCATTTGACCTCGGTTTTTCAATAACTGGGGTGAAAGTTTCGTCATGAAATGTAGTATTTGTAGTAGTGCATGTTCAACACATTTCAATCTTCTTACTCATATACTTGTTTGAGCGTTGAGGTGTTAACCTTGCAGGTCCTCCCACTCCACCGCACCGGAAGCTACAATCTGCCATCACCGCCGTTCATCCTATTATTTATGGTTCCATAACAGAACAACATGTTTTCATGAAAATACAAAAATGTTGCTTCTAAGGATCAAACTCATGACCAATACAACTTTTCCCCTCGAGTGGAAGTTCAACCGAGGGGAAAAGTGGTACACTTTCCATGACACCATTCGTTACCTCGTCCACCAAATCGAGGTAAACCCACTTTTCCAACCAAGATAAAATCACTTATTCGTAATATTGTAGTGTGATACTTTCTTTTTCCATCTTCATCTCCCTAAATAAAAGGCCTCTGTAGCTTTTGAATATCCTGCAGACAGCTTTTTGACAATGTTGTACTCATCATCGGATAAATAGGAAAAACCTCAATAACCGATTTGGCTTGACTCACTTGTCCTGCAAAAGTGAGATGATTAGCCTTACACTTAGTAAGTTTGCTCTTTACTTAATCAACGAGATAATGTAAAGCCCTTCTCTTTGGAGCTCACCCCATAAGAAGGACTCCCAAGTACTTTCCAAGAGAGCTCATTTCTAGGAATCCAGAAGCATGAACGATTATGTTACACATAGCTTTATCAACATCTTGGAAAAAAAGATGGACGTTTTTTTCAAATTTACTCATTGGCCTAACATATCATAAAACACTATGGATGTCCTCAAAAGATATTCCAATTGATAATCATCAGCTTAACTGAAAAGTAAAACATCATCAGCAAACATCAAGTGAAAAATTAAGAACCCCTTCCTACTCACTTTCAATGGCTTCCACTTACTATCATCCACTACGTCAGATATAAGGTGACAAGTTGTCCATGCAAATAATAGAGATGTAGATAATGGATCCCTTGTCCACTTCCTCTTTGTTAATTGATGTGCACAAAAATGTAAAAAATTTAACAGTAATCCATATGTTTTATTGATAATTGCATCATGTTTAACAAAATATGTCTAAATCAAATTATTGAAACTTACCCCACACACACACACACACACACACACACATATATATATATATATATATATATATATATATATATATATATATGTGTGTGTGTGTGTGTGTGTGTGTATATGTATATATATATATATATATATATATATATATATATATATATATATATATATATATATATTCTGATTTAGAAGAATCTGACAATATTAATGAACTTGCAAATATGTTTGCAAATATCAACATTAATAAGGAAGAAAGCATAAACCCTGTTTATGCTCCTAGGCCAGTGGAAAAATATTATTACCATAGACCTTCACCCCAAGATTTGCTCTATGAGGAGCCTGAAACTTACCAGAACTCTTACTCTGGAAAAGCCATTTATGAATGGAACATAGATGGTCTCAATGATAAACTAATTTTAGACATGATTCATAGAATGATCATGTATTCAACTGTCTGTAAACAACAGGGAAATGCAGATAACACTATTGCTACTTTTATAACTACCGGATTTGTTGGTCAACTTAGAGGTTGGTGGGATCATTATCTCACAGAACTCCAAAAGAAAGAAATATTAACCCATAAGAAAATAGTTAAAGTAGAATCTACTAGTACAACTGTAACAGTTACAGGTACCCCTGTTGTAACCACAGGAGAAGAAGATGCAGTCTATACACTGTGTCTAACGGTCCTACAACATTTTGTAGGAACAAATATGCCTATAGCTGAGAACATAAATACTCTTCTTCAAAACCTTAGATGCCCTTCTTTAGGACATTTTAGATGGTATAAAGATACCTTTCTATCTAGGGTTTACCAGTTAAATAATTCCAATTCTTCTCATTGGAAATTCAAATTTGTGGATGGTCTCCCACATTTCTTTGCTGAAAAGATTAGGCAAAGCCTGAGAAACAAGAATGATGGAATTAACATCAATTATAATCATTTGACCTATGGCCAAATCATATGTTGTTGCATAAATGAAGGATTATCCTTGTGCAATGACATTAAACTAAGAAATCAATTGAAAAAACAAAAGAGTACAGAAAAACACCAATTAGGTGATTTCTGCGAACAATTTACTTTTGACATAAGCAAATCCTCCAAACCTAATAAGGAAAAACAAAAAAAGAGATCTAAACCTTATAGGGATTATAAGAAAACACATTTTAAGAAAAATCCTTACAAGAAACAATACCCTAGCAAAACTGCTAAAGCCAAACCTTATCAACCTAAGGATAAACGCAAAGCTAAACAGATGGACATAATATGCCATAAATGTGGTAAAGCTAGTCATTATGCCAACCAATATTGGACTAAGAAAGCTCTGCATGAAATTGATGATGAGGACCTCAGAATTAAACTAGAAAAAGTGTTGTTGATAGATTCTGAATCAGAATCTAATACTTCTGTTGAAGAAGATGATATAGGAATCCTATATAATTCTTCTTCTGATGAAAGTAACTGCGACAATAATAAGTGTCAATGCAGTGAAGTAGAATATTGGAAATCCATTGTAGAAATGAATAGATTAAATGTTAATGTTTTGACTTCTGAACAAGATGGGATTATCAAAATGATAGAATCCATTCCAGACAATGATCTGAAAAGAAAAATGTTAGAAACATTAATCGGTGAAACTCCTAGAAAAGAAGAAGTTCCAAAAATATTGGAGGCTCCTTACCAATTCAGTGAAGTCATATCTAGATTTCAAAATATCAATACTAGGGAAACTCCTATTTCAGTTAGTGATTTAAGGCATGAGATAAATCAGTTGAAAACTGAGATGGCTCATATGAGAAAGGATAATAATAATTTATCCACCAGAGTCACCCTTTTGGAGAAAAATAAGTTTAAAGCCATGGAAGAACCCATAACTAATAATAATATTAGTTGGGAAGATAGCTCTAGCTATTTAACTATGTTAGATCAAGTAACTTCACAAAAATGGTTTGTGAAAATTACTTTGGTAATCAACAAACAATGTATTTTGGAAAATGAGATAGCTCTCATTGATAGTGGAGCGGACCTAAACTGTGTCGAAGAAGGAATAATTCCAACAAAATACTTTGACAAAACAGCTCAATCTCTCTACCAAGCAGGAGGAGATAAATTACAAGTTAATTATAAAATTAACAATGCTTATATCTGTACGCAACAAATATGTTTACCTACACATTTTATTTCAGTCAAGAACATGACCCATAGAATTATATTGGGTACACCTTTTTTACATCAAATAATGCCAATAATTAACATCAGCCCTAGAGGTATTACTACCAGAATAAATGATCAAGAGATCATTTTTGAATTCATAACAGTTCCTCAAACCAGACTAATCAATGAAATCAAAGATAGTCTGTTATATAAAAAGAAACAAATCTATTTCTTACAAGAAGAAATACAGTTGCTAAATATTAAAGAGCAACTAAAACAAAAAGATGTTCAATCTCAAATCAAATTGATTGAGGAAGGATTCAAAATAGAAGTTTGTAATGAAATTCCTAATGCTTTTTGGGATAGGAAAAAGCACATAATTTCTTTACCATACGAAGATGACTTCAATGAAAGTCATATCCCTACTAAGGCCAGACCGGCTCAAATGAACCAAGAGTATCTGGAATTATGTAAGAAAGAAATTGAGTCTCTCTTACAAAAAGGTCTTATTAGACCATCTAAGTCTCCTTGGAGTTGTACTGCATTTTATGTGAATAAAAATGCAGAAAAGGAACGTGGTGTTCCAAGGCTAGTTATAAACTACAAACCCCTCAATAAAATTCTGAAATGGATTAGATATCTAATTCCTAACAAGAAAGACTTGTTAGATAG
This sequence comes from Lathyrus tuberosus, assembly GCA_022829125.1. Lineage (NCBI taxonomy): Eukaryota > Viridiplantae > Streptophyta > Magnoliopsida > Fabales > Fabaceae > Lathyrus > Lathyrus tuberosus. Next base: position 5,827,035 of record JALAZF010000042.1, on the reverse strand, counting down.
ATTAAATGAATCTGCTATATTTTCAAAATTTGATATGAAATCTGGATACTGGCAAATTCAGATTAAAGAAGCAGATAAATATAAAACCGCTTTTACTGTCCCTTTTGGGCACTACGAATGGAATGTTCTTCCATTTGGCCTTAAAAATGCCCCTTCTGAATTCCAGAATATTATGAATGATATATTCATTCCTTATACAGAATTCTTAATTGTGTATATTGATGATGTTTTGGTATTTTCCAAAACTATTGAACAACATATTAAACACTTAAAAATATTTAAGGGATTAGTTAAGCATAATGGGTTAGTTATATCTGCCCCAAAAATGAAACTTTTTCAGACAAAAGTCAGGTTTTTAGGCCATGAAATTGATCAAGGAACAATAGTTCCTATAGAAAGAAGCATTGAATTTGCTTCAAAATTTCCTGATGTAATTACGGATAAAACCCAATTACAGAGATTATTGGGAAGCCTGAATTATGTCTCAGACTATTATAAGGATTTAGCAAAAGATACTGCTATATTATATGATAGACTAAGGAAAAATCCCGGTCCTTGGGCTGAGAAACATACTCAGGCCATAAACCGTATTAAAGCTAATGTTAAAGCTTTACCTTGCCTTTCATTGGCTAATCCAAAGTATTTCAAAATAGTTGAAATGGATGCTTCTAACCTAGGTTTTGGAGGTATATTAAAACAAGTTATACCTGATACTAATAAACACATTTTAGTTAGGTTTACTTCAGGAAAATGGAATCCTACACAGGAAAAATATGCCACCATCAAGAAAGAAATGCTTTCTATTATAAAATGTGTTTCAAAATTCCAAGATGATTTATTAAATCAGAAATTTCTATTAAAAATAGATTGCAGCTCTGCTAAATCTATCATTGAAAAAGATGTTAAAAATCTTGTATCAAAACAAATATTTGCTAATTGGCAAGCTCAATTATCTGCCTTTGATTTTGATATAGAATATATAAAGCGTGAAAATAATTCACTTGCTGATTTTTTAACTCGTGAATTTTTGCAGGGTTAACAATGTCATCCTTCTCTAGAGGGAGAGGCAGAAGAGGCGCTTTTGCCCATGGAATCACCAGAGGACAGAGTAGCAATATGCCACTCTTTGCTCAAGAAAACCTTTCTCTAATCGGAGATTGGACTACGGTCACGGCTCATAGAGCTAGACAACAGGGCAGAGACATGCCTCAGCATCAAATTGATGCTTCCCAATTAAAAAAGACCATATCTTATAAGGACACTATAACTACTGAAGAAAATCAAATTATTGATTATATGGAAAATCCAATTACGGAGATTCTCATGTATGTGGAAAATGAAGATATCATGTTATACCCAAACAATGCTTGGGCAATCAAAGAAAGATACCTTGAATCAAGAGGGTATACTGGTCTATACGGCAAAGCACGTCCAAATTTGGAAATTTTGTTGATAATAACAAAGTCTGTGGAAATTACCCACCATTATCAAAATAATAACCCATAAAGTTTTATAAACTTCAGAAAGTGTCACATTAGACGTGTGCTATCCCCTAAAGAGTGGGGATTGAATCCCAATAGTGATAGAGACATAAAAATTAGCGAAGGTAAATATATTTACTTTAATTATTGGGACTATATCCAGGCATTTACCCAGACCTTCTATTATCAAAACCCGAAAAATAAACATTCGTGGTTCTTCAATATCAATCCAAAAATTCTGGAAAAACCAATACCCAGTTGGTTTTACCATTGGTGGATCAAATTTGGACCATCACTTGAAATTTTGCCAGAAGAAATTATGGGCCTATATGCTCCTTGGTGCGAATACAGCCCATTAACCATGAACAATATTCTAATTATAGGACAATGTCCTTTGATATTTTTCTCTAAATTCCAAATTCCTTGGATATGGAGATGGAGTTTAAATATCTCCAAAGACAAATATAACGTTCCTATTATAAAAGACAATTCTTCTATAAATGGTGGAACAAAATGGACAAAGAGGATATTAAGGCCAAGATAGAAGCTATTAAGACTGTTATTCTGGAAGATAAGTCTGAAGGTATTGTGGAACAGAATTCCCAGAATATGTCTATGACATCCCTCAAAGAATATTTCCAAAACAAATTTCCTCAAGAAACTGAAGGAGAAATTATGGTCAGAGCTCTCGACCATATGAAAAAACAATTTTTCAAAGCATTCCCCACATCTAGCAGGGAAGATATGTCTGTCTCCTCAAAAGATTCCATGGATACCAACACTCTTGTTGGTGAATCACAAGAAGAGGAAGAACCAACCCTAGAAGATTTCTGGGATTCCATGACTGTAGCCATGAGTCAACAGGCTAGTAAAGACAAGGGTAAGGGTCCAGCTCAGCATTAGGAGCTGCCGGACAAAGATAAGATAATGGAAATCTTATCTTATTTACTTTCTTTGTAGCTTTTATAAAGTTGTTCCCCACTCCTGCGTGGGTCTTCATCAAAGACACCGTCATTCTGTTTTTAGTCTTTATCATGTACTGCAAAAGTCTTAAAGAGATTATGTCGATGGGGCCCACAGAGTACCCGGGATATCTTTTTACTGTTTACTTTTGCTTTTGCTTTTTTGCTTTTTAACTTTTGGTTTTGTCAATTTTGCTTTTACCGGCCTGATAGGTTACCGGTCACTTGGCAAATACGCCTATTTAAGGAAATCTGAGATTCCTTTTGTTCTCAGAATTTGTTTTTCCAGTTTTCAATATAATTTCAGGTTTTCTGAATAATACTTGCAAAGGTAGATAAGATCCCTCTCCGCTGTGCTGATTTCATCTAATTTTGGTATCAGAGCCTCGTTTTTGTAAGTACTGTTTATGTGTAGCTAAACAATTTTGTTGTGTTCAGGATGATTAAGTTATGTAATCTATGAAGATAGTATTTTTGCATACAATAGTATGAGATATAATTAATCAAAAGCAACATATTTTTAGGGTTTTCTAAACTGAAAATGTTTTTAAGTGCTTCCTTATCATTCATCGTTTTGCTTTTCCCAGATAGGGAGTTTGATAAGATGAATTTGAAAAGGAATTTTTTTTTTTTGGAGTTCTGTGAGATAATGATCCCACCAACCTCTAAGTTGACCAACAAATCCGGTAGTTATAAAAGTAGCAATAGTGCTATCTGCATTTCCCTGTTGTTTACAAACAGTTGAATACATGATCATTCTATGAATCATGTCTAAAATTTGTTTATCATTGAGACCATCTATGTTCCATTCATAAATGGCTTTTCCAGAGTAAGAGTTCTGGTAAGTTTCAGGCTCCTCATAGAGCAAATCTTGGGGTGAAGGTCTATGGTAATAATATTTTTCCACCGGCCTAGGAGCATAAACAGGGTTTATGCTTTCTTCCATATTAATGTTGATATTTGCAAACATATTTGCAAGTTCATGAATATTGTCAGATTCTTCTAAATCAGAATATGATTCTGTTAGAACAGAAATGTTTATTTCCTTCAATTTCTTATCTAATGCTTTAAGAAATTCATCCGCATTACTCTCCATTTTGAAGTCTGTAATGGTAGTAGGAGGCTGGATTAAAGGAGTATCTAAATGTTTGTAAATTTCAGGTTAGGAAAAACAAAAAATCCTTAAACTAGAAAAAGTGCTAAAGCCAAACCTTATCAGGTTACCTAATAAGAAAAAAAAAGATCTATTTTCCTTATTAGGTTAGCAAAAAATCTTTTTTTGTTTTTCCTTATTAGGCTCTGATACCAAAATTAGATGTTATCAGCACAACGGAGAGGGATCTTATCTACCTTTGCAAGTATTATTCAGAAAACTTGAAATTATATTGAAAACTGGAAAAACAAATTCTGAGAACAAAAGGAAGCTCAGATTTCCTTAAATAGGCGTATTTGCCAAGTGACCGGTAACCTATCAGGCCGGTAAAAGCAAAACTGACAAAACCAAAAGTCAAAAAGCAAAAAAGAAAAAGCAAAAGTAAACAGTAAAAAGATATCCCGGATGCTCTGTGGGCCCCATCGACAGAATCTCTTTAAGACTTTTGCAGTACATGATAAAGACTAAAAACATAATGACAGTGTCGTTGATGAAGACCCACGCAGAAGTGGGGAACACCTTTATAAAAGCTACAAAGAAATTAAAAAAAGATAAGATTTCCATTATCTTATCTTTGTCCGACAGCTCCTAATGATGAGCTGGACCCTTACCCTTGTCTTTACTAGCCTATTGACTCATGGCTACAATCATGGAATCCCAGAAATCTTCTAGGGTTGGTTCTTCCTCTTCTTGTGATTCACCAGCAAGAGTGTTGGTTTCCATGGAATCTTTTGAGGAGACAGACATATCTTCCCTGCTAAATGTGGGGAATGCTTTGAAAAATTATTTTTTCATATGGTCAAGAGCTCTGACCATAATTTCTCCTTCAGTTTCTTAAGGAAATTTGTTTTGGAAATATTCTTTGAGGGATGTCATAGACATATTCTGGGAATTCTGTTCCACAATACCTTCAGACTTATCTTCCTGAATAACAGTCTTAATAGCTTCTATCTTGGCCTTAATATCCTCTTTGTCCATTTTGTTCCACTATTTATAGAAGATTTGTCTTTCTATAATAGGAACGTTATATTTGTCTTTGGAGATATTTAAACTCCATCTCCATATCCAAGGAATTTGGAATTTAGAGAAAAATATCAAAGGACATTGTCCTACAATCAGAATATTGTTCTTGGTTAATGGGTTGTATTCGCACCAAGGAGCATATAGGCCCATAATTTCTTCTGGCAAAATTTCAAGTGATGGTCCAAATTTGATCCACCAATGGTAAAACGACCTGGGTATTGGTTTTTCCATAATTTCTGGATTGATTGTGAAGAACCACGAATGTTTATTTTTCGGGTTTTGATAATAGAAGGTCTGGGTAAATGCCTGGACATAGTCCCAATAATTAAAGTAAATATATTTACCTTCGCTAATTTTTATGGCTCTATCACTGTTGGGATTCAATCCCCACTATTTAGGGGATAGCACACGTCTAATGTGACACTTGCTGAAGTTTATAAAACTTTCTAGGTTATTATTTTGATAATGGTGGGTAATTTCCACAGACTTTGTTATTATCAACAAAATTTCCAAATTTGGACGTGCTTTGCCATATAGACCAGTATACCCTCTTGATTCAAGGTATCTTTCTTTGATTGCCCAAGCATTGTTTGGGTATAACATGATATCTTCATTTTCTACATACATGAGAATCTCCGTAATTGGATTTTCCATATAATCAATAACTTGATTTTCTTCAGTAGTTATGGTGTCCTTATAAGATATGGTCTTTTTTAATTGGGAAGCATTAATTTGATGCTGAGGCATGTCTCTGCCCTGTTGTCTAGCTCTATGAGCCGTGACCGTAGTCCAATCTCTGATTAGAGAAAGGTTTTCTTGAGCAAAGAGTGGCATATTGCTACTCTGTCCTCTGGTGATTCCTTGGGCAAAAGCGCCTCTTCTGCCTCTCCCTCTAGAGAAGGATGACATTGTTAACCCTGCAAAAATTCACGAGTTAAAAAATTAGCAAGTGAATTATTTCCACCTTTTATATATTCTATATCAAAATCAAAGGCAGATAATTGAGCTTGCCAATTAGTAAATATTTGTTTTGATACAAGATTTTTAACATCTTTTTCAATGATAGATTTAGCAGAGCTGCAATCTATTTTTAACAGAAATTTCTGATTTAATAAATCATCTTGGAATTTTGAAACACATTTTATAATAGAAAGCATTTCTTTCTTGATGGTGGCATATTTTTCCTGTGTAGAATTCCATTTTCCTGAAGTAAACCTAACTAAAACTTGTTTATTAGTATCAGGTATAACTTGTTTTAATATACCTCCATAACCTAGGTTAAAAGCATCCGTTTCAACTATTTTGAAATACTTTGGATTAGCCAATGAAAGGCAAGGTAAAGCGTTAACATTAGCTTTAATACGTTTTATGGCCTGAGTATGTTTCTCAGCCCAAGTACCGGGATTTTTCCTTAGTCTATCATATAATATAGCAGTATCTTATGCTAAATCCTTATAATAGTCTGAGACATAATTCAGGCTTCCCAAGAATCTTTGTAATTGGGTTTTATCCGTAATTACATCAGGAAATTTTGAAGCAAATTCAATGCTTCTTTCTATAGGAACTATTGTTCCTTGATCAATTTCATGGCCTAAAAACCTGACTTTTGTCTGAAAAAGTTTCATTTTGGGGTAGATATAACTAACCCATTATGCTTAACTAATCCCTTAAATAATTTTAGGTGTTTAATATGTTGTTCAATAGTTTTGGAAAATACCAAAACATCATCAATATACAAAATTAAGAAATCTGTATAAGGAATGAATATATCATTCATAATATTCTGGAATTCAGAAGGGGCATTTTTAAGGCCAAATGGAAGAACATTCCATTCGTAGTGCCCAAAAGGGACAGTAAAAGCGGTTTTATATTTATCTGCTTCTTTAATCTGAATTTGCCAGTATCCATATTTCATATCAAATTTTGAAAATATAGCGGATTCATTTAATCTATCTAACAAGTCTTTCTTGTTAGGAATTGGATATCTAATCCATTTCAGATTTTTATTGAGGGGTTTGTAGTTTATAACTAGCCTTGGAACACCACGTTCCTTTTCTGCATTTTTATTCACATAAAATGCAGTACAACTCCAAGGAGACTTAGATGGTCTAATAAGACCTTTTTGTAAGAGAGATGTATGTATATATATATATATATATATATATATATATATATATATATATATATATGGGGCATATCAAGTGAGAGTGATTTTAAAATGAGAGTTGAGAGGAATAAACAACAGCCATTAGATCAAATTATCAAGAGAGAGATAAATTAATAGTCACATTAATGAATAAGTTTAATCATTATTATTTGATTGATCTAATGGTTGTTATTTATTCCTCTCATCTCTCATTTTAAAATCACTCTCACTTGATATGCTCACCATACATATATATATATATATATATAT